>CM037878.1:282583739-283783739 GCA_021292165.1 Shinisaurus crocodilurus
CACATGGTAGACATACTTTTAAATGACCACTACAGCAATTGGAGAAAATCCAGAAGTTTGGTTGATTCCTATTTAGCCTATAGAACTTTGTGTCACTTATCCTTCTTACTATAAATGCATACCTACAAAAGCCAATTGTTTGTTGTCCAGTAGGGTCTTTATATCAAACAGATGTAAAATACACTCAAATACTTCTACCTTCGTCTATTACAGATAGCAGCAATATGAAGAACAAAAGTAAGGATTTTTGTATAATTAAACCATTCTCACAAAGTAAGCTGAAGCAAGGTTGGAGAATATTTACCTCATCTACTCCAGCTGGGCCCGCAGGGACACTTTGAAACTCCTTTTCCTTAGCAGCTTCTTGTGTTTTTAACACTACTTCTTCATGCACTTTTTCAAAGAACTGACTCTTTGCACGTTCCTCTAGATCAGCTATTTCTTCAAACTCTATCCAGTCCTAAAGAAAAACGCAAATTTCAAACCTTTTTTTTCTTTGACCTATTCCAAAAATTTTAAGTAGACAAGTTTCCTTATAGTGAGGCAGGAATATCCTGTTTCTTAGGAACTGGATCAAACAACATTGTGTGTGGCCTTAGGAACAACACAGGAAGCAGCCTTATACAGTCAGACAACTGATCCACCTATTGTTGACACTGACTGTCAGCAGTTCTCCAGGGATTTAGGCAGGAATTTTTACCTGGAGATGCCAGGGATTGAAACAGGAACTTTCTGTATGCAAAGCATGTGCTCTACACTGAGCTATGCCCTTCCCTAAAGGAGTAAGGATGCAGCCTTCTGACTCCGTATGCTCCTGAAAAAATAAAATCACTGATCCTACATCACTTTTTCATCCCCACAAAGCTATCCAGCAATATATTGAAATTATGGTTGATTCAGATCACCAAGGGCCCATCATTCACCTAGTAACACATCACTGGGAAGCTTTTCTCCAATCAGTGGTCCCTTCCTGCACATGCTGAAAAGGGGGAGCAGGCAACCAAGAGACACTTCAGCCACTGGGATATCACATCATAAATGCCACATGCAACACAGATGCCAGAGGCCACCACTCATATGTTTGTTAAAACAAATCTAAATGTTAAGGTCTACCTGTGGCATAGCACCCGTGAACTTACTTGGTTAGGTAGTAAAAAAAAATCTCAGCTTCCAAATTTTTGTTTTTGCATTTCTGTTGCAATTGCAAAAAGGTTCTTGAAAGCACAGCCGCAAGAACACAGCGTTTCTCAGATGCAGACACTGTGACCACCAGAGGGCACTCTTGTGGCAACAAATGTACACTACCAGGGATGTAGAGAAATAAAATAAGTTTTTAAAATGTACACTTTAAAGTGTTTTTTTTTTTTAGAAGTGTGCATCTTTTAAAAATGGACATTTTCACACTTTAGTTAATGGAGGAAAAGTGCGCACTTTTGAAAAATGCACACGTTCCCCGCTCAAACGAACCAAAAACACAGTCACAACCTAAAACAGGAGCAAGCCGAACTGAGCTCTGAAGTGAAGCTTGGGCATCCCTGGTTCTCCCATCCCTATGAGTCCCAGACTGGCTTATATTGGCAGCACATCCAGTAGACTGGCAGCCAAAGATCTAACAAAAAATGGGAAGCAGGTGTTCTCAAGAACCCAACAGGAAGGCTATAATGTGTAGAGGCAACAATTTGCCAGGAATGTTATGAGAAGCCATCACCCAATATGGAACTCTATACCTCCAGAAGGCTGAGAAGTTTTCAAAAGCAGTCAGGTAATTCTCATTTAAACTGGCTTTGAAGCCTCAAGCTGGTCACTTGGGTCACTTACTGTTAAACTATAGATTGGTCACTTACTGTTAAACTATAGTACCATCTTCTGTGAGTGACTTTCCTGCTAACATCCTTTTCTGTGCGGTTCTGGCGATAGTGCCAGTCCAAATGGTCAGCATATACATCCGTCTGCGAAGTTGTGAACCTCATTCCACAAGAGTAACACTGAATGCCAGTATAGAGCCGGTTTATAACGCTATCGTGACGCCTGAAAACAAGTTGGAAACATCTTAGCAGCAGGTTCATGGCAATTACGTACTTTAGGGAGAAAAGGGCAAAACAAACATCAAAGAATTCTGTATTGTAAATGCCAGACGAAACTGGTTTTCAAGCTGGAAGATGGCTACGTGGGTCCATCAATTAAGGCAAATGCCTGATGGGAGATACAGTCAGCACTCCCACAAAATTAAGCAATATGAAAGTCAGGAAGGAATAAAGGATCAGGACACTGCCACATCTCCTTAAAGAGGCCCACTGTAAACCTTGATACCTTTTCATCTAGAACATTATAGGTGGTTAACGCCTAATTCTATAAATATTACACTTTTTAAAATGCCAGCGTGGTATTTAATACACATAAACACAGCACTCTCCTGCCCTTAAACAGGAGCTTCCTGACCTTTCACATTAATTCAAGTTTCCTTTGATCCAAAGCTATTAAACTGTCTACATACGGAAGTTAGATGCCCTGACTAGCTGTGCTCTGAGTTACATGCCCTTCAATAAATATACATACTGTTTCAGTTCTTCTATAACAAATTAGTTAGGTCTGGGACATCTTGATCCTCATTCTGGTCTTGATCTTCCTCTTCCTCTTCTGGGGCTGGCTGAGTAGAAACTTCATTTATTTCTAAACAAAATGAAGTAAATTGTCAAGCACTGGGCCAAAATGCTTTGCTCTTAAAAACTGTGCCATTATAAGATTAAAATAGGCATATCTAGGATACAACTGTACAGCTTATTTAGTCATTCCTGAATTTACAGAAGGTTCAAAAATATTTTAATAGTTGTAACCAACTCTTTCAGTTCCTCCAACTTCATCTCTAGGTTTCAAAGAAAAATACAAAAGTGTAAGGATCTATTTTGCAATCTGTCAATTTCTGCCCAGCAAAAGAAAAAAAAAAAGGTCAAATTATTCACTACTGCTAATTTTGAATTGTGTCTACTATCAAATTCATTAATCTCTACAAGATTCATAGATCAAAATATATGGGAGACCATACAGTCATGCCTTGGATTGAGAGCATAATTCGTTCCGGAAACGTGCTTGTAATCCAAAAACACTCTTATATCAAAACGAAATTCCCCCAAAAAAATTTGTACAGATTTTTAATTTAAGCCGTACTACAGTACTTGTATTACAAGACATCGCTTGTATATCAAGTCAATTTTTTTAAAATAAGTATTTAAAAATTTGCGTGTCTTACAAAACACTCTCAAACCAAGTTACTTGCAATCCAAGGTATTACTGTATATAACTTTGGGTCATAACAAACCTTAATATTTTTTTTAACGTTCAACACAGGGGGCCAGTTCACACAATCAAACAAGCCACCATGGCTAAATAAGTGACGCTGGCTTATTTTAATCCCCAGTGAGTGCCAGGCACCATTTCCCTAATTACCTGCCTGGGCGCAGCTTGTCATGCTGTCCAAACCTGGGCGGCATGGCTTTTTTGAGGAGGAAACAACCCTCAAATAACCCTACAACAGCCCATGGGTTATTTGAGTGTTATTCCCCCCCAAACAAGCCATGCCACCTTGGTTCAAATGATACAAGCTGCACCTGGGCAGGTAATTAGGGAAATGGTGCCTGGCACGCTCCAGGGATCAAAACAAGCCACGGTGGCTTGTTTTGATTATGCGTACCAGGTCAGTGAATAAAATGTTATACTTACGTGTTGGAGTTGAATCAGTCTGTAAAACTTTGAGGATGCCTGTGGAAAGTAGTTTTGAGTATAATTCGTTTACATCAAGTTGCCCAAGATGATTATCAGGATAGGAAAGTGGGACGTTCCCTGAAAAAAGATAAAAATTTTTAATACTTAATGTTCTCCCAGAAAACTCAACATAACGTTGCATCATTTCAAATAGTAACTGCTAAAGCTTAAACAAGATCATCTAGTTAATAGTCAGATCTATTTTACATTCTCTTTCCCCAATCTTAACTTTCCTATCTTCTCAACATAATTCTGAATGTCACTTCCATCCATCCCTTCCCATTTCTTTACATAATTTCCATGTGTATGTGTGTGAAAAGGCAAACAGCATGAGAATCTATCAGCCAAATGTTACACATGGACATGCCGGCATCCCAAGAACCGCGGAACTAGTTCCATCTTCCCAAGGGGGTTTAGGACTTGTGTTTCCTCAACAGCACCTCCTCAGGCTGTTTGGGACACTGCTTTTGAAATGGAAGGGAATCTCAAAATAAGTCTCTGCTGTGATGTGGTCTAGAGTTCAAAGTCAAAACTCCCAGTGGGAATATACAAGACCTTGGGACCAGGTTCGACATTTTCTAATGTAGGAATGTTTGAAAATATAGCTTTCTATCTGGGTAGCTCGTTTCTTTTACCCCAATTCAATCCAATGTTGCTGGCGTTCTTTTAGAAATGTCACTATCTGAACAAGGGTTGTATGGTAAAACAAAGAATCCTAGAATAGTAGAGTTGGAAGGGGCCTATAAGGCCATCAAGTCCAACCCCCCGCTCAATGCAGGAATCCAAGTTAAAGCCTCCCTGACAGATGGCTGTCCAGCTGCACCTTGAATGCCTCCAGTGTGGGAGAGCCCACCACCTCCCTAGGAAATTGGTTTCATTGTCATATTGCTCTAACAGTCAGGAAATTTTTCCTGATGTCCAGCCGGAATCTGGCTTCCCATAACTTAAGCCCATTAGTACATGTCATGCACTCTGGGATGGTCGAGAAGAGATCCTGGCCCTCCTCTGTGTGACAACCTTTCAAGGACTGAAAGAGCACTATCATCTCTCCCCTCAGTCCTCTCTTCTGAAGGCTAAACATGCCCAGTTCCTTCAGCCTCTGCTCACAGGGCTTTCTGTCCAGTCCCTTGATCATATCTGTTGCCCTCCTCTGAACCCTTTCCAGTTTGTCTACATACATCACATTGTTGGCTCATATTCAGCTTGTGATCTACAACAATTCCAAGAACCTTCTCACTTGTAGTATTGTTGAGCCAAATATCCTCCATCCTGTAACTGTGCATTTGGCTTTTTTCCTAGGTGCAGCACTTGGCATTTATCCCTATTAAATTTCATTCTGTTGTTTTCAACCCAGCACTCCAGACTATCGAGATCACTTTGAATTTTGTTTCTGTCTTCCAGAGTATTAGCTATTCCACCCAATTTTGTGTTATCTGCAAATCTGATAAGCATTCCCTGCACCTCCTCATCCAAGTAATTAATAAAAATGTTGAAGAGCACTGGGCCCAGGACCGAGCCCTGTGGTACCCCACTCATTAACTCTCCCCAGTTTGAGAAGGAACCATTGATAAGCACTCTTTTTCTGTAGCCAACTGTGGATCCACCTGATAGTTGTTCCATCTAGCCCACTTTTAGCTAGCTTGCTAATCAGGATATCATGGTGCACTTCGTCAAAAGCTTTGCTGAAGATATATTATGTCCACAGCATTCCCACAGTCCACAAGGGAGGTTACCCAATCAAAAAATGAGATCAGATTAGTCTGGCAGGATTTGTTCTTGCCAAATCCATGCTGGCTTCTAGTAATCACTGCATTGTATTCAAGGTGCATGCAGACTGACTGCTTTATAATCTGCTCCAGAATTTTCCCAGGGATTGATATCAGACTGATTGGTCTATAGTCCCTAGGTTCCTCCTCCTTGCCCTTTTTGAAGATAGGAACAACATTAGCCCTCCTCCAGTCATCTGGCACTTCACCCGTCCTCCATGATTTCTCAAAGATAATCGACAGTGGTTCTGAGAGTTCTTCTGCCAGTTCCTTTATGACTCTAGGTTGCAGTTCGTCAGGCTCTGGAGATTTGAACTCATTCAAAGTAGACCATTTGCCTATCAATCTCCAGCTGTGATTCTGCCCCTTCAGCTTGTACTTCAGGTTTGCCAGGGAGGTCACAGACTCTCTTTCGGGAGAAGATTGAGCCACATGAGGGGTGTAGGAGGGAATATATGATTCCTGGCCTGAATTTATCTTCTGAATTTATCTCAAAATATCTTCTAAGTAAGAGGTAGGCGGAAGGTAGATCATAATCTATCAGAAGTATATCAGCAAGGGTTTCTGACTTCCAATTTCCAGAGGAGTAGCTGTGTTAGTCCAAAAAATGAAGACACTTGTGGAATTTAAAAGACTAACAGATTTATTGTGGTATAAGCTTATTTATTGATCTATTTGATTTTACTATAATTTTGTATTTTGTGTTCTAATTTATTGTACACCACTCAGATACCTCTCAACATGGAGCCGTTTATACATTATATAATAAATAAGCAAGCTTACATGGACTACAGTGCACTTCATCAGTGATGAAATAAGAATCTAGTCCACGAAAGCTTATGCCAAAATAAATCTGTTAGACTTCAAATGTGCCACAGGAGTCTTGTTTTGACTCCCAAAAAGGTTTTCTTTCCAAATTACACTGTTTGAATCCCTAATCTGCGGCAACTCAAATATTGATTTGTACTTGTATATCTGGGTTATCCCAGTATATGCTCATGGGGTACAGTAGGTAACAGGCCCCGCCCTGTTGGCAACCATTTTGGATCAGGCTCCCCCTCTCCCCCACACCCCTCAGCATTTTAACCTGTGATTGGCGGACTTGGGAGTTTTAACAAAATGCGAATTGGATCCTGCAAGCCTGAATTCTGCTCACACTTGCTTTAAATCTTCCCTTGGTTCTATCTGGCCCTGCCACAATGTACACCACACAACTATTTATTTATTTGTGTCTCTAGCTTTGTAGCTCAACTGTGTCTTTAACTACCAGTATCCCACCCCTCAAACTCATTTCATATTTTCTCCCTTCAGAGTTTCCGCCCCTCTCCCTTCAAATTTTGCAGTCCCACCCATCATCTATGAATCTGCCTTCAGTCTAGTTATCCCACCACCTCCAAAAGCGGGAGCTTAACAGGCAGTAAACCACAGCTCTTGCTCCTCTAAGAAGCAACAATCCAGAGCAACTTCAGGCACACACAAAAATTGTACATCTCCAGCGGTAGCTTGGACATTGTTTCCTGGGAGAGCAGGCTCTCGTTTCTTATCGTAAACTCTCCCAAGTTTGCTATAGGGTGTGAGGGGTTGTTTAAGAGCTACAAGTCCAAAGTCCCAACAGGTACACAACAGAGCTATTGCTATAGTTTTCTGGACTGTGGTTAGGACTGTGAAAGTTGAACTTTGAATTCCATGTCCATCTTGTTCCCCCCATTTAGTATTTGCACCAACTGTATGCAGATATACAAATCAACTTGGCCCTGGTGCCCCATCCACAAATGCCAGATGAGGGAATTAAGATGAGGCACGCTAGAAATTCCACTGAGTTGTACCGACCCATGCTGCTGAACGCACCTTTGGAATGAGGAAGCCTAAAATATGGAAAGGGCAGTCCAACATCAAGGCCTCTAAAAAACTAGCATTTCAGTAAAAGAACAAAATAGTTTAAATACTTACCGGGTTGACTTTGAACAAACTTCCTGGATTTTGTGCGTGAACCGGTAAGAGTGGTTGCCCTTGACCAAAAGGTACAGGTTGAGCTGATGCTGAAATAACAGCAACCTGTCAAGAGACAAATGCTGTTTTAGTCTGAATGTTGTTATTTCACTGTTGCGTTCCAAATCAATAAATAGGACTTTCAATTTTGCATTCTGCTACAAACACAGTAGGAAGCCATTTACAGAAGTAGAATCATATATCAATAAAATTGTGTATAAAATTAAGGAATTCTAGAAATTTTATTTATTTATTTCATTTCTAAACCACCCAATAGCTGAAGCTCTCCGGGCAGTTTACAACAGTGCCTAAAACAAGGCTAAAATATAATAAAACAACCATAAAATTATTCTATAATAAAAAAATTAAAAACAGTTTAAAAGATTTAAAAATAGTTTGGCCAGAGATAAAAATATTGAAATACAGAAAAGACCTGTTACAAACACCTGACATGCATGCCCCATCAAGCCACCAAAACCAGCCCTAGATGTTCTTAAACGCCTCAGCACAGAGGGCTGTCTTAACCTGGCACTGAAAGGATGACAAAGTTTGCGCCAGGTGGGCCCCAGTGGGGAGATCACTCCACAGTCAGGGGGCCACCACTGAGAAGGCCCTCCCCCGTGTTTCCACCCTCCAAGCCTCCCTCGGGGAGGCACTTGGAGGAAGGCCCCAGATGTTGAACGTGGTGTCTGGGTAGACTGCAGCTGGGAGAGGTGTTCGGTCAAGTATTGCAGTCCCAAGCCATGTAAAAACATCAATATTAAAACCAGATTAAAAAAATTCACTTCCTGGAGCAACTATATTCGCCAAGCATCAAAAATGTAAAGTGCTCCAAATTAAAATTTGACTGCCATTTTCCCCCCCACATGCTACCAGGGATGGGGACTCGGACTCGAGGACTCGACTCGTGAGTCGGACTGAGTCCCCCCTCTGACTCGAACTCGAGTCCCAATATTTTTAATGGGACTCGAGACTCGACTCGGGACTCGAGACCAAGGACTCGTCAACATCCCTGGGCTGTTGACGAGTCTTCTGGCTGTGCCAGAAGGAGCGCGATCACCGGTGAAGAGCGCATGGAAGCGAGGCGCGCCGCTGCTCAGCCACTATGGACAGCTACCAGGAGCGCAGCCCCAACGATGTGTTGAGATTTATTTTGATTGATGTGTTGTTGTGGGGGGTTTGGGTTAGGGTCAGACATTTGGGTTTGGCTGCCTCTGCCTGCCTGTTTGGGGTTCCCAGCCTCCTCTGCCTGCCTGGTCTCTTCTTGACCTGTTCAGCAGTTGAATTGTCCAAGACAAAGGCCTCTGCCTGCCTGCTTTGGGGTTCCCTGCCTCCTCTGCCTGCCTGGTTATTTTGGGTTTGTCTGCCTGGTCTGTTCTTGCCAAAATCAGTTGCAGAGTTTTGAAATAAAAAGGCACACTTGTGCCTAGAATTTATTTAAGCCACACATCTGAAGTAGCCTTATTTTGTTGGGGGGAAACCCCATTGATTTTAATAGGGACTCGTGGAGTCAGTTTTGGGAGTGACTCAGGACTCGTGAGTCACCATTTTGGACCAAGGACTCGGACTCGGACTCGAGACTCGGGTCCAAAGACTCGTGACTCGACTCGTGACTCGAGACCAAGGACTCTTCAACATCCCTGCATGCTACATGATACTGATGCAGTTACCTTTACACTTCACTCAGCCTATGATGCAAGGATTACACCAGCTTCACTGATTCTATCTTGGTTGCACACATAAACCAACTAACAGTGCAATCCTATGCATATTCAGAAAGAAAACGGTCCTACAACCCCCAGCATTCCCCAGCCAGCCTGCTAAGAGTTGTAGGACTTTTTCCGTCAGAACATACATGGGACTGCACACTAAATAATGGAAAGAAACAGGTAACATGCTAGAGATGTCAATATTCACTACAAAAATAGTTTTTGCTAACAAATTATTTTCTCAAGACGTCTTCCATGTCAGAATTTTATTTTATCATCAAAATTGGTAGGTCTTTATATGTATTTGTCAGGATTTTCCATGGATTGAGTGTAACAAATGCAGACCCCACCCCCCACGCCCACACCACCTAACTTTTCATAGCATCGATCTGCTTCACTGAAACTCCTAGACTCAACTCTAGTGACAGAAGCTTCTATACATTTTATATTTTTTAAATGAAGAAACAGCTTGCTGCTACTGAGGGTGCAGTAAAGCAGAACAAGTGATTAATCCTCACCCAAGTTGTAATTTTGTAAACCCCTTACCTGCTGTGGTGGCTGAACATTTCCCACTGTCATACTACTGAAATTTCCATACTGAGGGCCCTGAAGATTCTTGTCATCATAAAAGGGGGGTCCAGGAGCCCTGTTAAGTGTATTAGGAAAAGCCTGTGCTCCAGAAACAGGTGGCCCACTGAAGCTTGGTCCTTGTGGGTTATCAAAGATTTGCTCAGGCCTCTGGAATTGCATTCCTTGTGATGGCCCATTATAGGGTGGCTGGTTGGGAGGTTCATTGTAAGGGCCAGCTTGTCCGTAAGGTGGTGTTTCAAGTCTTGAGGCAGGGTGATTAGCTACATTTTCAATTCTTGGACCTTGATGACCAAGAGGGATATCAAATCGTGTTGCCTGCTGGTGTTGAGGGTCTTCAAAGCGCTGAGGTATCGGTGTATCAAATCGTGGTTGTACCTGCTGACCTGGTGGACCATCAAACCGAGGTGGTGTCTGCGGAGTAGGGCCCATTTCAAATCTTGGACCAGGTTGTACATGTAATCCATCCAGTCTTTGCAAGAGTGATGGCTGACCAGGTTGACCATCAAATCTTGACTGACAGCCATCAAACCTTGGGCCTGTTTGGTTAATAGGTCCTTCAAACCTAATCCCACCTCCAGACTGGACTGAAGGTCCCTCAAACCTGGGCCCAATTCCTGGCTGCCCAAGTGGTCCCACAGGCTGACTATGAGGTCCCTCGAATCTGGGTCCAACCCCTGGTTGACCATGTGGCCCCACAGGCTGCCCATGTGGCCCCACAGGCTGCCCATGCGGCCCCTCAAACCTCAGACCACTTGCTGGCTGCCCATGCGGACCCATATGCTGCCCATGCGGTGCTTCAAACCGCAAATTACCACCTGGCTGGCCAAGAGGTCCCATAGGCTGCATATGTGGCCCTTCAAATCGTAGACCAGACCCTGGTTGACCATGAGGTCCTATTGGCTGACCATGGGGCCCCTCAAACCTCATTCCACCTCCTGGAGGACCATGAGGTCCCACAGGACGGTCATGAGGTCCTTCAAGCCTTATCCCACTTGAAGGTTGGCCATGTGGCCCTTCAAACCTCATTCCACCCAAAGGTTGGCCATCAAACCTCATGCTGGCTGAAGGCTGATCATGTGGTCCTTCAAACCTCATCCCAGTAGATGGTTTACCATGTGGGCCCTCAAACCTAATCCCAGTGGATGGATGGCCATGAGGTCCCTCAAACCTCATCCCACCTGAGGGCTGACCATGGGTCCCTTCAAATCTCATGCCACCCATAGACTGGCCTGTGGGCCCCTCAAACCTCAAAGCTCCCCCTGGCTGTCCCATTGGACCCTCAAACCGTATAGCAGTTCCCGCGCCAACTTGCCCTGAGGGCCCTTCAAACCTCAAGGGACCACCACCCATCTGCGCTGGTGGCCCATCAAATATCAGAGAACCTTTTCCACTGGACTGTCCTGGGGGCCCATCAAACTGAGATGTTGTCTGACCTAGGGACCCCTCAAACCTTAAATTAGTCTGCGCTTGTGGTCCTTCAATTCTAGAATTTGTATTAGCTGGCCCTTCAAAATGAGTTGTTTGTCCATCTCCGCCTGCCCTTGTGCCAGGATGTCTAGGAGAGCCCTCAAAATGAGATCTATCCTCCATCAATGAACTAAATCTTTGCTTTCCATCAGTAACCCCAAATCGTGATCCTGGACCCTCAGTAAATTGTTTCTCTGTTTCTTCATATCTTGATCTCTTGTAATGTTCACTGAATGGAGACCGTTGCTCCTCTCGAATACCTTAAAAAATAAATAGCATTGTTATGGACTGAAGTGAAGCTTACTCATCACCAACCCCACCATATAAAGCAAGTCTACACCACTCTGAAAAGCATTTCCCCAAGATTATCCAATCTGTGAACTCGAAAATGTTCAATTTCAGCACAATTCAGCTTTGTTGCCCTAACAGATAATACTTTGATTACAGATAATAGGAGTATTTTCTCCCAAATTCCTTGTACCTTTTGAAGAGTTTGGCTCTTCATGTCTCCTCCGGCCATCATGTGGTGTATTATCAGAGTATGGTCTGCTACCACCAACAGGGGAATGTCGTTTTGATCTTTCGACAAATTGGCCCCCACACTTGTTTTTTGTTTGTTCACAGTCCTTTCCAGAAAGAAATGCATCGCTTAAATGATAATCTAAAATTTCTTCAGCATCAATCATGTTGAGCCTTGGAAACGAACGCTGAACTTGTGTTCTTCTTAGTGTAGCTTTATGTTCATGATATATTAAATCCGATTCAGTTAATAGGGGCTTCTTTTTTGAAATTCCCTTTTCACCTGTGGGACTATCCCACACATTGCACCTGTGCTTTCCTTCCTGATACTGGAAGAGCTGACGAATTTGATGAACCAGAACAAGGAACTCATCTTGTGTTATTTCTCCAGATGCCAAGCGTTCATTTGCCTGGGAGAAGAGAAAATTTTAAAGAGTTAATTTGAAAAGCCTTTAGGAAAAAGCTATGAATCAAGAAAAAGTTAACAATTTACCTTCTTAAGTAGCTCTCCCTTGTTTGCCAAAGTCAATTCTTTGGGAATCTGCAAATTAGCATCCACGCTTAATCGATGTTGCTGCTTTGGGGTGCGAGGTGATGGCACTCCTTTACTAGTTGCCCAACTGTCCCTGTGCCTCTGATGGGGTGATTTACAAGGACCTTGATGTTCGTCAGTAAGTTGGGGGCTGAAATCAAGAGGTAATATGTTACTTTACAGTTCCCTACATACAGTGTGATTAAAAATAAGTATTTCAACTTTTGCTTCTGCATTTTATCAATATACAGTCATGCCTTGGATTGAGAGCATAATTCGTTCCGGAAACGTGCTTGTAATCCAAAACACTCTTATATCAAAACGAAATCCCCCCAAAAAAATTTGTAGAGAGATTTTTTATTTAAGCTGTACTACAGTACTTGTATTGCAAGACGTCGCTTGTATATCAAGTTAAAAAAAATAATTAAATATTTGAACATTTGCTTGTCTTGCAAAACGCTCTCAAACCAAGTTACTTGCAATCCAAGGTATTACTGTACTTTGTTTCTTTAGAAGTAACCCTAGATCTGCAACTACTTGAGTTGACTGATTGCAGCTCATACTTACTTTTTATTTTCTTCCCAACCAGACTTCCACCTTTTGCTTGACTTGGAACCTTGCCAGTTCTCCACATTTTCTTTGGGTTCCAAATTTGCTTTTGAAGGATGCTGGTTCATTCCTTCCTGTGTTCGGTCTTCATGAGCTTTCTTCAGCCTTCTTGAATCTCTCACTTCCTGTTTAAGGCTCCGTTTATTAGAGCTCCTTTCATCCCGTATTCCTGGCCCAAAATCCTCTATGTGGGACTGCTTTGGCCCAGACTGCCGAGGCTTCCCACTTTAGGTCCAGGAGAGAGACTTCTGAGCCTTCTTTTGGGTGACCTCCTCTCTCTTCGTTTTGGAGAATGGGAAGATGGTGATCGAGATCTAGGAGAACGTGACCTTTTTCTAGTACTTGACCTTCCTGGTTTTCCACTCTGTTTCTCCGACTCTTCAGTATTGATATCTTGCTTTTGTACAATGCCATTAATTATTTTATTTCTCCCACCAACTGATCTATGTTCTTCTTTGTCTTTTCTCTCCATGCTTCTTCTCTTTTCTTTTGTATCATCGTCTTTGCCATCTGGCTTCTCCAGAAAATGTTTTTTTAATCTGGGATCTCTCTTACTTATTTCAGACACTCTGTTCTCACATTCTTGATTTCTAGTATCTTTAGCATGGAGCAGCTTGTTTTGCAAGGGAGATGGTGATTTCAATTTTGATTTTGCATCAAACTGATCAAACTCTTTCTTCTGCATTTTCTCACTTTGTTTTAGTTTTTCTTGCTTTGATATATTTTGTTTCTCAGTCTGTAGAGTTTTGCTAGTCTTTGGATCAGGCTGACTGACTGGATTCATTACAAAGTCTTTCCTATGACTCTGATCTTTAGAATGAGAAGAATGTTGACTTATTCTATTTAGACGAGGATCTCTGTTCCCTGCTTTGACATCATGGAGGGGAGACAGGCGGTTTTTCTCAGGTGGCAGACAAACCTGATGGGAAGCTTTAACTGGCATGTGAGATGGTGATGGAACATGTTGTTTCAAAGATGCCTGACCCACACTGGATCCACTTTGCTGAACACTAAGGGAAACTGCCTAAAACAGAGGAAGAAAAAGGAGAATATTTGGAATACAAGCACTCCAAAAATAGTAACACTTCCCTTACCTACAACACAACATTAAGAAATCTGAACTACATAAGAAAATGTCTTTCATTTGTGTATGGACAAATTCCTGAGTTCCAATTACAGTAATACCTTGGATTGCAAGTAACTTGGTTTGAGAGCGTTTTGCAAGACAAGCAAAATTTTAAATATTTATTTTAAAAAATTTGACTTAATATACAAGCAACGTCTTGCAATACAAGTACTGTAGTATGGCTTAAATTAAACATCTCTGTACAAATTTTTTGGGGGGAATTTCGTTTTGATAGAAAAGTGTTTTGGATTACAAGCACATTTCCGGAACGAATTATGCTCTCAATCCAAGGCATGACTGTATATGTAATAATGCACATGTGTATTATAAGAGATGTTATGGTGAAAGATGTATAAAATACCAGATATTTTGGGGTTAATCTCTTTTTGAGGATTGTTCTACAATATTAGCCATGTATGTGAATGTGTCAAAGAATACACACAGCATTTTCAACATCTGGCGTTGGAAAATTACGCAGTATTTCCATTTAATTTTTTTGTCTAGTTTTCCAATCAACTATACTGAAATGGCATAAATGAAGTTTCTGTTGCCCACATGGTATGGCCAATTCTTGAAAAGATTAGCATAGGGAGGCTCTGCAATCCGGTCTTTTAGAATAAATGCTGCACACACCGTAAGAAAAAGGAACAAAAATGATTAAATATTCCAAACCTAAGAGCTGCTATCAGTCCATCACAAAACAAGACACACAAATGCTTAAATTTGAGAATATAGTGATCATAAAACTCTTTGTGGTGATTAAGAGTTGGTCTATGTTACATTTACCATGGCAACTGATATCCTATGGAGCGTCTTCCCTCCCCACCCACCCATCATGCATTACAACTTCTACTCCATGTCCATTATTTGCATTGGCAAGGCAGGAAAACTCAAAGTGATGGTCCAAACTAAAGCACTGGGCTATACTAAATTACAACCTGAAGTGTGGAACTTGCCATAGTGAAATGTGTAATTTACAAACCAAGTGTAACATACAGGCAGAAGAGTTGGCTCCACTATTAAACAGGGGAGTCCAATTTGAGGATAAGCTCAAAACAGTGTAGAAAAATCCATGGCTACCTTCAACATGTTGAGGGTATGAAGGCAAGATATTATCTGCAGTGCAGATGGCCTTACAGGGATTAACCCAATGGAGGAAAAATGGTATTGTCTGTAGAAGCTCCACTAGTTCACTGACTGAAGTCAACCAAAATGGACTACCAGCAGTGCAGGATTAAACACAGACCTTGCTTGCTTTGTCAGGAAGAAAAATCCACCCTGACATGTTACAGCACATCTATCCTACTCACCAGTTGTGCTTTAGTCTGTTCTAGTTCCAGTTCTAATTTTTTCTGTTGAAGTTCTAATAACTGTTTTTGTTTTGCCAGTAGCTGTTGTCTTATCAGCTGCTCTTGAGTCAAATTCTTTTGTATTTCAGGAACAACTGGAGTAGAGGACACAGCAGAACAGGACACAGGAGAACAGACTGTAGGACTAGGTGCAGGAGGTTCCTCAGGCTACCAAGAAAATGGTAAAGAACGTGATTCTTATCTTACTTATGGAGAGACGCAACCAGCCATTAATTCAAAGCTACACACTTTACTATTTATTTTTTTTACTTTGCATATAAACAAGGGTTTATAATCAGTATAATTTCAGACACTGAACACAATTCTTAAGTGAGTAAGTTTGCTTTTACCTCATTTACAAGGATATGACAAATAAGTACTAGCTCTCTGCTATAACGTTGGCCTTTAAATGTCACCTCAAAGTATGCCAAGTCCAAGTGTCTGTCACAAAGTGAGATAACCACAGTTTAAAGCAGCATACACAGCAGTTGTAGCAACTTACCGATTTATTTAAAAACTTAGGATTCACATGGATGCTAGAAGTATTCACATTAGGGGGGTAGCGGCTTAATTGGCCAAGCAGGGTCTACTGAATTCACCCGGACATCAAGAGCATAGAGTTTCTTCAAAGGGAAAATTTCATCCCACGTGGAACGCAATTTAAATAAACTTTTCCTAGTATTTTCATCCACCTAAGAACAACAGAACAATTCTATGGCTTGTTAAGTTAATATAACACATTTGTTACTCTTCTTACTACAACTCAGTATCACAGAAACTGGAATCTCAAAGCAGCTCACAAAAAATAGTAAGATCACAATATTCATTGATAATTTTAATCTGCTTGGTTTTTTTTAGTATTACACCTGGTGAGGAAGAAATCCAGTATAAGCAGTCCACAGACCACTGCATTAAGTCCTACTCAAATCATAGAGTAAATATACAAAGGACCAGGCTGTAAATAGCTTGATCCTGTCTTAAGATAGTTGTGGATCAAACATGTTAATTCTTTTCTACCACTTAAAGCCGTTTGGCCAAAAATGGACACATGGCATGAAGTAGGTGCATCTGTTTGGCGTTAAATCATACTACATGGATTTGCCTCACCAAGGTTTGTCTAACAAGCAATTGGGTTGGATCCACTGTCATGCTTAGCACAGACCCACTGAAATTAACTGGACTTAAGTTACACATGTCCCATTGATTTCAATTGGTCTACTCTCAGTATGACAATCTGGATATAACCCTCCAATTTTGTTTTAACATTAAACAAAACTTGGAAAGAGGGATGGGCATTGATTCAATTGTTTTAGTGTTTGAGTAACTCGGGTATTCCAACCTTTCAATTCAATAAGGTACCCTAATATATTCAAGTCACTTTTTTCTGTTTCCTTCAATGCAAATTGGCTATTTATAAAAGGAACTTAAATCTTTATTTCATTATTTTTTAAAAACCCTGCTGAGCCCCCTTGGTTCCAGGAATGGCACCCATAATCAATTACTCTAATTTGGAAGAGAAACACGAACAGTCAAGAGTGCAGAACCGAAAAGGCTGGGAGACAGATTAGAGGCAAAGGGTCCCTATGATCAAAATAAACTTTTACAGATCTTGGTAGGCAGGCTCCATTTAAGTATCCAATGTTTGCGTGTTCCTCTACTGAAAGCCCAAGATTTTATACTTAAAATGAATAGGTATAGAAGAATATGCAAACACACACTTCATCAGATTCCTCTGCAAGGCTAAAAAAAGCTTACACGTTGAAAGTTTAGTGAGATGCAATCTTAAAGAATGTAGCCAAAACAAGCATTCACTTACACTGATGTAACACAGAAGCACATTGTAATAAATGGCAAAATTAAGACAGAATAGTGCTTCGTTCATCCAGTTTTCTAATTCAGGTCTTCTCACTCTAGATACACCCTATCATTTCATGCTATGTACCAAATCAGTTTTGTATCCTTGTTTTCTGATTATCAGTAGAGTGTGAATAAATGATTCCAAGTATAAATGGTTCTACTACTTTCTTTACACTTAGTAACCAAGAAAACCCAAGACTGAGTGCCAAGTATTTATTTATACAACAGCAAATTTGAAAACATTTATGAAAGCACATCTATATATACCTTTTCAAAAACATTAACAAATGTTGCAACTAGGTTTTTAGTAAATGCAGCAAGATATTCTCTTCCAACATTCTTGACAATGGAGTCCATAAGGTACATAACAGGAAGTTTCTCATTAGAAGGAGCCTGGAGTAATAAGAAGAAAACTGAGACATTTAGTTATAACAAAAACATTTTGATTTCTCTTTTTCAATTAAGGAGTTACCATTCCCAGAACCACCACACCTCTATTTGTAACCATTTTGAACTAAAGGATGATTCACATTATTTGAGAAGCTGTCTAGCTCAACACCAACAACAAAAACCAAAACCCCAGTCTTGGTATTATCTGGTAGAGTGTGGTTTCCTTTAAGAGAAAGGGATATTCAGTTTCTGCCATGGCAGAAAGAACTGGGCCATGACACAAAATTACTGTTAGGGGTGACCAACACAGCCACTTCATATTCTATTAGAATATAATTTGAGGGAACAAGTTTCTGCTGGAATCTAGAAGATGGAATGTGAACCAACTTAAAAGGGGGAAATTCTCAGTGGTAGGAGAGATGATGAGTATCAGTGTCTTTGAGCCACATTTGGAATAAAGTTACTTTGCTGCAATCCAAGCAAATGCTATGCAAGTGTCACCAACTCTGGCCAGTTGAAGCAATCCCTCATACTCTCTCAAAGCCATATGCAAGCCATACAACTGGAGCAACAAAAAAAAAAGAGAGTTCAAATCCACAATGGAGTTATGATGATGAATAGACAGGCTTAAAACTGGAACCAAAGACTGGCACGGAAGATAGTCTTCAAAGTCTGGACACTCCTCAATGCCCAAGGAGCCAAGTTGGATTTTTTTCTCCATACATAAGACGTGCCCCAAGTTCGTGCA
Source organism: Shinisaurus crocodilurus (assembly GCA_021292165.1). Taxonomy (NCBI): domain Eukaryota; kingdom Metazoa; phylum Chordata; class Lepidosauria; order Squamata; family Shinisauridae; genus Shinisaurus; species Shinisaurus crocodilurus. The sequence goes on from CM037878.1 coordinate 282,602,151, forward strand.
GTGCAAACTCTGTGTTGTTGAAACTGAACTTCCAAAGAAAGTGGAAGCCTTCTTGGTTCTGTTCAAAATGAATGTTAATGTCTCATCCATATCAGGAAGGGGCAGCAAGTTTCCAAAGAGCATCAGCATGTACAGGGGCTTGTCGGGAAAGATTATTAAATGGTTCTAATATATGTTGCATATTAACTGTCCACCTTTTGCACTGGAGTAATTTAATTCCCATTTACCACCCAATAATTCTAAAGTCCTAGTATTCACATGCAGTCTAACATCTAACAGGGTCTACAATCAGTTGAAATTCTACTATCCAACAAGATATTGGCCAACTGTCCTTATAAGTAATGTCTTCCAAGTAAATTGAAAAAGAAATTTGCGATAGTCTGGTAACACAGACGTTTTTAATGTGGGTAAACCTGAACCATTCTTGATTTATCTTGAACCTTAAGTGTGCAGTCTGGGGCTTTTTGTCCCATAAATGATATTCAAACCATTTCATTAGGCTACCATCTTCTGAAATTTGCTTCAACTGTAATTATATTAGCAAATCTTCAACCAGGTGGGGCTTTACCAAATTGCATATAATGAAAAATTAAGAGCAGAGGGAAGTATGTCTTTATATGAAAACAAAAATACCTCATGTAGGGGAAAGTATTAACTCCCTAATAGCTGGACAGGAAAATAATTAGACTAGGTACAATTTGACAGTGTTTAAACTGTCAGGAACCAATTTTACTTATTACAATAGGGCTTGGGAAGTATTAAGACACTTGCGACACTTGTGCCCTGCTTTTAAACACAATGTGTGGTAGTTCTCACTGTCAAGGACAGCTGTCAAAGCAACACAGCTGACTATCAATATCTTATTCCCAAAAGTATGCACTATTTTTTCTCTTAATTTTAAGCAGCAAAACTGCTATTTCAAGGATTATAAAACGAACTCGTAATGCAACTCACAGAGCTGTGAAAACTGTGTGTGAAGTTATTTTGTGAAACAAGGAAGCAAGCCTATCACAGAATCTGTTTTTAGGAATTAGGAAGCAAACTGCAGCTTGAAATGAGTGGAATGCCACATTTGAGAACCAGGATTTAAGACTGCAGTACTTAAGTTCGCAAACTACTCCATTAGCTTCTGAAAGAAAACACACTGGGGTATATTGGGGGTTTGAGGAAAACCCAAATTAGATTACCAAGCTGTTGTGGAAGGCAACACAAACCACCAAGAAACTGAAGGCAAATTAAGCTCAAGCTGATCTGCAGGGAAACCATGTCCAGAGTTCTCAACAGAATGCTTGCTGCACTCCTTCAAATGTCATATGAATGAGTGTTGAAAATGTGTGGGTCTGTGTTTTTCTGCTAGACTTCCCAAACAGTTTTGAGCCTTCCTCATACCTTTGTCGTAAACCCAGGCCACAGAATAATTCAACACTTTGGAAACAGATTCTGCACTACACCCGGTAAATAAAAAGACAAATACATATTTCATACATTTTATTTACATTTTTGAATACCAGTCACACATTTCAAAATCATTTATTAAAAATGTAAGCAAACCACTCTTTTACACTAAATAGAAACTGTCTCCAGACAACACTTTCTTTCAAAAGTGGTTTTCAGAGAACTCAAATCCCTTGTTTCATCCTAGTCACTAACGTCAACTAGGCAAATCTAATTAGAGGTACAAGTTTTAGATAACTTTAAATACACTTACGGGGAAAACTATGTAACCACCCCAAACCCAAACAACAATACTGGAATTTATGATGTATTATGTACTTCCAGTCATTAACAGAGAGACTGAAAACAGGAAAGTGTCTGGAGAATATACTGAAGTTAACCAACCTGAACTGTAAGCAGCCTTTCCCTATCCCATCTTTCAATTTTATTATCATTTAAAATCCCAGATTAAACTAGCAAAATAAAAAGCCCAAGAACCTGGAGAAAGCCAAGTGGGGTGGGTGAAGGGGGGAGAGAAAGAGCAAGAGAGCTGAGATGCTTAATGGAGTTATGTTACCTTTTTGCTATTTAAATGATAAAAGGATCAAACGTACCTGGGCAAAAAGGTATCATAAATCCTAAACCACATGCAGCCAGCTGACATGTCAAAAAAAATGTCTGGACTGTCTACTCTTCCTTTTTGCATCATATGTGTCTCCGGCGCCATGTTGCAATTGTACAGGCTGCTGCAGTTCCTACTTCCCTGCCTTAATGAGTGGGCTGCTCTAACGAGTAGTGGATCATGCACACACACACACTCCCCTCTAAACTGTCATGCCTCTATATACGTGAAGCATCCCAAGAGTATACTGATCCTCCACCCCACCCCCCCATAGAAATCTATCCCACAGAAAGCAGTAAGGAAAGAGGAAATCCCACCGTTCATAACCAAAAACCTTTTTTACGTTTCACGAATCTAAACTAACATATTGGATGTGATAAAGCAATCCTTGTTTATAAAGCCTTATTTCTCTTCTTGAATTTGGTCATTCATGCACCTCCACCTATTTAAAATGATACAGATTACCAAGTGTTTGGTACAGCTAATTAAATGCAGACCGAAGCATGTTACTTCAGAGACAAGGACTGCAGGGCAAAGCATGGCTATTGCTGCACAGTCACTGCCAGGCCGCCATGTTGTGTGTCTCACTTATGCAGGCTTGAAACGCCTGTCATATCTTTCCAAATTACTGGGGGGTGGTCAGCTCCTCCCTTTAAATTTGTTATGTTCTTCCAGATTTTCCTGTACCCTGAAACTGCACTGCCACGAAACATCCAATTCACACACATTTGTCTTAACTTTGCCCCACCATTAGATGAATCCCTCCCCCCCAATCTACTGCCTGGGCTCCTCACTTTTCACCTAACCTTCGCTCACTTTACCATTCCCTTATTTTGCCTTTACCATTCCCCCACCATCACAACCCGTAAACCCGTATCTCTGTTCCCAAAGCCATGGCCGACACCTTTTATCTGACCCTGATATTACTCCTACATTGACAAGTTTTTGCCTGTCGGCGATATATATCTAGAGCAATTTGTGCTTATGTGTTTTGTATACTCTCTCATTTTTAGGCTTTGGGTGGTTTTGCTCGTATTTACCGAAGCCCCACTTTGAGAACTATCTGGGCCAGCATAACAGCATGTTGTGTGTGTGTGTGTGCGCGCGCCCACATGTAAATAGCAACAAAATCAGACATGTCCCCTTTCTCCTTCAGAGTTCCTGTTTTGCAACCTCCCCTTGCCTGCCTCAGCTCCCGCCACAACATGCAACTGCTCAGTCCCCTCTTCCCCGTCACAATCCTTTGCCTGCCTCAGTTTCCCCAAGCATCTACAGCCACGTCCCCATTCCTCAAATGCTTTGCCTCCTACATCTTTCCCCAACCCGTTCCGTGGTATGCCTCTACCGGCCTGTTTCGCCCCAATCCCTAACTCCCAACACCCACCTTCCCCAGCCCCACTTCCCAAATCTGATCGGCCTCTCTCACACTCACACACACGATATCCGCCGACCCCCAACACCACCCTCACCCTACCTAGTTTTCTCTCCCTGCCTCTGCCTTTTAAAAAAAAAAATAATAATAGAAAAGAGAGATGGAGGAGGGGGGGGTTGGCCCTAAAGATGGGGAAGGAGTCTGGGTGCGGGGGAGAAGGGCGGGGGTGGGGGTTAGAGAGAGCGTATTCGGCGTGTATAAAAACCTTGGCGATTTGCGCCTCGATCAGCGAGACGATGTCCTTGGCGAAGGGCACGTTCTCCTCGGCCAGGATGGTCAGCATGTTGATGTGGGGCTTGCTGTTGAACGTCAGGTCCTCGAGCGACGACTGGTAGTCGCGGCAGGCGTCCTCGCTGCCGCCGCCACCGCCGCCGCCGCCGGACGCCTCCGTCGTGCTGCTGCTGCTGCTGCTACTACTGCCGCCGCCGCCCGACATTCTCCCCCGCAGGCCGCGCAGAAACGGCCGACCCCCGCCGAGGGGAGAAAGAAGGACAGACAGACAACCCTCTCCTCCTCCTCCCGCCCCCCGGCTGTCGCTGCAGTCGCCGCCGGTGGTGCTATTCCCCGCTGGCCTCTTCTAGCTCATCCTCCGCTGCTGCTTCGCCGTCGCCGTCGTCCTCGCCGCCGCCGTCGTTTTCTCGTCAAGCCGGAGCTTCGCTGGCCGCCGCCGTTTTCTCGTCAAGCCGCTTTCTTCCCCCTGACAAAAACACGCACAAAATGGCGGCGGCGGCGGCGGCTCGCGAACGCCTTCTTCCTCCGGCTCCAACCGCTGCGTCATATGAAATTGTTCGGAGGGGGGGAGGGGGCGGGCGCTTAGGAAGCGCCTTTTGTTCGCTGGCCGCGCCGCCATTGGCTCGCTCCTGCCCGCAAGCCACATTCTGATTGGGCCATCCGGCCTCTCCTCCGTGGCTTACTTTCGATTGGACCCGCCTCCTTCAGCGAGTTGCTTGATTGAGCGGCCATGTCCTTAGCGGCGATTGGCTAACTCGGCAGGCTTTCTTCTTCTTTTAATTCGCTACGGACGTTAAGTCCCGCCTTTCTTTATCTCTTTTGATGTTTGGTTGGGCCTTCCGAATATAATTCTCGTAGTAGTCTGACGTTAGGGACAGTTTGTTCCCCCCCTCCCCCCCTTCATTGGCTTGGTCAAAGGCTGTTCAGGAGAACGCGTCTCCTATTGGCCCGTTCGTTTGCTCAACTGTTGCTATGGAAATGCGGGCCTTTCGGGGCCTACCTGAAAGTCACAAGGGGTGGGTGGATCCACGCTATAAATTTACACACAGTAGTTCGGCTACTGAAAGCGGTCCCACCACACAGGGCCCTAGTGGCCATTATTGACATCTGTTGAGGCTTTGCTAATGCTATTTAATCCAGCTCTTCACTCTGCAAATATATGCACATTTAAAATACGCCACTGGCTCACATTTCGGCTAGATACACGAAAAAGCCACTGCCTAACCAACATATTAAGTCAATGGCTTGTTTTAAATGTAAATATATCACATGCCCACGAAGCACAAGAGTTTTAAGCAGGCCTTAAAATAGGCTTTCCATAAACACCACATTAGTTTTGAGCACCCTCCCCTGGGAGCTTAGTGTGAAGAAAAATAAGAAATTATCTCAGTTAAAACTGCTCTGTGAATTAGATGTATGCTTCTCAGCTTTATTTTTATTTTTTTTGTTACATTCGTATATCTTGATAATATGACAAATCCCTTGAAAATACAAATGCACTTCTTTTCCCCTAAGCCGGGAAAACCATTTCTTCTCTGCGGCGTGTCATGTGATGAAACCTCCTGGAATACTTCCAGCTACTAGACACACCGATCTTTAATTTAAAATTAATCCAAAACAAACTCTAATGACCTTTCTGAGACAGCCGGAAGACCCACAGGGGACCCATTTTGAACTTGTACACACAACTATGATCGTTCATGTGCGAGTAAAGGGGGGGGAGCCTTCTACTCTCTCAATGCCATATTTATAATTATCAATCTATTCCTGTCAGTTTTGGTTTTCTGTTTCATAACTAACTTGCATTTTTACTGTACAAGCTCCACCCGTTTGGCAATCTATCTATTAATCATCTTTATGATTCATTTGAGCACCATAGTCACCTGACACTTGACAAGACTGAATTTTCATAATAGGGAGCGGATTTCACTTCAACCCCCTCCATGCATTGAAAGAACAGGTGAGAGAGGCGGGGGTTGTGCCCAGGAATCCCCCCCCCCAGCATGGAAGACTTCTATGTACATGTTTGTCTGTTTATTATATTTATATCCTGCCTTCTTTCCTGCAAGGAATCCAAGGCGGCTTACGTAATCCTTCTGCTCCTCTCCATTTTAACCTCACAACAACCCTGTGAGGTAGGTTAGGCTGAGAGTCAGTGACTGGCCCAAAGTCGCCCAGTGAGCTTCATGGCCGAGCGGGGGCTAGAACCCGGATCTCCCGAGTCCCAGTCCAACACTCTCACCACTATGCCACACTGGCATTCACGTAGGGCCCCTTCACACAGCTGCCAAACACATGGCTGGCTGGCTGGCTGGCTAGCATGTGTGGAGCTCCACAGCACAACTTCCTCCCATGTTCTTTCAAAGCATGAGGGAATCTGAATGAAACACAAACCCCCGCACACATGAAATGGTGATTGGATTCATCTTCTACCCCTTGATCACGGTGGATGGTATTGCATGAACAGGTATTGCATGAACCATCTAAATGGAGGTTGGCCTTTCACAAAGGTTCCATGGACTTTGAAGACGCCTGAGTGCAAGGTGAAAGGGAGAAACGTGCTAAGCGAAAAGCACGTCAAACGAATCCTTTACAGGACCATCTTCCATCTGGTAACCTGTGTCCTCACTGTGGGAAGCTGTGTGGATCTAGAATTGGCCTCCACGGTCACTTACGGACCCAATGCTAGAGTCTATGCAATCTTCTTTAGAATTTCCTCCTTTTATAATTTTCTTTTTGTAATTTTATCCTGGAAGACAATCTTACTCGGTCACGAGTGATCGCCTACTACGACTATGAACAGGGCCTACTTGCATAGGCTTTGGTTCTCCTGCAAGGTTATGCATGCAGCGAGGGAGGGCACACAAGCCTCAGGCTCGCTGCCAGCTTCTGATTTTAAAAATATCTGGTCTGTGGGTGAAAGTACAGGCAGGTGTACAGGGCTGGCTCGAGACACTTTGCTTGCTCGAGTGAGGCAAAGGATAAAACAGTGCCACCCCTGACTCCTACAACATGTACAGAAGCCAAATGATCTGACCATTCCATCTTACTTTTAACATGTGTGACAGGGCAGCATTCTCCACTGCACTTGATGGCAAAAAAAGTAGGTTAGGGGGCTTAGGGCAGGCCATCTGGCACACACAGCTCTGTCCTCCAACAGAGGGGAACAGCCAGCGAGCATGACTGGGGGAGCTGCTACCGCTGCCTACCAAATCACCTTGCAATAGTGATTGCACTCTAACAATAGGGCCAGTCCTGTGCGAGTTGCAGCACCACAGGGCGGCAGAGTTGGGCATTTGCTAGGGACCCTGGAGTGGCAGAGGGCCCACCGTCCCAACAATGCCTCCGTTCTCACTTTGCACTGGGAACTCAAAGGCAGTTCAGAGACAATGTTCACTTTGCAGGCCTCGCCTCTTCCAGAATATGGGCAGCGGGGCCAAGGGTTGCAATCAGTGGACACTTGTGGCAGCCCATGTCTCAGCTGGTGAGAGGGGTGGCTGGCTGATAAAGCACAATTCCTGGTTGCGGAGAGGTTTGGATGCAAATTCAGCCATGCACATTTACAACAACACCCCCCCCCATTCAAACCTTAGTGCTAAACGCACAAATTTCAGAGGACCCAGTACGCGCAGGGACACCGGGGGTGGAGCTTGCACGCCTCCCTACACAGTTTTAGTCCTCGCGGGTGCAAGCGAATGCTTGCATAGGATTTGAGTGTGACTTCATCAAGGACCCTCCAAATCCTGAAGTACTGTACTCACTGACCTCAAGGTTCCTTAGAACACGTTTTGAAAATCATTGACCGGGTTCGGACAACACACTAACCCACACTCAAGGGTTTAGTATGGGTTGAGTGTGGGTTGTTATCGTTGAACCGTGGGTTGTTGTTGAAACGTGGGTTATCATGTTCTCTGAACCCAGTCACTGTCTTAACGGGATATTACAAGACCTGATGCTCTGTGACGTCATGACCCACAGGTATCTCAATCCCATTCCATAATACATGTGCAGATCCTCAGTCTTCATGCATAGAGTTATGTGTTGCTGCTTTGGCCTTAGCAGTGACTAGTTGGGGGCGACCTTTTTTGCTGGGCGAGTTTCGAGGTTGTTAAGGAAACTGTCTCTCTAAATGCAATCACTCCGGCCTTGCTGACATCTTTCTCCTTTCAGCCCAGACCTGGCCATAAATAATTCACTCGTGCTTCTCAATCAGCAACAGCCATTAGATTAGCTGCCATCCCTACGATATTGAACAAAAAAAAAGCGACACACGCCACGTTGTAAAGTCTGCTTTCAAATAGGAGTGTTTGTGTGTTTTGTTTGTTTTTAGGCTGAGACTCTTTTGAGAGACTGGCAGCTTCCTATTGGGACCTGTTTCCTTATATTGTTATCCTGCTTTTCCTGCCCATCTGTACATACATGTATACAATCAAATGCACAAATAATGATTTATTTATTTATTTATTCAAGAGTCTGATCCATCTGGAGCTCTTAGTAAAAAAAATGTTTACCAAATATGAGCTGTTTGTCCAACAGCTGTTTGCACGTGAAACTATGGGGTGTTCCGTGGATGTGGAGGAGGAAACTTGGATCCACTGGGTCCCTCCAAAGCGTTTCTGTTCCCCCAGACAGGACCTATTTGATCTAGGCCGGTCAGCTATGTCAGCCCTGGATCTGGCATACCTAATGTCCCTGCTGCCCGCTGCTGTCGACAGGGATGGGGTAGATTGTAAATACATAGATCTGTTGCATTGTTTCGGTGCACGTGTGTATTCCTGTAATGTAGCCTTGAAGTGCAGGAATTCAGTGTTTTAATGCAGTGGGGGCTTTGCAGGAAGATTTCATAGATATAGAGTTGGAAGGAGCCTACAAGGCTATTCAGTCCAACCCCCTGCTCAATGCAGGAAACTAGAGGAGGGGTCTCCCATCCAAGTAATAACCAGGCTTGATCCTGCTTAGCTTTCCACACAGACAAGCTGAGCCAGCGTAAGCCACAGGCCTGTATCTTGTATTTACAATTTCATTTTCAACTCTCTGGCTATTTTTGTGTTACTTGCAAACAGATGCACACTATTTGAGATGCTCAACTCGTATATTCCATCTGCCTTGATGATGACAGAACCATTTACTTTCCAGACTAGACAGGCCAGGGCCAGCTCTTGGTTTGAAGGGACCCTCAGCAAAGCACCCTCCAGTGGTCCCCTTCTATCTTGATGAGGCCTGGCAGATGTGGACAGCAGCTAGGTGGTTGCGGGCTGCCATTTTAATATCACACAATGCCCTGATGCAATGCCACATTGCAGCATTGTGGGAAATTAAAGTGGTGGCTCTCAGTCATCCTTTTTTCCTCCTCCTTAATGTGGGGGACAGGCCAAGTGTCATCTGTGGGTCCTTCTGGGGCACTTGGATTCCAATAATTACCAAAGAATGCTGCATGCTAATGCCAGGCCTCAACCTAAGCCAGTGGGGGTGAGTATGGTGGTTACGTTTTAGGGATGCTGTTTTGAGCTGCCATCCCCCCATGGTTCACTTCATATGTGATTATTCCTCAAGAGCACCCATATTTCTGGACAACTCACTGGTTCACATTCTGAATTACAAATGTAATAAACAATTGCTTGGGCCCATGTGCTGGGTGTGCATGCCAAAAGTGCATGCCAAAGGAAAGCTAAAGAAAGCCAATGAGCATGAGCCAAGACAAAGGTTAGGGCCAGAAGAAACAACCATAGACCAAGTCACAAGCTAATTCCAGGAAATACTATAATTGCCCAGGCAAAGTCCATCCTGCACAGCAGGAAACCTTTGTAGCCCTTCCTATTAAGAGACAGGCCAGTGGCCAGCTGAGGAGACACAGTCACTTCAGTCACCAGGCAGGGGAAATGCTCCAACCCACCACGCAGGGAAGTGGTGGTTTGTAGAATTGCTGCTGCACAGCAGAGGCACGAATCCCTTTCCTTAAAGGCAGAGGAGCCGGAGGGTAATGGAAGGGCAGCAAAACATCAGAGTGAAGGGAAGAACAGGCAAGACAGGAGTGACAAGGTGTCGGGGCCAGTCCGGGGCCATGAGTGGTTGTATGACGAAGGAACCAATCCTAACGTACATGCTCTCCGACCCATTGCTTTCCGCTGGAGGTTAGGGACAGGTCTAAGTTACAGTGTTCCTACCGTTCTCCAGTCTCTCTCCCTGCATGCTGGCCTGCGTTGTCCTACCCAAAACTCCTGCCAGTTCTACTACAGCAGTTCTCTCCCGGTCCTGGGGCCATTCAATTGGGACCAGTGGTGTAGCGGCACATCCACCCATCCATTCATTCTTTTCATTCATGTGCAGCAGCATTTTTACCGCACTCTTCAGCCAAAAAACAGGCTCCCAGAGTGGCTTACAAAGATTAATATTAGACAGTCCCTGCCCCCAGGCTTACAATCTCCCCCTTGCCATGATGTTTATCTTGGGAGGCATGGGGTGTAGGCTCCCAGTGGCCCTCGGTTCTCTGGCCGATGGATGAGGCCAGAGTCTGCCGTCCCAGGGAGCTGTCAGCTGGAGCTGTGTGTTCCTTCCGGCAGGGTGGGTTGAAGCGAGCTCCCTGCAGCTGCTCCCTCCCCGGCTGATGTATGGGGCCGGGCCGGTCTCCCCCTTGCCGTGATGTTAATCCTGGGAGGCATGGGGTGCAAGCCTCCCAGTGGCCCTTGGTTCTCAGGCTGAAGGACGAGGGAACTGGCCTCCCCGGGGAACTGTCAGCTGGAGCTACATTTTGAAGGGCAGGCACTCATCACGACAATCCCCATAGCTGTTGCCCCCCGCAGAGAGTCCAAAAGTGCAGGTTGCTGCCTTGATCCATATCAACAAACCACTCCTAGCAGTTTTCATGAGCAGGGTTTTTATTTGTTTGTTCGTTTGTTTGTTTGTTTGTTTGTTTGGTAAATCTAACGGCCAGTTCAGACCCATTTTTGGTGAAGCGAATGGGTCTTAACTGGCTATTCAAGACCAAGCCCCAGGTCATCAAAATGTGTGGGTGCTGCGTCCCTGCAAGCCCTGCCTCTGCCACACCACGGCCAGGGTCTGTGCAGCAGGAGGGCCGCTGTGCTGACCTTCAAGAGCCAGCCACCCCCACCCCACCCCACCCCACCGGCCCTGCGCCTTCTCTTGCTGTTGCTAAGCCCTGCACCTGCCCTCCACAACCAGAGAGCCAGCGTGGCGGAGTGGTGAGAGTGTTGGACTCTGGGACTCTGGAGATCTGGGTTCTAGTCCCCACTCGGCCACGAAGTTCACTGGGTGACTTTGGGCCAGTCACGGACTCTCGGCCTAACCTACCTCACAGGGTTGTTGTCGTGAGGATGAAAACGGAGAGGAGCGGGGATCACGTCAGCCGCCTTGGGTTCCTTGCAGGAGGGGAAAAAGGGGTGGGGAGGTTATAAATGTAATAAATACTGGTAAATAAAAATACATAAATAAATACAGCCGTATGAGCAAGACAAGAGCAAGGCGGTGTGAGGACCTGGGCCTTGTGGGAGAGGCCAGGAGAATGGGCAGCGGTGGCACTGGCCGAGAAGTGGGCCCACTCAGGGTCTCTTGTCCAAGTCCCCCCATCCCACAACTAAACCTAGAACCAATGTGTTCTTCAAGCACCCGGTGCTCTTGGCTGCCCGCACCCTAGTGGCTCTTCGCCTACTCTTCAAAACAGGTTCTGCCTGTCAGCCGGGACTGAGACGCTCAAGCAAAGCCTGGCTCTTCCGCCTTGCTCAAGTTATACTCGCTGCTTAGGCTCCGCTGACATAAGGATGGACACATACATGCACGCACGCACGCACGCACACACACACACACATAGATGCATGCACGCATGCATACACACACACACACACACATAATAGTCATTTATTTATTTATTCAACTGATATCCCACCTTTTTCCTTCAAGGAACCCAAGGCAGGTTACATAATCCTCCTCCTCTCCATTTTATCCTCATAACAACCCTTATAGCATAATATCAAAAATCGACGTGTGGACAAAAATATATCTTCTCCTGTTAGATTCCACGAAGGGGGACAGCAGGGCCGCACCTGTTGTCCCGACCACCACCGCCATCGCATCCCCACCAGCCTTTCCCCTCCCCCGTGCACAGGGTGGACGGGGTGGAGGAGCCTGTTAAATGGAGCCTGTGGTACATGGGTAGGAACCATGCGCAATCATGCATGGAGGGTGGGAGAGAGGAGCGTCTGTGGCCCCGCTCTCCTCCTCCTTCACACGATTATGACGTGTTCTGAAGGTCATGTAACAGAAACATGGCGGTGGAAGAGGCATCTGTAGCGGAGCAGGGGTGCAGAACCAAAATGTGGTGGTGGGGGGGCAAATTGCTTCCATGGGGCTGGATTATGTCAATGGGTGTGGCCATGCCCACTGACATCATCACCCTGCCCCCACTCGTTGTGGATTCACACATAACCATTTTTTAAAAATAGTGAACAATGGGCGGAATCCAACGAGGCACTTACACCCTCACTTTATACCCCGCCAATTCTCTTCCTCGAGTGATGGGTCCCATGGACTCACCGCGTATGCAAGGGAGATTTGGCGCTTTCTAGAGGAAGCCCTGAAAGGAGCTCAGGCGCTGGTTGCTGGAAGGAGGCAGGTCAGTGGAGCTCCCTTTTGACTTGGATTCCTGCGTTGAGCAGGGGGTTGGACTCGATGGCCTTATAGGCCCCTTCCAACTCTACTATTCCTTGCAGGAAAAAAGGCGGGGTATAAATATAATAAATAAATAAATAAATAAATAAATTCTATGATTCTATGAAAAGGGGATTGGACAAATTCAAGGACGAGAAGGCTAACAACGACTCCTAGTCCTGATGGTGATATGCTCCCTCCAGTATCAGAGGCAGCATGCCAATGTTCACCAGTTGCTGGGGAACATGGGCGGGAGGGTGCTGTTGCACTCATGCCCTGCTTGTGGGATCCCGTGGGCAGCTGGTTGGCCACTGTGTGACCAGAATGCTGGACTAGATGGATCCTTGGTCTGATCCAGCACAGCTCTTCTTATATACTTGTTCTTGTGGAAGTGAATTCTGTAGTTTAACTATGTGCTGTGTGAAGAAATCCTTCCTTGGATCTGTCCTGAATCTCCCACCAATCAGCTTCATGGGACGACCCCATTGGGTTCTAGTATTATGAGAGAGGGAGGAAAAGGTCTCCCTGTCCACTTTCTCCACACCATGCATAATTTTGTACACTTCTTCTTTTTTCTTTTTTTTAAATTTTTATTTATATATTTTAAATGAACACACATACAAAAGAACATAAGCCTACAAATCATAACTCCAAGTGCACCCGTCACCTCGGGGACAAAACCAATTCTATCCACATAATCCATCATTAATCTATATTCCAAAAATACATCGTAACATGACATGGCTTACTCCCTTTTCCCTTTACTAAAACATAATCTAAAAATGGTCCCCATATATCCTTAAAATTATTTCCCTTTAATTGTCCCCTTTTACATTTTATAAAGCTCCGGCCCAGCTTATCTCAAGGAGCGCCTCCAGCAACATCAAGTGGGCCGCTCAACAAGGTCTGCCACGGACGGCCTTCTCCTTATCCCATCAGCCAGAGCAGCCAGGCTGGTGGGGACTAGGAAGAGGGCCTTTTCTGTGGTGGCCCCCACATTATGGAACTCCCTCCCTAGTGACCTTCGCCATGCCCCCTCCGTGATGAGCTTCCGCCGTGCATTAAAAACATGGCTGTTCAGGCGGGAATATGGGGTGGGTTAGGTTTTTAATAAGAATTGTTTTATTGTTTTAATCATTATATTTTATTGTGTTTTTACTGTATTTTAATTGTACATCGCCCAGGGTGGCCGGGTGACCGGCCAGATGGGCGATTAATAAATATAATAATAAATAAATAAATAAAATATTACATGTTAGTTTATCATTTAAAGCAATATCCCAAACCTCGTTATACCAATCTATTATTAAGTACTGATGTTGAACTTTTCAATTCCTTGCTATCAATAATCTCCCTGCCGCTAATAAACTTACAATTAATTCCTTTTTCTCTTGTGAACACAAAAGTTTCTCCGTTATTGATAACAATGCTAATTTTGGACAGACCTCCAAATTAATGCCAATAATTTCTGAAATTTCTACAAAAATTTTATTCCAAAAATCCAATACGCTTTTGCAACTCCACCACATATGACCATAAGTACCAAGTTCCTGACATCTTCTCCAACACAATGGAGCACAATTACTATCTATTTTGTTTAATCTTACTGGAGTCAGATACCATCTCCAAACAGTTTTTAAAAAATTTTCTTTGATCCTTACTGACATATTTCTTAATATACGTCTGCCCCAAATATTTCTCCACCCCACATTCGATATCTCCTCCTCAAATTCCATTTCCCATATCATCTTAAGGTTATCTTTTTTTGCTTCAATCCTCTGAAACATTTTATATATCTCCTTAGTTAACCCTCTGGAAGAAACATTCCCTTCTATAATAATTTTGTACACTTCTATCGTGTCTCCCCTCACTCGTCTTTTTTCTAAGCTGCTGCAACCTTTCCTCATAGGGGAGTTGCCCTTTTCTGCATGTTTTAGGTGGAGGGCCAGATGATGTCTGTGGGTGTGGCTGGGGAGGCTGATGTCATTTGTTTATTTCTTTATTTATTATATTTATACCCGGTCTTTTTTCCTGCAAGGAACCCAAGGCGGCTTACATTATCCTCCTCCTCCTCCTCTCCATTTTATCCTCACAACAACCCTGTGAGGTAGGTTAGGCTGAGAGTCAGTGACTGGCCCAAAGTCACCCAGTGAGTCCACCTTCCTCCGTGCTGAGAGAGGCACGGAGACGGGGCGGAGCAGCTGCACCTTCTAGTGCTGGCTTGAGTGCAATGCACTTTGTGTGAATGGACTGGGCCAGTACTGGGAACAGAGGCTGCTCCTTCCAGCGCTGGCAACAGCAGGGATTCTCCTCGCCTTCTCGGTTGGGAGGGGCAGGGGAGTCACCACTGTTATTTCTGATCACAGGTTGGAGATAACCGGTGTGTGTGTGTGTGTGTGTGTGTTTCCTCTAGGGGGTGGGGCCTTGCAGGAACCCAAGAAGACTTCACAGGCCAGTGGTTCCTCAGCCAATAAAGGAGTATAATGTGGGCCAATAACAATTACACCTTTTTAGGGTGCAATCCTATGCATGTGTAGACAGAGAAAAGGGCTGCAACTCCCAGCATGCCCCAGCCAGCAGGGATTGCACCGTTAGCTTTTGTTTCATTTGGCAGTGTCGACTAATGGTTATGCCAAAAAGCTCATGGAAAAAGTGGGATTTGGGGAGGTATTTGAATCCCTGAACATGTCTGACTCGGTGGCCTTGTAGGCCCTTTCCAACTCTATCAGATCTATGAATCTATGCAAAGGCACCTCTCTCCCCAGTTTTAGATCCCTCCTCAAATCCACCCTTTCTGCACCATCATTGGTTTATTCCTTTAATCCACATTTCCCAACCATATCTAAGGGTGCTATACCCTGCGAGGCTTTTGTCAGGCAAGTCGCCCCGCCTCATTTTTTGAATTTTATGGGGAGGTCCATATAGGTTGCCATCTTCAAATTGTCACCTTCCATTTAAAATACTATAAGAAAACTGTATTTTTGTTGTTGTTGTTGTTGCTCTTTTTCTTCTTCTTTGTTTTTTTTTTATGGTTTTTGTTTTGTTTTGGTGTAATTCACATTTAACAAAACTAATGAAAAATTAATTTTTTTTAAAAAAATGGTCACCTTCCCATGTTTTCCCTCCACTTCTCTCATCTTTTTTTTTTGCCCCCTTTCCATAAAAAAAATCCATGAAGTGAGGGATCGGTCAGGTTAGGAGCCTTCCACCTGGAAGCTACAGCTGGCATTGAGGGGGGCGCCTCCAGGCAAGTTGCTAATAAAGGTAGTCATTAAAAGACCCATTGATTGGGGGAAAGTGAATTGTTTGCATAACCTTCTCCCCAAATCCTTATTCCTTTCCCCCTCCCCGCGGCTTTTGAAGGCCTGGCTCACCTGATCACACATTTGTAAAGTAACAAAGACCTTCACTCCCTTTCTCGAACAAAGATATTCCGTAACCAGAGCAAGCAGCAAAACATTGCTCTTGATAACACGGTCTCTGGCCCCATATATCAGCTCATCAAATTTGCTTTTCTGTCAGAGTCCCTGATGAGCTCATTAATCTGATTATGACGGCACGAGAGCCCCACCCTCACCAACCCAGGATTTCAGTCTGAACAAGAACTGTGTAAACGTTTTGGAAACTGATGGCACAAACAATGCCATAACCTTCGAGCCAGTGTGGCGTAGTAGTGGTGAGAGTGTTGGACTTGGGACTCGGGAGATCCGGGAGATCCGGGTTCTAGTCCCTGCTCGGCCATGAAACTCACTGGGTGACTTTGGGCCAGTCACTGACTCTCAGCCTCACCTACCTCACAGGGTTGTTGTGAGGATAAAGTGGAGAGGAGGAGGAGGATTATGTAAGGAGGAGGGGGAAGAAGGAACGATGGAGGCTGGAGCAGGCCGAGGGAACATCAGGGCCTGCTCCAGTTGGACTGCCCCCCCCACAGGGCTAACTGACATCTGCAGCCCTGTGGGGAAGAAGGAACGACGGAGGCTGGAGCAGGCCGAGGGAACATCAGGGCCTGCTCCAGTTGGACTGCCCCCCCCCAGGGCTAACTGACATCTGCAGCCCTGTGGGGAAGAAGGAACGACGGAGGCTGGAGCAGGCCGAGGGAACATCAGGGCCTGCTCCAGTTGGACTGCCCCCCCCACAGGGCTAACTGACATCTGCAGCCCTGTGGGGAAGAAGGAGGAGGCTGGAGCTTCTTGAGACACAGAGAATTACAGAAGTAATAATTAGTATTCCCCCTTCTTCCCTCCCCATTCCTTTTCCCCTGTGTGTCGTGTCTTTTTAGATTGTAAGCCTGCGGGCAGGGACTGTATTGTTAATTGTTGTAAACCGCCCAGAGAGCTTCGGCTATTGGGCGGTATAAAAATGAAATAAATAAATAAATAAATAAATAAGCCGCCTTGGGTTCCTTGCAGGGGGGAAAAAAGGTGGGATACGAATATAATAAATAAATAAAATCAAAATACCAAAGCCCCTAAATCTCCTTCATAAATTGTGGTGCTCTGTGATACATAGGCAGCGGCCTGATGCCAGATGAGACCAATCACCTCTGTAGCCCAGGACTGTCTGCTCCGATGGGCAGCATCCCCCCCAGGGTCTCAGGCAGAAGGTCTTGTCCAGAATACTGGACAGCCAGCATGGCATAGTGGTTAGAGCAGGGCTCTCCAACCTTGGGTCCCCAGATGTTGCTGGACTACAGCTCCCAGAATCCCTTGCCATTAGCCATGCTGGCTGGGTATGGTGGGAGCTATAGGCCAGCAACATCTGTGAACCCAAGGTTGGAGAGCCCTGGGTTAGAGTGTTGGACTGGGACTCGGGAGATCCGGGTTCTAGTCCCCGCTCGGCCATGAAGCTCACTGGGTACCTTTGCGCCAGTCACTGACTCTCAGCCTCACCTACCTCACAGGGTTGTTGTGAGGATAAAATGGAGGAGGAGGAGGAGGATTCTGTAAGCCACCTTGGGTTCCTTGCAGGAAAAAAAGGCGGGATATAAATATAACAAATAAATAAAATAAACAAACATCATGGCAAGGAAGAGACCAACCTGGCCCCATATATCAGCTAGCGAGGGAGAACTGCAGGCTTCAGCACCGGCCCTCCCATGAAGCAGGGCAGGGCTGGCCCTACCATGAGGCCGATGGAAGCAGTCGCCTCAGGCAGCAGATGCGGAGATGCAGCAGCAAAATGTTGGAGGAGAGGGCTGCGTGCCAAGCCGCCCGCCCTGTGCCCCCTAAGCTATCCTGCTGCCTTCAGGTGTGGTGGAAGAGGATATCCTATCACCAGTCTTGAAGGAAGATTCAAATTCCACTCCCGTCAGCCTTTGAGCATGCAATGGGAGGGGACGCCATCTTCTGCTTCCCCATAGGCAGCAAAATACTTGGGGCCGGCCCTGAAGCAGGGTGAGGCGCCCGCCTCAGGCGTCGGTAAGGAGCAGCGGTGAACTCTGCCACTCCCCCACCCCCGCCAGGAGGGTCTGCCGCCTCCAGCGGGTGCTCTGGGGAGCCCCGCCAGCCACTCTCTCGCCGTGGCTTTTGCCACAGCCAGAAAGCAGTGGCGGGGCTCTCTGGAGCAGCCGCCCGCCCTCTGCTTCCCTCGTTGCACCCTCCCTTACTTTTGCTGCCCTCACAGCAGCTCTGTGGAGGACCGTGCGGCCGGAGGAAGTGGCTGCAGGCGGGGCCGGTGCTACCATTAGGCCAACTAGGCAGCTGCCTAGAGCGCAGGGCTTAAGGGGGTGCCAGAAATAGGGAGGGAGGGCTCAAGTGGGAAGGGGGGGGCGCACCAAATATCTGATCTTGCCTAGGGCACCAAACTGCCTTGCACCGGCCCTGGCCGCAGGGCCCTCGTGAGAGCTTGCCTGGGTCTTCTTCCGGCCGTGCGGCTCTCCATATTGCTGACACAGTGGTGGTAACAGGGAGGGTGCACAACCAAGGGAGGCGGTGCGAAGTGGCGGCGCGATGGGGCAGCGGCAGGGGGTGTTCTCTCCCGCCTCAGGCGGCGAGGGGGTTTGCACAGGGGCTGGCTCACTTCAACCCTCCCTGCTGGAAGGAGCTCACCGCTCCACCTGAGAGTGCCCTGGGACGGCACACTCTGGCCTCATCCATCGGCCAGAGAACCAAGGGCCACTGGGAGGCCGCACCCTCTGCCTCTCAGGATAAACGTCACAGCAAGCGGGAGGCCAACCTGGCCCCATACATTGACCAGAGAAGGAACAGCTGCAGGGAGCCTGTTTCGCCTTTTCCTGCTCCTCCCTTCCAATCCTTTTTCCTTTTGTGTCGCGTCTTTTAAAGGCTCTCTTCCTCTTAATCTATGCAAGCCACTCTGGGAGCCTTTTTTTTTTTGGCTAAAGAGTGGGGTAAAACTGCTGTAAATAAGTAAGAAAATAATAAGACAACCTTCCCCAAGCTGGTGCCCTCCAGATGTGTTGGACTACTATTCCAATCATCCCGAGAGGGCAAGTTGAGATCTAAGAGGATTAACTTTAAAAGGAGGGTTGATTCCAGTTGAACATTAGGAGAGACGTCTTGATGAATACCAAGCGGGGTAGTGGTGATCTTCAAGCAGAGTCTGAAGGGGTCCTTGTAGGCCATCTAGTCCAACCCCTGCTCAATGCAGGAAATTTATTTATTTATTTATTTATTCTATTTATATCCCACCTTTTTTCCTGCAAGGAACCCAAGGCAGCTTACATAATCCTCCTCCTCTTCCTCTCCATTTTATCCGATCCTCTGCACCCTGTCTTGTCCACACAGGAGAGGGATCTCTCTATATTAACATACCTGAAGGTCTTGCCTAGGAATCTTTCCGTCTCCATCAGGTAAGTGACTCTGGTCTCTAGGAAGCATGCTTGTTTCCTGTGTCTCAGGAGCATTTATCTAGTACACATGTGCAGCCTCTGCCTAGCAAAACTATGCAAATGCTGGATATTACCCCCCCCTTTGCATTTTTATTTATTTATTTGTTGTATTTATGAATCGCCCATCTGGCCGGCAAACCGGCCACTCTGGGCGATGTACAACATGATAAAATATAAAATACATTTAAAACAGTATAAAATTTTAAAATCTTAACCCACCCCATATTCCCACCTGGATAGCCATGTTTTTAGTGAGTGGCGGAAGCTCAGCAGAGAGGGGGCATGGCGGAGGTCACTAGGGAGAGAGTTCCACAGTATGGGGGCTGCCACAGAAAAGGCCCTCTTCCTCGTCTCCACCAGTCTAGCTGCTCTGGCTGAAGGGAAAAGGAGAAGGCCGTCTGTGGCAGATCTTGTTGAGCGGATGTGCATGTTGATCTTTGCATGCACCCTCCCCCCTACAAAAACAACTGCTGTCCTTCAATTAGTCACCTTTAAGTCTTTCAATTTGACTTAGGTTTAGTGAGGTTTCATCGAATGCACTAGTACGGGACAAAAAACAGGTTTGCATGTGTTTGATTGAGAACATTGGTCCCGTGGCTTCCCCTTCCCACAGCTGAACTCTTATAGGAGTCCAACTTGCCTGTTACCTTATCAGCACGCTCTGTCATTCTTTCTCTGTTCCTCTTCTGAAGACCACAAGACACATTGCTGAGTGAAGGGAGGTTAGACGAAGAATCAGGCAACAGTTCTACGTGTTGGCCTCACACTCTCAGCACTGCATGACATTAGTTTATTTAATGAAGCAAATCTCATCCATGGAACGTGACAGCTCGAGGGTATTCCTGCAGTACTAGCATTACACACAGGATGTGACTGAGAGAACAAGTCCTAAAATTATTCTGAATTGGCTAGTGCTCCTCATTCTGACAAACAATGTCTGGAGAAGGAGGGCTTGAATATTCCTAGGGTGTCAGTGGAAGCCTGTTCACTCAGACTCAGGGGTGTGCGTGTGTGTGTGTGTGTGTAGGTTTTATTCCCACAGTCATGTTTTATTTCCCCCACATAGGAGCTCAACTCACAACTTTACCCATTCCTCCAGCAGTTCTATCTCTATCGCCAGGAGGCCACTCCACCTTGGAGTGGGCCTTGAGGGGTTGCACTTGGGTGTTCTTGCCATAGAGACAGATTGGGGATGCTGCTGGTATACCGCCCACCCTGCTTCCCAGCATCCTCCCTTACCGAGCTGGCAGAAGTGGTCTTGGGTGCGGTGTTGGAGGAACGGTGGTCCTGGGTGACTTTTAATTTCCATGCTGAGGCTGCTTCCGGAGCTCTGGCTCGTGACTTCATGGCCTCAGTGACATCTATGGGGCTGCCTCAGTTTGTCATTGGCCAAACACATGAAGCGGGGCATACCAGCGGGAGCCAGTGTGGCGTAGTGGTGAGAGTGTTGGACTGGGACTCAGGAGATCCAGGTTCTAGTCCCCGCTCAGCCATGAAACTCACTGGGTGACTTTGGGCCAGTCACTGACTCTCAGCCTCACCTACCTCACAGGGTTGTTGTGAGGATAAAATGGAGAGGAGGAGGAGGAGGATTATGTAAGCCGCCTTGGGTTCCTTTCAGGAAAAAAGGCGGGGTATAAATATAATAAATAAATAAATAAAATAGCCTTGACTTGGTCTTTGCTCCAGGCTGTGAGATGGGTAGTCTGGAAACTTGGGTGTGTCCAAGTATGGCGTAGTGTGGCGTAGTGGTTAGAGTGTTGGACTGGGACTCGGGAGATCCGGGTTCTAGTCCCCGCTCGGCCCTGAAACTCACTGGGTGACTTTGGGCCAGTCACTGACTCTCAGCCTCACCTACCTCACAGGGTTGTTGTGAGGATAAAATGGAGAGGAGGAGGAGGATTATGTAAGCCGCCTTGGGTTCCTTAAATAAATAAAAGTAACCCCATTGTCATGGCCAGACCATTTCCTGGTGAGGTTTGAACTCACAGCATTACTTCCCTAGTGTAGGGGTGGGGGCCCCATTCCGATGGTCCGCCCCAGGAGACTGATGGAATCCAAAGGATTTCCGAATGTTCTTGGGGATTTTCCAGCGGATAGAGTTGGTGATCCAGCCGAGGCCCTGGTCTCACTGTGGAACAGTCCCGGGTGCCCTCTCCGGCTCTTTAGAGCCCGCTCTGCTCCTTGGTATACTGGGGAGCCGCGGTCGATGAAACAGGCTGGATATCAGCCAGAGCACAAATAGTGTAAGACTCGAAACGAAGACGACCGAGCATGCTCTAGAGCGCATAATTGTGCCTATTGTGCTGCAGTGCGGGCAGCAAAAGAAACGTTACTTTGCGGCCTCCATTGCTTCCTCCAGTAGCTGTCCAGCGGAGCTCTTTCGGGTGGACCGGGGGCTGTTAACGCTCTCCCCAGCGAATGGGGCCCTGGCCCCCTCAAAGTCCTGCTGTGACTTTTTTGCATCACACTTTGAGGACAACATCGCTCGTCTCCGCAGCAAACTTGACGCTGTCATTAGCGCAGCTCCAGTCGAGGTATCTGATGCCCAATTTCGTGGAATCAATTTCAGTTCCTGCAGCCTGATGACGTGGACAAGGTGCTTGCAGAAATGTGACCGACCATGTGCCCTCTTGATCCTTGCCCCTCCTGGCTTATAAAAGCTAGCCGGGGGTGGGTTGGCTTGGCTGGGTGGGTGGGTCCACGGAGTGGTAAACACATCTCTATGTGAAGGGGTGGCTCCTGCTGTCCTTAAGGATGCAGTAGTGCAGCCACTCCTGAAAAATCCACTCTGGACCCAACGGTATTTGATAACTATCACCCAGTTGCAAATACCCCTTTCTTAGGGAAGGTTCTTGAGAGGGTCGTGGCAAAGCAACTGCAGACACTCTTGGAGGATACTGATTATCTAGACCCATTCCAGTCTGGGTTTCGACCTGGTTATGGGACTGAATCAGCCTTGGTTGCCCTGTTGGATGACCATTTTTGGGTGAAGGATAGTGGGAGTGAGACCCTGTTAATTCTACTCGATCTCTCAGCGGCTTTCGATACCATTGACCATGGTATCCTCCTGGATCGACTCTGCAGGTTGGGCACTGTAGGCACTGTGCTACAGTGGTTTCGGTCCTACCTGCGGGGTCAATTTCAGAGAGTAAGATTGGGTGACTATTCCTCGGACCCTTGGCAATTGCGCTACGGGGTTCTGCACAGTACCATCTTGTCCCCAATGTTGTTTAACATCTATTTGAAGCCGCTGGGAGCAGTCATTAAGGATTTGGAGCCAAGTGCCATCAGTACGCTAATGACACACTTCCCTATAAATCCCTGTGACAACTGAATCAGGAGAGGCAAGAGGCTGTGGAAGTCCTGGATCAGTGCCTGAACTCAGTGATGGGCTGGATGAGGGACAATAAACTGAGGCTGAATCTTGGCAAGATGGAAGCCCTGTGGGTGAGTGGTTCCCGAGACTGGGAGATAGGCTCATTGCCTGTTCTGGATTGGGTTGCACTCCCTTTGAAAGATCTGGGAGTACTCCTAGATCCATCATTGTTGCTAGAGCCCCAAGTGACTGCAGCGGCTCAGAGTGCCTTTTACCATCTTCGATTGGTTCGCCAGCTACGGCCTCTCCTGGGCAGGGATAGCTTGGCCACAGTGATGCAGGCGCTAGTAACCTCAAGACTGGATTACTGCAATGCGCTCTATGTGGGGCTGCCCTTGAGGCTGTTCCGGAAGCTGGAGCTAGTGCAGAATGCAGCAGCTCAGCTGTTGTCGGGAGCTGCCCCTTTTCAGCATGCAGCTCCTTTACTGAAGGAGCTGCACTGGCTGCCTATTCGCTACTGGGTAAGGTTTAAGGTTCTGGTACTTGCGTACAAAGCACAAAACAACTTGGGACCAGGTTACCTGAGAGAGCACCTCTGCCCATACCAACCTGCCCGGTCGCTGAGGACATCAGATGGCATGCTCCTGGTGGTTCCTCATGGACCTTTGGCCCGACTGGAGTCAACCAGGAGAAGGGCCTTCAGTGTGGCGGCTCCATTTCAGTGGAACTCCCTGCCTCTGGAGGTCAGGCAGGCTCCGACACTGTGCTGCTTTCGGCGGCGGCTGAAGACCTCCTTGTTCCGGGAAGCCTTCTCTGCTCTTCAACCACCAGTGTAATTTTAGTTGGTTTTCAATGTATTCTTTTTGTTTCTTTTTTCTGTTTTTGTCTTTTGATCATTCACTGCTCCGAAATTTGCTTGATGTGGAGCGGTATACAAATACTGTAAACAACAACAACAACGACAACAAAAATTGCGAACTGCTTTTAGCTGTGTCTCTGGCACCAGGTCCCCACAGCTGGAGGAGTGACACCCACCTTCTCTGAGCTCTGATGGGTCATATGCCAAATGGCGGAGGAGAGATTCCCAGCCATCAGGAGGCTGTTTTTCTCTGATTAGCTGCCACTGATGAAACTTCAGGCAATCATCTTGGACTATTAGCAAGCAATCAGCTTTACAGAACAGAAGATGCAGTGTCAGCAAGTCACAATGAGAGTGCCAACCCTTCTCCTTTCTTCTCTCTCTGACTGTCCTTCCCCCGAGACTGCCTTGCCAAACTGGTGCCCTCTAGAAGTGCTCCCCTACAAACACATCATCCCTAGGCAGTATTGCCAATCGGGCAGGCCATCTTGACTTCAGCAGGTGAACTTTAACAGGTGTCTGCAGACCCCTTAATCACTGTGGGTCGCTTCATACTTTACATTTCACCCCGTTTACCTGGAAGATGTTTTAAGTGTACAGCTATGTGAATGCAACATGCATGTACTTTCAAATACATGGCCCACACAGTGGATCCATCAAGGGTAGGCTTATTGACAAACCTGGTCCATCCCCTGTGTGAAATGGGCCCCAGTTAATCTAATGGGTGCAACATTTCAGCTCCTTTACTTTGGAAGGGAGGTATGTCTTTTCTCATCCGTTTCCAGCTGAAATTTGAGGAAAACAGAGTTTAGTTGTCAGATGCACCAAGTGTTATCCTCAGCTAGAAGATATGAGTGCCAGTGTGGCGTAGTGGTGAGAGTGTTGTACTGGGACTCTGGAGATCCTGGTTCTAGTCCCCGCTCGGCCATGAAGCTCACTGGGTGACTTTGGGCCAGTCACTGACTCTCAGCCTAACCTACCTCACAGGGTTGTTGTGAGGATAAAATGGAGGAGGAGGAGGAAGATTATGTAAGCCGCCTTGGGTTCATTGCAGGAAAAAAGATGGGATATAAACACAATGAAATAAATAAATAAACATTTCAATCTCTCAGGATACTCTACTGCTAAGTTGAGAGTTGCCATTTTCCAACAGATGATCTTCAAAGGGAGACGCCAGCCTAGCGTGAAATTGTTGAACTAGAAATTATCAGGGCATTTGAATCTATTCCTTTAGGCTTAAATCAAGACAATGGTTTCCTTCCTCTCGCCTACTACAGGTGTTACTTAACACAGCAAAGCTAGAATGGACTGTGTTGTGCTAGTTCCTGGCAGCGTGAAGGGCCACTGTGGTCATCTTGTATGTATTTGAGGTTTACATATTTATAATTTTATTGATTAGATTTCTCCGCCACCTTTTCTTCAAGAACCTCCAGCCGGCATACATGGTTCTCCCTTCCCACACGTTTTCCTCACAACCAGCCTGTGAAATAGGTTAGACTGTGTGTGTGTGTGTGTGTGTGTGTGAGAGAGAGAGAGAGAGAGAGATTGGTCCAAGGTCACCCCATGAGCTTCAGGGCTGAATGGAGATTTGAATCTAGATCTCCCCAGTCCTAATCGAGCCTTGTGACCCAGACTTCCCCAAGATGGCTGGGGATGATGGGGGTTGTAGTCCATCACATCTGGTGGGCACCAGCTTGGAGAAGGCTGCTCTAACCACTACACCAAGTGTTCTTTGTGCGTGTTTATGAATAGGTATAAGCAGTATGCCCATGTACTCCAGTTGCTGGGGGACATGGACCGGGGTGGTGGTGCTGTTGCATTCATGTCCTACTTGTGGGTTTCCTGTGGGCAGCTGGTTGGCCACTGTGTGAACAGAAAGCTAGATTAGATGGACCCTTGCTCTGATCCAGCATGGCTCTTCTTATGTTCTTAATACATATCAGCCAGAATCTGGACCTAAATACCCATTCTATTCTCACAACAACCCTGTGATGTAGGTTAGGCTTAGACTAACCGGCACAAGGTAATCCAGTGAGCTTCATGGGACAGGCCAAATTATTGATCTCTTGTGTTTCATGGCCACTTGGCCCTGCACGTTACTATTTTTTGTGTTTATATGAATGTTGATATGCATGTGCCTGTGTGCGATAGGCAGACACGTGCAGACTGAGAATAGCACGTCATTCATTTGGCATAGCCAAATGTGGGCTATAGCCCTCAACGCTTATGACCTAACAGATTCCTTAAGCCTTTAAGGTGCCACAAGTCATAAGAACACAAGGAGAGCCATGGTGGACGAGACCAAAAGCCTATCTAGTTCAGCATTCTGTTCACACAGCGGTCAGCCAGATGCCTCAGGGAAGGAAATCCCAAAGGACATGAGTGCAACAGCACCCTCCTACCTGTGTTCCCCAGCAACGGGTGCGCATAGGCATCCTGATTCTGATCCTGGAAGTACAATAAAGCCATCATGACTAGGAGCCATTGATAGCCTTCTCTTCCATGCATTTGTCCGATCCCCTTTTAAAGCTATCCAGGTTGGTGGCCATCACTACATTTTTGTGGTAGCAAATTCCATAGTTTAACTAAGTGAAATTCCATAGTTTAACTCTCTCCCGAGTGACCTCCGCCATGCCCCCTCTCTGATGAGCTTCCATCGCTCATTAAAAACCTGGTTGTTCAGGCGGGAATATGGGGTGGGTTAAGATTTTAACATTTTTATATTGTTTTAATGTATTTTATTGCATTTATGTATTTTATTCTGTGTACATCGCCCAGGGTGGCCGGTTGCCGGCCAGATGGGCGATAAATAAATATTAATAATAATAATAATAATAATAAGTGCTGCATGAAGAAGGACTTCCTTTTATCTGTCCTGTCCTGAATTTCCCACCGTTCAGCTTCATTGGATGGTGCTGGTGGGTTCTAGTATTATGAAATTTCACCCTATCCACTTTCTCCACACCCTGCATAATTTCATACTCCTCTACCATGTTCTCCGCCACTTTACTCGCCTTTTCCCTAAGCTAAAAAGCCTAAAACATCCCACCTGTTACACCCCATCTTTGAGTTTTGGCTCGCCCTTTTCTGCACCTTTTCCTTCAGTTAGTTACCCAGTTCTGATGATTCGATCCACTGTGCAGTTCTCCCACACCTGTTCAGGCCCTAATATTCATGAGAAATCCAGCCGTCCCAGAGCAAACTCTTAGAAATAATTGCATATGCAGAACACGGCTGGAGAAATTCCACCCAAGCTGCGATTCATCGCAGGCCGCCCCACCAGAGCCACAGAAAGAGAACACCCTAAATTGCTATAAGCGGTTGCTGACAGCCAAGCATGAAACTAGCTCTGAAGTATATAGGCAATTAAAATTCTCACAGCTTGGCACAGAGAAAAGAAGCCGAGGGAACTTTGCGCAAGGCGCATTGTCATTATTTAAGAAAACCAAGGGCAAGATTCCAAGTGACTGGGCACTGCAGAACCGACCCCTTGAAGTATTTATTGTGGATATTCTGAGCTTCCAGACACTGGATCAATTGTTTTATTTTGCATTTCTTCTAAACGTGGCATTTGAGAAAAACAAAACAGTTCTGGGTTTCTGATTTAATCTAGGAAAGCAACCTACTGTATCCTGATAGGTTATTTGTTTTGTTTGCAAAAAACAAAACACAGTAGGACAAGACCTAAATGTCATCCTACCATGGCTTTTCGATCCCCCCACCCTACCCCGGGACCGACTATGTTTCCTAAATTTGAGGCATTTTAAAGCTCCCTAAATTCGAGGTATTTCCTAAAACTTTTTTTGATGACAATGTCTAATTGGAATCAAAGGTTTCTGGCATGCAATCTGAGTTCCTCTCTGCAAAACTCTAGAAAAGAATGTGGATTTCCAGCTGCAAGCTGATTTTTTGTTCACTTCTGTAGGAGTAGGCGATCACTCGTGACCGAGTAAGATTGTCTTCCAGGGTAAAATCACGAAAATTATAAAAGGAGGAAATTCTAAAAAATGGTGTAGACTCTAGCGATGGGTCCGTAAGTGACTGTGGAGGCCAATTCTAGATCCACACAGCTTCCCACAGTGAGGACACAGGTTACCAGATGGAAGATGGTCCTGTAAAGGATTCGTTTGACGTCCTTTTCGCTTAGCACGTTTCTCCCTTTCACCTTGCACTCGGGCTTCTTCAAAGTCCATGGAACCTTTCTGAGAGGCCAACCTCCATTTAGATCGTTCATGGGCCAGAGCTTCCCAGTTTTCGATGTTTATATTGCATTTTTTTTTAGATTAGCCTTTTATACTGACCACCAATATTCCGCTTTCCATCCTTGAGTTGGGAATAAAGTAACTGCTTTGGGAGACAGCAGTCAGACATTCGAACAACATGACCGGTCCATTGAAGTTGGCGTTGAAGGATCATTTTTTCAACGCTAGTAGTCTTTGCTTCTTCCAGTACACTGACATTTGTTCGCCTATCTTCCCAAGTAATTCGCAGGATTTTCCAGAGGCAACGTTGATGAAATCTTTCAAGGTGTAAATGACGTTTCTAGATAGTCCATGTTTCGCAGGCATACAATAAAGTTGGTAATACAAAGGCTTCATAAACCAGCGTTTTGGTCTTCTTACTTTTAAACCACAAACTTTTCAGCAGAACACTTTCATTCTGGATTAATTAATTAACCCGGGCCCTGGCTCTGTCTTTGCTATTGACGACAGGGATTATGGAAGTTTATCCAAGAAACAAGCACTCTAAGTGATAACTAGGGGGACCCAGGTCCCATTTCTCACAGACAGAAGATCTCTTGGGAGCCAGTGTCTGGATTTTTTTTTAAAAAGAAAATGATTGTTTACTGAGTGGAAGGATGAGTCAGATTGGCTAATGACCCTGATGTGTTTGCTTTTGTTTCTGAGTCAAGCCACAAACTGCAGCAGCAGCAGAAGCAAATGAAATTTTGTGAGTGAGTAACAGTTGCAATGTACCAGTTGGCCTCAGGAGCTGACCCAATAAGAAGGAATATAATTGAAATAAATAAGTAATTAAACCTATCTGTGCGTTGGATACAGACTTAGTCATAGAGAAGACCAGGGTGCTGAACTTTCACTCTGAGGGCTGAATTCAGTCCAGTGGTGGGTGGGGTCAGAATGCCCAAAATATCAGCATATTTTCACTTGCTTGTGACTAAGCCCTAGGAACAGCATTGTAGAATGGGGGGAAAGACCTGCACAAAAGCTGGGAAACCACCAAGTGATTGGTGGTTGGGAGAAAGGGGGCAGGACCATGGGGAGGGGGTGGCCATTTTGGGAATGCAGGTGGGCTGGATTTGGCCTGAGGTTCTGTGACCCCGGAGCAGGAGCAGAATACATTCTGCAAAATATTCTGCAGTGAGCAGACCCGCATTGAAATCAATGCGAAAGATAATTCATTCTCCAGAACGGAAGCAAGATCCTACTGGATCCATAGAAAGGATCATCCCCAGAAAGGCCCCATGGCCAGTTCCAGTGTGACCAAGTCCACGAAGCTTCCAGGGTGACCTTGGGCCAGTCACCATCTCTCAGCCTAACCTACTTCACAGGGTTGTTGTAACAAAAACAACAACAAAAAAAACGGGAAGGGAGAGGGATTAACCACGTGCCCCACCCCGAGTTCCTTGGAGGAAGGATGGGATAAAGGATTCCTGTTTTATCATTAATCTTATTCTGTTTGTAAACCACCTTGGAAGGTACCTGCAAGGATAGAAGCTCCAAAGGAAATATAATAAGCACATACAGAAAAATAAATGTATGCTAAAGTAAACAAATTCATTCCTGCGCCAAGCGTTTTTAATCCTGCAACATTAAAAGCTGAATTCTGCAACCATGTTGGCATAATTATACATACGGGGATATTCTTCTTATTTTGCAGAATGTATTCTGCTTCAGTCATTGGGGTGGGGTGAGGAGTTGTACAGGTTGCTGAAGCCTCCCATAAGAACTGGAAACATTTTTCCTCTGGCATGTCAGATTTCGCTAGGCATTGTTCACTTTCAGGCATATCTTTGCAATCATAAGGTCTAGCAACTTGCTATTTAAAAAAGAGGGGTGTTTTTCCCCCCTTTGCATCCTGGATCTCTTGTGACTGACTGACACACACAGGCTAGACCATAGCTTTTTTCAAACAAAAAATCATGGGATCACATAAAGTAATGGCATCACCACATTGTGTTAAATAACAATCTTGACTGGGAATTTGGTTTTCTGTACCAATGTTGTGACTAAACAGAGGTCAGTATTCTACTTTGAGGGCTCATAGCTCAGCAGTAGATGCCAAGTGATACGTTCGATCCTTGGCATCTCCAGCCACAAAGATCTGGTAGCTGGAGCCCTCTTCCTGGAGCTGTGGAGTGCTTCCATTGTGCTAGATGAACCAATGGTCTAAGTCAGCTCCGTATGTGCGCTTGTATCTTAGGGCTGCCATTCTAAGCAATCTTTTACGTGGAAGTAGACTCTATCATCATCATAAAGGGACTTTCTTTTGAACAAACATGGTTCAGATCAAGTGTTAAGGTTAAGAAGGATGCTCTCTTGTTGTGATTGTGCAATCAGCGAACCCACGTGGCTGGAATACAGCTTTTGGTTTGTTCAGGATCAAACAGGGCAATCAGCTGCCCTGGCTTTGCAGAAATATCAAGCCACCCGCAGCTGCACATGACATACAGAAGGCGCAAAGCCCAAGACCAGGAAGGAAGTGGCCATCCAGTTATGATGTGATGTTAAGTCTTACAACAATTGTTCTTCTTAATTGTTGTAAACCACCCAGAGAGCTTCGGCTATTGGGCAGCATAGAAATAAAAGCAAACAAATAAATAAGATGGCTATTAGTCCTGATGGCTATATGCTACCTCCGGTATCAGAGGCAGTATGCCTATGTACACCAGTTGCTGGGGAACATGGGTGGGAAAGTGCTGTTGCACTCATGTCCTGCCTGTGGGTTTCTTGTGGGCAGCTGGTTGGCCACTTTGTGAAGAGAATGGACTAGATGGACCCTTGGTTGGATCCAGCAGGGCTCTTCTTATGTAAAGAAGACTCCTCCTGTGTGTGTGTGCAGGCCGGTGATCTGATTGGCCTTAGAGACCAATTGAAAACCTGATGCCACCAAAGAAGCACCAAAGTTGGTAGTGTCATCTATTGCTATTGGCTGATAGAGCCACTGTGTCATAGCAGGTTTGGGCACAGAGAACCTAACTGAGCTCATAGACCAATGGCCATGTTGGCTGGGGATGACTGAGGTTGTAGTCAAGCACATGTGGCACAAGGTTGGGGAAGGCTGCCATAGACAGAAACTACTTTCCCCCCAGTGGAACCGTCAATTCTATAGGGGCCAAACATGTTTGACTACATAGCCTATAAGGCAGGGATGGGCAACTCGTGGCCCTCCAGATGTTTGGGCCTACAATTTCCATCAACCCTCATCATTGGCTATGTTGGCTAGGGCTGGTGGGAGTTGTAGGTCAAAACACCTGGAGGGCCACAAGCTGCCCACCGCTAGCATAAGGTCAGATGACAAAGTATATTGAGCTAGCACAGGACAGAGGAAACATGTGAACTGGAAAAAACAACAACCTGCTTTCAGATTCTACCCTGAAGTATGAATTTGTTAAATGCTCTTTCGCAAGCTATGACCACTCAGCCCAACATCTGTGACACGTGGCTGATAATCCTCATCTACTGTACAGTTGTAAGGATTACTGGGATACTGTATGTGAAGCTTTTCAGCAATTGGGAGTGTGCTACTTTATATTCAGTGTTTCAGTCCCACCCTGTGTCACTGCCCTCGGCAGCAGGAATGGCTGGGGCACACAAAGCATCCTCATGAGCTGCTGTCAAAAGGCACTGCTGCAAGACATTCTTGCCCATCTGGCAGACTCTTGAGATGTTTTTACACACGAGGAAACTAGGGTGGCCATGTGTCCTCCTTTAAAGAGAACAGTCCTCTATCTGAAGGGCTGCCTGAGGACCGTCCTCTATTTTGAATTCATCCTCTGTTTGAAGGGCTGTCCCATCCAAGACTGGTTTAAAGATGAAGAACCTTCAGAAGGAAGATCCGGGCCTTGAAGTTGCCCATCTAGTTAGCACTTGGACAGCAAACACAGCTAGGCACACAGACCACCTGGTCACAGTCTCCCGCACTATGGCGAGATGTACTGTATTTCTATTTAAATTATAATTTGTCTAAATTAGCATCGCCTGTTTGCTTTTTTTTGATGGTTTGCAAATGGCCACCCTAGAGGAAACGGGCAACCTTCCTTCCCAATCCTTGTCAAATTCCACTGAATACTATTCAGCAGGTCTGCAGTGCTTGGATGTTCAAAGTAAGTACCTCAGGCAGGAGATTCTTAAAAAGCACCACTCTACAGAGAGTAATCCTTAAGGCACGTCAATAGGTGTCAAGAACAGGCTCTCCCTCAAATAGATACCATCGAACACTTTATAAAAATTTGCCCAACTGCAGTAGAAACCTGGAATAAGGTCACCAAAATGTTAGAATGGCCGGAATTGGCTCACCAAAGCTGGGAAACAATCGCATCAGGGTGTGAACCTGAAGAGGGAATTAAAGGTCCAAGGGAAAAAATCACAAGAAAAATAGTAGGCAAATGAACAATAAAGCATGTTCAAGGGGAAGGGACTTCTGGGTCGTCCCATGGTCAACTGTCAGGTTAGTAAACCTTTTTGTATTGCTGGCTTTGGTTTTCCAAAGAAATTAAAACTCAGAAACTATCTAATGTAGAGGGCTCTGTTACGTATGTGCAAACTAGAATCAAAGCGATCAGTCAGTATGAGAAAGGAAGACTGCCTCGGATAAAGTGGTAGAAATTCTGGCCATGGATGGAGGAATCTACACCACCAATTACGTGACAGACTGATGGACACTGAAAGACCTCAACGTAGATAAGGAATTAAGTGAATGTATTAGTTTAAACTAGTGTAGATCTAGAACTGTATTAGTCAGAAAATCTTGAAATTTGATGGCGAATTTGTAGGTAACGCGTTTTAACGGCGGGTTGTGAATATTATTTTTAGTAGTAGTATGACTCTCAGCCTAGCCTACCTCATAGGGTTGTTGTGAGGATAAAATGGAGAAGGCGATTATGTAAGCCGCCTTGGGTTCCTTGCAGGAAAAAAAGGCAGGGTATGAATATAATAAATAAATAAATAATAAAAATCTATTCCTAAAAAATAAATAAAAATCTATTCCTATGGTGTCAGGGCAGCTATAGAAAACTGGTCTAGCAAGCATTTGCATATGAAGCAACATTAAGGGAAAAACTAGGGCCATTTCAGCATTGGCCTCCTTGTGAGTAAGCCTGCTGTTTATACTCCGAAAGGGATTGCACGGGCTACACCCTGTTTCTCCTCATCCAGGCCCAAGGGGTCGGTCACTTCGCTGAAACTCTTGAGATGTCACCACTTTCGTTTGCTTGCCGTTTTCTGCACGGAACTGGGTGCCTAGTGTTTCTTCCTCCCCCTGCTGGATGGAGCACATGCTCCACCTTAACACAGCACATGTCCTGGCGCTATTTACAAGCACAAGAGCGAGATTTCTGCTAAGCGGCTTATGGTCTATGGCACAATTAGTGAACTTTCCGAGTGACAACCTTAGCGTCTGCACCAGTGGCAGCTTTGGAAAGTAGTCAGCTTATTTAGGTTATCTTGACTTCCCAGTCCTGCCGTGTCACTGGCATTATAGGGAGAGGTTTCTTCTGGGCCTGCATCAAAGTGCTGATGTGATCTTTAAGGCTGTAAAGACACGAGATTAGCGAGAGTGCGGTGCCAGCAGTCTCCTGAAAAGAAGAAAAAAGCTGAAGTTACAGATACTTGTTTTAACAGACAAGTTCTCATCCAGCCTGAGTCATGGATTTCAAAATGCGTTTACAAGTTAATGATGCCATTACAAACCATTCAAAATGAATGGAAAACCTGTCATTTTGATTGGACATGGAAGCGACTGCATCTTATCTTTACCGCTAATTGGGTGACATATTCTTGATTAATGCTTTCTTTCCCTGCTCCTGTCCACTGATGCAGAACTGGTTGGCAAGATTTCACCACGGTGGAAATGGATTGACAAAGAGCTACACCTGTTGAATTCCTGCCAAAGCAGCTCCCAAAAGGCACAGCCTGCCAGAACAGGCTACAACCCCACAACATACTTCCAAAACACACTTTCCCTATATACTGACAACTCCATGTTAAGAGTGCCTGCATCATGTGAAAGTCCCAGGTTCAACCCCCCCCCCCCGCCGCATCTAATTAAAACAGTGTTCTCCAACCTTGAGTCCCCAGATGTTTTTGGCCTACAACTTCCAGCATGCCCCAGCCAGTGAACACCGCATTAAAAGAATGAGGTAGCAGGTAATAGCAAGTATTCTCTGCTTGAAACCTTGGAGAATGGATCTTGGAGTAGGCAATGCTGTTCCAGGCGGACAAAAAAAAAAAAGTCTGCAAAATTACAGAAACGAAAAAGCAGGAGAGGGCTCCAGAAGATGCAGGTCAGAAGAAATGCACAAAGCACGGGAACCCAAAAATGATAATACATATAAGCAGTGAAGAACTTTATACAGAAATGAAAATACTAAATCACAATTACCACAGAAATGCACAAATGCAAGGTGCAAAATAAACTAAACATGAAACGGTTATACAAATGTATGGCATAATACAATCTAGTATAGTATTCTCATTTCTGTATAAAGTTCTTCACTGCTCATATAAATGTTATAATTTCTTGTGCATTTCTGGCGACCAAAAGAAAGTGGCTGATCACTACATCTGTGTTTGGAGGTCCTCAGATCTTCTTGATGCATGCACTCTCCTTCACAACTAGGAGGCAATTCTGTCTGTTGTTGGTCTAACCCCCTCTCCACAGCCAATATAATAACAGCCTCTTCGTAGGACAGCCTGGAAACATCCTTCACAGCCCAAGGATGCCCTTGACTGCATGTCATATGTATGTAAAAGTTGCTAATGGCAGATTTTGCACAAAAAGCCACGCTGAGCGGGGCAATTGGGAGTGAAGGAGTAGGGAGAGGGGTACTTAATGCTTTCCTTCTTCCCAATTATACTGCCCCCATTGCAGCCATGGGATAAGCAGACTTTGCAAACACATTTGAAAATTGAGCAGGGTGGGGGGTGGCAAGAAGCTGCTTAGGGGCCATTTGCACCAGCGAAAGTTAGGCAGCCCCACTCAAAGCATGCTCTCCTGCAAAATGCAAGGAGCAATGCATGCTCATAGCCATTCAGCAGTGTCATCTCCTCCTAGGGTTTCATTCATGCTTCTCTTACCATTCAGGTACTTGGCTTTGCATTCACCTGATATCACAGGACAGCCCCTTAGTCACCCATAGGCTTCACTGCTGTTCAAACCTACCAGCCTTGGCACAGGGGCAGGAAAACTTTGGCATCCACTAAAATCAGCAACAGGCCTTTAAAGGAAGACTTGGAGATCCGGGTTCTAGTCCCCGCTTGGCCATGAAACTCACTGGGTGACTTTGGGCCAGTCACTGACTCTCAGCCTAACCTATCTCACAGGGTTGTTGTGAGGATAAAATGGAGGATTATGTAAGACACCTTGGGTTCCTTGCAGGAAAAAAGGCGGGGCATAAATATAATTAATAAATACGGTAGATCTGGATCTACTGAGTTTGCTGGGCAAATCGAAGTATATCAGCAGTGATTTCCACCTATCTCCAAATAGTTTAACGACGAGAACAGCAAAATGCACAGGCGGCCTGTGAGCTCAGTTCAGTATCACTCAATTCTGAGAATCTTTTGGTGGATATTGGGGTTCCAACTGAAAACCAAGTAGATCCCGCAAGCCAGATGTATGCCCTCCCATACTTTACAGGTGCAACTTGGTCCAATTCCAAACTTCTACAAATAAAGGTCACAATTCTATCTGCTTCTAAGGTAGGATGATACTGGGGTTTCTATAAGGAGCATCCAATATATGGAAAATACATTCAGAATGGTGAAAAAATTACTGCTCAGGAAACGATGCCATCAAGTGATTCTGTGGCCGTTTAACATCATCGTGTGTGTGTGTGTGTGTGTGGGGTGCACAATAGGATAGTTCAGATTCCCAGATCAGAGGCCGGGGAGAGGAGGAAACTGCAGAGGCCAGGATACGAGCTACCCTGCGTCTGCTGCAGCCTACCTCCCTCCCCGTGAGCACCCCAGCAAGACAATGCATAGCGGGAGGTGCAAGGATCCGGGTTCTAGTCCCCGCTCAGCCATGAAACTCACTGGGTGACTTTGGGCCAGTCACTGACTCTCAGCCTAACCTACCTCACAGGGTTGTTGTGAGGATAAAGTGGAGAGGAGAATTATGTAAGCCGCCTTGGGTTCCTTGCAGGAAAAAAGGCGGGGTATAAATGTAATAAATAAATAAATAAATAATAAACTTTAAGAAATGTGGTTGTTAAAGCAGTCATCCCCAACTTATTCATAGACTTGGTGGCCTTCAGATATTTTGGACTTCCATCTCTCATCAGACCCAGCCAGTATAGTCAGTGGTCAGGAATCCTGAGAGTTGTAGTCCCAAACATCTGGAGGACAAAAGATTGGGGACGACTGGGTTAAAGGAACGTTGACAGTTGTCTTCAGCTTCTTCCACATGGGAGATCCAGCCATTCAACCCGTTTGAAGAGTATTGAATTACGGTAGTCACATAGGCAAACCTCACCCCCCCCCCCCCCCGCTATACAATGCATGCAATGAAGCCATTTTCTCACTAGTACTGCTGCATTCTTGCAGGTAACCAGGCCATGAAGTAGCACTGAATTACACAAGTCTGAAGAAGCAACGTCAGTAGCATGGATAATGCCAAGTATAAAAATACCTTTCTTGAAAACGAAGCTGAGACTGGGGTCAAAGTACACAAGGAAGTTAGGTGCCGCACTTCTCCAGTTTCAAAGGAGTAATAGCAAAACGGTAAATGTAGATTAAGAACAATTCCCTCACCCAACTCATTTGAAGACAAGACTGCTTAGGAGATATGTCCAGAGCGGCCAGTGACATTCTTTGGCTTCTAAGGAACAGAGAGGGTGAACCAGGAAAATAGCCACTTTTGCTTCCTTATGCATGATAAAGATCTGGATAATTTTCACATGGCCTAGGGTTGCACTCTTAAGGAATGAAGTCTCACAGCAGCCAACTGGATTTACTCCCAAGGAAGCTTGTTATGATCCTGTGTAAGGTTGCAGTCCTTAATAATGTTTACATGAAAGCAATTGCCAAGTAAACAGTTAAGACTGAGGTGAAGAGAAGTGTGGTAAATAGTTTCATTTTTCCAGTTATCTGGCAGGCCTATGCCTTTGAATTTGCTGATGAAATCTCACTGCTCTATCACCTGTGCCATATACCAAGAGACCTAAATGGAATCAATCTCGGGGATGTATATTTTTACCCAATTGCTGCTGCTTGATGCATTCTCTTACAGATATAAATTTTAAAAGCTTTTAGAAACAGTTTGCCACCTCTAGACAGGACTAAGTGCTGTGCAACTGCATTGGCAGATCACATGCTCCACTGGAGAGTCACCTCATTCAAAGATTTGGGCCCATGTAATATGGAACTTTTTAACCATCCAGGTGTATTACATACTCCAGTAGGCAACTAGGTTACAGGACACGGAGACAGATGATCCTACTTCTGCGACACACCTCTCACCTCCAGGTTAGCAATTTGGGTACATGATTCTGAGAATGGATACTCAAGGGTGCTAGACTTGGTCCAGGGCCTCCAGTTGCCCATTCCTAACACAGCACATCCTTTGCTCTTTCCTTCTCACTTCAGCCTTTGTTGTCTTTCTCCAGTCTTGAAATTTAGGCAGGGAATCTACATTTTTGGCTTACATTCCTCCACCATGTACCACATACACTGATGGAACTACTTATAACAGGGGTGCAGAGCCACAGGCACAGGGGTGCAATCCAGCCCCCCTGGCATCACAATCTGGCCTGCTGGGGCTCCGCAAATCGCCACACCACCCTCCCTTAACTCTGCCCACCAGTCACTTGGTTGTGTCTTGGCTTTTGTGCAGTTTCTCCCCCTCCCCATTCTAAAATTTTGAATTGCCTCTCTTGAGGCTTATTTACTGGCAGTAAAAGCTTTTAAGCTAAAAAATATTGGTATTTTCACCTCGTCCCTTCTTGCCTTTGGCCCCACCCACCACGAGAAATGTGGCTTCTCTGAAAAGGAATTCGGTCCTTGAGTTGAAAAAAGTTCTGCACCTGATTTAGAACAGTACGTAGCACCATCCGTCAAGATGAAATGGCTCAGTAGCAGAGCACATGCTTCACATGCACAGAATTCCAAATTCAATCCCTGGCATCTCCATTTCAAAGATCATAGGTAGGAAAGACCCCTCATATGAGACCTTGGAGAGCTGCTGGCAGTTGGGAGTAGAAAATACTGGGCCACATGGACTAGTGTCTGTCTCTGTTTAAGGCTACTTCATACCCCTCCCCTCTAATCTGTTTGCAACAACACATTGGCCAATGCTTAGTGGAAGTTTGATGGATGGAATTTTACAGAAAGAAAAGAAAACAAAACGCTGCCAGTGCTTTAAAAATACTTACCACCTTTACCTATGAATTGATTGCAGCTGCAGAGTTCCAAGATCAGATTTAATTAGAAGTCTTAAAAACAGGATGTTCTTTCACCCACAGAACATCCTAACCTAGTTAAGATTTTAAAGCTCTCAATAAACCCCTTTCGTCCAGGTGTTACAGAGCTATGTGCTGAAAGAAAGAGGGACTGATGAGAAATAAACATGTTTGAGTGAAGTGTTTGCAGAAGGAACAATTTCCAAGACATATGTTCTCTCCCCACACTGCCACCCAATCTAGCCATGAGAAAATGACTGCATTGTCAGTTTAATTCCAGCCAGATCAACGCTTGAGCGGCACATCCTCATCCATCCAAGCCATTGTTCAGAAATGGCAAATAAAGCCCAGATCACAGAAAACAGCAATAGAAACAAGGGGGCGTAGGAGTCACAATTCACGTCTTCTGATCTTGTAGCTCCTGAAAGAGAATGCAGATCTAAACATTAAGCATTGTGCATTTTCCATTCATTTCTAACTTCAGTCTCTCCTCCAGTTTCTTTTCAAACCTCAGTCAACTGGAAGAGCACCCCAGTCCAATACTTCAGGCCACCAATGTTCTCATTTCTATACAGGCTGACCGGGTTCACCAGATCTGGGAAGGAAAAGCCACGGTGGCTTCTTTTCCCCGCCCCATGTGTGCCGGTTGCGTGCCACCTCATTTCCAGTTACCCGCAAAGTGCGGCGATTGCAGTCATCCGAACCCAGCAAGGTGGCTGGCAGGGGTGACTTTCAAACCACCCCATAATCCATGGCTTATTCTAGGGTTCTGAGGTGGCTTGGAAGTCACTCCCGCCACCCACCCTCACCAGGTTTGGATGACACGGCAGCCCATGCAGGTAATGATAGAAATTAGGTGGCATATGACTGCCGCTGCAGGGCAGGGCAAAGAAGCCATCACAGCTTCTTTTCCTTCCCCAATCATGCAAACCCAGTCCCTGGCTAGTAACTTGGGTAGATTTCCAGCCCTGCCTCTGCCTGCTCTATCCCAGACCTTCCCACATAAGAGCATGAAGGGGGATTTTAAGTGCATTCAGGTGAACACACTTCGTATCCCCCTTCAGACCTTCCTGCTCAATGTGGGAAGGGAAGGGAAGGGGTGGAGGCCCGACATGTGCTTCCTCATACCCTCCCCATGCTTTATGCCCACATGCATTCTTTGAACACCTGCATAGGGCTTAAGTAACAATGCAACCCTACACGTTTACTCAGAAATAAGCTCCACTACATCTAATGGGGCTTCCCAAGTAAGGCTGCAATCTTATGCACTCTTATCTGGGAGTAAGCCTCTTAAGACGCAGTGGAGCTTACTTCTGAGTAAAGTGTGCAGGATTGTGCCATATGTCTGTTTATTACGCGGAGTCTACATTGTAGACCATAACACAATGGTAGCACTAAAGAACACTAAATTACAAGGTCATTTTTTCATTAACTGACCCCGGATGTGTAGGACAGTGTGTGCAGTTGCCCCTGCCCTCAAATGTGGATTCAGGATTAAAAATCAGATTCTCATATTATGCTCTTTGGTGCAAAAAATCTAGGGAGAATTAAAAGGGGGTAAAGCGGCACATTTTTCTCCTGTTATGACTCTCCATTTATGCGTGCAGAGCTGAAATACTTACGCCCAATACCAAGGACAAACACAAAACAGGGACATTTGCAGCACTGGAGGAAACATCCCCGGTACACGGAGTGTACAATCCTTACACACGCACACTTGCAGCCTCAGGTTCCATCTGTCAGCTGCTCCATTTCTAGCCAACCATTTCACAGGATAATAATGCCTCTTATATCAGGTGCTTTTAGGGCTTGACTGTTGAAAGTTTTGCTTCTGCTCAACGCAAAAGCCCTTCCATCTTTTCTTCAAACAACTGCAACGCTTAGAAGTTACTCCATTAAGATATGACTTAAGAATCACTTTCTTTCATAACATGTTAAATTAACAGAGCAAATATAGAAAAAAATGTGATCTTGTATATGTATGTGTAGGTATATATGCACTGCTCCTGAATATATTGGAGCTTTCCATAGAGATGTCAAGAGATTGTTATGGCTTTTCATTTCAGGGCCACTGGGCCCCACAATGCAGTTTCTTTGCTTCTATATCCAGTCTTGTTTTTAGTTAAGGCCTTGTTACAATATTTTTTTACACTTGACTTTAACATACATTTTAAATAAGTCCATTAGCCGCCTTGAATGACTGTTAAGGAACAGCCATTTCCCCCTACCAAACCAGTGCAATGGAGACCCCTGCAATATCATTGAATTTCTGACACAATCTAAACCAACCTTCCCCAACTTGGTGCCCTCCAGATGTTTTGGCCTACAACTCCCTTCTATTGGCCATGCTGGCTGGGGCTAATGGGAGTCTTAGTCCAAACCCTCTGCAGGGCACCAGGCTGAGGAAAGCTGATCTAAGCTATTGTATATCTTGCCCTTCAAACAAGATCCCAGCACAGCTACCCAAACTGAAGGCATGTTTTGGGTAGGTGGGCTCAAAAATGATCAGCAATGGACACCGTGCGGTAGAAAGTTTCAAAAAAGAACAATTAACCTGCTGCAACTCAGGTGTCTCTCATCAGATTTTTCTGAAATGTGGCCAGATTCTGCCCTTCACCAGATACTCTTCGTGCCATTTGCCATGTCAACTAGACTGCTTTTTTGTTTTTTTTAATGATGAATACGATTTGCAAGCTGTATTATGTGTGGGGGGGGCTGGCAGAGGAGGAGCCCCATCTTTTGTCAGGAGCTGCCCCTTTTCAGCATGCAACTCCTTTGCTGAAGGAACTGCACTGGCTACCTATTTGCTACCGGGTCAGGTTTAAGGTTCTGGTACTTGCGTACAAAGCCCAAAACAACTTGGGACCAGGTTACCTGAGAGAGTGCTTCCTCCCATACCAACCTGCCCGGTCACTGCGGTCATCAGATGGCATGCTCCTGGTGGTTCCTCATGGACCTTTGGCCCGATTGGAATCCACCAGGAGAAGAGCCTTCAGTGTGGCAGCTCCATTTCTGTGGAACTCCCTGCCTCTGGAGGTCAGGCAGGCTCCGACACTGTGCTGCTTTCGGCACCTGCTGAAGACCTCCTTGTTTCAGGAAGCCTTCTCTGTTCTTCAACCACCAGTGTAGTTTGTTTTCAATGTATTCTTTTTGCATCTTTTTTCTGTTTTTGTCTTTTTATTGTTCGCCTCTCCGGAATCTGCTTGATGTCGAGTGGTATACAAATACTGTAAATCATCATCATCATCATCTTTCCTGCAGCTGCCTGCTGCATTTCTATGCTGGGAGTGGAGGAGAGGGGCTTCTCTGTCCAGGCAGCCTGTTGGGCACAGAAAAGGAACAGAGTGCTCCGCTCGTCTGCATGCAATTCCTTGTCACCTATGGCGACTCCTTAAATTAGGGGTCCTGACCATTCTGGGCCAGTGGACACATCTGGAGTTTTGAGAAGGGGTTGTGGGCACTCTCACAAAATTGGGTGGGGGTATGAAAAGGCTTGCTCATTCACACAGTGGGTGTGGACAATAAAAAAAAACAAAAAACATTTCCCAGAAGGCAAACTGGTTAGGCAAAATAGAGAAGTAACTTGTCCAAGAACCTAAGTACAAAGCACAGGCAGGGTAAAGAGGTGGAGACTGCACTCCAAAACACATTTGTGAACCCACCGTTTTCTGCTCAGGCACCCATTTCCCAGAAGGCGAACTGATGAGGCTCAGAGAACCACACCCACAGAGGCGAAACACCCATCAACATCAAAACAAACAAACCAGGTAACTCCCCCCCCAAAAAAATAAATAGGCGCGCGCACACACACACACACACACACACAGAGCACTGGCCCTCCCTCTAGCCCCCAGAGACGCTCCCTATCACCCCCAACTTACCTTTTTCTTTTTTCTGGGCATCTGGGGGTGCTTCAAAATGAAGTGTTGGATTGCAGCCACCCACCATTTTTATTTTCCAGGCATACCTCTGGGCTTCCCACAGAGCCCAGAGGCATTTTTGGAAATAAGGATGGCACTGGAGGCTGGTGCTTTGGTTTGCAGCACCCCAGCCTCCCCTCAAAAGTAAACAAATATATAAAAGAACCAGGAAGGGCAGGGAGCGTGGCCTGCGCCACAGGCACTGCATTGGGCACCCCAGCCTTAACATACAAGGCTGGTATAATAGAAGAAAAGAGTGTTGGACTGGGACTCTGGAGATCCGGGTTCGAGTCCCCACTTGGCCATGAAGTTCACTGGGTGTCTTTGGGCCAGTCACTGACTCTCAGCCTAACCTACCTCACAGGGTTGTTGTGAGGATGAAATGAAGAGCAGGATTCTGTAAGCCGCCTCGGGTTCCTTGCAGGAAAAAAGGCAGGATATAAATATAATCAATAAATAAGCCAGTAGCCACTGCGGAGTGAAGATACCACACCTTGCATCTGGTGATGCTTTAGCCCCCGCCCCCCCAAGTTTATGCCACATTATGGCTCCGGGGCCCACTTTCCTGGGAGGAAGTTCCACTTAACTCAGTGGGGCTTGCAGGCTTATGCTCCGCCCTATGCCTCTCTACCCATGTAACCCCCATTAAGTCCAATGTGGCTCATTCCCACGTAGCAGATATACTAGCTTGTCGTTTCCCCTCAACTCAATCAGACCATGCCAATCTTAAAGAGTAGACCTATTGAAATCAATAGAACTTGCTCGAGTATCGCGATGCTTGAGAATCCATCCCATTAATGCCAGTGAGAGCCAGTGTGGCGTAGTGGTGAGAGTGTTGGACTGGGACCCGGGAGATCCGGGTTCTAGTCCCCGCTCGGCCGTGAAACTCACTGGGTGACTTTGGGCCAGTCACTGACTCTCAGCCTAACCTACCTCACAGGGTTGTTGTGAGGATAAAATGGAGAGGAGGATTATGTAAGCCGCCTTGGGTTCCTTGCAGGAAAAAAGGCGGGGTATAAATAAATAAAATAATTAGGAGACATACTTAAACATACTTAGGCTTAATAATCCCCGCAGGACTTTTGGAAGTGCGGCGCCGGGGAACCGAACGCAGCGCCTTCGGGACGCTGAGCCGGGCGCTCTCACCTCTGCGCCACCGGCAGCCCGCGCAGCCCCGCTGCCGCCTAGCGCGCTTAAAAAGGGGCGGGGGAGATGCGGCCGCGCGCCCGTCAGGGGCTTCTGTGGCAACCCCGCAGCCCTCGCTGGACCCGCGCGTGCCCAGCCCTCAGCTACGGCAAAGGGGAAGGGATGGGGGGGGAGGACAAGAGCAATTACCAAACGCAACCGAGGACTTTTGGCCCTCGCTTCCTCACACCCGTCGCCGCTGAACGACGCTCGCGTCTTCCTCTCACGGCTGAAGCCCACCGCCTTCCCCCACATTTTAAAACCCTAGGGCCGCTTCTTTTTTTCCTCGCCGCCGCCGCCGCCGCCACCTCAGAACGGCCGCCGCCACCCCCGCCGCCAATATGGCCGCTCCGAGAGCGGTCTCGACTCGCAAAAAAAGCGAAGGTCCTCCCTTCCGTGCCCGCCTTTGTGATTTTCTGCCTCCGCGCGGCGCACGGAACTACATGGGAGCTGTAGTTCCCCGATCGCCTCTGGCTCCTGGCCTGGGCGCGAGGCAGAAGGACACCTCGGAACTAGCTTTCCCAGAAGCCCACGGGGGGGAGCCCTAAAGGGGCCAATGAGAACGTTCCGTCTTCCCTGCCTTTCTCACTCTTCCTCCCTCCCACCTCCTGGAGTTATAGAAGGATGATGTAATTGCAAAGCGGGCGAAGGGCAGAGCGTTTTCCTTGCGCTGCAATTCATTGTGCAGCCTCCTCCCCCTGCTGTTGCTGCTTCCATCAACCCCAGCAAGCAGCAGCAGCAGCAGCAGCAGCCAAGCAAAGGGGGCGGGAGTGGGTTGGTGGGGAGGAGAGAGGGGGAAATAAAAAAAAACCGCCCACCCTTTCCACAGTTTGCATCCCAAGGGAGCTGCTTGCAAGCTTGGCCCCATGTCTAAGTGAGTTGATTTCTAGCCTGGCCTCTTGGTTTTATGTTCTTTGTAAAGGGCAGGGAGCAGCCATCCCAAACCAGGTGAG
Source organism: Shinisaurus crocodilurus (assembly GCA_021292165.1). Lineage (NCBI taxonomy): Eukaryota > Metazoa > Chordata > Lepidosauria > Squamata > Shinisauridae > Shinisaurus > Shinisaurus crocodilurus. The sequence continues at coordinate 282,646,252 of CM037878.1, forward strand.
TTATGTGATGCATGTATTGTTGTTGTTATTATTTCTTCTCAATAGTTTATTTTTTATTTTTTAAAGCATATCAACTTGCCTGTTTCTCTAAATCGAAAACGTGCTATGGATGCATGCACTGGCGGGGACGCTTTGTCTCCTGGTTTTTGTTTTACTATTTCAAGGCAAAATCGCCCCAAACAAAGTAATAACGATAATGACCGTCCTCTGACTCTTAATTTTATTTATGAGATAAATCCAACCCTGAGTGATCTGCGATCTCCCTTCGTCGTCCTCCTGTTGCCCTTTTTGTTCCCCCCGCCTCCGTCTCCCCCTTTTCTTTTTGGGAAGGGAGAGATTACATGTGCAGAATCCCTACCGAGGAGGACTTGCCTGCAGAATGCTTGTCAGACCGTCTTTTCTGCTCCCCTCCCTTTCCCCTTCCAGATGTTGGGGTGTGAGTGCGTGTCTGGGGCGGATGAAGCAACTATAATTGCGGTATTGATTGAGCATGGCCGGGTGGGTGGGTTTGGTGGGGTGGGGAGACTTTGATGAAGGCAATGACACGTCGAACGATTCCTGGGCGAATGGATGTGATTCAAGGCAAGCTTCGGAGACTTGAGTCAGCTCCTTCATTCTGTCCTCACTCCTCCTCTACCCCCCCCCTTTTTGAAAGATCAAATAGAGGATTAGAAGAAGAAACCCAGAAAGGTTTCCTATTGGAAATGGCTTTTCTTCCCTCTCCATCCTTTGTAGAAGGTGACATGAGTAATAATCGCAGTGGTAGACTTGAGTGGTGCTTAAAATATAGAAATAAAAACAATCCCCCAACAGCTCCACCTCCTACGTTTGTTTACTCATAAGTAAGGCTGCAGTCCTAAGCACATTTGGGGCTTAGTCGGAGTTACCTCTGAGTAAATATACTTAAGATCACACTGTTATTTGCCCGTGGGGCTGCAATCCTCTGCATGCTTACTCAGAAGTAAAATGGGTATTTACTTCCACCAACTGAGGATGCCGTACGATTGGTTTGTATGGCACACTTTTACATGCACATCCGATTAAGGCTGCAATCTTGAGCACACTTACTAGGGAGTAAGTCTCATCAATCTCAGTAGGACTTGTTTCTGAGGAAATGTCCTTCGGATCCCGCTGTATGTCTGATATATTGTTCCTAATGGACTTGTAATCTGAATCTTGTGTGTGTGTGTTCAGTTCCATAATAACTTTGTTCACACACCGATGACTGATTCCCAGTGACCCTATACAAATAATAAATTGCCACATAAGCAGCTGTGCGGGTACCATTTTGTTCTTTTGGTGGAAATAGGTCCAGATGCAATTGGCCGGAATCGGTCGCTCTTCTTAATGCTGCCAAGATGCTCAGAGAGATGGAGGGCCCTGGGAATATGAGGAGAGACGCCTGATTGGTTAGCGGAAAGCAAACATTGACACAGCAATGAACTGGGCTGCTCAGTCTCTCTCCAGGGCTGAGTTGGCCTCTTAAAGAGACAGAAAGGTCCCCATTGGCCCTCTTCAGTTTCTTTTCTGGAATCCTCTTGAGTTTTGTGAAGCTGGCAGCTGTAGCCCGATCTTCTGGGTGTTGACTCGGAAGGAAGTTTCACTGAGTTCAGTGGCTCCCGAGCAAGTGTGTGTATGGCCATGGCATCGGTTTCTTGAGTCATTTCAGATGCTCGGGTAGCCTGATGAATAAACTGCAGTCCTTTTTAACTGCTGGATGGTTGCGTAACCTGGGTTTCCAATCAGGCTGTGTTTTAGGTAAGGGGCATCTTAGTTTTCCCAATGTCAAACACATGAACTGTGTGGGGCTTTCAGAACATAAATGTGGAGTCTTATACGCAGTAGACCTCTTCTCCCTTTTCCTATTGTGGAATGAGAAGCCAGTGGAAAAAAATTAGAAGGGGCAGTTTGCTACACACACACACACACACACACACACTCGGAGCTATGTTTATAGTGTAAATGGATAAGAGAGTGGGTTGGGAAGTCTGGATCTTGCCACAGCCAAGAACTCGCTATGTGACAAATCATGGTCTATCACAGTGGTTCTCAACCTTTTTTGCTCCATGCACCCTCTTCACCATATGTCAGAATGTCATTCCCCCCTTTCCAAGATTGCCTGACTTAAGCTGTGCCATACAATAAGGTGTGATGTCCTGTAGATTATGTACAACCTGTAGAATTGTAATTTGTAGAAAGATCAGTATTCCAACAGTTTGAGTCTGTGGTCCCAATTCCCCCTCTGAAACCCTAAAATCCCCCCCCCCCCCGTTGAGAACCCCTGGTCTATCAGACTCAGCCCCATTGCAACATAGGGATTGTAAAGTGAATTATGTTAATGGGTAAGAACTCCAGACTGCTTGCATGCCAATGCTACCACCGGCAGAAACGTGCTGTGCAGGTTTCTTAGAAATGCTACATGGAGCAGGAGGGCTGTGGCTGAGTGGCAGAGCACCTGCTTTGCATGCAGAAGGTCTCAGGTTCAATCCCTGGCAGCATCTCCAGGTAGGGCTGGAAAAGACACTGCCTGAAACCTCGGAGAGCCACTGCTGCCAGTCAGTGTTGACAATACTGGGCTAGATGGTTAGCCATGCTCTGGCTCAGGATAAGGCAGCCTCTGTGAAGGTTGTAAGGACACTTAAAAGGTTGCAAGGACAATTAAAAAGGATATTTAAAACATTGTGGACAGCATCCAGCAGGGCTGCTGGGCTTACGCGATTGACCGTTCTCTGGGGAAACCCATCGAGAGTCAGTGACTGGCCCAAAGTCACCCAGTGAGTTTCATGGCTGAGCATTAAGTGTGTATGCGCAGTGGCCCCATTGGATGCTGCCCTATGCTCCCCACTGTTGGCCTTAGGCGTGGCTTTCCCATAGCCCACACATGGGGTGCGTAACATCTAAACTGGCCCTGTTGCCTATCGTTCTAGTGAAATCAAAGGGACTTCTTTCCAAATAAACATGCTTAGGATCCAGGTGCATTTGAAACCACAGGTTGCAACAGGACTCTGCAGGACTGGATTTGGGTTTTGAGGGGCTCTTTGATGCCACCTCTCCTATGTCAATAGGCCTCGCAGGGTTGGGCAGCAGCGGTGTTCGGATCAGTACTGGGCACTGAACTGCCTGTTTAAATTTCCCGCAATGCACCTGATGTTTATTTTATTTTATTATATTTATACCCTGCCCTTTTTCCCCTGCAAGGAGTCCAAGGCCACTTACAGAATCCTCTCCCTCTCCATTTTATCTTCACACCAGCCCTGTGCAGTAGGTTAGGCTGAGAGCTAGTGACTGGCCCAAAGTCACCCAGTGAGCTTCATGGCCGAGTGGGAATTAGAACCTGGATCTCCGGAGTCCCAGTCTTAACACTCTCACCACTACGCCACACTGGCTCTCATGTTGGGTCACCCCAGGGTGTTGTGGGAAATTAAAATGGCAGCTCCCCAGATCCAGCAGCACACTACTGATCGAAGGGCTCAGGGCAGGTGTCTGCTGGGGCTGCAGTAGCTGCCCAAGGGTACAGCATCCTAACACAGGGCCTGGGACTCTGGTACCCTGATCCTAAACCAGTGTTCTCCAACCTTGGGTCCCCAGATGTTTTTGGCCTACAACTCCCAGCATGCCCCAGCCAGCTACGCTGGCTGGGGCATGCTGGGAGTTGTAGGCCAAAAACACCTGGGGACCCAAGGTTGGAGAACACTGTCCTAAACGCATTGCCTTGAAAGTAGATCCCATAGGGCCTAGGCCATACCTTAGAGATAGAATGCATGTTTTACATGCCGAAGGTCCCTGGTTCAGTCCCTGGGGAAAACTCTTCTTTTAAACCCTGGAGAGCCACTGCCAGTCAGCATAGACAACACTGGGCTAGATGGACTTGATATAAAACGGGTTTCTTTGTTCCTCCCTTGATGAAATCTAGACTGTAGGCTCCTCAGGGCAGGGACTTGACTTCTTTGTTTATACTTCTTTGTAAAGAGCCACATAATTTGACAACATATAGTAAACAAATAAGTGTAGATTGCGATGCGTTCAAGGGTTGCTCCTAAGCAAGTGTAGCCTGGACTGCGGTGCAGTCAAAGGTGGAAGCAATCTCATTGGGAATCATTAGGACTTTCATCTCAGTGTATTTAGGACCAAAGCAGTGTTTGAATTATGGGGAAGACCCCCAGATCCCTTACCACTCGTGTCTGTCCTTAGCTACTATTTTTAGAAGGCTACTGCGGCAATGTGGGTTTTCTGGAAAAAAATTTGAATTGAATTTGGCCAGTTGGCATGGGGTCATTTGCATCGGAAAGTTTTCGGATGCGCTAGGGAGTGATCTAATTTAGCAGGTTTGTTTTACTTGTATTTAGTAAACAGCAAAGTACCCATGTTAATTTATTTGTCCCAATACACCCCCGTGTATTTGACCTGAAATATTTGAGGGGGGAAATTTAATGTGATTTAGGGCGCAGTCCTATGGCTGCTAGACAGAGTCTCGACGGCCATAGGATGATTCAGAGTCCCGGCTCCGACCTCAGAAACTCGCTCCGAGGTAGGTCGGAGCTGGGACTCTGAACTTGGAGCACCCTCCCCCAACTCTCATGGCTGGCGCAGAAAGGGCCATGCTGGCTGCCGCTCTGAGGTTGCTCTGGCTTTCCTGGGTGGGGAAGGGAGGAGTCAGGCCCTGGCCGGCTTGCGCATTATCCTCACGGTGTCTGGGCCGCCTCTCCTCATGCCCTGAGGTGCCACACGTAGATGGCCGATTTCGGCCAGCTAAGTGTTTTGCATGGGGGGAGGAGCACAGAGGCAACCTTCGCCTCCCAAGTTCCTCCATAGCAGTGTTCTCCAACCTTGGGTCCCCAGATGTTTTTGTCCTACAACTCCCAGCATGCCCCAGCCAGCACAGCTGGCTGGGGCATGCTGGGAGTTGTAGGCCAAAAACATCTGGGGACCCAAGGTTGGAGAACACTGCTCCATAAGATGCCCACTATCGTCCGAGTTCAGAGGGTTATGGGCAGCCTCATTGGGTCGTGGTGCCCAATGTTATATTACATAGAATTTTTTGTATTAGAATACTTATAAAAATCAATAGGCAATACCATACACTTCCCTTATATTGTTTAAATTTAAGGAAAAAAACCAAAGGGACTGAAAACGGTTGACAGAACTAATTAATTGTAGCAACCCGAAGAACTGTGCGTGATATGCTGGAAATCACTCCTCTATTCCCAAGGTGTTCTTCTCCCACTAATGTTGTTGGGACACCTTCAGCTTCCTTGTCACGACTTTCACATTGAGACGTGTATGTATTTCAATGAAATGTATGTATTCTCTCACACATTTGCTGGGAAACATTAATTGCAAGTTTGAAACGGCCAAACTGGACCAATATTCTTTTTGCGAGTGGTGTCCGTTGTTACTATTGAACCGGTGAAATGGAATTTTTTTCCACAGAAAAGAGAAACACTGAAAATTTCCCTGTTTTGGAACATTTCTGCCACACATCACTGGGCTATTGGAAGGAGACAGGCAGCGGGGTGTGTGGATTTCATTAAGCATCCTCCTGCACCCCCAATATCTTCCTCTATAATTCAAGCAAAGAACCAAAGCATAATCTGGAATAACAGTTAGATCCTGTGCATGTTTACTCAGAAGTGAGTCCCACTGAGTTCAGTGGGCCTTACCACTGAATGAACACGTGCAGGATAATGGCCACGTGTGTTGTGTGATCTGTGGCTTGCCTTAAAGTGCTTTGTGGATTGCAGGCCGAGCTACGCTTTGACCAGGTTCGCACATAATGCTCACCCATGGTTTATTTAATCCATGGTTTGTTATCCTACCCAGGGTTTGTCTGGCAGTTTGTTTTCTTAATACCTGGGTTTGTTACCCTCCTCCTTTGCCCGCTCCCTCCTTGTATCCCAAATGCTTTTGCAAAGCTGTAGTACTGGCACTGTAGGGGGCTGCATTGTTTTTTGTCTGTTTTTTTTTTTTTAACCTTAATTGCCCACCATCTCTGTAGCCTGACTAAACAACCCATGAACAACCCACAGTTCTGGGTTGATATGTGATGACAACCCATGGTTTAAATAGCCCGGAGTTCACAACCCGACAACAAACGATGGGTTCTGTTTCTGGGTTGCTCCTGGTGAACAAACCATGGTTTGTTAGCGCAGTTGGGTTCGCACGACCCAGAATTCAACAGCCCATTTGTTAATAAACAATTGGTTAGTGTTATGTGGGAACCAGGGCTTCATGTTGGTCCCCTCTGCACCAAGTTCCTTTGCTGCAAGGGTATAGCTCAAATCGGATCCATGTGTTGGGCTGTGGCGCACGCTGGCTCAGCTTGTCTGAGCGTGGAAAGCTAAGCAGGGTCAAGCCTGGTTATTACTTGGATGGGAGACCCCTCCTCTAGTTTCCTGCATTGAGCAGGGGGTTGGACTCGATAGCCTTGTAGGCTCCTTCCAACTCTATGATCTATGAAATCTATGAACCCTTCCAGCTGCCTCTTCTTGCTGCTATTGCATAGGTTTGTTCAGGCGCTTCCCTTGTGTAACTGACACTGTTTTGTCCTCTGGCAAACTTTCCTCGGAAATGCATTGTGGGGGGGGCCCCTGCGGGACATGAGTTCAGGATGAACAATGAACCCCCCTGTTCCTTGAGATCCGCGCGTTTGTAAACACTTGACACAATAGCCACAAAGCTGATGTTGCGGTGCATACCATTTGATATCGTTTTTTTATCTTCTGAGTTCAATTCCCGAGGGATAAACGTTATTCTTTTGCTCAAATCTTTTTGCATTTATATTTGATCTGATCTCCCTTCCTTCCTCCTTTATTGTTGTTAAAGGAGAGGAACAATAAAGCGACTGCCCGGGTCCCCTTCTGTTTTCCATGGATTTCTTTTGTGCTTAGAATTGTGTTCCGGGTTTTTTTTAATTTGTGGGTTTTTTTGCCCCACACTTCCCCCGTCTCCCTTGACAAGGTGTGGATCCTGAAAAATAGACAGTTTCCTGTGTTGGCTATAGCAACGGAGGATTTTGTAGTGATTTTCTTTTCTTGGCTCTGAAGGACAAGCTTTGGATGTGCTGCCTGAAAAGTATGTACTACGGGGGCATCCTTGGTGAATTGGCGATATGTGAGTTATGAGACAACTATGCAAGGACTTTAGGAAAAGGGGCGTGTTGGAGTCTCAAATCCAAATATAGCACTTTTGGAGCATATGTTGTTTGTGTACTTGTTAAAAGTCATTTGTGTCACTGCGGCCATATCTGTTGGTTTACAATGTCTTGTGCTCCCCTTGTCCCGAACCTGTGGGACTGGTAACAAGATAGCATTGTTTGTTGTTATTATTAGCAGCAGCAAAAGGACCCGGCTTCGCCCAGGTGGGAATAGCCCTTGTATTGATACAGCGAAGGCTGCAAGCAAGCTTATGCGGTTGTCAGAGCTGGACACATCATGCCTGCCCTGTCTGAGTGAAGCCATGCCTGCTGGCACCCCTACGCGCAGCCCCTGCCATGGTGCACCCGTATAGCCCACTGAGAAAGGGGTATGGACGCTCCATTTCCCTAAGCAGGGCTGCCCCCTTAGGAGGGGAGGACCTCGACCTACTGATCTCTCCTGGTTTTAACCTGCATGAACTGCAAAGCTACACACTGGTTCGGGAAGTCTGCCCCTAGTGACTAAAAATGTTGGAAGGGTCTGTCCACGCCATTCCCCTGCGGTAGGGCTGCCCCACAGCAGTGGGGAGTGGCCAGGCATATAACTCTGTCTACTTGGCCTAGTAATTTCCCTTGACTTCAAACTGGACTGCAAAGCGATGTGCGGGTAAGGAAAGTCTGCCCCTAGTGGCTGAAGATTTTATTGCCAGTGTAGCGTAGTGGTGAGAGTGTTGGACTGGGACTCGGGAGATCCGGGTTCTAGTCCCCGCTCGGCCATGAAACTCACTGGGTGACTTCGGGCCAGTCACTTCCTCTCAGCCTAACCTACCACACAGGGTTGTTGTGAGGATAAAATGGAGAGGAGGAGGAGGAGGAGGATTATGTAAGCCGCCTTGAGTTCCTTGCAGGAAAAACGGCGGGGTATAGATGTAATAAATAAATAAATAAATAAAAATATTGCAGGCTTCAACCACATGGACACCTTTGGCACATTAAAATGAATTAAAATTCATGAATGCATTTTAAAAACAAAATACTGCTTAGGTGCACACCCCTAGGGTTCCCTTAGTGTTACTGCTGAATTTCAAGTGTCTAGGTTTCACAGACTTGGGACTGTGGTAGTGACGGACAGACAAACATCCTTTTTTATTATTATTGATGGTGATGATTTACAAAAACTTTCTGGGCTTCAATTCTGTGCACCCTTACTTGGAATAAATCCCACTGGACTTAGTGCAACTTAATTAAAAGTAAGCATGCATTAGATTGGGTTGCAGAGTGCAGGAAAATGCTACATTGCTGGAGGTAGTGCCTTATCCTAAGGAAGAAAAACCCATCCACCTTGATCCAGCAAAGGAGAGTCTATTGGGAAGTAAACTTTTGCATATACAACAACTGATACAGGAGTGCCTATGGATGCTCAGTGTGGCGTAGTGGTTAGAGTGTTGGACTGGGACTCGGGAGATCTAGGTTCTAGTCCCCGCTCGGCCATGAAACTCACTGGGTGACTTTGGGCCAGTCACTGACTCTCAGCCTAACCTACTTCACAGGGTTGTTGTGAGGATAAAATGGAGAGGAGGAGGAGGATTATGTAAGCCGCCTTGGGTTCCTTGCAGGAAAAAAGGCGGGGTATAAATATAATAAATAAATAAATAAATAGAATAATAAATAAATAAATGAGGTGTGCATCCCCATCTGGGTCTGCTGTTAACACGTTCCTAGTGCTTGGTCAGAAGCATCACTGGTGATGCCTGGTGATCTGCTTTCACTTAGGGTGGTCTCTGTGACTTCAACTGCACTGACTTTGAGCCTTTTCTGCCTGATTCGGAAGAAGCCGGTCGGTCAAGCTGAGCTGCTCGGATTCAAGCCAGTGTGCCCTGACAGATTTCAGTAAGACCGTCTTGTGGAACGGCCTGTCCATATTTCAGTTGCTACTGATATGGTGCCATATAATTAGTATGCCAGTAATTCCCATTTTGGGGCCTTTAAAATATTTGAAATGCAAAAGACATTATAAAGGGGGACTGCCGAGAGCCCCTTGTAATCTGCTCTAAGCTGTCTAAAGTTAGAGTGGGATAACTGTAACAAACAAAAATACAGCCAATTCAGAGAGCAGGACTATTTATGAGTAGGGTTGGAAAAATATTCCAGATGCAGGGTTGCCTAGGCACTTAAACATGCTATTCCCCCCCCCCTTCCCTGCACAGCACTAGCGCCTTGATTTGTGGTGTCTAGACTGGAAAAATGCTTCAGGTTCCTAATCTAATATGCCAGTTCTTACTCTCTTATGTGCAAGGTAAGACAGCTAGAACAGTCAAACAAGTGTTGATTTAAGAGGCAGTCACCTTACAACCAGTATGGAACTTCATCGCCAATCGGATCAAGTGCGGGAGGTCTTCCTCCCTATGGCTGTCAACTGGATTCATGGAAAAACTATTAGGCTTACTTGACCTTGTGAGATGAGGGTGTGGTGGCATGGAAACCTCTGTCTAGAGCAGTGTTCTCCAACCTTGGGTCCCCAGATGTTTTTGGCCTACAACTCCCAGCATGCCCCAGCCAGCGTGGGGCATGCTGGGAGTTGTAGGCCAAAAACATCTGGGGACCCAAGGTTGGAGAACACTGCTCTAGAGGGCCTTAGGATTTCTCTATAAGACACACATTTTGGAATGAAATTAGCAGTGAAAATTAGCAGCACTCCTTGGGATTCTGTGGTGGACTTTCTTGATGAATAAGGAGTCTTCTCTGTTGTGTTCCTTCCCTTTGAAGTGACCACTTAAATGTCAAAATGAACCCTTTGCAGTAACTACGTGTTGTGGATGATTCTACGTAATTTTAACTACAGTCAGCCTGCTTATGTAAATGGCATGATGGAAAAGTTAAGCTATATGTAATGTCTAATTTCATCAGTACTTGTCAGTGCTAGGCCGTAGGCTGCAACAGCAGGAACCAACATGAATACCTGAAGGATTGGGATCTGGTGTTGGGTTTAGGAAGAGATGGGGAACGTCTGGCTTGTGGGCCAGTTTGGCCTTCCAGCCAAAGCCCTGCCTCCAGCCTCACCCTTTCAAGGCTAGTGGGGATTCCCCTAAACCAGTGTTCTCCAACCTTGGGTCCCCAGATGTTTTTGGCCTACAACTCCCAGGATGCCCCAGCCAGCATAGCTGGCTGGGGCATGCTGGGAGTTGTAGGCCAAAAACATCTGGGGACCCAAGGTTGGAGAACACTGCCCTAAACACTGCTCCCCCTCCCAATCCGGAGGACAAGCAGCGTGCTAAGGGGAATCCCCGCGAACTGTGGGGATTCCTGTAGCATGCGGCTCACCTTCCCAATTGGATGGCGAGCGGCGCACTAAGTGTGTTGTGCCTGCAGTAGGTCAGACAGAGACCAGCCGTGCCGGAGTGTGTTTGGGGCCAGGCTAAGTGCAGCCTGACCCAGCTGGGCAGCCTTACCCCTTCAGCGCCTGCTCAAAAGGCAGGTCCCAAACACACTCGGATGCTGGAAGCAATTGTTTGTTACAGCTACAGCCAGACGCTCCTGACATTCCCGACCTCAGACTTGTGCCTTGGAACGACCTTGAGCACGACTTTGCCTGATCCCAAACTGGTTTATGTTTGCTGTCTTTCGGAATGACGTATTTTTGGCTTTGACCCCCTCGGACTGCGATAATAACGACTACGGCTTATCTTGGAACTGGACGGATTTACGACAGAGTGCGTCGACCACCCCATGTCCTCCCCAGTGGGGTAAGATGTGGACCAGGGAAAGCTGTCCTGAACGAAGGGCTGGGTGGAGGAGTGCTCCTCCATTTGGCACCTCTGCTGGGCCGGCTTCGGTATGTGTGGGCTTTCCCTGGCAGAGGAAAATCCATGCGCGGTGAAGCTGGATCCCCCACTGCAGCATAAGTGGAGGAGTTGCTCCTCTACCTGCTGCTTCAGTCAGGGCAGCTTCGCCTGCCTCGTGTCCTCTGCAGTGGAGGCAGGTGACGGTGAAGCTCCAGCCCATGCTTCAGCTGCGGGCCAATGCTGTAAGAGGGCGGTGCCACATCCACTGATATTATTAGGCCCACGGAGGGATGCTTGGGTGGTTCATCCAACCCAGTTTCAGTCCCCCTCCCCTGTAGGAGCTAATGGCTTGAGGCTGAAGCCATCGTATATAGAAGGCACCGTGGGTAGGTAGTCCGGTATGGGAAGATGGTGTTCAGCCTTTTTTGGACATGGTTGCCTTCCCTCAGAAAGAGCATGTACGCCAGGGGTGTCAAACTGGTTTCGGTCCAGGGGCTGAATTGCCCCCCCCCCCTGGGACCAATCCAGTGGCCTGGATGATGTCAGGGGGTCCCTCCCCCTCCTTGACATCATCTACTCTTGCTCCCACCCATTTTGCTTTTCTCTGTGCCTCTCTGCATGGAAAGTCCCTGGCGCTTTGCCTGCCACTCTTTCTCCTGATTGGGAGTGTGTGGCGAACACTAAGGAGAATCCCTGCTGTTCTCTCTGATCAATTATTTTACAGGAATTTTTTCTCCCTTGGCTTTTAAGGTGCGATCCTATGCATGTTTAGATGGGGGAGGGGGGAGGCCTACAACTCCCAGCATGCCCCAGCCAGCCATGGCTGGCTGGGGCATGCTGGGAGTTGTAGGCCCTTTTTTTCTGTCTAAACATGCATAGGATTGCAACCTTAGTCTGTTTTTATTCTGCTTTAATTGATGGTTGTATTATGTTATGGTTACTTGTTGTTTTTATTATATTGTGTTGATGTGTTTGTGTGAATCATTTTGTATTCATACCTTTGAATACTGCGCTGCAATCCTTTTGATGAAGGGCAGTTAAAAATATTTTAAATAAATACATAATGTGTGTTCCTAGAGCCATAAATGATCCTTTCCGTATGCTCTGATTTCTCCACTGGGCACCTGTTCCCAGCTTTCTTTTGATTTAAATGTCTGGCTTGGGAAAATATGGGTTAAAAACAGCAGCAGCTGGGTATTTTGCAGGAGAGAACACCCTCCCCTGCCACACTCACAAATCAGGAACAACCTGAGCTATATATGAAGGTGAATATCTGTAGGTTCAAATGCAAGTGGCCGTGAAGCCGTTTTCCCAAGTAGCATGCAATGCAATCCAGTGTATGTTTAAGCCCAGAGTTGTGTGTTTCCGGTTATTCTGCACAAGCACTGAAAATGCACTGAATCAGGGTGCAGAATTCAGATTCCATTTATCTCACCATTTCTTTAGCCTTTTGTAAAGCAGGTTTCTAGCCCTTATGTTATGAATACGCCAGTGTGGCGTAGTGGTGAGAGTGTTGGACTGGGACGTGGGAGATCCGGGTTCTAGTCCCCGCTCAGCCATGAAACTCACTGGGTGACTTTGGGCCAGTATCTCAGTCTAACCTACCTCACAGGGTTGTTGTGAGGATAAATGGAGGAGGAGGAGGATTATGTATGCCGCCTTGGGTTCCTTACAGGAAAAAAGGCGGGGTATAAATATAATTAATAAATAAATAAATAATAAATAAATAAATTATGTGGCAAGGATATGCTTGGAAGCATGTGACTAATGACTGATGAAATCTTAGAAGCCAGAGGGCTGACAAATAAGATTTCCAGGCCTCGGTAGGGTGGGACTTCAGTGCTTTGCCCCTCTCTATGAATGAACCGGGAGCAGAATTCATTTTGCAAGTTAAGAAAAATTATGCAATTTACCCAAGTTATTTATTTTATTTCAGGTATTTATACCCTGCTTTTCAAGATAAAAATCTTTACAAAGCAGCTGACAAAACCAGATAATGCAACTATATAAATACAATTAAAATCGGACCATGAAAATACAGCACAACACAGAAGCAACTGGTCCTACCAGGTGGGCACATTTGAACCCATTGCAGTTTCTGAACTGTCTTTAAAGGCAGTCTCATGTTGAGCACGTTGCAGTGCCTAGATTGAACGACAGACAGCCTGGGTCACAGTTGCTATGGTTTTTGCCTCCATAATGCAAATGTACACGTTGTAGAATTCTGCTTATTTTGAGGAGGGTAGGATTTAGGTTACCCTGGTACAGAACATTTATTTATTTGTGTTTTTTAAAAAATCTTGGTTCAGAAGTTAAGCACTGCTGATTGCAATTGGGCTTGAACATGCTGGACCGTATGCTGGATTGTGCTCAGTGCTTTGAGAAATCCTTTGAAACAAAGGACATAAAAAGGGCTTTTCAGAAAGCCATATTTTTTGCATTAGCTTAGGAATGGATGACTTAGTAAGTTTCTCCCCCCCGCCCCAATTTCTTGCCACCAGTTTATGTGATTTCATCCTGCAGTAAACAAGCTGTTCAGTTACTGGAACAACTGTGTGTGTGTGTGTGTGTGTGTGTGTGTGTGTGTGTAAACTGAACTTTTTTTCTTCGTAGCAAGCAACACTTGTAGATCTAATAGTTTAGTTTTACCAGTAAGTATCGAGCGGAGGTTAATCTATCACAACTTTCAACCTGGTGCTCTCCAGAAATGTTGGACTGCAACTCCCATAATTCCCAGCCTGCATGGCCAGCTGGCCTGCATGGCCAGCTGGGAATGATGGGAATTGCAGTCTAACACATTCAGAAGGCACCGGGTTGGGGAAGGCTTGATCTGTCATGTCTCCCAAAAGAGCGAGAGTTTCACCGGTAGGTTCTCCAATCCTGTGTAGATCCTTGTAGCTCCAATAGGTGTGCAGCAGCTTGTGTTGACAGAACTGCAGTCCAGTTCTGTGCAGGGCAGGTTTCTAGTGGTTAGGATTGATAAGGAAATCTTGAACACAAGGGCAGCAGTGTCTGAAAATTTTTTATAAGCCAGAGCAGGTTTGGGCAGAAAGCTTCTATCTTGTCCGGAGCATGTGGCTTCATCGAAGGATTTCGTTTTCTTTAAAATTACAGGCTGTATATCTCCAGTTTCCATGCCTTCCACACCTCGCAGTCTGCTAGTCCTTAAAACCACACCCCCCTCCCTGCGTTTTTGAAAAACTGACTCTTGTAAGTAAAATAAGCAGATAGATGTGCTGATATTGACACCACCGTTTCACACAATTTTGCAACCTGGCAAAATTTCAGAAGTCAGTATTTGCTAGCTGCTGGACCATATCAAGGGCCATGCTGGCTGGGGATGATGGGAGTTGTCGTCCAACAGACCTAGAGGGCACCAGGTTGGGGAAGGCTGTGCTATAGTGTGCTTAGTATTCCGCATTCACATTTGCCTCCCGCCGTTCCTGCAAGATCTCGGGGCTGGCATGCATGAGGTTATCCCATTTTCCCCACAACAGCCCTGGGAGGTAGGTTGAGCTGAGAGAGAATGATTTAACCTAAGGCCACCCAATGAGCTGCATACTTGAGCAGGGATTTGAACCCAGCTCTTCTCTATATCTAAGGCCAACACTCTATCAAGTCTTCTCTCTACCGACTATCAACATTGTGAAAACGAGCATCCAGCGATTGCTTATGGCTGCAGGGGAGGGGTGGAAACAAACCAAAGGCAGCAAAAAGAATTTCCTCATTTGGAGACCCATTGATAAGCCCCGCCCCAATGAGGAAGCAAAAAGCTGGGTTTTCGTAAAGGTAGCACCGCTCCATGCAGGGTTATCTTAGCCGGAAAACAGCATGTTGAAAACCCTGTACAGAAGTCCAAGAACTCAAGGAGCGCCTCCAGCAACATCAAGTAGGCCGCTCAACAAGGTCTGCCACGGACGGCCTTCTCCTTATCCCATCAGCCAGAGCAGCCAGGCTGGTGGGGACTAGGAAGAGGGCCTTCTCTGTGGCGGCCCCCACATTATGGAACTCCCTCCCTAGTGACCTTCGCCATGCCCCCTCCGTGATGAGCTTCCGCCGTGCATTAAAAACATGGCTGTTCAGGCGGGAATATGGGGTGGGTTAGGTTTTTAATAAGAATTTTTTATATTGTTTTAATCATTATATTTTATTGTGTTTTACTGTATTTTAATTGTACATCGCCCAGGGTGGCCGGGTGACCGGCCAGATGGGCGATTAATAAATATAATAAATATAATAAATAAATAAATAAATAAAACTCTGTGCTGAGTGACGGAACGTGGGGCCTGCCATCTCAAGTGGCTAGACATAATGAGAGCTTTGGGTTTCCTTTCGTTTCCAAGACCTTAGTTTCATAGCCAAGGCATGCTCAGCGTGGGACCCACAAAGCCCCAAAGAGTCCACCAGCCATGCATTGTGGCCTGCCAGGTTCGATAACCAGTATTTCACAGATGCAAAGGGCCAGCACCAGGGATTGGCATCGGGCAGTTGCCGAGGCACCCAAAGCCCAGCGCTGGGGGGCTTACCATTGACCTCTAGAGTCCCCTGGACCCATTCTCTTCCTCCTTCCTGCCTCTGCCAGCTCACCTACCCTCTGCAGTGACGAGGAGAGCAAGGAAAACTCAGAAGCCTCCACTCGCTTTGCCCTGTCCTTCTCAGCAGTGGTGTAGACGGGGGTGGTGGGGGGGGGGGCAGAGGGAGAGGGCAATTGAATGGGCAGTGATGGGGAGCTGAGCTCTCTCAAGGAGGGGTCCCACAGAGGGCATCTTGCCTAAGGACCCCACAAAACCAGAGCCAGTGTGGCACAGGAGTTAGAATGTTGGTCTGGGACTCGGGAGATCCAGGTGCTGGTCCCCACTCGGCCATGAAGCTCGCTGGGTGACGTTGGACCAGTCACTGGCTCTCAGTCTAACCTACCTCACAGGGTTGTTGTGAAGATAAAATGGAGAGGAGGTGGGGGATTATGTAAGCTGCCTTGGCCCTGGGTTCCTTGCCAGAGGGAAAAAAGCGGGATATAATTAATTAGTAATTAATAAATACCTGGAGCTGGCACTGCATGGACAAAATAAGGGCACACTTCTAGTACGACCATTATAATAAGGATCACCGCTTGACACCCCCTCTCCCCCCACAAAATGGCTGTGATATATCTTCTGCATGCTGTATTCATTTATTCTGCAACCAGCTGTTTCCCAACAGTTTAAAAGCCTGAAAGGTCATTGTTCTTTTGGTTAAAGATGGGGGGGGGATTGTCCTACCATTGGTTACCAACAGTTCAAACTATCCCCCCTCCCCCACTGAAATGTGGTTTGTGAAATGGCAGGCTGTGTGCCATGTCTCGCCTTGCTGCAGATACGCACACGCTGACATCCGAGAAGATGCGTCTGCTCCACGCTAAAAATTCAACTTCCCTGGGGAGGGAGCTGAACCTCGAGGGAGGACAGATCTAGCAAGTCACCCTGTTAATGAGGCATCCTCAAAAGGCAAAAACAGGGGCCGTGATTTACCAGGAACAGGCATCAGAAACGGAAATCACAGAGTTGGGAGGGGGTTTGGAGGCCATCTAGTCCGACCCCTCCCTCGGTGCAGGAAATCCAGAGCTAGTGCATCCCCAAGAGGTGGCTGCCCAGCCTCTGCTCGAGGGCTTCCGGCAAGGGAGAGCCCACCACCCCGATAAGTACGGTAACTTGTTCCATTGTCAAACTGCTCTTGCTGTCAGTAATTTTCTCCTAATGTTCAACCACAATCTACCCTTCTTTAAGTCAAGCCTGTTAGATCCAGTCCTGCCCTCTGGGGCAGCAGAGAAACAAGTCTTTCCCCTCTTCTGTGTGACAGCCCTTCAGGCCTTTGAAGAGTGCTTTTGTGCCCCCACCCCAATTTTCCCTTCTCCAGGGTTGTGGGCTTCCCATTGGCATCTTGTTAGCCCCTGTGCAAGCAGGCTGCTGGGCTAGATAGGTCTTGGTCTGATCCAGCATAGATGTTCTTTTGTATTTTGTCCAGCTTTGGGGCCAGTTTGGATTGCTCAAGAAGGGCCACAAGTCTTGAGATTTCAATCTAAGATCTTTTGGAACAGAGTTGTGGTTTTGTTTTGTTTTTACTTTTGTACTAGCGGATGGTCTACAGGCATTGCAATTAAGTGGGTCACAGAGGAATCTGCGTGCTTGGCTCTCTTGGTAGCATTCAAGATTGGATAGAATCCAGTTCCTTTTCCTTTTGCTGCGCTGTTCCTCTGGCGTCCCACCTGCTTCTTCTTTTGAAAGTCTCCCAAACTTTTATCGATTTGTGGCCAGCAACTGTGACCCCGACCGCGTTCAGTGGAACAGATCTGTTGAGTAAGGCTATGCTCTTCATACATGGCTACTCTTGCTGTGCTTTTTCAATAGGACGCGTGACGGGTTGCACTTTTTAAAAATTGAGGTTCTTTGGTGTGAACTGCTTGAGTGCCCTTGTGAAACCCTTCCTTTTTTGGCAGCAAAAATCGGGAGGCTTATGTGACTAGCCTGGGTGCACCTTTGTCCTGGTCCAGCAAAGCCGTTATGGTAATGATTTTTGCAGGTTGCCTTGGCATGTGGAAACCCTGTTGTTGTTGTTGTTGCTGTTGTTGGTTGTTGTTGTTGTTGTTACCTTTTTGATACATCAGCTCTCTGTAAATTAAAAACTGGCATCAAGATTGGCACATGACCATACTGATTGGTCGCTGGCCAGGAAATGACAGACATGCTCCAGGGAGCTGTCCTTTACCCATAAGACCCAATCCACTTCCTAATGATAAATATCCACCTAAATAGATGTCATTCAGAAACTTCCCCTCCTGTTCCAACTGTTTGCCTTGAGTAATGAGCAACTCCCTTGAAGGGCTGGCGTCAACATTTTTAAAATCCTCATTGGCTGGGCCCAAATCGGCGAGCGGCACTAAACCCCCACTCCCAAGGCCAGCTTGGCCAAGTATCTAATGCAAAACTCCATCTTTGAAAGCGTCCTTTTGTGGGGGAAGCTGCTTTTTCTAATTAGGGGTGGGGTCGGATATTGACTGTCATGATTCATATCCAGATGTAAATAAGCAGATGGTTTTAATCTGGTAACTTTTACAAAGTCTTTGGGCTAGTTCAGCAGCTTCTGTCGATGCAGAGCCAGACTCGGGGAGACAAAGATAATCCTATCTTCCGGTTTCTTTTCTAACTTGCTTATATTTGTTGGTGCTTTTATTTCTCTCTGTTTACGAGTAAAAATACCCTTTTGAGATTTAAATGCCCTAAACTGACCCCGTTCTGCAAACTCAGTGTTCTGCTTACAGCGACAAGAGTGGCAGGGATTCAGCCAAGGTCAGTTCCAAAGACAAGGCCAGTAGGCAGTCCAAGGTCCAAACACAGGGAGGTCCTGAGAAGAGTAAGGTTATCAGGGGAAAGATAAGGGAGACAGCTGGTCCACAGATGATATTCCAGCACCCTGTGCCTAGAACCGAAGGCCTTTATTAAGCCCGAGCCTTAAAAGCCACGCAGAGCACAACATTGCCCGTGCTGGCTGGGGAAATGTGGGAGTTGCATTCCAATTCATCTGGAGGGCGCCAGGTTAGGGGAAAGCTGTTCTAGGGGAAATGCAGGAGCTGGTTTTCATACAACATATCACTGAAAATAGCGCGAGGAGTTGGGGCAGGCTGCACCCCACAACTAATTACTATCTCTGACCAATCCTCCCATCTCCTGGGTCTTTCCCTGTTTTATGCATCAAGGTTTGTAACCTTGTTGAAGATGGTTCCCCTTGTACATGTTTGGCCCAGTGTTCCCCAATTCTTCTTAGTACCTGTATGTTCTGCCCAGAGTCTTTCATTATCCATGAGATGCCTTGCTAAAGTGGGGAAAGGAAGGTACCTAGTTGTACTGCCTTTGCACAATTCTGGCTGTTCCACATTTTGCAAATATGTGTCAAGGTGTTCTCCCCCGCTCCCCACTCGCTTAACATGTCGCATCGAAATTATTCACTGTATGTATAGCTACATGGATGCTACTGTGCACATTCAGCATGATTTAAAAACAAATAAATGACCACACGATCTAAAAAGGAGGAACTATGTATATGGGTAAAAAAAAAAAAAAGCCAGTGTGGCGTAGCGGTGAGAGTGTTGGACTGGGACTCAGGAGATCCGGGTTCTAGTCCCCACTCGGCCATGAAGCTCACTGGGTGACTTTGGGCCAGTCACTGACTCTCAGCCTAACCTACCTCACAGGATTGTTGTGAGAATAAAATGGAGAGGAGGAGGAGGAGGATTATGTAAGCCGCCTTGGGTTCCTTGCAGGAAAAAAGGCGGGGTATAAATATAAATAAATAAATACAATAAATAAATAAATAAATAAAAATTGGCCTCTCTCAGGCCAAGGAGAAAGACTGAGGATACGTGTCGCGACAAAGACCACTGGTGCCAGAACTTGTGACCAAAGCAGGTCTTGAAGTCGTGAGATGAGGAATGTGATGCTGGCATTTGGCCTCAGAACACGCGGAGCTGCTTTATACAGGGTCGGACTATTTGTCTGTCTATCCAAGTATCGTCTACTTTGATCGGCTCTGCAGGGTCTTGGGCAGGGGTTCCTTTCCTATTAGGTTAGATCTTTCCTGATTCTTCTACTTGGGATTCTTCTACTTTGCACCATCTATGTGCAAAGCATGTGCTCCTAACACCGAGCTGCGGTGCCCTGTGCCAAATGAGGGAAGTGAAGAGAGAACAGCAAAGGAAGGCTTCCTTGCCCCAATAGACCAGTGCCTATGGTGATGTCCCTTGCCCCTTATAAATGCTAATGAGAGTCTCACTTGCACGCGCACTGTTCTGAGCAACCAGGAGATGTGCTGTTGCTAAATTCAGACTGTCTTCTTCACCTTTGCCTGCCTCCCTCTCTGGCCTTGCCTCATCCCACCATTCAGCTGAGCAGAATACAGGCCTGTGGCTTACGCTGGCTCAGCTTGTCTGAGCGTGGAAAGCTAAGCAGGGTCAAGCCTGGTTGTTACTTGGATGGGAGACCCCTCCTCTAGTTTCCTGCATTGAGCAGGGGGTTGGACTCGATAGCCTTGTAGGCTCCTTCCAACTCTATCAGATCTATGAAATCTATGAATCTGAGTCTGACAGCTGGCAGAGGCATAGCTTAAGATTGTCTCCACAAGCGCAACGGTGCTAATTGGACCTGGTGCTAGTTTTTGCTTGTTTTCAAATGGAACTCTGCGGGCACTTAGGGCTCTTATGGATGCAGTGTGTGGAATTCCCTCTTTGCAGGGTGCTGCATGATTCTAGCTAGGCCTCAGTAGATCTCTGTCCCTGCATTTGAAGTTTATTTTGATGCAAATGGAAGGGGGTTTTCATGATGGGAAGTAGTCTGGCCAAGCAGAGTTTGGAGGAACTAAGGAGGGGAGGGTGGCAAAATCACTGGGATTCCAGATGTGTCAAGGCTCGTAAGGCAGCACATGTCTTCTCTCCTCCTCATGTGGCAAAATCCTGCCAATGAAAGTTGACAGTTCTCAGCTTTTGACCCTGAAGGCATCTATCTGGGGAAAGCCTGGAGTGTATGCGGCCGCACGGCACCAGCAACAGTGGTGGTTCTCTGGCCAAGACTTTGTCTCCTCCAGGGTTGCAATTTAACTGCTGCAGAAAGCATCACGTGGCTCAGCGTTGTGGAATTTATCAGTGCGCTGGTCTCCTGCCCCCTTGAGCATCATGCACTGCTGAGGCAAGTTGGGAGGAGAGAGTCAGCGCGTTTGAGGCACAAATAGAAAAACCAAGAAGCCCGGCCATTGAGGAGCAGGGAAAGTGTGGGAGAAACAGCTCCAGGGGTCAGTAGAGGACCCCCTGCTAGAATGTGGGCCTTGACAGCTGCCCGAAAATGCCAAGCCATGATGCTGTCCTAGTATGTCATTTATAAAAACACCATAAACAATACAGCATTTCAGCCAGGGGTTGTCAACACGGTGCCTGTGGGTGCAGCAGTGCCCACCCGGACCCCCGAGTGCACCCACCAGACCACTGCCGCTGATTTCCTCACCCCGGCCTACCCTCGTGCTCACCTACGCAGCCCTAGGGAGGAAGAAGGAAGCAGAAGGCGGCAAGGGGGAAGGAAATTGCAGGCAGGTGAGTGGAGGGGGACGATGAAGAGGTGAGTGCAGCGGGGAGGAAGTCACAGGGGTAGAGGGGGAAGAGGTCAGCGTGGTGGAAACAGGAAGGAAATAACGGGCCAGGGAGTAGGAGGACGAGGTGAACGTGGCAGTGGTGAGGGGAAGGAAATGGCAGTGGCAGGGAGGAAGTAGAAGAAGAAAAAACGAGAGGTGGAGTGGGAAGGAAATCCCATGTGGGGGTAGGAGGAAGTGGGGGCAGAAAAGGGAGAATCCACAGAGGGGAGCAGGAAACAGAGAATCCACGGAGGGGCGGGGTACAGAAAAGACTTTACAAATGGCAAATGCGCCGGTGGGTCTGAAAGGTTGCCTACCTCTGATCTAAGCAGCCCTTATGACATCCCCAGGTAGGCCAGTATTGCCATCCCTGTATTGCAGAAGGTGGGAATAGAACTAGGCCCTACCTTTTACTGAGGTGGTAAACCTGTGCTTGGGCATCATCACTTCAGATTGTGAGTGGGGGCCCACACGATGCTCCTCCACACGTAACAACTAAGTCCCTGAGTGTAGAAAACTAGCATGTTGGGAGTAAGGCTAGGCCAGAACTCTGCTGCCATAAGGACTAGAAACTTGTTTAAAGAAACAAAACAAAAGCTAAGGTTTCTCAGGAGGCAAAATTCTGCTCCCAGTAGTATACTTTAAGGATATAAGAAGAGCTGTGCTGGATCAGACCAAGGCCTGTCTTGGCAGTCTGTTCACACAGTAGCCAACCAGCTGCCTGTGGGAAACCCACAAGTAGACATGAGTGCAACAGCACCCTCCCGCACATGTTCCCCAGCCACTGGTGTACACAGGCATACTGCCTCTGATACTGGAGAAGGCATATAGCCAATCAGGACTACAGTAATACCTTGGATTGCAAGTAAATTGGTTTGAGAGCGTTTTGCAAGACAAGCAAATTTTTAAATATTTATTTTAAAACATTTGACTTGATATACAAGCGACATCTTGCAATACAGGTACTATAGTACGGCTTAAATTAAAAATCTCTGTACAATTTTTTTTTTTAAATTAAGAGTGTTTTGGATTACAAGCACGTTTCCGGAACGAATTATCCTCTCAATCCAAGGCATGACTGTAGTAGCCATTGATAGCCTTCTCCTCCATGAATTTGTTTAATCCCCTTTTAAAGCCATCCAAATTGGTGACCAACACTTCATGCCATGCTTGGTGACTTTGCAGTAAATAAGGAGCACAGCAGGTTGCCTTATGCAGTGTCAGACTAGTGGTCCATCTAGTCCAGTAGTGTCAACACTGACTGGCAGCGGCTCTCCAGGATTTCAGGCAGGATTCTTTCTGTATATTGCAGAGAAACCTGTGGTGGTGGGGGGGAACACACACCATTTCTCCCACTCCCCATTCCCACATTCCAAGATTCCTGTTCTTGGGAACCAGGTCACCCTGCCTCGTAGGTGAATTTTATTCTTTTAAATTTGTGTTACATTTATATCCTGCCTTTCCTCCCAAGGAGTCCGAGGCGGCGTACATGATCCTCCGCCCCCTCTCCATTTGATCCTCACAACAACCCTGTGAGGTAGGTTAGCTGGGAGTCAGTGACTGGCCCAAAGTCACTCAGGGAGCTTCATGGCTGCGTGGGGACTAGAGGCAGGGTCTCCCCAAGGCCAACACTCTTCACCACTGCACCCCACCACGGCACATGTTCTCCCTGCCTTCCCGAATCACATCCGTTCCCTCTTATGGCATACAGTAAATGAGATGTTCTTGGGAGCAGCACTGAAGTAAACATCACTGTGAACGGTTTCTTGAAAGGCTGCTAACAGTGGAAACAGATGCGGTGCTGAGGGGAAAGTGCAACTTGATTTCTGGTAGAAGGATGTGATCTTGTGGCATGGGATGCTTTTTTAAAAAAATATTTGATTTTCCATTCATGTGCTTCCAGCGCCGTAGGTTCTCGTCAGCCTCTTCTGATGATTAAGCAATATTGTCCCATTACACAGCTTTAAGCCTCATTTCAGCACAATCTTTTCAGCCTCGGGGTTTCCACACGCCGTGAAAGCACACGACAGTTGATTACATGTGCCTGCGCATCTGTGGGGAGGTTTTTTCCCCCTTTTCTTTTCAGGACAGTCTGTCGCTATTGAATTTCAGGCAGTCCTGCGTGATGCCAAACAGATTAGGGGGAAAGAAGGCTGGCTAGCAGGGGTGACAGTATGGGAAGGAGAGATTTAATTACTAGGACCTTGAGGCCTAGGACCTTGAGGACCACCGACCACAGTGGCTTGGGCAGAGTCTGGATGTATCTATTTTTTACATTTTTATCCTGCCTTTCCTTAGTTCCCAGAAGCGTGCCCGTTTTCCCCCAGGGCCAGCCCCAGATTTGAAGGGGCCACTGGCAAGCAGTCCTCGGGTGGAGGGGGTGTCTGCCAGCTTACCTGTGTCTTCATCGGGGTGTGTGTGTGTCTTCAGCTCACTTTTGACTAGCCAGCACCCACCCACCCCAGCAGCCATTATGTAACCAGCCACATCCTCCATGGCAGCTTTTTTGTGGCGGTGCCCACAGCAGTTTCTCACATTCCCAAATGTGCCCACGGGTCCGAAAAGGTTAGCCCCCCCCCCCCGGTTTAGACGGACCATGGTCTGATCCAGTGCAGCAGGGTAGTCCTCCCCCCCCCCGCAGTTTTTAAACCCGCAAAGCCATTTTTGGACCAGGGAGGCCATGGTATGTATCCTGAGGCAGTACCGTAATCGCTTTTTAATAACTGCTTCCAAGTCTCTTTAAAAGTTATCGGTCTGTAGCAGAGCTTGGAATAGATGTTGATAGCACATTGACGCCAGCCTTGATTTCCTCTTCCCAGGAGCGAGTGTGTGTGCCGTAAAAGTCTGAATGTTCCCCTGTGCCAGAAATGCAGTTGCATTAACACCTGTGTGTTTAATAGAACTCTGCGGAGAAAAATTCCCCTAGGGGGTTTTCTTGCTTGAGGAGGGTTGCTTGCTCTGCGCCGGGGCTGCGGCATAAAATAAGCCATGCTAGGCATTGTAATTAAAGGGCCCGATTCCTTTCTTTTGAAGCCAATGACATAATCAGACCAAAGACATGTATCCAGGAAGAAGGACACCCCAGTCCCATTCCATCCCATCCCATCCCACCCAATTGCTGCCTGAAGGATGCAAGTCTCATCTTTAAGGCTATAATGCATGGGGTTTTGGAGTTGAGTCACCGTTTTGTTTCCTGTCTTAGAAGAAAAGGAATCCATATCTCTTACCTTTCTGATTTCTCTCTCTCTGGCATAGCCCCCTTCTTGCTGTGCTAGATTTTAGTTGCAGGGAGATCCCTTTTTAAAGATAGAGAACATGCATTCAAATATACACTTGCAGTGATACAGTTCTCCTCACTGTGCTATAGTTTTTTTAAACACACACATGCACACACACGAATGTGGTGGTACAGTCCTGACTCCTCACTTGGTCTACCCCCCTTTTCTGTGTAATGTGTAGTAAAGTACTTTGAACATTCACAGAGTGTTATATATTCCTTCACTTGTTCTTCTTCCGTCTCAAATTTCAACAAGTTTATGCATTTTAGAGATAACATGCTCATCATTTGCACATAGATCCCTTTCAAATTCAGACTTGTTTTGTTCAAAGTCATAAAGCCTTTTATCCACTTTAAACCTTTCTACCAATTGTAAATAAGAAAACCATTGGTATGTATGACCTTCCTTTATCAAGTCCACTCTTGATTTTATCTTCTATTCACCTTGTAAAAATTCTAACATATCACGATATGTCAACCAATTATACGAACTCATAATTTCTCTTCTATAATATGCTTCTTGTGCTGATAACTACAGTGGTATTTTCTGACAAACCTAGGTTTATATTTATTCCATATTCTCAGAATAGCATGTCTAACATAATGGTTATTAAATTCTGGATTAACCTTAGCTTTGTCATGCCACAAATACCCATGCCACCCGAATCTCAATTCATGTCCTTCTAACTCTTGTAATCTCTTATTTTTCAGCAACATCCATTCCTTCATCCAGGCTGAACAACAGGCTGCAAAATATAATTTCAAATCAGGTAGACCCAATCCTCTTTCTTTTGCGCCCTGTAATACCTCATATTTAACTTGTGATTTCCCCCCCCCCCGTCATATAAACTTAGATATATCTTTCTGCCATTGTTTAAATGGCAAATCCGTCGTCAGAATAGGAATTGTCTGAAACAAAAATAACATTCTAGGTAATACATTTGACTTAATAGTAGCTATTCTTCCTAACAGTGACAATTAAACTCTATTCCATCTTAATAAATCTTTTTAATTTCATTCCAAGTCTTAATTGTTTCGGAACAACATACAATTCATATTTGTCAAGGTAATACCCAAATATTTTACCTTTTCAATATGAAAGCCTGTTTTGTTAGTCAATTTTATTTGGTCTTGAATATTCATATTTTTTGTTAACATCTTTGTCTTCCATTTATTCACCTTAAAACCCGCTCCTGCACCAAACTCGCTCAATTTACCCATTAAAATTTCAATTCCCTTTAAAGGATCTTCCAAGATCAACACCAAATCATCCGCAAAAGCTCTCAGCTTATAAAACTCATTTTTAATCTTCACACCACGAATTCCCTCGTCTTGCCTATATCTCTGTTCAGTCCTATTTCTAGGACAAGAATAAACAGCAACGGTGACGGTGGGCAGCCTGGTCTTGTTCCTCTTTGTACGCAAGGTTTTCACAAGGTTTTGTCAAATCCCCATTAATAATTATTTGTGCCATTTGTGAAGTATAAATTGATTTTATCCGCTGAATATAGTGGCCTTTTGGAAAAAGGCAGCCTTGGGAGTTGCAGTGACCAGTGGTGTAGAGGGAAGTCGGGGGGGGGGGGGATACTTTGTATGTGTAATAAGTCTCTCCTCCAAAATCTGGGGGATATATTAAAAATGTATATCTCTCCCTTCTCCTGATGACGTTACAGTGCACTGCAATACATCTATTAACAGTGCAATCCTATACACGTCTACTTGGAGGTAAGCCCCACTGAGATCAGTGGAATTTACTCCCAGGTGTGTATAGGATTGGAGCCCCAGTCTTTTTAAGGTGCCACAATAGTCTTTGCCCAAACCCCTCTGTCCCGTCCCCCCCGATCCAGGAGATCCAGGTTCTAGTCCCTAGTCGGCTGTGAAGTTCACTGGTTGACTTTGGGCCAGTCACTGCCTCTCAGCCTAACCTACCTCACTGGGCTGTTGTGAGGATAACATGGAGAGGAGGGGGAGTATGTAAGCTGCCTTGGGCTCCTTGCAGGAGAAAAGGTGGGATATACCGTAAATAAATAATCGCTTTGGCCTGGCAGGAGATTTATTTATTTAATTAATTTTATTTCTATATACTGCCCAATAGCTGAAGCTCTCTAGATGTGGTCTGGTGGGGGCTGTTCCCCCCCCACACACACACACACTCCCCTTGCTCCCTCTGGAGTGTGTAGTTAAGCCTTTAGTCTTGCATTGGAACCAGGCCTAAGTTGGTGATGCTGCAAAACCAAGTCTCAGGTTCGTGGTTGGCGTTCTTCATTTTTCTGGCTGTTCAAGCCATGAAAGCACTACTCAACACAGTGACTAGGTTCAGACAATATGATAACCCACACTCAAGGGTTGAGTGTGTGTTGTTGTTGTTGAACCATGGGTTGTTGAAACGTGGGTTATTGTGTTGTCTGAACCCAGGTGCGCTTAGAAGCCATGGCTTGTTAACCATGAACAACCCAGGAAGAGGACCCATGGTTTGTTTTTGGGTTGTGAACTGTGTGTTGTTCACCATGGTTTGTTCAATCAGCTGGTTCCAGACAACACGATAACCCATGTTTCGGCAACAACCCACGGTTCAATGACAACGCACGCTCAACCTTTGAGTTTGGGTTATTGTGTTGTCTGAATCCAGTCTCTCCCTGTGTGTGATGCAATAGCTTCTCTTTCTATGGGGAAAGGGTATAGATGTGAAGGCCTGGGAAGAAATGGGGATATGTGGAAAAATCTCCAGCCCCCCATTTTTTTCCCCTAGGGAATTTGGGCTGGGTGGGTGGGTGGGAATTGGTGTTTTCTTAATTTTTCTGGAGTTCCCCCTATTCCCCCCTCCCCAAAGCCTTCACATCTCTAGGAAAAGGCAGGTGGTTTTAGTTTTCACCTGAGTCCATGGTCCATCCCTTCTGTACTGACTGAGGCTAAATTGTCCTTCTGAGAGTTAAAAGATTTCCTCCCCCCTCCCCTGTGGTTTCTTGCTGCTTCGGGAAATGGCTCCTTTTCGAGGAGGCACGTATGGCCTGGCAAAAGCTCTCCAGGGGGCGGGGTCTGGCAAAATTTTATTTTATTTTCTGGCCAGGGAGCAGCAACTCTGTAAGGGGGATGCTTGTGAAATGAAATTGACCAAGAGAGAAACTAGAGCCCTTGAGACTGTGTATAGATGCTGTAGCAGCAGATATTGCTGTGCAGCTATTATATGTCATTTAACCCTTACGTAAGAGAAATGATACTCAGGGTGCAATCCTATGCAAGTTTAGACAGAAAAAAGGCCTACAACTCCCAGCATGCCCCAGCCAGCATGCTGAGAATTGCAGGCCTTTTTTCTGTCTAAACTTGCATAGGATTGCGCCTTTAGTCTATATATAGGGTAGTTCTTCAGAGTGTTCACTGTGCCTCTCTTGGTAATTTCTAAAGCTGCCACCCTATGAAAGAAATCTTAGTTGATTAATTGGATGAATTTTAGTTGATTAGTTGACTTCGGGTGCAATCCTATGCATGTTTAGACAAAACAATGTCCTACAATTCCAGGCATGCCCCTGCCAGTAGGATTTTTGTTGTTGTTGTTGGTCTAAACATGCATAGGATCGCACCCTTAATAATTAAACCTGCATACGTTTGCATGTGAGGAAAAAGCAACAGTTCCAATGTGTGTGTTGGGGGGGAGCACATGTCCTTTACTTTGTGGCCACAGGCATCCTCTCTAGAAGAGGTGTTCTCCTTTCTCTCACACACAGGTGACGTGGGGTTTTCCTTTCTTTATGGCAGTGCTTGCAACCTGCAGTTTTGATCAGGACTTGCGTTAGAAATATATATTTTTTTAATAAAAATGAATTT
Organism: Shinisaurus crocodilurus; assembly: GCA_021292165.1. Classification (NCBI taxonomy): domain Eukaryota; kingdom Metazoa; phylum Chordata; class Lepidosauria; order Squamata; family Shinisauridae; genus Shinisaurus; species Shinisaurus crocodilurus. The sequence continues at coordinate 282,674,411 of CM037878.1, forward strand.
TAAAAAACCTGGTGCATGGTTAATCGGGGCACCATTTTGGTTGATTTCAATGTTTAGTTGAATAATGACTAGATAGAGTCTAGACGGCCATAGGAGAAGTCGGAAGTCCCAGGTCCGACCTCGGAAACGTGGTCAAAGCTGGGACTCCGACTTCAGAGCGCCCTGGCAGCCGGTGCAGAAAGGACTGTGCTGGCTGCAGCTCCAAGGTCGGAAGACCGACCTCCGAGCCGGACTTCTGTGGCTGTTTTGGGGGTGGGATGGGGAGGGAAGGGGAGGAGGAGTCATCATATGTTTATTGCTTTAGCCATAGGCCAGTGATGGCGAACCTATGGCACGGGTGCCACAGCTGGCATGCAGGGACCTCTCTGTGGGCACTTGAGCCATTGGTCACTAGATCGTGAAAAGACCGTCCCCTTCTGCAAAACTCTAATGATCTTGTTCTTTCTCACAGTGTGGAACAGAATGATTTTATTCTAGAATTCCTGTTACAGAATTCTTTTCTACATTGTTATCACATTTAAAAGATTTTGAAGAATGATGCACAGAGCATGGCTTGGATGTAAAGCCCTAACAGTTGACCTGAGTGCTGCATGTGTTGCTCTCAAACTAACGGAGTATGAGCCAAGGTTTGACAAATTATCAGCATGCATGCAATAGCAAAAACCACATTACGTAATTGTGCAAAAGCATGCCCAATGCAAACTTTTACCTAATGCAGTGTTTGCAGTCCAAGACATAAAGTGTTTAAAATGTGTTAAGCATGTTTAGTTTTCTTGTTTATCTTGCTCATCCTAGTACAGGTTGATGTTTACTTTTACTAATCTGACCCCTGAAGAAGCAGGGAAAGGACCGGGGGTAAAGCTTGCCCCATACAATTTCAGTCTGGCATATAATCATATTACAAGTTGAGAATCCCTTATCCAAAAATACATGTGCCTAATTATTTAAAAAGTTTGTATAAATTCCCTTCAGGCTATGTGTACAATGTAGTACTATAATAATTTTTGAGTTGATTTTTTTTCAACAAAAAAACTGTTTGTATCATTGAAAGCTCTGTTACTGTGTTTTTCTTTAAAGACAAAAGATGTTAATTAGTTCGGACAACTGTATGAGTTGTTTTCTAAAACTAAAACCTCGGTATTCAGGTTTAATTGCAGTGTTGGCACTTTGAAATAAATAAGTTGGTTTTGTGTTGCAGTTTGGGCACTCGGGCTCAAAAAGGTTCACCATCACTGCCATAGGCCATTGCAAGTACAAGCAAAACAACATCCAACAGGAGAAATAAGAAAAATATAGTGATAAAGAGAAAACATACATGGCGTTTAAACAATACAATTCAAATACGCTTTAAAAACATTCCCTTTCACAATAGGCCCTGATTTTACTAAGGTTATCCTCATAATCAAGCTATAAAATGGTAGTAAAAATACTAACATAGGTTTTTAATGAGAATTTTTTATATTGTTTTAATTATTATGTTTTATTGTGTTTATTGTATTTTAATTGTACATCGCCCAGGGTGGCCGGGTGACCGGCCAGATGGGCGATTGATAAATATATAATAAATAAAAATAAATAGAATAAAATACACATAGAACTTAAAATGCTCAGGTATAAAATGGGACTTAAAACTTGTTAGTTCCTAGCAAGGTAACCTTATCAGATCTTTGAATCTCCCTTGCAGTCTACTGCCATCTCGTTCAGGGTTCTTGCTCTGATTTTCTTTGCTGCAATTGCAAACGAAGCAACTTGGTGTGATACCTACTCCTGCTTATCAGAAAGTAAGTGGATTATTATATTCTGGACTGGCCATCCACGGCATTGTGACACAAGATAAGACAGGAAACGTTCTCTAGGATGAGTATACAGTGGGCAGCACAATAAATAATGTACTAGATCCTCCACACAACCATTTCCACAAATACAGAATCTCTGATCTGCAGGAATGTGGATGTACCTGCCGTCCAGATAAACTGAAGGCATTTGTTGAAATCTTAGCTCTGTAAAGGCCTTCCTCAAGAGTGGATAAGTACGTAATAGTTTTTAAATACCTTGGGAGCTGATGGTCTTTTTTAATTGCAGCAAACCATTGTGAGGATCCATACCTAGTATCCTGGCGCTGCAGGGCAAAGGACTTAGATGGCCGAAATTGGCCGTCTAACTCTTTAGCAAGGAGGGAGAAGTGCGGAGGCGACCTTCGTCTCCGTGCTCCTTCCACCCTCCATAGGATGCTCATAATGCTCCAATTTTGGAAGGTTACGGGCGGCCTCGTTGGATTGCGTTGCAAATGTGGCAGCTCAACTCAATTCCTCTTTGTTTCACAAGCAAACCTGTAAGGTAGACTGGGTGGATTTCTCCCCATATTCTGGATTGGAGGGTTGAGGATGATTGATAGTGGTGTCTTGAAATGACCACCACCACCACCATCATCATCTTCATCAAAATAATAGTAATAATAATTTTTATTTATTTATTTACAACATTTCTATACCGCTCCATATCTAAACAGATTCTAGAGCCCACACACATAATTCCCCACCCACACATCATCATCATCATCATCATCATCATCATCATCATCATCATCAATTTGCATGGGACATGTAGCTTTCCGGATGTTCTTGGACTGCAACTCTCCCACCATCCTTCACCATTGGCTATGCTGGCTAGGGCAGATGGGACTTGTAGTCCCATAACATCTGGAGGGCCTCACATTCCCCACCGCTGGAATAGCGCTTTCAAGTGTTCAAAGTGCCTCATCCACGTTATCTAGCTGTAACTCTCACAACAAGCTTGTAAAGTAAGTCAGTATTATTATTCCTATATTATAGATGGTGGTGGGTTGGGGGGAAACTGAGGCTGAGAGTGAGCAGCTTGCCTAAGGCTACCTAGTGAATTCATGGCAGAGGTGAGCTGAATAACTACTAGTCCTGATGGCTATATGCAACCTCCAGTATCACAGGAAGTTTGCTTGTCTACACCAGTTGCTGGGGAACATGGGTGCTGCTGCACTCGTGTCCTGCTTGTGAGTTTCCCGTGGGCAGCTGGTTGGCCACGGTGTGAACAGAATGCTGGACTAGATGGACCCTTTGGTCTGATCCAGCAGGGCTCTTCTGATGTTCTAACCAGATTTGAAACAGGGATTTCTTTGATTCCTAGCTCAGTCTCTCAGCGGCTGTTTCACACCAAAGTGAGCTGCAAATCAAATGGTTTTAAAGCATCCTGGGCTTCACGTACTTCAGCAAGCATAGCTGAGTGGAGAACAAAGGGGAAACCTGCTTAGATCTTGTGGTGTCTCCATTACGTATTGTGGTTAGACAAGTGTTGGGCTACAACCTGGGTGACCCAAGTTCAAAGTCCCACTCAGCCACGAAGCTTGGGCCGGTCACTATCGCTCTGCCTAACCTACCTCGCAGGAATGTTGTAAAGTTAAAATGGTGGGGGTGGGGGGGAGAACCGTGTGTCCTGCCTTGACTCTGGCTGGGGCATGCTGGGAGTTGTAGGCCAAAAACATCTGGGAACCCAAGGTTGGAGAACACTGCTTTAGACACACACACACAGACACACACGCATATATACACACCACATTCCAATTAGCCTCTAGGCAGTATTATGTTTGGAAACTTTTATCTTCCCACTTTCCACTTCTCCCCCTTCAACGCCCTCCTCTCCTGCAGGAAGCAGCCTCAGCGGGAATGCTCGGAGGCTGACTTTTCTCCACAGTGCATGTTCTGGCTGACCGACAGCCTGGCTGCCCCCCTTCACTCCTCCTCCTCGCCTTGCTGTTCCTGGGCAGATATTCTGTACGTGCAGCCTGGCGGGGAGGGAGCCTTGATTCATTCCCTGTACATGCCTAGGGTGCAAAAAAAGACACTTGGTTTCTTGGTCTAGACAATATCCCGGAGAAAGTCTGCCCAAAGAGTGGGGGAAATGTTTTGAGGCGTGCATCTTATGACACCGGTATGGCGGGGGGTGGGTGGGTTTGTGGGGGAGTGGGATTGAGGCCTGGAGCACGAGGCCTCTGTTGTATCCCACTATCAGCTGATGTAGCCAAATATCCGGTCTCCTTAACAGCAGCCGGTTGCAAATAAACACAAAAAGGAATAGCAGAGTAATCTGCAGCCTTAGGTCTACTAAATACAGAGAGATGCTTTCACTTCTGCAAGCACAGAATTTGAGACATGGTAAGCTATTCTGTGTGTGTGTGTGTGTGTGTATCCCTTCAAAAAAGAGAGCAAGTTTCTGCTCCTTATGATTGTGAAGATAAGCTGAAGGAATCCAGGAGGCCAAGGGTGGGAGACTGAACCTGATTCTCAGTTATGGTGGCCATGTGCCCCCCTTTTTTACAGGGGATAGTCCTCTGTTAGAAGGGCTGCCAGAAGACCATCCCTTGTTTGAAGGGTTGTCCAGCCCAAGTCTGGTTTACAGATAAGAACTGCTGCCCATCACCATTTAGATGTCGAGGGTGCAGGGCTGGCAGTGCACATGATGTGGGGGCCGGGCCAGTGGCATTGCCATGTTCCTCCACACAGGTGTTCTACCTGTGGAAGATGGGTGAATAGAGCTCAGGGAAATCACCTCTACAATTGGAGCCAGTGTGGCGCAATGGTGAGAGTGTTGGACTGGGACTCGGGAGATCTGAGTTCTCTAGACCCCACTCGGCCATGAAACTCACTGGGTGACTTTGGGCCAGTCAAATGGGTCAAACGGCGAGGAACATAGAATCATAGAATCATAGAAAAGTAGAGTTGGAAGGGGCCTACAAGGCCATCGAGTCCAACCCCCTGCTCAATGCAGGAATCCAGGTCAAAGCATCTCTGACAGATGTCTGTCCAGCTGCACCTTGAATGCCTCCAGACTGGGAGAGCCCACCACCTCCCTAGGTAGTTGATTCCATTGTCTTATTGCTCTGACAGTCAGGAAATTTTTCCTGATGTTTAGGTGGAATCTAGGTTCCTGTAACTTGAGCCCATTATTCCGTGTCCTGCAAACTGGGATGAACGAGAAGAGATCTTTGCCCTCCTCTGTGTGACATCCCTTCAAATACTGGAAGAGTGCGATCATATCTCCCCTCAGTCTCCTCTTCTGAAGGCTAAACATGCCCAGTTCTTTCAGTCTCTCCTCATAGGGCCTTGTTTCCAGTCCCTTTATCATCCTTGTTGCCCTCCTCTGAACCCTCTCCAGTTTGTCTATGTCCTTCTTAAAGTGAGGTGCCCAGAACTGGACGCAGTACTCAAGATGAGGCCTAACCAGTGCCGAGTAAAGGGGAATTATCACTTCCCGCGATTTGGAAGCTATACTTCTATTAATACAGCCCAAAATTGCATTTGCCTTCTTTGCAGCCACATCGCATTGCTGGCTCATATTCAGTTTGTGATCTACCACAATTCCAAGATCCTTCTCACTTGTAGTATTGTTGAGCCAAGTGTCCCCCATTCTGTAACTCTGCATTTGGTTTCCTCTCCCTAGGTGCAGCACTTGGCATTTATCCCTATTAAATTTCATTCTGTTGTTTTCGGCCCAGCGCTCCAGCCTATCGAGGTCACTTTGAATTTTGTTTCTGTCTTCCAGAGTATTAGCTGTTCCACCCAACTTTGTGTCATCTGCAAATTTGATAAGCATTCCCTGTACCTCCTCATCCAAGTCATTAATAAAAATGTTGAAGAGCACCGGGCCCAGGACCGAGCCCTGTGGTACCCCGCTCGTTACCTCTCCCCAGTTTGAGAAGGAACCATTGATAAGCACTCTTTGAGTCCGATTCTTTAGCCAATTGTGGATCCACCTGATAGTTGTTCCATCTAGCCCACTCTTAGCTAGCTTACTAATCAGGATATCATGAGGCACTTTGTCGAAAGCTTTGCTGAAGTCCAGATATATAATGTCCACAGCATTCCCACAGTCCACAAGGGAGGTTACCCGATCAAAAAATGAGATCAGATTAGTCTGACAGGATTTGTTCTTGACAAATCCATGCTGGCTTCTAGTAATCACTGCATTGTTTTCAAGGTGCTTGCAGACTGACTTCTTTATAATCTGCTCAAAAATCTTCCCAGGGATTGATGTCAGACTGACTGGCCTATAGTTCCCAGGTTCCTCCTTCTTGCCCTTTTTGAAGATGGGAACAACATTTGCCCTCCTCCAGTCGTCTGGCACTTCACCTGTCCTCCATGATTTCTCAAAGATAATAGACAGTGGTTCTGAGAGTTCTTCTGCCAGTTCCTTTATTACTCTAGGATGCAGCTCATCAGGCCCTGGAGATTTAAACTCGTTCAGAGTAATCAGGTGCTCCTTGACCATTTGCCTATCAATCTCAAGCTGCAATCCTGCCCCTTCAGTCTGCACTTCAGGTTTGCCAGGGGGGTCATAGACCGTCTTTGGGAGAAGACCGAGCCGAAGTAGGAATTGAACACTTCTGCCTTTTCTTTGTCTTCTGTTATCAATTTGCCATCCTCATCGCGTAGTTGAACCACCAGTTCTTTCTTCTGTCTTTTACTGTGCATGTATCTGAAGAAAGCTTTTTTGTTGCTTTTAGCATTCCTCGCTAACCTTAGCTCATTCTCAGCTTTAGCCTTCCTGACACTATTCCTGCAGTTCTGTGCTACCTGCCTGTACTCTTCCCCTGTAGCCTGTCCTTCCTTCCACTTCCTATACGTGTCCTTTTTTGTTTTCAGGTCATCTTTGAGTTTATTGTGAAGCCACATTGGCTTTTTCTGTTGCCCTCTGCCTTTTTTCCTTGTGGGAATTGTTTGCAATTGTGCCTTTAAAATTTCCTTCTTTAAAAACTCCCACCCCTCCTGGGCTCCCTTTCTCGTGAGAGTCATTTGCCATGGGATCTTACTAATCATTGTTCTGAGTTTGTTAAAATTGGCTTTCCTAAAATCCAGGGTACGTGTTTGGCTACACTCAGCTTTTGCTTCTGTTAGAATCAAGAACTCTAGTATAACATGGTCACTTTCCCCCAGAGTTCCCGAAACTGCCACTTTATCCACTAACTCGTCTCTGTTGGTTAGAATCAGGTCAAGGATAGCCGATCCTCTAGTTCCTTCCTCCACTTTCTGTAGGAGGAAGTTATCAGCAACACAGGTCAGGAATTTCTTGGAGGGGCCATGTTTGGCTGAATAAGTCTCCCAACAGATATCAGGGAAATTGAAGTCTCCCATTACTACCACATTGTGCCTCCTTGAAACAATGGCAATTTGTTTTTCAAAAGTTCCATCCTCATCTTCTCCTTGATTGGGTGGTCGGTAGTAGACTCCAACCGCCATGTTCGTTTTATTCTTTGCCCCCTTTATTTTAACCCAGATGCTCTCAATGGGGCTGCCAAGCTCCTCTTCCTGTATCTCCGTGCAGAGATACGTATTTTTAACATACAGTGCAACTCCACCTCCCTTTCTGTTGCTTCTGTTCCTTTTGAACAAGTTATACCCTTCAATTGCTGTATTCCAGTCATGGGAGTCATCCCACCAGGTTTCAGTTATCCCTATCAAGTCGTACCTGCCCTCATGTATCAAGAGTTCAAGTTCGTCTTGTTTATTGGCCATACTCCGGGCATTAGTATAGAGACATTGAAGACTATGTGCTTTATAGTCCGACTTTCCCCCTACATTTTGTGGTAGACTATCAATGGGCACCGCTGGAGCTGTTCTCTCCATTGTGGCATAGAGGCCTTCTTCCATTGATACCCCCGAGTTTATGTCTCCCTCCCCTGTTGGATTCAGTTTAAAGCCCTCCTGATTAAGTTCCTCATGCTGTGTCCAAACACATTCTTCCCAGTCCTTGTGAGGTGCAACCCATCCTTTGCCAGCAGTCCATCTTCCAGGAAGTGTAGCCCATGGTCCCAGAATCCAAATCCCTCACGTCGGCTCCACCTTCGTAGCCAGTCATTCACTCGGAGTATTTTTCTTTCCCTTTCTATGCCTCTTCCAAGTACTGGAAGGATGGATGAGAAAACTATCTGGGCCCCGAAGTTCTTGAGTTCCCTTCCCAGCTCTTCAAAGTCTGCCGTGATTTCTTTGTAACTCCACTTGGCAGTATCATTTGTACCCACGTGGAAGAGAAGAAAGGGGTATGTGTCGGTGGGCTGCATGAGCCTCGGCAGCTGTTCTGTCACATCCTTAATCCGTGCCCCAGGGAGACAGCACACCTGGCGAGTCCACGGGTCTTCGCGACATACTTTGGCTTCGATCCCCCGCAGGAGGGAATCTCCCACTACGAGTACTCTTCTCTTCCTCTTGCTGTAGGCCTTGGTTCGATTTCCTCCACTTGACTGACCCTCAGCCTCTTGCTCACTGTCACGTTGGGTGCCCGGTAATCCGTCCTCTGCAGGCTGTCCTCTGCTCTCGTCCTCAAGTACATGGAAGCGGTTCCATAGCTCCACTGCTTCCACAGGCGCAGAGTGTCTTGTAGTTCTTCTGCTCCTAACAGTCACCCTTTTCCAGGGAGTTCCCCCTGTGTTATTTTCCCTTGCCTCAGCAGTCTCCGACTCCGCCTCATCCTGCCGTTGCCCTTCTGGCTCCTGTACTGTGATTTGCTGCTGTAGATCCACCGTTCTGTCTAAGAACTCCTCGCTTTCTCTTATGCTCCTGAGGGTTGACACTTGCTGCTCCAGTCCTCTGACCTTTTCTTCCAACAGCGTGACCAGCTTGCACTTGTTGCATGTGTAGGCCATGTTGATCTCCAGCAGGAAAACAAACATTGCACACCCCTTGCAGGTCACCACCACTGCTGAGTCCTTTCCTTCCATAGTGCTCTGTTTCTGTCTTCCTAGAATATATATATATGTGTGTGTGTGTGTTTTTTTTTTTTTGTTTTTTTTTTTGTTTTTTAGGGACCTCCCCCTTGACCTCCCCTGCCGAACTCCGCTGCCAAACTCCTGTTCGCTCGCTCTGTTCGCTCGCTCTCTGGGAGCCTGCTTGCCTTTTCACAGCCCCAAAAACAGCTGGAGCCTCTCTCCTGTTGTGCTCCTGCTCAGCTGGGAGTCAGGAACAGAATGAGCTCCCAGGCCACGCCCTGCAATCAGCCCCACTTCCTGCAATCAATCAGCTGCAATCAGCCCCAGGTGGTTGCAGTCAGCAGGAGCTTCTGCTCAACAGAATGAGCTCTCAGGCCACGCCTTTCCCTTGCAGCACTTGTTGTTGTACTACTCCGCTGCCAAACTCCTGTTTGCTCTCCCTGTTCGCTCGCTCTGTTCGCTCGCTCTCTGGGAGCCTGCTTGCCTTTTCACAGCCCCAAAAACAGCTGGAGCCTCTCTCCTGTTGTGCTCCTGCTCAGCTGGATCATGTATGCAGTGTTTATTCTAAGCATTGTTTTCAACTGCACAAGAATCTGGTGCAGGCCCATCCCCAATGTGTGAGCACCCCCCAAAAAAAATTTCTGATGAAAAACAATAAATAGATGAAAGTTCATATTCCCAGCTGCACAAGAACTTAGTTTCCACTGCACAGTTCCCCCCCCCCCCCAACTGCACAGAATGTGTCCAGCTGCACATTAGAATAAACCCTGATGTCCGCTGCCTTGGACTCTGTGGTGGAAAAGGCAGGATATAAATGTAACAGCAGCAGCATCCTCGGCATCAAGAACCATAAGAACAGTTGCCCATCAACAGTTCGCACCTGAGATGTACTATTTTTCTATTTAAATTATAATATTTCTAAATTTGCATCTATACCCATAAATGAGCACATGCAAACGTTATGCACATCGCCGTCATCTTTTTGTCTCCTTTTTTTGGTGACGCGTTTCCTCTCTTTTTGGCCGTTCAAAAGCGGCAAACCTTCCCAAGTGGTCGAGAGTGGTCTGGGCAGATGCGTAATTCATATTGGGGATGTCCGTGGCCTTGGCTTACCTTGGTGCAGAATCTCTATATCTAAGCATACAATGGCCTGGTGGTAGCTTGAATTCATCTAGTTTCTGATTTTGTTCAGACATTCCTTTACTTTACGGGAGAGGGGCAGGGAGATCGCAGTCCCGTAGAATCTCGGTGTCCTTTGCGCTCTCCTCCCTCTCACAACTTCTGCAGTGATACCAACGGTTGCGCCTCCATTGCTCAAAGCCCCGGCCTCGTCATCATCAGTATGCAGTGCACAGCCGTGTGGTGCCCGGATCAAAAGACCCTTGGTTTACTATTTGCCCTGAGCCTCTGGAAACTCCGGTGAGGGGGTGGGGGATGTGATTGTTTGAGCTGACTGTGAACATTTGAACAACCCTGACACCACATTCCAGAGGCAAGAAATGTATCTGCAGCAACCAGAAAGAGTCTGATAAATATTTTAGTTCTGGAGAAGATGAGCATTTCTCCCTAAATCTCCCCCGTCCTCTTTCCAGAATTTCTTTGGCTTTTCTTCGCCTTCAGCTTTCCGTGGTCCAGCTCTTGCCAGCTTAGTTTTATTTCCTTCCAGAGTATTCCCCCCCCACACACACACAAACACTCCTGCAGCACAGCTTTTCCCCTATCATGTGTCTGCTCAGATAGGGCCAGAGTTTTTCCCTTATCTCCGTGGCCCTGACTCAGCTATGCAGTCACACGCATCCAGGGACGGGTGGTGACGGCAGGAGCAGCCCGAAGAAGTTCAGGGGCATGACCGAAGGAGCATCCATGCTTTACAAGAGCGACGTTTGTTTGACGTACCTATAGCTGTTTGCCGTGGCGAAGGCTGGTACATATGAAGAGTGTGTGTGGGAGGGCATGTGTTTGCAGGGTTGAGAGATGTGGGGAGCTCTGGTTGATTAGGACTTCCTGGGGCATGGCCACTGCCAAGTTTCGTGTGTTTATGGGAATTGCAGCATCGCCTCTTCATACTGTAAATGTAGACGCTTGCAATGGCAAATATTGCTCTAAAAGAGCAAAACAAGCCTGCAACATAAATCAACCCCCTTTAGGACAAGGCTGCACCGACTCGTGACCCTCCGAGCAGAAAAGAAAGTGCAGCGGGGGAGGGGGCGGGGAAGAGAATAGGTTTTAGCTGTTCTGATTTCAAAATCTAAGGCAGAGCTGTGGAATCCAAAATAGATTTATTTCACTTGCATTTTCTTTTTTGAACGTTTACTTGTGTTTCAGGTGGAAATCTGGCAGAGGCGGCCACTGAGTGCCACATCTAGAGATGTGGGGGGTGGGGGGGACCTGGAAAAATGGGGGGGGGTATTTAAGAAAAAAATCACTCAAAAAATATTTCCCCCTAAGTTTTCTGCCTCCCCTTCCCCCATTTTTTCTGTCTCCCCCCCGCCCCCGCCCCGTGGAAAGAATAATTTCTTTAATTTCTTTATTCATTATGGAAATCTATAATGTGGAATGTCCAAGAAGGAATCAAGGACTTCCTCTTTACCCAGAGGAAAGGGTCTCTCACAAGACTCACATACAGTTTTCCCTTCCTCTGAAGGGGAATTCCTTTGATAATTGGTGTTAGAATAGTCCTTTTGTTCTCTACTTAGCCTTAAGATAATTTTTAAGACTGATTTACAATTCCTGTCTGGGGCCATCAAGGGCATGTTGATTGGAGAAAGCTTCCTCCCTAATGGCCAGCAATTAACAGTAATTTACAGCTGGGAACTGACCAGATAAAAAGGACACCTAGCAGGAATGCAAAGACCCAAAACCAGCCAGATAGATAAGCAAATACTGATATCGGGGAAAGAGAGCCAATACGCATGTGCAAAAAACCTATGTAAATGCATTATAACTCAAAATGTACAGTATTTAAATGTGAAGGGGCTGTTTTTCTGGCCTGGGCTCCACTCCTCTTTCTCCCTCTATCTTTTGCTTTGGGAGTGAAGCCATGCAGCGCTGCCTTAAAGAAGAGAATTTTCCTCTCCCCCCCCCCCCAGGCCTGCACCTCCCTAGAAGTTGGGGTTCAAATGTGCACAGCAGTTTAACAGGTTTATTTTGGATTTCGTGATTCTGATGGCTTTGCAACTGGGAAAGTTCTGAGGGTGCCCCTGGCACGTTGCCACTGGCAAATCCTGTGTATGGATAACCACTGTGCTTGCAGTTTGGCTAAAGCAGTGTTCTCCAACCTTGGGTCCCCAGATGTTTTTGGCCTGCTGGGAGTTGTAGGCCAAAAACATCTGGGGACCCAAGGTTGGAGAACACTGGGCTAAAGGGTCCTTCAGTTCATGGTGTGTGTGTGTGGCATTAATATGCTGTGAATTCACCACACTAAGAATTATTTTCTGAGCTTGATGATCCTCCTAAAGGTCTATTGACATTGAACGTGCCTTTGTTTCTTCAGGTGGCTTGGCAGGAGAAAGACACCCCCTCCAACCTGAGAAGATTCTGTTTCATGTTTTAAAATGTCCCTTCTGTTCCTAAGGTTAACTGGTAGGGGAGGGAATATGCGGCTTGACTCCAGAGACCATCTTCCTAAGTCTTGTAGACTTACCTTCGGTTCTTAACAAAAATATGAACACCTAACCATGAAAGAACATTCCATTGTTTCTTTAGGTCAGGGCTCTCCAACCTTGGGTCCCCAGATGTTGCTGGACTACAACTCCCAGAATCCTTTGCCATTAGCCATGCTGGCTGGGTATGCTGGGAGCTGTAGGCCAGCAACATCTGGGGACCCAAGGTTGGAGAGCCCTGCTTTAGGTTGATTAAGTCACTGCACCACGGCAGTGATCTCTCATGTGGTGTCCTGCAGATCTAGCTCTTGGCTTCAAAGGGTTGGGATTTTCTTGCACCCTAGGGGCCTACCCGCCCTTGCTAACTGAACCTAATTTAGTGCAGTTGATTAACTCATGTATGGCATTACAGTTGCTGGAACCACTCTCCCATCTATGGGCTGCCCTTCTCCACAGTGACTTAATCTAGTTTACTGCAGCTGATTGACTCATGAATGTTATCTGTGTTTGCCTTTGAAAGCTCATGCCACTTTAAAGTAGATAGTCTTCAAGGACCACAAGTCTCTCTTGTTTTTGTTCCTAAGGTTGACTGGATAGAGAAGGATCATTTTTGACAGTTCATTTCTCACCAATTAACTCTTTTTGGAGGGAGTAACTAATTTAGGGCACAATCCTATGCAAGTTTAGACAGAAAAAAAGGCCTACAACTCCCAGCATGCCCCAGCCAGCTCTGGATGGGGCATGCTGGGAGTTGTAGACCTTTTTTCCTGTCTAAACTTGCATAGGATTGTGCCTTTAAGAACACAGAAGAGCCATGTTGGATCAGACCAAGGGCCTATCTCAGGGCTGTCCAACCTTGCGTCCCCAAATGTTGCTGGCCTACAGCTCCCGGCATACCCAGCCAGCATGGCTAATGGCAAGGGACTCTGGGAACTGTAGTTGAGCAACATCTGGGGACCCAAGGTGGGAGAGCCCTGGCCTATCTAGCCCAGTATTCTGTTACCACACTGGCCAATCAGATGCCCCAGTGGGAAGCCCACAAGCAGGACATGAGTGCAACAGCACCCTTCTGTTCGTGTTCCCCAACAACTGGTATTCAGAGGCATATTGCCTCTGATGCGAGAGGTAATTTCTAGGTATCATGGCTAGTAGCCATTAATATTTCTTCATAAGTGATCAGGAGTCAGGAATGACCAGTGAGGTTGTCTGATTTGTGGGTAACACCAAATTATGAGAATGGTGAAAACCCAAAGGTTCTCTCCCAACTGGGGGAACGGGCAACAAAACAGCAAATGAGGTTCAGTGGAAGAAAGTACCAAATGATGTGCACAGGGGCAAAAAAATTCCAAACTTCACCTATACATTGATGGGGTCTGAGCTGGCAGTGACTAAGCGGGAAAGAGATATTGGGGTCATGGTTAGTAGCGCAATGAAAACATCCAACTCCATGTGGCAGCAGCGAGAAAGGCAAATTCCATGCTAGGGATTTTTAGGAAAGCAGTTTTATTTATTTATTTTATTTATTTATTTATACCCCACCTTTTTTCCTGCAAGGAACCCAAGGCGGCTTACATAATCCTCCTCCTCCTCTCCAGTTTATCCTCACAACAACCCTGTGAGGTAGGTTAGGCTGAGAGTTGGAAATAAAACTGCTGGTATCATTATGCCTTTTTAATATAAATCTCTGATCCTAGTACCTTTGGAATACTGGCTCCTCCCCTTTTCAGGGAATATACAGAGGTGGAAAGGGACAACCGAAAGTCTCGATGGCGCAGAGCACCGCCGGTACGACTTAAGGCGAAAGCAGCCTTCCCCAACCTGATGCTCCCTCCAGATGTGTTGGACTGCAACTCCCATGGCTGAGAATGATGGGAGTTGCAGTACAACACATCTGGAGGGTGCCAGGTTGGGGAAGACGGGACTAAAGCATTTAGGTCATAAGATCATAGAGTTGGAAGGGGCCTACAATCCGGGTTCTGGTCCCGCTCGGCCATGAAACTCACTGGGTGACTTTGGGCCAGTCACTGACTCTCAGCCTAACCTACCTCACAGGGTTGTTGTGAGGAGAAAACAGAAGAGTGGAGGAGCAGGATTCTGTAAGCCACCTTGGGTTCCTTGCAGGAAAAAAGGCGGGGTATAAATATAATAAATAAATAAATACAAGGCCATCGAGTCCAACCCCTTGCTCAATGCAGGAAACCAGAGGAGGGGTCTCCCATCCAAGTAATAACCAGGCCTGACCCTGCTTAGCTTTCCACGCTCAGACAAGCGGAGCCAGCGTGAGCCACAGGCCCAATCTTTCTTTTTAGTTTAGGAAAGGAGGATGCCTGGGCAATACAGATTTATTCAGTTCTTGCATAGGGTGGAGAAAGTGCACCGAGAGAGCTTTCTCCTCATGCTAGAACTTCAGGCCTCTGGGCCAAAACTGGCCCACCTGATGGCCATGCCTCCTCTCCCTCCCACCTCCCTTCCCCTGACCACCAATTGTTTGGTTGTTTCCCAGCTTTTCTCTGTGTCCCCCCCACCCCCATGCTGAAAGGTTGATATGGCTCTCCTGAGTAGTGGCAGTAAGAGCTTTAAGCGAAATGTGCTGGTATTTTTGGGCTCCCCTTTTGCCTTCAGTCCCACCCACCACTGGAATGCCCCCCCCCCCGGCTTCTCCGAAATTGACTTCAGCCTTCAATACCTCTCCTCTAGAACTCAAGGTTGCCCAGTGACGTTAAGTGGCAGTAGATTCAAGGCAGACAAAAGAAAATGCTTCTTCATGCTACACACAATGTATGCAACTCGCTACCCACAAGGCACGGTGATGTCCACTGGTTTTAGATGGTTTTAAAGGGGGGACTGGACAAATCCACAGAGGAGACATTTTTCTCCCTCTCTTATAATACTAGAACCCAGTGGGGTCATCCCATGAAGCTGATTGGTGGGAGGGTCAGGACAGATAAAAGGAAGTCCTTCACACAGCGCATTGTTTAACTATGGAACTCACTTCCACCAGATGCAGTGACGGCCGCTAATTTGGACGGCTTTTAAAGGGGATTGGACGAATTCATGGAGGAGAAGGCTATCAATTCATGGAGGAGAAGGCTATCAATGGGTACTAGTCCTGATGGCGATATGCTCCCTCCAGTATCAGAGGCAGTATATCTATGTACGCCAGTTGCTGGGGGACATGGGTGGAAGGTGCTGTCGCACTCATGTCCTGTTTGTGGGTTTCACGTGGGCAGCTGGTTGGCCAGTGTGTAAACACAATGCTGGACTAAATGGACCCCTGGTCTGGCCCACAGCATGGCTTATGATAGGCTCCTGGCCAAGGTAGCTGAATGGAACTTCCTTCCAGGTGCAGACACAGTAGATCTTTGAATACAATTTGTTGTGGAGTGATGGCAGAAGAGGGCCTTTGCTCTGCTTGTGGGCCTCCCAGAGGCGTCGGCTTGGCTGCTGCGGGAAGCAGCTGGATGCTGGACTGGATGGACCTTTGGCCTGATCCACCAGGGCCTCTTACATTCTTAAATATCAAATTAACTTCCTGTGTTGAGCAGAGGAAAACCAAAGGCCTTATTCCAAACCACCTGGCAAGTTGGGTGCAATTAAGAACAAGACGTTGAACGAGATCCAAGAGCCACAGTCTGCGGTTTCGTTAGGCTTCATACCTCAAGCAGAGGGTGGGTGGGGTGGGGGTTGGTCCTGAATGGGTCAACCCGCATCTATAATTCAGTATAGTTACAGGACTGTAGAAATCGACAGGCAGGAGCCTCTTTGGCTGGAACAGAAAACCCCTTGCCCTCTCGTGGGTCTGACTGAACCGGGTGAGATAGCAGAGGTAGATTGAGCTGCACAGCCCTGTGTATGCCCCCTCCTTGTGGGGGGTGAGAGAGCCCCTCTTCATAAATGGAGCTGCAAGGCGGGGGGGCGGGTGCTGCCCTGTATGCTCAATATCCATTTGTGGGGGGCCTTCGTGAATCCCATGCGGGCGGCCCTTAGGACTAGCTTCAGGAAATGGCTTCTCTCTCAGTGTCTCTCTAGGGCCGAGAGAGGGCTGGGAAAGACCTTGTTGGCTGAGATTTTGGACAGACCAAAGTAGCCGGTGCTGGCTAGATGGGCCAGTGGCCTGAATCACTTCCTATTTTCCTCTGCTTCCAAAGTTTCTGTGTTTCGGAGAACATGCCTGGCAAGAAACTGCCAGTACTTCAGGGACCTTTGTCCTGACTACCTGGAAGAGCAAAGTCTGTTGGCAGTTACGTAAATAAATCACCGGGTCTCCGAGCGTAGCATTTTGCTTCTGATTCTGTAACATTGGTGGATTCGCCTGAGTCAAATCGGAACGCTGATGCTCCTTTTACCAGCCGGCTGAAGCCCTTTGGACGAAACGTGCCTTTTAATTTATTTATTTATTTATTTCTTGTTTCTTTCCTTTCCTTTGCAGCTGCGTAAATGAGTATGGAAGATTATGACTTTCTTTTCAAAATAGTTTTAATTGGGAATGCTGGCGTGGGGAAGACCTGCTTAGTCCGACGATTCACTCAGGTAAGGTGGGGCTTTCTGTCAATGCAGAACTTCGCCTCAGACCTTCTTCAATTTCATTTCATTCATTCACTCATTCATTCATTCATTCATTCATTCATAGGAAGCTGCCTTATACTGAGTCAGGCCATAGGTCCATCTAGCCCAGTATTGTTGACACTTGACGGGCAGTGATGGCTCTCCAGGGTTTCAGGCAGGATTCTTTCCTAGCCCTACCTGGAGATGCCGGGGATTGAACCTGGGACCTTCTGCATGTAAACCAGGGCTCTGCCAATGAGTTACAGCCCCTCCCCTTCATTCATTTGATGCTTCTGGCATATGAGAAAAAAATATATATCTGGTGATGTGCATGCACCAGATCCACGTGTGTGCCATAGTTTAGATGGGGTGGGGGAGGAGGGAGCTTGGACCCAGGAGTGCCTGGGCCATCTTCTCCTGGTAGGAGGTGGGGCTGTAGCCTATAAAGGCTGTACCTTAAGCTGTCTAGAGGAAAGAGAGGGCTTCAGCTGAAGCTCTACACGCCTCCGCAAGAGGGACCAGCGGTTGGGTGAAACGACCTCTGGTCCCTCTTGCCAAGTCCACTTCTCCTTTGCCTTCATGGAGCAAGCTAGGCAGAGGGAAGGTTGGTAGCCCTCGCACATCATTTGAGGACTGTAGCATCAAATGGTGACTTGCATGTGTGAATGAAGCTAACAAATGGAACATGCGGAAGATGGCGCCAACACTGTGGACGGGTTCAGATGAAACATTTCCAGCCCCGGAAATAATCAGAATGGGATTATTTCCCTTCCCTCGTGCGTCCAGCTACAGGGGAGACTTCCTTGTTTGTTAAAAAAAACCCTGTCATTTCCCTGCGACATCTAAATGGGGAAACTGGAGTTTTATAATCACTACAAACCAGGTTTGCAAACCATGCTGCAGCTATAGTTTCCCAGGGCAATCCCCCTAAACGCTATAGCCCCAACCCCAGAGAAAGATAGTTGCACTTAAGTAGTTAACTAAAGTGCCATTGAATAATGGTTTTCTCCCTTAAATCTATCAGCTAAGCTACTCCGAATTTATGCACTTAGTAAGTGAGTTTAGGATTGAAGCTGTGCAGCCTTCTGCCAGTTTACTTAGAATTAAGTCCCAGCTAATTTAACGGAACTTGCTTCTAGGTAAGTTGGGTAGGGACTGCAGCTCAGTGGTAGAGCCTCTGCTTTGCGTGCAGAGGGTCCCATCTTCAATCCCTGGCGTCTCTAGTTAAAAAGATCAGACAACGGGAGAGACCTGGAGAGACACTGCCCATCAGAGAAGACAATTACTGAACAGAACAGAAAGTCTGACCTGGTATAAGGCAGATTACTATGTTGCCTAACAATACAAGTTCCAGGAGGACTGCATTACCACATGGCTTAATTTTCTGTTTTGTTTGTTTTTGTGCTTACTCATGGACAACCTGCTGAGGTGTCCAACCAGCAAGTGGCTTCAGTTAGTGTGAAAGCACCACCCAATGGTGAAACAGCAACTTTCCATCTCCCTGAATTCCTTTGAAATTGTGCTGTGGAGAGCAAGGAGGTGGTGAGCTATGAGCTTTGCCACTTGCTAGTGGCATGTCAACACATCGATATGAATGATCCCTCCCCACCGCTGGTGATGTCACCCACTTGGGCTGTTTTATCTAATTCTTCCTCGTGTCTAGAGCTAGTAAAATCATAGAGAATTTGGGGTTGTATTCAATGTTAGTCCTCTGTAGAGTAGACCCACTGAAATGAATGGTACTTAAACTAGTGCAACATTTTGATCACACCGGCGCTGTCATAAGGCTACCAGTGGCTGCTAGTCATGATGTCTATATGCTACAGTCCAGAATCAAAGACAGTGTGTGTCTGAATACCAGTTGCTGGGAAACATAAACAGGGGAGGGTGCTCACGTCCTGCTTGTGGGCTTCCCAGAGACATCTGGTTGGCTTCCATGGGAAACAGGATGCTAGATTAGATAAGCTGATCCTGCAGGGTTCTTCTTGTGTTCTTATGAGTAGGTGCTAAACAAGGAACAGTAGAAGATAGACTGCCTCCTCTCCCCTTCAATGAGTGGGTTTGCACATACAGTCATGCCTTGGATTGAGAGCATAATTCATTCCCGAAACTTGCTTGTAATCCAAAACACTCTTATATCAAAACGAAATCCCCCCCCCAAAAAATGTACAGAGATTTTTAATTTAAGTCGTACTACAGTACTTGTATTGCAAGACGTCGCTTGTATATCAATCAATCAATCAATAAATAAATAAATATTTAAAAATTTGCTTGTCTTGCAAAACGCTCTCAAACCAAGTTACTTGCAATCCAAGGTATTATTGTAATGGGGCTTCTCGTTGCCATGGTGGCCGCCATTTTGAATATTCAAGCTGCAGCAGGGACGCACCATAGCTTGTTATGTGTGAATCTGGCAAAGGTGGGTTGTTGGGGTGCTTGACAAGCAACCCAGAACCCAGGTTCACATGTGGCCTGAATATTCAAACTGGCAGCCACTGTGGTGACTAAGAAGGCCTGTGGGGAAATTCCGTTACATGCGAACCCGCCCAGTGTAAAAACAAAATCGAAGGGCAGGAGCTGTGTTGAATTTGCTGGGTAGGAAGGGAGCTTGTGTTGAGAGTTTTTGTAACACACTGAATGTTTCTTGGCAATTTTAAATATTAAACAGTCAGCATTTCTTCCCCATGGAGAGGCTTTTAAAAACTGGCCTGCAGAAAAGTTAAATGTCTTCTTTGCCTGACTGCGAGCATACCGCCATGGGCACTAGAGCGACGTCGACTCCCAGCCCCCAGGGAAAAATAGAAAGTAAATTAATCTGCAACCAGTTTTGCTGCTCATCAGACTTCTGGTATTTCTGCTGGTGCTCTGTGAGATGGATGTGTCCAAAGTAACAAGATGAACAAGTGTGGAGCATAACTGACTAAGGGCGCAATCCTATGCAAGTTTAGACAGGAAAAAGGTGTACGACTCCCAGCATGCCCCAGCCAGCATAGCTAGCTGGGCCATGCTGGGAGTTGTAGGCCATTTTTCTGTCTAAACTTGCATAGGATTGTGTCTTAAGAGGCTGCTGATGCTTGCTTGCTTGTTCTTTTTCTACTGCACAAACATAAAATCCTACCAGATGTATTATGGACTGCGCAATCCTTTTGTAGGTTGGTGGTTTCAGGAAAACCTCTGCAGACGATTTGCGCTTCTTCATAGGGAACATAACTCTTCCTTGCTTTGTACACTTTTTGTGAAAAAGCTGCTCTTTTGTATAAGGAGAGGTAAACCCCACACATGTTTAAATGAACGAGAAATATTTCGGCCCATCCAAACACTCTGATTGCTTCCAGATGATGGTTTTGCTGACCTCATTGGACTTGCCCTTGGTGCCAGATGGAATTTGTACATGTTGGCTCCTCTGTCATCTGGAAGAAACAGATCAGTGGATTATGGTTTGTGTTGCAAAGTGGCTTCTTTGAGCCAGTCGAGGAAGAATGGTGGATGAGATGGTAAAGAATAAAATTCGAAGTCTGTTGGCTAGGAGAATATTAAGAACGATTTATTAATGATGATATCCCGCCTTGCCTCCATGAAACTCAAGGTGGGATACGTGGTCCCCCCCCCGCATTCCCCCACTTTTATCTTCACAATGACTCTGCGAGGTGTGTCAGGCTGAGAGGTCACTGATTGAGCTTCATGGCTGAGTAGGGATTTGAACTGGCGGCTTCCCAGCTCTAGTCCAACATTTTGATCACACTGGCTCTGTGCTGATAGCTTTACCCTTGTACATGTAGGCTAACCCAGTGTCTGGTACAGTGAGTAACTGACTTTGCCCGTGTAAGCTACCATTTTGCATCTGGCTTCAGCGCCGAACCATTAATTATTTTGCAGCTGACTCCAGTTGATGGACCTTGGAGTTCTAGTAAAAAACCAGTAGATTACACAAGCCTGAACTCCATCCGTGCCTACCCTATTGTGTATCATAGGGGAGGGCAGATAATTCAGGCTTGTAGGATCTACTTTGTTTTGGTTTTCTTCTTGGAAACCTAGGAACCATCAAATGGAGCTTGGTGCAAAAGGACATAGAATTAAAGAATTCTGACCCCACAAATTTGTTCTGAGTACCAGAACTGAACGAACTGCACGGTCCTTCCACATGTGTTGTTGTGGAGGCCTTTTGTTGTTCCAGTTGTTAAACTGTTGGGAGTCAGACATCCAATGCTGATCTACTTCAGATCACTCAGATTTACCAGTGGATCTCAATCTACCTTCTGCCCACCTCCAGTGTATCGCATGAATAATACTATGGGGTGGGGCTCCTCTGTAGCTCCACACCGTAGGTTCCTCAAGTTAGAAGATAAGGCAGTACTTACAAAACTCTTCCACTGACAAGCAAAATGTCCAGCACCTTTTGTGGCCCAAATGCTATATGAGTAATCTTTCATTTTCCTTTCTACAGGGTCTTTTTCCACCAGGCCAAGGAGCCACAATTGGGGTTGACTTTATGATTAAGACAGTGGAGATAAATGGTGAAAAAGTCAAGGTAAGGCCTTGCTTGATTTTTTCTGGTTCTGTCTTGAGTTCATTTATCCTTGCTATGAAATTGGCAAAACAGAATCCTCTGTCAAAATCCTGGACAAACCAGGGAAACGTCTGCCGCTTGGGATGTGAAAATATAGCCCACCTTTGAGGCCCATGGTTGCCACATTCCTGTGGTTGAATCCCAGATTGCATCGGTGACATGTAACAACTTGGCGTCATGTGAGTTGCCCAATCATGTGGGCCCTTCCCATGCCAACATTTGGAGACCCCTTGGCAGTGCCACTTTCCTTCTACATTACAGGGGCGGGCAACTTGTGACCCTCTTATGTCCATCATCAACTCGGTTGAGAGACCAGCTGCATCGGGTTCCTCTTGCTCTCTCAGCTGTTTGCATTTCCACTGGTCATTATAGGAACTTTGTAACTTTAAGAACTGATGCCTGGGCTTGCCCCTCCCCGCCACCTTTTCCCTTTTTTGTTCACATTGTGTCCTTTAGATCAGTGTTCTCCAACCTTGGGTCCCCAGATGTTTTTGGCCTACAACTCCCAGGGCTGGGGCATGCTGGGAGTTGTAGGCCAAAAACATCTGGGGACCCAAGGTTGGAGAACACTGCTTTAGATCAGGGCTTGGGAACAAGTGGCCCTCCTGATCTTGTTGGACTTCAGCTCCCAGTATGCCTCACCATTGCTCACGCGCGGGCTGGGGACGATGGGGAGGTGCAGTCCAGCAACATCTGGAGGGCCAGGCCACATTCCCCACTTTAGATTGTAAGCATGCGGGCAGGGGCAGTCTTCTTTGTTATGGATCTCTGGGAGCTCTTTCAGCTAAAGAAGGGGATTTTTTTTTTAAAAAGAAGCTTTAAATAAGTAAACAGGCTTTTCCTGGTTTCTGCCAAGGCCTGGGGGCAGCCTGCAGTTCCGGAGGAAGGAAAGCATCTGTTCCTTCTCTTTTGCCAGGGACCAGGTTGTTCAGGCTGATCTTGGGATCTCATATAGGAGCAGAGTGAAGTTCTGGAGTCAATATCCCAGGTGTAAAACTGAAATAATCGTGTCTTGTTGCGAGGGTGAATAAGAACGGTAGATACCCTTTGCTGGGCCATCACTCCCTCTAATAGCGATCTCAGGTGGTGAGTGCTGACAGGAAGTGGAGCCAAAACGAGGCTACTGGAAAACGAGAGGGAGGTATCGGCGTGCTTGGAGGTCATCATCATCAGGCGATCACTCGTGACCGAGTAAGATTGTCTTCCGGGATAAAAGGAGGAAGTTCTAAAGAAGATTGTGTAGACTCTAGCGATGGGTCCGTAAGTGACTGTGGAGGCCAATTCTAGATCCACACAGCTTCCCACAGTGAGGACGCAGGTTACCAGATAGAAGATGGTCCTGTAAAGGATTCATTTGACGTGCTTTTCGCTTAGCACGTTTCTCCCTTTCACCTTGCACTCGGGCTTCTTCAAAGTCCATGGAACCTTTGTGAAAGGCCAACCTCCATTTAGATCGTTCATGGGCCAGAGCTTCCCAGTTTTCGATGTTTATATTGCATTTTTTTAGATTAGCCTTATGAACATCTTTAAACCTCTTATATTGACCACCCGATATTCCACTTTCCATCCTTGAGTTGGGAGTAAAGTAACTGCTTTGGGAGGCGGCAGTCAGGCATTCGAACAACATAACATCTTTTAAAAATAAAACCCATACTGGCTGGGGAACGCTGGGAGTTCATAGAATAGTAGAGTTGGAAGGGGCCTGTAAGGCCATCGAGTCCAACCCCCTGCTCAATGCAGGAATCCAAGTCAAAGCATCCCTGACAGATGGTTGTCCAGCTGCACCTTGAATGCCTGCAGTGTGGGAGAGCCCACCACCTCCCTAGGTAGTTGGTTCCATTGCTCTAACAGTCAGGAAGTTTTTTCTGATGTTCAGCTGGAATCTGGCTTCCTGTAACTTGAGCCCATTATTCTGTGTCCTGCACTCTGGCATGGTCAAGAAGAGATCCTGGCCCTCCTCTGTGTGACAACCTTTCAAGTACTGGAAGAGTGCGATCATATCTCCCCTCAGTCTCCTCTTCTGAAGGCTAAACATGCCCAGTTCTTTCAGTCTCTCCTCATAGGGCCTTGTTTCCAGTCCCTTTATCATCCTTGTTGCCCTCCTCTGAACCCTTTCCAGTTTGTCTACATCCTTCTTAAAGTGTGGTGCCTGGAACTGGACGCAGTACTCAAGATGAGGTCTAATCAGTGCTGAGTAGAGGGGAACTAACACTATACAGCTATACTTCTATTAATGCAGCCCAAAATAGCATTTGCCTTTTCTGCAGCCATATCACATTGCTGGCTCATATTCAGTTGTAGGACATTTTTCTGTCTAAACATGCATAGGATTGCACCCTAAATGCATGAAGGGATAGTGAGATCACCCCCACTGGCCATGCCCCACCACTGCACTTATTTATTTATTTTATTTATTTATTATATTTATGCCCCGCCTTTTTCCTGCAAGGAACCCAAGGCGGCTTACATAATCCTCATCCTCCTCTCCTTTTTATCCTCACAACAACCCTGTGAGGTAGGTTAGGCTGAGAGTCAGTGACTAGTCAGTGACTAGCCCAGTGATTGTCCTGTTGAAACCCAGTGAGTTTCATGGCCGAGCGGGGACTAGAACCCGGATCTCCCGAGTCCCAGTCCAACACTCTAACCACTACGCCACACTGGCTCACCATACACCACACTTATTCACCATATTTGTCATAATTTACAAGTCTTTCTCAGCTTGGTCACCTAGAAGGGGTTCTTACTCTCCATAGGTGACTAGGCTACCAGCTGTTCATCAACCATGGATTACAGAGTATTAAGAAACAACTAAGGGTGCAATCCTACGCATGTTTAGGTGGGAAAAAAGTCCTACAACTCCCAGCATTCCCCAGCCAGCCATGCTGGCTGCAGAATGCTGGGAGTTGTAGGACTTTTTTCTGTCTAAAAATGCATAGGATTGCATTCTTAATCACCTGCCTTTTAATCAGTTAACTGATTAAGTCTGCAACCCTGTGTATACTTACGAAGGAGTACCGGTAGGCCCTGCTGAATCCAGTGGGCCGTACATCTTGGTAAATGCAGGAGGATTGTGCTGTTATCATATTTGCCTATTACTGAAACCTGAATACAGGTACAGTTTTGAAATCTTGAAGGGACTGTAAATTAATGCTCAAAATATACTATCGCACATCATTAAAGGAAAGGTCTTCTTTAATATGGTTTTGTTGTTGTTGTTCCATATTAGTGCCATGCATTGGAAACAAAATAGCTGATACATTTTCCGTAACATGCATCCCCACCAGCAAAAGAACTGGCTACCCAATTAAAATTGTCCTCAACTGATGAATCAAGTTGGGCTGTAATCCTGGGCACACTGACCTATGAGTAAACTCCATTTTACACGTATTTGTTTATAATCAAATTCTTTCTGACCCACGTTTCTATTTAAAATATTGAAAGCAGATTAGAAAAACAAACAGTCCAGTTAAAACAATCAGACTGCACAGACAAAAATGACATGGGCAGGCAGGGCGGTAAAAACACAAGCACAATGAAAATAAAGTACATCAAATAAGATCAGATCAAAGCAGCATGGACACAGAGATCGTTTGGCTAAAAGCCTTGGAGAATAAAAAGATCTGGACTTATCCACTTGAAGCTGGGATCTCATGAACCTGCCTGGGGAGAGAATTCCACAGATTTGGGGGGGGGGCAGCAGGCGGGGCCCCTTTGACTGCCACTCATCTTCTAATGGCAGGGGTGCCGGTGCTGGAATTCTGAAGCAGATCTTGATGATTGTGTGTTTATTTTTTAGTAGCAGTGCACAAGATTGTTCCTGTTGAGCTTTCGTTGATTAAAGCTACAATCCTAAACACACTTGCTAGGGAGTAAGCCCCACTGAACACTGAGGGATTTACTTCTGAGTATAATAATAATAATAATAATAATAATAATATATTATTATTATTATTATTATTATTATTATTTCTACATCGCCCCATAACTGAAGCTCTCTGGGCGGTTTACAGCAATTCGTAAAAACAAGAAGACACATAATAAAATACGGATAATGTGAAGGACCGCCAAGTGTGTGTTCCATCAGGCTTTCTCTCCACAGATAACAATAAAAACATACAATTTCATTACAAAGTTTAAAACCAAATTTAAAAGCCTACATAGGGTTGCACAATAATCGGCTGGTTTTAAACTGATAAATCCTCGAGGCCCTAAAACAGGGCTCTCCAACCTTGGGTCCCCAGATGTTGCTGGCCTACCGCTCCCAGCATACCCAGCCAGCATGGCTAATGGCAAGGGATTCTGGGCGCCGTAGTCCAGCAACATCTGGGGACCCAAGGCTGGAGAGCCCTGCCCTAAAACAAAGCAAAAGTAAGCAATAAAACCAGCACAAATGTCTGTTCTGGAGCTGGGGAGATTTCTTCCTCGCCCCCCTTCCCTCCTGCTAGATTTTACTGCCGTGGTTCTAGGGCAACCTCTCCCAACTGGGTGCCCTCCAGATGTGCTGAAACACAGTTCCCATCGTCCCCAGCCAACATGGCTGTTGGCATGGCACCAGGCTGGGGAAGGCTGTTCTGAGGTGTTTCACATTTATGAAGCTTCCACTTTGCTCTCTAATCCCGTCATTAGGATTCCACCGCACAGATGCTGGATTTCCCCATCACTGATGGGGAAGACGATAAAGACTGCATGCATATGTACAGCTAGGGCTGCTTCCTCAGAGCAAAATCGTCCGAGTGTGTCATCCCACCTTCGTGCCTTGATTGTAAATCTCTAAATGCAGCTGGGGAGGTGGAATTGTAAAGCAGACCATGGAGGGGACATGATAGAGGTCTGTTGCATTATGGATTGTGGGAAGAGAGAGAAGGTTCCCCCCCCTCGTAAAACTCGACCACACAATGAGCCTTTTTGCAGGTAATGAGAAACCATGGCCTATGATGCTTGGGCTTCATACCCTCCCGCTTCTTTCTTCTGGCGTGGCTGCAAGAAGGCAAGTGGAAGTTTTCACTCCCACTTTTATACTAACATGGTTATCTCTGAACTTGTGGGAACTCTGGTTATTAACTAAGGCTTGTTCAAACAAGCCAGGATCTAACTGTGGCTCACGATTCTGGCTTGTTCACTAACCATAGTTTAAACTAACCTGAATTCCCCTGAATGTGGAACTCTAGTTAGCATGGAAGTGGACACTTTTGATCTTCTCCAGGCCATGCCGGAGGGGAGGGGCGCGTGAGCCCAAAGTTTGCTTCTGTGGCGTTAAAACTATGGCTTAGCATTACGTCAGACCACAGTCCAATGAAATTGATTGGAAGTGGATTCAGAACTGACAAAAGGAAGCACTTCTTCACGCAATGTGCAGATAAAAAAATGGTAGAATTAAACTGTTTTAGATTGTTTCGTGGTATTTTGTCATCTTGTTGGAAGCTGCTTAGATGATCATGAGATTAGGAAAAGCAAGATACAAATTTAAGTGTAAGTAAATGAACATCTGGATAGATTTCACTGCCAGTGGATTGCGGTCCACTAGCTTAGACAACTTAAACAATGGACCAGACATGAATGAAAGATAGGTCTATGAAATGCCATGATGGCTGAATGGAACTTGTAGGCATGGAGGTAAGATTACTCCTGAATACCAGAGACTTGGGACATATAACAAGAGAGGGCTCTTCCCTTCACCCTGGACTAGATGAGCATTTGGTCTGATCCAACAAGGTTCTTCCAATATTCCTAAAATGTGGCTGGGTTTAAGAACATAAGAAGAGCCATGCTGGATTAGAACAAGAGTCCATCTATTCCAGCATTCTATTCACACAGTGGCCACCCAGCCACCCACAGGAAACCCACAAGCAGGAAATGAGTGCAACAGCACCCTCCCTGCCCATGTTCCCCAGCAACTGGAGTACATAGGCATACTGCCTCTGATACTGGAGGAAGCAGATAGCCAGTCAGGACTAGTAGCCATTGAAAGCCTTCTCCTCCATGGAAGTCGGGATGGATGTGGGTTCCTGAGGTATTCTTCGATTGATTTCTCAGGAGGGGCATTAACATCAAAGAAATGTTATAACTGGTTAAGGGTTTTGTGCTAACGCAG
The DNA here is from genome assembly GCA_021292165.1 of Shinisaurus crocodilurus. Lineage (NCBI taxonomy): Eukaryota > Metazoa > Chordata > Lepidosauria > Squamata > Shinisauridae > Shinisaurus > Shinisaurus crocodilurus. The sequence continues at coordinate 282,701,947 of CM037878.1, forward strand.
TCATGTTCTCTTCCCCCAACCCCTCCCATTTTTCTCTCCTCCCTTCTTGTTATATATATATAAAAAAAGCTGCAGATCTGGGACACAGCAGGACAAGAGAGATTCCGGTCCATCACACAGAGTTACTATCGCAGCGCGAATGCATTAATACTGACCTATGACATAACCTGTGAAGAGTCATTCCGGTGCCTCCCCGAGTGGCTACGGGAGATAGAGCAGTACGCCAGCAATAAGGTCATAACCGTCCTAGTGGGTAAGAGAGATCGGTGCTTGTTTGGCAAAGGGAGTCCTAACGGCAATTTGGCAGGAAAGAATATTCCTGAACCTGTGCCAGGAGGGAAGCATTTGGAGAAGGGAGGGAGACGGAGCTGTCCCCACTGGAGTACGATGCCCTAGCCCTGAGCAGGCCGTGCTTTTTGGCAAGGGCGGAGGGCCAATTCCTGACCCCTTGAAGCAATTTTACTCAGCTCCTGGTGAATAAAATAGTCACACTTTTTAAATGTGGGACAAAAGCACAAGGGTCGATCACTCGTAAGGACCAGAGGATTGTTTTCAAAAGCTGTGGGTGTGAGAAACTCTATGCGTCCATGCTGTGTGTCTCATGAGTTTTGTATGCGACGACAAGAGGGACCAGCAACAAAATGTTCCAGTGTGGAGTAGGGATGCACGGATTTTGTTAAATCCATTCTGTCTTGTGTTTTGCGAATTGTCAGGTGTCTTTTGCTCCGTCATCCACTCATTGACGGAATCAGATTTATTTTTTTTTACCAGAATGTCATTCTACCTTCACCAATTTGCATTTGTGCTAATGCACACGTATGCAAATGTGCTAATCTGCATTAGTTAATGTGAATTAGCGTTAATAGGCATTAGCGCAAGTAGAACGAAATTCTTAGCGCTAATCCCCCCAAAAGTGATAAACACAAGTCCATGTAATCCACATAACTTGGAAAAAGCTGGTTCGCTATAGAATCTGCAGGTCAGATTCATAGAAATCCAAACTGATTTGAATCCATTAGGGATTTCTCAGACATCCCTATAAATCCTGCCTTTTTTCCCTGCAAGGAACTCAAAGTGGCTTATATAATCCTCCTCCTCCTCCATTTTATTCTCACAACATTCCTGTGAGGTAGGTTAGGCTGAGAGTCAGTGACTGGCCCAAAGTCACCCAGTGAGCTTCATGGCTGAGTGGGGACTAGAACCCGGATCTCCTGAGTCCCAATTCAACATCACTATACCACACTGGCCGTAGTGTGGAGTGCTCCTGTTTAGGGTGCCAGCTTCCAGGCTACAGCATCCCATCCTGTCCCCCGCTCTGATTTTCCATTCCCCTCTCCCAACAGTCATTCAACCTTCCTTGGCTGGAGACTACCCAGTCCTGAAGACTTTTGTATTCCTGCAAAACTTGGGCTTCCCCCAGCAATGCTGTTACCTCTCTCTTGCAGGCTGAGGGGAGATATGATAGCACTCTTTCCAGTACTTGAATGGTTGTCACAAAGAGGAGGGCCAGGTTCTCTTCTCGATCATCCCAGTTTGCAGGACACGGAATCATGGGCTCAAGTTACAGGAACCCAGATTCCACCTAAACATCAGGAAAAATTTCCTGAATGTTATAGCAGTAAGACAATGGAACCAACTGGCTCTCCCACTCTGGAGGCATTCAAGGTGCAGCTGGACAGCCATCTGTCAGGGATGCTTTGACTTGGATTCCTGCATTGAGCAGGGGGTTGGACTCGATGGCCTTATAGGCCCCTTCCAACTCTACTTTTCTATGATTCTATGTAAGAGCATGGCAAAGAGCAGACAAGCAAAGGCAAACACCATTTTACCTATTTTCTTACCTTGATCTCCTGTTTGCATGCATGGAGTCCCCAGGCAGTCTCCTAGCCAGGCACTGACCAGACCCCACACATGCTTAACTTCAGCAAGGTTGCCACACTGAGCGCCTTCAGGTCAGAGCCCGCAGCTGCGTGAACCAAAATGGCCCAGAAATCAATCTGAGGAGGGCACACGATACCGGTGTGGGCCGGTACCCCTTTGTGCAAAGCAACTGTGCCACAAAGTCCAGAGGGGTTGAAAAAACTGCTGCCAAAATATAGTGATTCATTCTAGGATGCCAAATTGATCGTCTCAAGAACTCTCACCATTTTAAAAAGAACAACCTCCCCCCCCCCCCTCCCACGGATGGTATTTCCCTTTGTGGCCCATATTTAACCTGGGAGGGGGAGGAAAGAAATCGTCCTCAACTACAGAAATCAAGATCTTCCACTTTTTTAAAAAGCGTCCTCCTCTCTGCTTGAGATGTAGCTGTTCTGGCTGCCGTCCTAACGTTCAACAGAAGCTGCAAGAACAAAGCCCATTGACTCCTGGCATTCTGGTGCTTCAGTGCATTTGCTTTCACAATCCAATAACCCAGCATCGCTTTTATGGGTCTCAGTCCAGAAACTCCTTAGGCATTTGGAAAAGGCCATCTGGGGAAAGGGTTAGTCGGCCAACTTTGGCTTCAGAATCTTTTCCCCCCCCTCCTGTCTCCTCTAAGTATTTCCATGCATAAATCATAAATGGGGCGGGGGATATTCACAAGGATGACCTGGTGTGTTCTAGCTCATTGATTTATTTGTTAAATGTATAGATTTATCTGCTTGATAAATTTGTAAACTGCACCTTCAGCAAAAGGGGTGTGTAGTTCATGTGCGCAATTCTCTCCTGAAGGGGAAAAAAGAGTGATTTTCATTATTAAAAAAAAATAGAATGGAAAAGCCATAGATCCATTCATTCACCATGTTAATATTACAAGTTTACTTTAGTGCTCAATTAAAACTAAATTGCTGTACTTATTGGGACTGTTCCAGTAATAAATGGCTTTGGCAATATATTGCTAAATCCATAATAATTGAGGTAGGCAGAGAGAGGAGAAAACACTTGGGTCATTTTAAAAAAAATGCTTACCCAGTATAGATTGTTTTTTAAAAAAATTTGGGGTTAAAAATACAAAGTATCTATAAATACAAAATACAAGATAAAAAATACAAATCCGTAAACAGGTAAGCAGCCTCAGGGTGGAGACAAAAGCTTAAACTGAACAATAACGTAATTTAAAAGGCCTAGATGAATAAAAAGTGTTTTGCCTGGTGCCAAAAATACATCAAAGAAAGTGCCGGGCAAGCCTCTCTCAAGAGTGGGGGGTACATTCCAAAGGTGGGCCACCACCATTGAAAGATCTTCATTTCCAACACGGAGTGATAGGGGGCACAAAATTGGTATCTGAGATTATATAACATTGACCATTATGGGAAAAAAAGGTAAAGTTTTATTTCCAGTTTGAGATACATGATATGGTAGCAGAAAAGCCAGATGTTGGCTTCCCCAGAGGCTTAGTGAGGGCAGTTGGCCAGGCAAAGTTGCACCACTGCAGTTTCTCGCTGACTCTGTGCCTGCCATGTAATAGTTACCGTATTTTTCCGTCTATAAGACGCCCCATGTATAAGACGTCCCCCACTGGGCAGTTTTGCAACTGCGCGGTTCTCTCCTCGGCTTACTTCCGTGTATAAGACGACCCTCAATTTTTAGTCTAGCGATTTTAGGAAAAAGTATAGTCTTATACATGGAAAAATACTGTAAATACTACTGCTGAAGAGCAGGGAGAGAAAGACAAGAGACATGCAAACATTTGGATAGCAGGGTTGGATTTTTTCTTAGTTTGGTGTAGTGCCAAGTTCTGAGAAGGTGGCGGACGAAAAAATTGTAAGCCTGCCAGGTAACATAAATGACAAACTATAGGAGTGAGGGTTTTCTATACATTTCCCAACCATTCAGATAGCTCCAGAAACTCTCCATGCCATTAGGAAGATCCCCCAACACCATGGACGACTGCAATGTGGAAACAGCTTCCCAGGCTGATAAAGTAATTTGTACCCTGGCCTAAAGTGTGTGTTTTAAAGAAAGGAGTGCCCTAGATTGGAATCTGAAACTGAAGAATTGAATATTCAGGGGAGTGGGGAGGATTAATACAGGCTCTCAATCTAATGTTTACTTTGGCTCTTTTCCAAGTTATTAGTTATCAGTTCTCATAGTGCAGAGTTATACAAGTCACTGACTGGGTTCACATGACACGACACTCCATTGTGGGTTGCTACCCACGATGGGTTGTCGTGCACGCTGAACCCGGACGACCAACCCCATCGTGGGGTACGGGGAATCTGCCACAGAGTCCCTTGGCAAGAGTGGCAAAAAAAAACTTTGCTGCTCTTGCCATGGGGCTCCTGGGCGCCTGCCAGTGCCAGTCGCCCCCAATGTGCTGTCAAGGCTGCCGTCACGATCCCCGTTTTGACAGCAATGGGCAGTCCCTTCACAGTTCCCCAGTGGCATGTTGGAGGGGCTGCCGGTGGTCGCCCAAACTTTTTTTTTTTTTTTAATTTGTTCGTGCAAAAGAATTAATGTTTAATTATTTGTTAATTATTTTAGCCACAGTTGCGCTACTGTGGGGATTTGAAGCCTCAGCTGCGGCAGTGTCCAGAGGGGAGCAAGTACCAGTCATGGGCATTGCCCAGAAGAGGCTCCAAATACATTTTTCCCGCTTTGGTTTTTCTTGACAGCTTTGTTTGCTTGCTTGCTTGTTTTTCTTGACAGTCCTCTTGAGGACCGAGTGGGGAGGGAGGGGGCCAACAACCCATGGTGTGCCCGATCGTCTGTCGGGGCTCACCTTGGGTTCGTTCACATGACAGCCAACCCACCGTGGCTTATTGCCAGGGTGGGTTGTCGTGATGTGTGAACGTGCCCGCTGATGTCGCGCCCCCCCCTCCATAGCCACGAATTGTGGTCCGCCAGCTGCTTGACAACACCCCCCTCCTCCGTCTCTGCAATCTTAGAACCGGCATCGAAAACCAGAGGTTTATCGAGCCTCTCAAGTTTCATCATCCGTGGTTAGCATTTGGCTTGCAAGGAAGTCACAAATTGTGCAGAACTGCTGTAGAGTTTTTGGTCTTAACTTTCTGGAGTCAAACCTAATCTCCGTGCCTGCTTTGTTTACACAGGGAATAAGATTGATTTAGCGGATAAAAGAGAAGTTTCCCAACAAAGAGCAGAAGAATTTTCCGAAGCCCAAGACATGTACTATCTGGAGACTTCTGCTAAAGAATCCGATAATGTGGAAAAACTCTTTCTGGACTTGGCTTGCCGGTTGATCGGCGAGGCGAGGCAGAACACGCTTGTGAACAATGTGGAATCCCCTTTACCAGGCGAAGGGAAAAGTATCAGCTATTTGACTTGCTGCAATTTCAACTGATACCAGTTGGGCCCCGCCAGGGTTATGACTGTTTCTTCTTGACGAGGCCTGTCTCGACAGAGGCGATTCCTGCCGCCGCAACCCCATCTGACTGGTGGATGTAGTCAGGTTCCCGGTCTTGAAGCATGGCAGGCATGCCACTTCGCCTGCGGGGTCAGCGTAGAATATATCTTGGTTTAATCTTTCATTTTGTTTTGAATTTCCCTGTAACGTGGAGGTTAGGATTCGAGAAGGTGCTAGATATCCGATGGCCAGCAGACATCAGGTCGCCATTTCACTTCTTGGAAGCGACTGGGAAAGCTTCCCTTGGAAACGCTGAATAATGCAAGATCTCTCTTGCACAACTTGTTCTGGCTCTTTACGTAAGGAAACCGAAATGCACAGTAGCCATTAGGCAGCTGCCGTGGGCTGCCAGCTAAGCAAATACCTGTATATAGATCATGGCCCAAAGCATTGGTTTTTAGGGCACAACTGAACAAAGTGTGTGTGTGTGTGTGTTTCATTTTTTTTTTTTAAGTGTTAATGTCTCTCATGTTCAGGCACTTTCATCGACATGGAAGTTAAAAATAGAAATGCCAATACTTTGAAACCAACAAGAGTGGAGACTGGCTCTATCAGTTCTTTGGGTACTAATAGTTTGGCGAACTATTCCCCAGGCTAAACTTTAGATGCAGTCCATTACTGCTTAGTGCTTACTCTGCTCCGTACAGGATCTAGAAAAACTTCACTAATAAGTACCGATTGTAAACAAACCAACAAACCTCTTTCTGTTGGTACAAGCAAATATAGCACAGTCCTTTTTTGACTGGATGCATTTTATGTGGATTTAAATTTTGGCAACTAGAAGCGAGTTGGCTTTAGCTATTAAAGAGGAGCATTAAGAATCCTCTTTGAACTTGACCTGGTGAAATAAATGTTCCAAAGCTTGAAATTAAAGTCAGCATTTTTGTACTGCCATGTAGTGGGGCTTCCATTCCCACTTTTGTCCCTTGCAGAAGTGACCTAATAAGGGTTTTTAATATGGTTGTTTCAGGACTTAGCAGAAATAGCCCCTCTCTGGAATGCTGGGTACTTGGAAATCTGGGCAGCACACATGGTTGCCTGTTTAAACTTTAAAGGAATACTATAACACTAAGGGCCAGTGAGATTTGGCCTTGGCCTTCTATATACACGTGTCCACCGTAAGCAGACATTATATGCGATGTGCACTGCTAAAGACCCATTTGAAGGCTCTTACGTTGGTATTCATTAATGTCAAAAGCTTGTCTGAGGAAGATATTACAGGAGTCAAACCCCAAGATCAGTCCAGATCAGAGCTGCTCAAAATAACAGCCCTTGTCAGCCAGTCTGTAAAGGACCAACACTGGGTGTGCTTTTAACTCAACCGCAGCCCATGTGACGCTTGACAAGCAGCCGTGTGTGGAAATACATTTCTCATCGGGAAGTGAATGCACAATTTCATAGGGGTTTTAATAAGCTTAGGAATAAAAACAGGCAGTGCATGCTCCGAATGTATTACGGATTTGTATTCGGGCTGTGATCCATCTTGCCAAGCTGTAGCTCTGAGGAATGCCCAATTGCCTTCCCCGTCATGTCGTTTGCTTGCAAGCTCGCGATTGTAGCTCATCTAATTTGTCTGCTTTGCTATCTTGGGCTCAAGTGCGTGTGTGTATAATTGTTGGTTTGGGTGATTCCCTTGATCCAAAACCTCAACGTTGGAAGCAGTATGGGATGTGTCCCCTGCCCTCATCTCCATCATCATTACACCTCTAGTGCCATGCTCGAAGGATGCATCGGATTTTACAAATCTGACTTTAAGAGAGGAACTGAAGGAGCAGACACAGCCAACTTTCTCAGAGATTGGTGTTGATGTGCTTACCTGGTCCCTGACAGGAGGGGTGGAACTGTCTGGGTCACTGTGGACCCACCATGGATTGTAATTTTAGTATTAATTCACTGGTTATTCTGTATTTAGTATTACTTAGTTGGATATTTGCAAAAGGGAATTGGGTGCACATTATGCTGGGAAATGAACGGGTGCCATGTCAGTGTCAGAGGGCATCTCAAGCCCCCAGAGAAAGCATAGACGCAGATGTGCTTTTACACATCAAACCTTCATCTCAAGAGGGCTTGCACTGTGGGGGCGGGGCGGGATTGTACTCAATTGCTGAGAGGTGGTCCCTTTTGCATTAAAAAGAAGCTGCTAAAGTTTTAGCCTTTTTGAGAATAAAGCTGACATTTTAAAATAGTGTCCTTCTTTCTGCCTGCCGCGCAAGGTTTTGATTTCAAAATTCAAAATAAATGTAGTAAAGCACACACTTTGCATGTAGAAGGGGGGAAAGGCCTTTGCCCAAGAGCTTGGAGAGTCACTGCAAGGCAGTCACCAATACTGGGGCAAGATGTACAAATAAGACTGTCCCGGTATAAGACAATTTCCTGTGTTCCTATATCACTGAGACAGAAACATGAGAAAAGCTATTACGGTAGTTTGTTAAATAATAATAACAACAACTACTACTACTACTACTACTACTACTACTATTATTATTATTATTATTATTATTATTATTATTATTTCTTACAGTCAAGCTACCTCTTGTGCAGGAGATCCATGGCCAGAGTTCTGAGGGTCTTTACATTTGCTTTTAAAGCAGCTGTATGGAGCTCTACATTTGACAGGAACAGCAGTGCTGGAGAAACGGGGTCTTTCACCCTCCCCTGCCACACATTAGTTACATGATCTAAATAGCTCCTGCCAGGCTACTGTTCGCCCTGAACTCTCAAATCTGCTTTAAAGTAAAGTTCTGATCACAGATCACCCACCTATTGTGAAGTTCGGACCTTAAAGGATGACAGCAGGAGCTCTGCCAAGTATCAAAAGCCAGAAAGTTCCACACGTAAGCTGTGCGAGAGAAAGCATGCTGTAGGGCAGTGTTCTCCAACCTTGGGTCCCCAGATGTTTTTGGCCTACAACTCCGCTGGCTGGGGCATGCTGGAAGTTGTAGGCCAAAAACATCTGGGGACCCAAGGTTGGAGAACACTGCTGTAGGGATTGGGCCAGCTGGTATCCACTGTGGGTGTTGGCTGGAACTTTAAAGGAGCTATCCATGGTGCCCAGCTCACCCAAATCCAGAATCGGTTCAGCACCCTGGACAGCTCCTCAAGCCTCCACTGGACTGGATGTTTAGTAAGAATTGTTTGACGAATAAGTCCTACACCTTAAATTGGAGGAGAAATCTCTTACATGGCCACTGCACAGGTTTGACAAAAGTGTAGACTCTTATCAGCCCGAGAGTAGCTTGCTTAAAGTCAGCCAGCGAGTTCACGCATGGGCCGAAATTTCAGCTTGCATCTCATGCTCTTAACCAGTATGTTGTAGTCAACTTGCCTTTTTAAAGGCAAGGACTTGGTCCTCATGATTACCAGAATGGAAAACCTTGGGAGCACAGTGTCATTCAGTTGTGAGGTAGTTACAGGACTTGTACAGCCGTGCATCACCGGTGCTATACTTTGGGGGTCATTGGTGTTCCATTCTGGCAGACTGCCACTTTTCTTTCACTTTCAAATTTTGCATTAGTACAGAATAATGGAATACTGATAGGCCTGCATGGGTGGTTCATAATGTAATGATGGATAACGCTACTTTTTGACTCCTCCTCTGTCGCCCCTCTCTGGAGCTGCACATCTAGAATTCATGGGGAAGGTTCCTTGTACACCGACCCCCTTTGGAAACAGTCCGAGTGGTTGCAAGAATCCAAAACTCTTCAGGAAACATTAGGAGAGCCAAAAGGGACCCTCTTCCGGGCTCTTGCATCTTAAGGCAAACTGGAAGGAGGCAATGCGTTGTGTCAAGACTCATTTTTAACTATAGGCATCTGACAGCTCAATCAGCAATGTATTGTTCCATAACCATGGGTTTTTAGCAGAGCTGTGTTCCAGATGTTGCTTTCATTTCCTACAGCTGCACATCAAGGCCTAAAAAAACTTCCCTCTTGGTAGACTAGAGTGGCTACAGCTATTCCTCCTATTTTAGTACTTCTGGATTTCAAGGCAGCTGCTCTTTTTCCCCCATTTTGTATGGAGTATCCTAAGCTGCAATACAAAATTATGGTGTGTTCCAAGAACTCATGGAGCATATATGGGTATCCCACTAGTATGCTAGACTTCCTTTCCAACGAACACTTGCATTCACGGCTGTACTTATGTGGCACATTTCCTCATCACAACACGCATGGGAACCACCCCCAGCCAACACTGATCTTTATCCCGTGTACAGCTCAATTCGCACGAATGTTATCCAGGGGCGCAGTGAGAAGGGGACCAGAGACAAAAATGTGTCAGCTTGCATGGGTGACCATCTTGATCTAAGACGGGAAGCAGAGGCAACGCGTCCTGCATCAAGAGAACAGCTTGTGTTATCAAAATAAAGCTTTTAAAAAAATATTTCTCAACCACCCTTCATCCAGAGGTTTCAAGGACAGTGCACAAAAGTGTGAATAAAAACCACTTGTACTAATGTATGTTTTTATTACATTGTATTTATAACACAATTAGAATAAAAAGCAAATCTGAACCTAACTCTCACTGGTCTAGGACATGCCACATTGTCTCAACATAACAAGCTTTAGTAGTATCTTTGAAAGACCCATGAGAGGAAGCCAGTACTAAAATCTTGCCTATGGAATAAGGAAACTTCTTCCCCATATTTGCCAATTTCTAATTATTTTCCAAAATTCTACTAGGCCCTTCTCGAGTTAAAAAAGAAAGAGGGGACTACTTTTCACTGAAATAGTAAACCTGTGTCTGGACTGTACCACTACAGATGGCAAGTAAATTCTCCCATGACTAATAATTTTGATGGTGCCATTGCCAAATTTCCTATGCATGTTTGGACAGGAAAAAGTCCTACAATTCCCAGCATTCCCCAGCCAGCTAGGACTGCATCCTAAGAAATTGAATTTGCCCATCAGGCATAAATAGGTTCCCTACCCCTTCTTTACACCATGTTGATGGAATATCAGTGATGATTTTTTTTTTTTTTTAATTAGCCATGCGTCTTCTGTTTCCAAGCCGATAAGATTTTCATAGCCGTTAAAAAAAATAAATGTATACATGAATATGGTTTGGGATGTGGGGGTTAGGTTTTTCTTTTGATGGTGCCATTGCCAAATTTCCAAAAGATTTCCAAAACCGAATAATTTAGGTATCTAAATGGTCACACGCCAGTGCAGTATCAGGCACATTTAAGCCCACTGGTGGCCACTGTCTTAATTTAAGCACACCCAACACTATATAGTTTCAGATCCAGATCAACATAAATTATTATTTCATTGCTATATTGCCCAATAGATGAAGCTCTCTGGGCGGTTCACAGCAATGCACAAAATATGAAATGCAGATACAATAAAGGGCAGCAAAAAATACAGGTACAATAAAATACAGCGTAACATTTTGATATACAAAAATTAAAACTGTTTAAACAGCTAAAACAATTTCGATAAAAATTAGACCTGCGAAAACAGCTGACACACCCCATCATATGCCATTAAATGCCTGCGAACAGGACAGTCTGAACCTGCCATCGAAAAGATGACAACGTTGGGGCCAGGCAGGCCTCATTGGTTGGAAAATAAACCATATACATGTGGAATTTATCCGAACACTATTTGCAACACGTTGGAAGAAACTTTCACGGAAAAGTTTCTCTACCATTGTGACACAGCACACTTCTTTAGAAGGCACTACAGGTGAAAAGCACTGATTGGTCAGATTTTGCTGTACTGAAAGCTGTGGAGTGGACTGCCTACACACAAGCCAGCCTTATCTACAAGCCCTGCCTAGTTTCTACACTCCTAACTTACTCACTCATACCTTATTAACCCTTGCTGTTTCAATTCCCATAAAATGGTTTCCACAGTGGGGAGATCATTCCAAAATCAGGGGGCCACCACCGACGAGACCCTCTCCCTTACTGCTGCCCTCCAAGCCTCCCTTAGCGGTAGCACTAGGAGGAAGGCCTCAGACGTAGATCATAGTGTCCAGGTAGCTTCAGGTTGGGAGATGTTCTCTCAGGTATTGCGGTCGCAAGCTGTGTAGGGCTTTATAGGGATTGGATCAAATGCATTTTAGTATCAATTATATTATGGCTTTAAAATACGGAAGGGTAACAGTATTATCCGTGCCTGTGGATTGAAAAAGTCAATCTAGGATAGTGGCTCTACATTTTATTTATAGTAAAACCTTGGATTGCAAGTAATTTGGTCTGCAAGTGTTTTGCAAGACAAGCGAAATTTTAAAATAAATGTTAATTTGATAAACAAGCGACGTCTTGCAATACAAGTACTGTAGTACGGTCAAGAAAAATGAAGACTTTACACTATCATTCTTTATTGCAGCTTAAATTAAAAATATGTGTACAAATTTCTTATGGGGGAATTTCGCTTTGATATTATTTATTTATTTAATACATTTTTATACCGCTCAATAGCCGAAGTTCTCTGGGCGGTTTACAACAGTTAAAATCATAAAATACAATATAAAATATAAAATTTAAAACCACAGATTAAAAACAAAACAGCAGAGCTAGCAGCAGCAGTTATAATAATGGAATTAAAAACAACTACAAAGTTAAAATGATTAAGATGATTAAAATGCCTGGCGGAACAGAAAGGTCTTCACCTGGCGCCAGAAAGAATATAAAGTAGGCGCCAGGCGAACCTCTTTGGGGAACTCATTCCATAACTGGGGTGCCACAGCAGAAAAGGCCCTCCTCCTGGTAGCCACCTGCCTCACTTCCTTTGGCAGGGGCTCTCAGAGAAGGACCACTGATGCAGATCTTATTGTCTGGGCAGGAACATATGGGAGGAGACGATCCTTCAGATACCCTGGCCCCAAGCCGTTTAGGGCTTTGAATGTTAGCACCAGCACATTGATTTGGGCCCGGAAACAGACTGGCAGCCAGTGCAGATGAGAAAGCACTGGCATATGTTCACGTCGGCCAGTCCCCATTAACAATCTCGCTGCCCTATTTTGGACCAGCTGAAGTTTCCGGACCGTTTTCAAAGGCAGCCCCACGTATAACGCATTGCAGTAATCCAAACGAGAGGTTACCAGAGCATGGATAACTGTAGCTAGGCTATGTCTGTCCAGATAAGGACGTAGTTGGTATATCAGCCTAAGCTGATAAAAGGTGCTCTGTGCCACCGAGTTGACCTGTGCATCGAGTGACAGTTGGGGGATCCAAGAGCACCCCCAAACTACAAACCTGATCCTTCAGGGGGAGTGCAACCCCATCCAGAACTGGTTGAATATCACTCAGAAGGGGCATACGAACCACCCACTAACAGTACTTCTGTCTTATCTGGATTGAGTCTCAGTTTATTAGCCCTCATCCAGTCCATTACTGTGTCCAGGCACTGATTCAGAACAGCCACTGCCTCACCTGGATTAGATGAAAAGGAGAGAGCGAGAGCTGGGTGTCATCTGCATATTGATGACACCTCAGCCCACACCTCCGGATAACCTCTCCCAGTGGTTTCATGTAGATGTTAAACAGCATAGGGGATAAAATAGAGCCCTGTGGCACCCCATGGCATAACTGCCAAGGGACAGAGCAGTAATCCCCCAGCACCACCTTCTGGAATTGGCCGCCCAAGTAGGATCGGAACCACTGGAGCGCAGTGCCTCCAACTCCCAACCCAGACAACCTATCCAGAAGGATACCATGGTCGATGGTATTGAAAGCCGCTGAGAGGTCCAAGAGAATCAACAGGGTCGCACTCCTCCTGTCCCTCTCCCGCCAGAGGTCATCCCACAGGGCGACCAAGGCAGTTTCCATTCCAAAAACCAGCCTGAATCCAGATTGAAATGGATCTAGATAGTCTGTTTCATCCAAGAGTGCCTGGAGTTGACCAGCAACCACCCGCTCAAGCACCTTGCCCAGGAATGGGATATTAGCTACCGGCCTGTAGTTATTAACATCATCCAGGTCCAGGTTAGGCTTTTTGAGGAGTGGCCTAATCACCGCCTCCTTCAAAGAGGCCCGCACCACTCCCTCTCTCAAGGAGGCATTTACAACCTCCTGGACCCAGCCGGCTATATCCCCTCCTTATTTGATGTAATAAGCCATGACGGGCAAGGGTCAAGCACACAGGTGGCCGACCGGACTTGGCCAAGCACCTTGTCCACATCCTCGGGCCTCAATAACTGAAATTGATATACAAGTGCTTTGGATTACAAGCATGTTTCCGGAACGAATTATGCTTGCAATCCAAGGTATTACTGTATTTATTATGTTTCTATACAGCCCAATAGCTGAAGCTCTCTGGGTGGTTGATGTGGCGTAACCCCACAATTCAGTTCCCTGGTATATGTCTACCTTAGTATGTTTAGTGTGTCTAGAATGTTGAACTGAGTGGGTGTGGTTTGTGATGCCTTAGAAAGGGTGGGGGGAGGAATATATAAGGAGTGTTTGAGTGATGTCAGAGTGAGTTAGGTTTTATGTCAGAAGTCGAGTTAGTGAGTTGAGTGTTATGGGAGTGTGGAGTTGGGTTAGAGTTTTAGGTGGTTGGAGTTAGTGTGATATGGGAGAGTGTTTGTAGTGTGTGGGGAGAGTTGGGAGTTTGGGACTTAGGTTAGTTACAAAGTGTTTGGTGTAGGCAGGTTTATTTTCTGGAACTAAGATTTTGAGAATTAAAATAAACTTATTTTTATTTTGTTTGCTACCCAAATCCTACTTGTCAGCTTGGCGTTATTAACCTGCTTTACTTTTAAATCTACACACACACCTTTGTACCCACAGCATCATAATTTTAAGCTAGATCCTTAATATCCAGTATTAATCTTTTCCCTCATTAGTAGGGGAAAGGTTTCATTTGTCCCTCCCCTCAGGTTTTCAAGTGTTGATGCTTGGCCTGAGAAGGGTTTATGCGCCTGGTCCTAAAGTGTAAGGGACCATGTCGTCGCAGTTGACTCCAAAAAGTTTACCGGGTGACCTTGACCCAGTCACATACTTTCAGCCTAAACCAGTGTTCTCCAACCTTGGGTCCCCAGATGTTTTTGGCCTACAACTCCCAGCATGCCCCAGCCAGCTATGCTGGCTGGGGCATGCTGGGAGTTGCAGGCTAAAGACATCTGGGGACCCAAGGTTGGAGAACACTGGCCTAAACTGAAAAAAGGATAAAATTGAGGGGTGGTGGTGGCAAGCCCATGTATCTTATCCTGAGTTTCTTGGAAGAAAAGTGGGAGTAAGTGTAATAGACTTCTCTCATATGGTGGTGTCACAGTTTGCTGGGGTGGAACTAAAAGATTGGAAGAGGGGGTGGTGTGGATGCAAGACATAGGCTCCAATCCACAGCAATGAGCTGCCGTGCGCATGCACAGCCAAGTGCCCAAGTTCCATCCACCAGTCAAGACCCGTCACAAGGGCTCTTTTGCAGGCAGAAAGGCAGCACTGAAAGTACATCACAATTCATAGTTGATGCAAGGCTCTCTCGTCCCCCTTCCAATACCTTGAACCAGGTGATCAGTGCGATCTTCAATAATCTGAATGAGAACACTGGATGGGACATCATAACCTCTGTGACCATAAACACTGCTGCACCAGTTTACAGGCACAGATCTTCAGGCAAACTAGAGATATATGGGCTAGCTCCACTAGGGCAAGGGGACTTTGAAGGATGCAATCCGACACACACTTATGTGGGAGTAAGCCCTACTGAACACCGTCACTGGGTTCAGACAACACGATAACCCACACTCAAGGGTTGAGCGGGTTGTTGTTAAAATGTGGGTTATATCGTGTTGTCTGAACCCAGCTGCGCACTCAAGCCACGGCTTGTTAACCACGAACAACCCATGAAGAGAACCCATGGTTTGTTGTTGGGTTGTGAACTGTGGGTTGTTATCTCGGCTGGGTTGAGACAACACGATAACCCCCGTTTCAATGACAACCCACACTCAACCCTTGGGTGCGGGTTATCGTGTTGTCTGAATCCAGTCCGTGAGACTTATTTTCACAGAACCATGAAAAAGGATCAGGCTGCAGGGAAACTCTTTTGTCGAACAGAGCAATTGAATTAATATTTACTCAGAAGTAAGTCCCACTGAGCTCAGTGGGGCTTTCTCCAATGTGTACAGGGTTCCAGCCTTATACACCAATCCTATAAATACAGTTTCCAACAGGGAAGAGTGTATCTTTTGCCAATGTAACCACAAGCAGCATATGCCATCTGGGTGTAAAATATAGGCTAGCAGCCAGTGGAGTCGGGCCCTGGAGTCAACTTTGCATAGCATAAGTTTGCTTGTGAATGGTGGAGTGACTATCCAACCTAGTTCTACGAGTAATGAGCCTAGAGGGCAACAAAGCAGCTTACACATCAGGACTATTAATAAAAAGCCGACAAGTGGAAGCAACAGTTTATTTCTTTTTCTAGGAAATAATCTCAATCAAGTAGACATAATTCATAGTTCTGCTCAATCAAGTAGACATAATTCATTATTTTAAAGTGCCAAGAGGAATACAAACAATATGTATTTATACCTTTCTTAGGAAGAAAAAAAAAAAGCCTTTTCCCATTCCACAGTCACTTCAGGGGGGAAAAAACGTAACTACTGAAATTGTATTGAAGGCACAACTGGGAAGATCACTTTTCAAAAGGAAGCTTGCATTCAGGTGGGAGGATTTGATAAAATAGCCTCTTTGCTGGGGAGCTAGCAATTATCTGAAAACAGTTCTGGAGACCAGTCTGGAGCATCAGGCATGGGGTAAGGTGTGGAAGACAGATCCAACCTGTTGCCGTCTGCAAAGGCACAGAAACCAGGGGATCCATTAGTTAGCTGGCTGAGATTAGCACCATTTTCATGAATGGGCTGGCTCCCTATTCTAGTCACTCTCGGCTGCTGCCTTTTCGGAGTGAATTCTACCCTTCTTGGCCTGATGGAACAATTTGGAATCCCACACCTTAATTTGTTTTCAGGAGAAAACTTCTCTGTATTTTGGGAATCAGGATGATTCCTCAACAGGCTTCTCCCCCTCCTCAACGTTTTTTCAAGCGGTTGCATCCATTTTTTCTCTGATGGGGGAATCCATTCTTCGCCATCATTTTCAGAAAGCTCCAGGACTGGGCTGCCATTGATAAGCAACTGCTGAGGATCAGATGCATTTGTGGTGGCAGAGTTTTCACTGTTCGACCTTCTGGATTGCAGGAACATGCTGACAAGCCGTTTTGCTAAAGGGTTTTTCAAGGAAGGTCTGAGTCTTTTACATTTGGCGTTGATCCAAGGCAATTTATTCAGTGGCAATTC
The DNA here is from genome assembly GCA_021292165.1 of Shinisaurus crocodilurus. Taxonomy (NCBI): domain Eukaryota; kingdom Metazoa; phylum Chordata; class Lepidosauria; order Squamata; family Shinisauridae; genus Shinisaurus; species Shinisaurus crocodilurus. Next base: position 282,718,535 of record CM037878.1, read on the forward strand.
ACTAAGAACAGATTCTTTCCCCCTAGGGAGACTTACTTGTTGACAAGTGCTGGCAAAGGGAGTGGACTGGGAATTTGGTATGAAGTCCAGGGTACCTGCAAGGCTGTGCTCCAACTCTGATACCGACCCGGCAACCCGAGTGCTTGTTTTCTGGTCAGAAGTAGAGAACATGTTGCATAAGGGTAATCCATACCGAGAAGTATTCCAGCTAGCATCTAGCTCACTTGGCCTGAATTCAGATGTTATACACTTTGGAGTCCGTGTACCCTCCTGTACCGAGAATGCTTGGGACGAGTTTAACATTCCTACAGTGGCTTCTGCTCCTCTGGCACCAACATCAAAGAGATCTGCTGAAGCGTTGTAACTACGCCCAGGGCAATCGGAATAGCCCTGTAGCAAATGGCTGACATCACTCACTCTAGAATTATATTCTTGCACCTCTGAGATCGGTTCTCTCTCTCTTTCACAAACTTCACCTGACTTTTCAGAGATTGTTGAGGAGAAACCCTGTTCTTGGATGTTTCTGAGATCAGCAGTTTGGTTTAGCTGATAGCAAGGACTTCCTTTATATTCCGAGGTGGCTAAACTATCATTACCTTTACAGTTTAAGTGGGCAGTTGTCTTCCTGGTATGTACACAAGGCTTTTCTAGGCAGTTACTGATAGACTTTAAAGAGGAGCTGGAATGGAGATTCTTGGCACCTCTGACATTTTGGTCAACTCCTTCAGTTGATTGACAACTTTCCTTTGGATGAGGAGGTTTAACTCCAGCTGGAGAGGACCAAGGCAAGACGATTGGATGCTGGCTGGATAGATCCCCCCCTTTTTCTTTTCCTTCAGCCGATAAACAGCTATAAAAGGCTTCCTGGTGAGATTCTTCGTTACTGATGGATGAAAACAAGTTAAGTTGGTGACAAGGGAGAATATTTATTTTGCCCATTTCCACCTTCTCAGCTCGCTTCCACGACTTCTCATCTGCCTGCCCAGTCTTGAAGCTGGCACTGAAAATGCCTGGCTTGGGAGAAGACTGGTCAAAATGTCCATCAAATTCATCAACCCCATTACCGGGGAAATGCTCCCAAGCGTTAGCTTTCACTGGCAACACCATGGCTTCGTCATTTTCAATTTTGGCAATGAATTCATTTAAATTTTCAGATGATGGCAGCTCATCCCAAAGAGCACCTGCTCTAGCATGACTGGAAGATGAAGAAAGGGGACAAAGAGAATCATCGTTTCTCTGGCGAGGCCAAGGATTCCATGATTTTTCTAGCACATAGCTATGTCGGATGCTAATTTTGTTGGAAGAGTCTTTCTCCTCTAATTCTAAGGGGCTTTGTAATGATCTACAGTCTTTTCTTCCTAAGGAGAAATAGCTTTCTGGTTCACTCTCTGCAGTGACATGGTTCCACTGAGTAGTATACAAGTGCCATTTCTTAGCTTCCTGTTCATTTCTCTTATTCACCATCAGGTTATGGTCCTGGGGGTTGGAGACAGATTGGCTATGCAACGAAAAAGGACTATCTTCCCCTTTCTGCTTTTCGGAAGCAGTCTGGCTTGAATTTAGATCTACAGGATCTGCTGTTGTTTCTGAAGGAACTGAGGAGGAAGTCAGCCCAGATGACTGAGGCCACAGACTTGAAAGACCATCTACAGGATTTGATGGAACCGTAGCCCAGTCGCCAGAGCCAGGCGAGCTACTGAGCTCCGAACTCTGCTGATCGAATGCCGTGAAGAGACCAGGAGGCCAGATGCTCCCAGGGCTGTGCTTGGAACGAGAACATCGATGCTCCTGGAGGAATTGGATGACAGTGAAGCCCACGAGCTCAGGGTTCGGTATAAACATTTGACAGGCCGTGAGAGCTTTGGAGTACCTGTCGATTCGGTAGTCATTTTGCAAGGAGCTGGCGTCATCTGGCTTGACAGAATCCTGCAAGGAAACAAACCGTATTCTATCAGCTATTATGCCTTAAAAGAAGTTATTTCTATTCTGCGCCCTTAAAGAGTTTTACCCAAGCCTTACAGCGACCCTTGGGCTTGAGTTCCGCTCGTTGTCCTCTCCTCCACCCACACAGCAAGGAGGAGGAGTTTGGAAGCTCTCACTTCCATTTTTGATTAAGCACAGCATGCCATATCCTCCAGACCCACAACTGTGATTAATTTTGAATATGGTTACTTTAAACAATATGGACAATTGTTCTTTAAACAATAAAGAATATGGAGAGCCAGTGTGGCGTAGTGGTGAGAGTGTTAGACTGGGACTCGGGAGATCCGGGTTCTAGTCCCCGCTCGGCCATCAAGCTCACTGGGTGACTTTGGGCCAGTCACTGACTCTCAGCCTAACCTACCTCACAGGGTTGTTGTGAGGATAAAATGGAGAGAAGGATGAGGATTATGTAAGCCGCCTTGGGTTCCTTGCAGGAAAAAAGGTGGGGTATAAATATAATAAATAAATAATAAAACAAGTCAGCTTCCTAAGGAAATTAGGCTGGTTTGAAATTAACCATGGTTGATGTTAACCAGAATTTGTCAATACGGACAACACGACAAACCATGGTTAAGCTTCTGAATTCCACCGAGCCATGCAGGAGAAAGAGAGGGGGGGGGGGAAGAGTTTGTGTGTCCAAGGCATGGTGCAGCTCCTTTATGTCACACTAAACTATGGTTTGGTGTGATGTGCAAATGCAGCTATTACGTCTGAATAGGCAGCCTTGTAAATAAGTCAAAAAAGTTACTAGCCTGCAAACATTGTTACTAGCCTTCTGGGGCTGGCAAAGGACAGACAGAGAGCTCTTTTCCTCCTAAAGCAGCCCACTGCATTTCTATGCTGGATAAAAAGCACTGTGATTCCCTCCACTGGCAGCCCTCTTGGTTTCTATGCTGGGCGCAGTGGAAGGATGGAATGCTCTGTCCCTCCGCTGCCAGCCCATCCACTCGCCTGCATGGAATTCCATATCACCTATGGCTACCAGGCTAACACTTAAATCTAAGGCTGGAGCAGGGGCTTGAGTCACAAAATAAGCAAGAGAGATCTTGCAATTGGTTCAAGATTGAACAACCTTTCCAGTTACACAGCACTCCACCACATTGATTGGACAATTGGCAACTGATGGGGCTCGGTGTTTCTCAAAAACCTGCATACCCATGTATAGAAGCTGGGTCCAATAAAAGGATATTATTTTGTCTCCCCGGAGTTGTGCATTCTCGAAGAGAAACATGCCAAGGGGGAAAAAGTTACCTTAACTCCAAATATGAATCTCTTCCCAATGAAGCAAGTTTCAACTGCTTGAAATACCACACCAGGAGTTGCATCCCTGTCTGATTCTCCTGCTTCTTGGTTCAGTTCTTCAATGTACCTTGAATAAAAGCAGTACTGAAAGTTAACCGACTGAACACTGATCTGCCCCTGAGAGCAGTAATGGGGCTCAGGCACGAATGTCAAACGGTACTGCAGGGTCACACATTGGAGCAAATAGTGAAGAAAAATGAGCAAACTGTACTTTCATTCTATGGGCTGCAATCCTCTGCACACTTACTTGGGAGTAGGACCCAACTGAACATACTCCTTAGTATACACACACAGGATTGCTCTGCACATATAATATCAAGTTGAAAGTGTGGCTTGCAGTTGTCTGCTTATGAGTTCCGCCTATCAGAAAGATGCAGCATCCATCTTACCCAAACTTGAATGTTTCCCTCAAGCCCTATAAAATCCAGACACCATAGTAGGGAGAGATGCTTAACTCAGATTTTCTCGACTTGCAGTGAACATTCAAGGGATTCCCTCCCGACCCACCCCTACGTCTTTTATTTGTACAGCTGTTTTAAATTTTGATCCTTCTCCAAGTATCCTTGAAGGTATCAGATTCCTGGGACAATCCCTGGTCTCTCCAATAAAAAAAAGATGGATCCCAGGTAACAGATCTAAGAAAGTTACACTAGATAACTCTGGGTTAGATGGACTGAAGGTCTGATTCAGTGCTAGGCAACTTCATACACTGAAACCTGAGGAGGAGGCTTGAGGCGTGTGAACTGAAGAACTAGTCTGATGGGGCATGTAATAAATATAATAAATAAAATAATAAATATACTAGGGGGCAACCATGGTTAAAGACTGCACAATTACCTTGTCTAGACCTTCTGAGTGCCTTTACAGGTTGCATAGGACGGATAATTGTGCAAGTTGTTGCTTCTGCCACCCCTTCAGGGTTGGGATCTAGCTATCTTAAAGGGGTAGTGCAGGGGAATTTTGTTATTTGTTTCACCTGCATCCTGTTCTTCCTCCAAAGAATGCAGAGTGGCATATATATAGTTGCCAGGCAGCCTCCCATCCAGGCAACTTTCAGGGCCAGACCTGCTTAGTTTCAGCAACAGAAATTGGTCATGTGACTTCAGACTATAACCGGGGCCTAAGTTAGCATTGATCATGGCTCCTGAGAATCTATCTTTGCTTATATATATATATATATATATATATATATATATATATATATATAAATAAATCAAGTTTCTACCCCTCATCATTGTTGCAATTCTTGGACCAAGCCAGCATTAACTTATGAGCATAGAAGCTGGAGTGTGTGAACAGCACTTTCTCATGGCCTCTTGGCCATGTTCTTAAAACACTTTATTACCTCCCTATAATTTGCTCATTTCCCTGCAATAGAAATTTCCAAATCCTGCAAAATAGATTAAATTAAATAGGCAACATTATGCAGGGGGGACGACGACGACAAGTTTACTTCGGTATTCTTCATTTGTGCATTTTCAGTGCAGCATTTGGATTCTCTGGGTCAAAATCTGAGATTTTTTTTTAAACACAGAAAATGAAGTTTAGTGAGCACACTCCCAATTTCTTACAAATGGAAGCTAGAGTTGGGGGAATAATTATTTCTCAATGTCAGCTAGTAAATCCAAGATTCAACAGAGCATTTGAACCCAGATTTTTCAGATCCAAGTCCAGCATTCTTTCCCACTGCAATTTACGGGCCTTGCTGACAGCCCACAAATTTTATAACTGTTCAGATTTAATTGCTCCTATTAATATATACCAGATTGGTATCCAGGCAGCAAACTACGCTGCAACTGTTTTTAGAGAGATAATTAAATCACATACGGACTGGGTTGTATTGGGAGAGGCAACTCACTCAGTTCAGCAAAGCAATTTGGTTTTCATTCTTTACCTCTGCAGGCCCTTTGCCGTGACTCCAAAGTAAGCATCTAAACAGCTTCCAAATACTGTCACCTCAAGCACATCCCAAATGTCAGCTACTTCCAGCGAGAGTCGATATCTGTAGTTTGCTTCCTTTGCATCACCCGAGCACCCACACTTTAGGCAACTGTACCTGTTTTGCAAAAAAGATGAGAACACAGTTTCTGAATGCTTACATGCATTACAAGCATTTTTTGATCTCTCTTGTCATCTTAATAAACTTACAGCGCAACCCTGTGCATATCTGTTCAGAAGTAAGTTACACCGAGTCCCATGAGACTTACTCCCTACCTAGTAAGTGTGCTTAGGGTCTCTGCCTTAGAAAAAGACACTGAAGAAGCAATCCTATGCATGTTTAGACAGAAAAAAAAGGCCTACAACTCCCAGCATGCCCCAGCCAGCATAGGATTGCTCCCTGAGTTGAGAGGCGATCCACAAATATTCTAAAAAACTAAATGAGAATAAATGGAAACCAGGATCTGAAACAGCAAGAGCAACCCACCTTCGTTGGGTTTGAAAACAGGAAATCTAGGTTTAATTCTCAGCTCGGCTTTGAATTCATAAAGGTGGTTAGGGAAAGAGAGCTTTCATGTGTCCATCTGCAACACAGACACAGTTTAACTTCTCCAGTGAAAGGGGCCAGGGATTAATCCTGCACAAGAGACTCACAATCTGTTTTGGAATCTTTACACCCAATACCAGTCCTAGGGGCAAAAAGGGAAGAGAACTGTTGCAGTTATACACTCCATATGTGTTCTTCGTTATTTCATTACATATTCTAAAGCTGAGGACTGAAACTACAAGTAGGTACCAGAGCTATGCCCTTCCTCAAATTAAGCCCCCAAAAGGGGGTTAATAACAGTCTTACATCACTACCAATGGTGGGTAAACACATGAAAATAATTAGGCAATTTCACATTGGGAGAGTTATTGCATTAGATTTTGTGGACAGACATCCATGTGTCAGGAACTACTGATCTGTGTGCCGCTCCCCCGTGTGGTGAATTACTGAAGTGTAGGTGGCAGCTTCTCAGTGAAGCACCTGGACAGTCCACCCAGTGGACTGATGCCACCCACCCAGGCTGGCCACTGGATCTTCCTGGGGAGGAAAGAAAGGGTATAAAACCGTCCTGCTCCAGCTGAGCATTCTTCAAGCAACACGGTCTTCCTGAGCTCTGGTGTCTCCTGTCTCCTTGGTTGTTCCTTGGTCCCAATTTCCGACTTGCTCCACAAACCTGCCTCCCGGTTTGCCCTCCAGTTCTGACTGGGCTTCAACCCTGAGTTCTGCCTTACTTCGTGACCCCGCCTCACAATTTGGCCTGTGGTTCTGACTTACTCTTTGGTCCCTACTACTGGTTGGCCCCAGGTCCTGGCTCACTACAGACTGCTGTGCACAGCACAGCCCTGACGCCACATTACCAGATGCACAAAGTGGACTCTAGTTCACGAACGCTTGTGCTCTAATAAATCCGCTAGGCTTCCTGATACTACAACACTCTGTGCTGTGACACAGTAAGAAGGCTCCCCCACTGGGAGATGCGATTGGTAATATGGCAAAACTTTCCCAGAATGATGCTATTACAGTTAATGGATAATCAGCATCTTACAGAATTAACAGAGTTTTGGGCCTAATCTTAACTCTATCACTAATTGGTTGATGTTAATTGATCATGTCCTCCTATGAGAGGATCATCAGTTATTACAAATCCTCTTGATATGTCCATTACTGCTGGAAGAGATTGTGAGGAATGGAGGGCTGTGCCTGTATAACTTGCTTCATGGTGTCCAAAATGCCATCAGGACACCATATAAGAAAGTAATTTCCAGTCAAGCCCATGTTTTATTCCCTCGCCAGCCAATTCTATGTCCAGCACAGAGCAACTTTTGCATGAGGTGGCAATGCCGCACTGAGCAATAGTAGCTCATGTAGCAGCATTAATCCCAGACATAAATTTCTCGGTTACGTTTATTTTTATTTTTTTATTATATTTATAACCCACCTTTTTTTCCTGCAAGGAACTCAAGGCAGCTTACACAATCCTCCGCCTCTCCATTTTATCCTCACAACAACCCTTTGAGGTAGGTTAGGCTGAGAGTCAGTGACTGGCCCAAAGTCACCCAGTGAGTTTCATGGCCAAGTAGGGACTAGAACCCAGATCTCCCGAGTCCCAGTCCAACACTCTCACCATTAGACATTTGCTACTTCTGTGGCCTATAGGGTAGGGGGTGGGAAGAGAGTGTCAAAAGAATGCAAGATTGAAAGTGAACATGTATCAACAGCCTCAAGAAACCTCTTTCCTCGTTTCTTTATATAAAATGAAACAGGCATAGAACATGCACAAAAATAGCAGACAACACGACACAGCCTGCTACATTGGCCCAACTATGTCTAATTCGTTTGTAGTAATTTTTCCAGAAAGGACTGCAGGCTTTAACCTCAGTTGCCCAAGTCTGAGATGCTATGTTTATATAAGCCACTACACTTATTGCTGCGGTTACAGCAGAGCTGAGATGGATAATTCGCTTCAGAGACCATATAATGATTTGGGGTCCATAGCGGCAGAAGGAATGAGGACCAACTTAAAGCACACCTTTAATTCGCAGAATGACTCAAGTTTGTACAGCAGTTCCAAGCCTCCTGCAACCTCGTGTGACCTTAGACATGCCCACAAATTACCAGTTTCTTAAGAATGCTGGGAGTTGTAGGCCTTTTTTTCCTGTCTAAACTTGCATAGGATTGCACCCTTAATATGGTTGACTAGTATCCCATGTAAGGCAATGTCTCCAAATTATAAACTATCACTACAGGCTGTTAGCTTCATAGTGCAAATTGCTCAAATGGCTGATGAGAGGTGTTTCGCTTTTGCAATGCCATGGGCTGGTCTCTACTACAGGGATGCAAGTCTTAGGGACATAGATTTCATAGATCATAGAGTTGGAAGGGGCCTACAAGGCCAACCCCCTGCTCAATGCAGGAAACTAGAGGAGGGGTCTCCCATCCAAGTAATAACCAGGCCTGACCCTGCTTAGCTTTCCACACCCAGACAAGCTGAGCCAGCATAAGCCACAGGCCTGTGATATTATGATAGCTTCATGTGAATTTAATATGCAAATTACCACTGCATTACCTTATAGCTTCAAGTACCATGGCTGCTGTTCAGGAGTCGGACCAGAGAAATAAATGTAATTTTAATGCTGATCCCAAGCCTATAGAATTCAATGCACACTTGGTGTACTGTTAGATCACCTTTCCCTAACCTGATATTCCCCAGATGCACTGGACTACAACTCCCATTAGCCATTCTGGGTGGGGATGATGGGATCTGTGGTCCAACACATTTGGGGGGACACCAGTTTGGGGAAGGTTGTGCTAGATGGTTAGCCTATTTTATCTGGTCAAAGCCATCGAGAGCTTTTGGAGTTCAGCAGTGCTCTGGATTGAACTTACCTTTTCAAATTTAGGAATAGTTTGGAAAAGCAGTTTTGACACGAGGGATACACAAAGCTAGAGTTCTGAACAGAAATTACAGAGGCAACCAGGAGACGTCTGCCATTCATGTGCTCCCGGGGTTAGCTACAAAGAGACACCCAAAACACTGTTAGACATTCCAAGTTGCTCACAATTCTACACTGGGAACGTTTCTTAACTTAGATATATTTTACACGCGATGCAATATGGAAGATTGGCATTTGCAGTGGTGGTTGACTGTGTGAATTTGCATGAATACCAGCCTGTCTGAAGGAGAGACAGTTTTTATAATGTGCTGTAAATGCCACCGCCACCGCCACCCCCCTTTGGACAATCATATGTTATACCATTCATGTACAAGCCTCTATCCCCATTCATTTATTATGGTCTTTGCTGTGGGCATGCTTCAGACAGCTCTCTTCTGTATTGTGTGAAGTGCTCTTCGACTGACTGAGAAATCAACACCCAAAACATATTTTGAAAAGCTGTCATGCTCCAATGCAGTAATCCCCAAACCGTGCAACGTAAGAGAACTGCTAGCCTGCCACCAAAAAAGCAAGTAAATGAAAACCATTAAAGGGTCCTGTGAGCTCAAACAACCTCCTGCACCTCTTCATGATTCATTGCTCTTGATGTGCCTCCTTCCAGCCAGCCTCTAGTGGGTGGCAGGCAATTTGCCATGTCTCTGCATCAGGTGCGACCGCCTCATTCAATCACTCTGATGCAGCAGTACAATAGCATTACCTAACTCCAGATATGGCTGCCTGTTGCACCTCTGCACAAGTCATCACTCAGCACTTGCCTCCTTCCAAATAGGGGCTGTTAAACACAGGAGGTACACTCCTCTGAGGGGAAAAAAAGCAGGCCTTAGAAGTTGGGAAAACATTGCCCTAAATGTTTCAAAGGTATGCTCTTGGGTGCCCATTTCAGAAATTGATGGAATAATGAACCAACAGTGTATTTACTTGTCCACTTTATTTATTTATTTATTTATTTATTATATTTATACCCCGCCTTTTTTCCTGCAAGGAACTCAAGGCGGCTTACATAGTCCTCCTCCTCCTCCTCCTCTACATTTTATCCTCACAACAACCCTGTGAGGTAGGTTAGCCTGAGAGGCAGTGACTGGCCCAAAGTCACCCAGTGAGTTTCATGGCCAAGTGGGGACTAGAACCCAGATCTCCCGAGTCCCGGTCCAACACTCTCACCACTACGCCACACTGGCTCTCTCTCTCTCTCTCAGAATTTGCTAATACCTTAGTGGCTCATTTGCTGTAAAAGAATGCAAGATTAACACCCGCATTCCAAAAACATAAATGAAAAGACGTTTGGGTTAGAAAGGGTCTCTGTGCAGTAATAAAACACAGAAGACACAACAGTTAGGCTTAATATCTACTTTCTGAGTATTTTCATTGCTCTTTGGAGTAAACTAAATTTTCAGCAATCGTGCTGCACCAATTCGTCAGACAGGCTTGAGAATAATGTCCACTTTGCACCTGCACCAGAGATTCTCCCTGACAAACATTATCTCTGTGGAAAGTTAAAACATTTACCAAGGGAGTCTCCCCAATCTGTTTTGCTCAAGTTGTCTCTCTTCCCCAGATTCTTACCTCTGCACGTTATACTATCTGCCCTTTCTTTTTGACTGTGTCTTGCACACACACCACCACCCCCGTAGTTGTTTTAGTCAGTTGCAACAAGAATAACCAAGTCTTGTTAGATGGCCACTTCATCCAATCTGATGGGAATGGGCTCTGACCTCTGGAAAAAAAAACATGCCACAATGAATGTGTTTGTCCTTAAGGTGGCACAAGGTTCTTTGTTGGTTTTGTCTCCTTGGTGTCTGCATTCACAAATATCCCACCCAAGCCTTCATGAAGCTGTAGCCAGCACTCAGTCCCTTAACTTCAAAGCAGATTTGCCAAAGTAAAAGACATCACCACGGTTAAATGTCATTCTGCAGAAGGACCTTCATCCATTTTGCTTACAATTAGAAGACAGTGGATTACCCCATCTGCTAATCTAGTGTTTAGCATTGTTTTTGCCCTGAAAGATGGCATATAAATACAGAAATAATTAAAATTAAAATGACTGCAGCGCAGGCGCTTCAACCCTGAACTGCACGCCAGCAAAGATTACCATGGGATTAGCCTCAGGTCAAGAGCAGAACTCAAACTGATTTTAATGTTACAAGAACAAATGCTACGGACCCCCAGTTCAAGCAGCTGTTCAGGTCACTGGATAGCTTGCAGGTGCAGCAATTTAAATCTGGAACTTATGGGAAGTCCTAATATCTCAGCCTAATTTACCTCATGTTGCAAGGGAATCCTAAGGTACCTTAGTGCTTGTGAACCAGTTGTGTGGCCAGATATTTTGGAATAAACAACATATAAGAGTGACATATAAGGATGGGAGGCATTTTGAGGGAAACAGCATTTTTAAAAGGCAAAAAGGGAAAGGCTGGATTAGGGATCCCATGACACTTCCTTCCCCTGACAAGGCTTCTGTGACTTTACAAGGTGCTTTAGTGGTGGTCTCTGTTTTTGTATGTGGCTGTATTAAAGAGCCAGTGTGGTGGAGTAGACAGAATGACTTGCAACGAGTTTGGGATTGTTTAGCTTAGAAAAAAAGGTGAGTAAGGGGAGAAATGATAGAGGCCAAAATTATGCATAGTAGGGAGAAAGTGGATCAGTAGACATTTTCTCCCTCTCTCATAATGCTAGAACCCAGTGGGGTCATCCCATGAAGCTGCTTGGTGGAAGATTCAGGGCAGATAAAAGAAAGCCCTTCTTCACAGCCCATAATTAAACTATGGAGCTCACCTCCACAAGATGCAGTGAGGGCCACCAGTTTGGATGCCTTTAGAAGGGGACTGGACAAATTCCTGGGGGAGGAGGCTATCAATGGCAACTAGTCCTGACTGGCTATATGCTACCGCCAATATCAGAGGCAGTATGCCTATGTACTCCAGTTGCTGGGGAACATGGGCAGGAGGGTGCTGTTGCACTCATGTCCTGCTTGTGGGTTTCCTGTGGGCAGCTGGCTGGCCAGTGTGAACAGAATAATGGACTAGATGTACCCTTGGTCTGGTCCAGCACAGCTCTTCTCAAGTTCTTATGAGTTGCAGTCCCTCAGCCGAACTTACCGCACAGATCTACTGAAGCCTTACCAGAAATTGAGGGACAGCAGGACTAAGGCATCAGCATACTAGGACCAGGGCCATTGCTAGGTAAAAAGAGGAAGAAACTGGTGTGAACAGAGCAGGAGCAGACAACTTGTAGCCCCTCCAGACATTTTGGACTACATCTCCCACCCACCACCCACCATTAGCTATGCTGGCTGGGGGGTGATGGGAGTTGTAGTCCAACACATCTGCAGCGCAACCAGGCTCGGGAAGGCTGATCTGGAGGGCCACAAGTTGTCCAGCCCGAGCGAAGAAATAACAGCGAATGGGGCCGTAGGAAAAATGGGCCACGAACCGGAAGAAGGACGAACAAACCACCAGACTCACCGACTGTCAACCTTCCTCCGAGGTTCAATTATTTCCACATTGAATTTAACGCACCAGAGACTCAGCCCCAAACCCTGCCCCTTTAATCGATAAGGAAGTGACGACACCAGCCTCCCTCTCGCGCACCAATCAGCGCGCGCCATTCTCTGAGTAGGCGGGGCGCCCCGCCTCGATCGCCGCCGCAACCCGCTGACAGCCGTGGCATTCTATTTTCCCGCCTCAACTCAAGCCCCGCCCAGCCTCCCCTCCTTGCCCGCCGCCCCAAGCCAATCGGAGCGCTTCGCTGTTTCCAACCGCCGCGCCGTCCGGTCCCGCAAACTCGCTCGCCTCAACAGGGGAACGGGGCTTAGCCAATCACCGAAAGCCCTGAGGGACAGGAGCCTCGGGACAGTCGGTTCTCTCGCCTTTCACTCACGGAGCCCTGTTAGCCAATCGTCTTCGGGCGGGGTGGGGTTTATGCAAACTTGGCCCTTCACGCTCGCTCCCCCCCATCTCCTTCTCCTCCCCGCTTCGGGGCTGCTGTTTTCCCCCCCTCGCCAAAAGCTTTCCCGGTGATGGGCGGAGCCAGGAGCGGTCTCGTGCCTGCCTCCCTCCCCCGCCCTCCCGAAACTCAGCTATAAAAGGGCAGCGGCGAGGCTGTGGCGGAGACGCTGCTGAGGCAGGAGCGTCTGGTCATGAGGGGCGATCAGCTGTGGCGATGGCTGCCTCCGCTTCTTCTTTTTCACCTCAGTCTGGTCGGGGCCGCTGGCGGCGCTCGGGGCTTCTTCGGTCGCCCTCGCCTCCGCGCGGCGTCCTGGCCGGATAGCGCCCCTCTCCTTGACCCCCGCGTGTACCGCACCTGCTACATCGCCCAGAAGGTAAGAAGAGGAGAGTTCCCCTCAGGCCCCCCCTTGAATAGGGGAAATGGCTCTCTGGGTGGGCGGTTTTAACCACCCAACCCCATCTCCATAAGCTAATCACAATGGCTTTATCCACTTTTTACAATTATTATTATTAAGATCCTAAGAAGAGCCACGCTGCATCAGGTCCAAGGGTCCAGCTAGTCCAGCATTCTGTTCGCACAGTGGCCAAGCAGCCCACGGGAAACCCACAAGCGTGGCATCAGTGCAACAGCACCGTCCCGCCCATGTTCCCCAGCAGCTGGTGTACATACACTGCCTCTGATACTGGAGGTAGCATACAGCCATCAGGACTAGGAGCCGTTGATAGCCTTATCATGAATTTGCCCTTTTAAAGCCATCCAAATTGGTGGCCATCGCTACGGATCTTGTGGAAGTGAATTCCATGGTTGAACGATGGACTGTGTGAAGAAGTCCTTCCTTTTATCTGTCCTGAATCTCCTACCAATCAGCTTCATAGGATGACCTCAGGTTCTGATACTATGAGAGGGAGAAAAAATGACTCCCTCTCCACTTTCTCCATACTATGCATAATTTTGTACACCTGTATCGTGTCTCCCCTTACTTGCCTTTCTTTTAAGCTAGTCTTAGAGTAGAAATGTTTCATCTGGTAAGAACATAAGAAGAGCCCTTCTCGATCAGACCAAGGGTCCAACTAGTCTTGCATTCTGCTCACACAGTGGCCGGCCAGCTGCCCACGGGAAACCCACAAGCAGGACATGAGTGCAACAGCACCCTCCCACCCATGTTCCCCAGCTACTGGTGTGCATAGGCATACTGCCTCCGATACTGGAGGGATCATATAGCCATCAGGGCTAGTAGCCATTGATAGCCTTACGCCATGAATTTGTCCAATCCCCTTTTAAAGCTCTCCAGATTGGTGGCCATCACTACATCTTGTGGTAAAACTGTGCGCTGTGTGAAGAAGTCCTTCCTTTTATCTGTCCTGAATCTCCCACCAATCAGCTTGATGGGATGACCCCTTTGGGTTCTAGTATTATGAGAGAGGGAGAAAAATGTCTCCTTGTCCACTTTTTCCACACCATGCATACTTTTGTACACCTCTGTCATGTCTCCCCTTACTCACTTGTTTAGCTTTTTCTAAGCTAAACAATCCCAGCTGCAGTAATTCAAAATGTGTGTGTATATGAGACAGAGTCAGACAGACATTCAACATCAGGGCTGGGCTGAAGTCCCCTCAGCGTGTAAGATGATTTATACAGGAACTCATTTCAGTCATTAGGAAACAAGCGGCAATAAAAATGACAAAATTAAGTAGCTATTTGTTATCTATCAAACTTATGCTGGCGCAGCTTGCCTGAGTGTGGAAAGCTAAGCAGTGTGAGAGCCAGTGTGGCATAGTGGTTAGAGTGTTAGACTGGGACTCGGGAGATCCGGGTTCTAGTCCCCGCTCGGCCATGAAACTCACTGGGTGACTTTGGGCCAGTCACTGACTCACCGCCTAACCTACCTCACAGGATTGTTGTGAGGATAACATGGAGAGGAGGAGGAATATGTAAGCCGCCTTGGGTTCCTTGCAGGAAAAAAGGCGGGGTATAAATATAATAAATAAATAAAATAAATAAGCAGGGTCAAGCCTGGTTATTACTTGGATGGGAGACCCCTCCTCTAGTTTCCTGCATTGAGCAGGGGGTTGGGCTCGATAGCCTTGTAGGCTTCTACCAACTCTATCTATGAAACTCTCTTAAGGAGATGTGATTAGGACATACAAGCAGCTTAAGGAAAAGTCTACAGGGCCAGTAAATCATGTTTGTGGGGCTTGGCTATGGCTTGGAGAAAGAAATAACAAAAACAAAGCGAGTGTCATAAGAAATGACAGAAGGCTAAACACGATCTTCCAATTGCACTGTTGAGTGATCAAAGTCCTCCCTCCCTCCCTCTCAATCGCGCTCTGTCTCTCATACACACAGTATCTATGAGAGAGGGAGAAAAATGTCTCCCTCTCCACACCATGCATAATTCTGTGCACCTCTGTCCTGTCTCACTCACCTTTTTCCTAAGCCAAACTGTTCAAGCTGCTGTAACCTTTCCTCATAGGGGAGTTGCTCCAGCCCCCTGATCATTTTAGTTGCCCTTTTCTGCCCATTTCCCAAATCTACAGTATTCTGTTTTAGGTGCAGTGACCAGAACTGTACACAGAATTGTAAGTGTAGTTGCTCTATAGATTTTATAACTTGAGTATGATCTTGGCAGTTTCATTTTCAATTCCTTTCCTGATTATGCCTAACATGGAGTTTGCCTTTTTCACAGCAGCTGCACACTGGGTTGACATTTTCATCAAGCTGTCCACCACAACCCCAAGATCTCTTTCTTGGTCAGTCACCACTAGCTCAGATCCCATCTGCTTATACTTGAAGTTGGGATTTTTGAGGGGAGGGGGATTTTTTGGTGTATTTTTTGTTTTTACTCTTTTTATTGCTGCATCTGTTTTTGTTGGGGTTTTTGTTGTATGCTGCCTTGGGAGGGCTCCTGGTCTGAAAGGTGTCCAAGAAATATTTTTAATAATAATCTAGTGGCAGGGAGAAACTTAGGTGGTCACTGCAACTCAATGTGGTAATGATAGCCACACACTGCTCCTCCCCCCACTTTTGAAAGAAAAAAAATCATGGAGACTTCTCTTTCCAGCAGTGGACTGAGAAGTGTTTTTCACAAACCCACAAGTATTTATGTATTAACATTTCTATACTACCTCCCATGAGGAAGGGCTTTAGCTCAGCGGTAGAGCACCTGCTTTGCATGCAGACGTTTCCTGGCTCAATCCCTGGCGTTTCCAGGCAGGGCTAGGAAAGAATCCTGCCTGAAGCCCTGGAGAGCTGCTGCCAGTCTGTGTTAATAATACTGGGCTAGATGGACCAAGGGTCTGACACTGTATAAGGCAACCTCCTGTGCTTCTTATTTACTGCAAAGCCATCAAGCATGGCATGAAGTCATGGTCACCGATTTGGCTGGCTTTAAAAGGGGATTCGACAGATCCATGGAGGATAACGCTATCAATGGTTTCTAGTCCTGATGGCTATATGCTACCTCCAGGACTATGTACACCAGTTTCTGGGGAAGGCGGGAGGGTGCAGTTGCACTCATGTCTGCTTGTGGGTTCCCCGTGGGCAGTTGGTTGGCCACTGTGAACAGAATACTGGACAAGATAGACCCTTGGCCTGATCCAGCAGGGCTCTTCATATGTTCTTATGAAAGCAACAGCTGACTATGGGAAGTTAGCTTAACTAATGTGGGTGATTTATTTTATTTATTGCATTTCTATACTGCCTTCCTGGAACGAAAATTCAGAAACCAAAAATCACAAAGATATAGTAAAATGTTAAATAGATTAGATTTCATAGGTTTCATAGATCATAGAGTTAGAAGGAGCCTACAAGACTATCGAGTCCAACCCCCTGCTCAATGCAGGAAACTAGAGGAGAGGTCTCCCATCCAAGTAATAACCAGGCCTGACCCTGCTTAGCTTTCCACACTCAGACAAGCTGAGCCAGCGTGGCTAATAGCTACTTGTTACCTTGCCTGCCTCTACTTTGTCATCATCTCCAGCTGCTAATGAAGCCTAATGTCCTTTTGCTGAGGTGCAAACCCTCCTGTCTCCCTTCCACTCCCGTTGCCTTCCCATCTGTCAGCCTGGGCTTGCAAGTTCCTTGTGCCTTGTAGATTAACTGTCTGCAATGCTTTGCCTACCATAGCTCCTGTGTGCACTTGCTTGAGAGCAAGCTTCTTACTTACTTCTGAGCAAGCCTGCATAAGACTGTGCCATAAAGAATTAGTTGATTGATAGAGCAGAAGATCTAAAGGCAGATGACTTGGCAGCTGAAATGTCTTGAGGAATACTGGCCTGCTCTACAGGTCACCTTTCGCACAACTGATAATTAAGGTATGGCTTCTATCAGTATGGAAGCCTGCTGTATTAACTGGTCTGCGGGAGGCGCTGACAATGGGAATGTGGCTGTGATCAGTGGGTGGGAAGAAATGGTGAATAATGACTTGCACTCTGTCTCTTAATAGAAGTAAGTTTGGGTTGTCTAGGAAATAGTGGCGGAGTGGAGCCAGGGCTCACAGGGACATGGTGCCGGCACTTTATTAGCAGGGATGCTGATCTCATCTGCCACCCCATCAGAATTCCATGTTTCCTCTGAGCTCAGCTGCAATTTTTACAAATGAGTTTTCCCAACACCGATATATTGGCCTTGTCTTGAAGGGGCAATTAAGACGCATTAGCTTTAGAAAATAATCTGCTTCTGGTGGAGATAAAACAGCTACAACTGATTTGTTGGCATGGATCAAGACATCTTCCTGAATTTTTGGACTCTCCTTGGAGCCATGACTACGGGGACAATCATGATTCATAGATCATAGAGTTGGAAGGATCCTACAAGGCTATCGAGTCCAACCCCCTGCTCAATGCCGGAAGCTAGAGGAGGGGTCTCCCATCCAAGTAATAACCAGGCCTGACCCTGCTTAGCTTTCCACACTCAGACAAGCTGTGTCTGTACTTCAAAATTTAGAAATATTCCACTGCTAGGGAATGAAGTGACACAAACTGTTATAGCTGTACCAAAGGGAAGACCTTAAGTGTGGCGACTGGATGGGCCACCTGACTTAAGTGTAGAGATATATAATGTGCAATGTTGCTATAGGTAACAAGTGGGGCCTGCAACAAAATGTTGTAGCGTGGAGAGGTCCTGTTCATGATTTCAGTCAGCCATGCCTTCTTTCAGGATATTCCATTCTCTTTTCCAATAATCACTCTGCATGCTGTGGCCACTGAGCTTAATCAGTCCTCATTGGGCTGTTTAGGGTTTTTTCAGAAGATGTTTTGGTACTTCTGCAAACTTCATGGTTCTGCTGACACCTCTCTTCTGAATAGGTGGTGCCATTTTGGCTACATAAGTATCAGCACTCCTGCCAGTACATCAGAGATGGGTTTTTTAAATTGCTGCACCTTCAATGCCTCCAGAGTGGGAGAGCCCACCACCGCCCTATTTATGTATGTTTATTTAAAAAAAACTCAGAACAAAAGAACAGTTTGCAAGCCATTGCACTGAACTGTTGTGCTCTTCAGTACTCTGATGAAGGTTCCCTAGGTGCCAGCAACGTGACTGCCTAGGAGGATGGAAGACTGCTTTTACACCTCCACATAATTACTCTTGTATATGAAACCAAGAAAGCACTAATTACAAGTCCATCAAAACAAACTGATGGCAAGCGATACTGCATGTGCCTTCCTCCCTTTTACCGACAATTGGAGGCACTTATTAAATCAGCAAAGTGATCTGGCTTGCGCCATCTCTTACCTTCCACCCTAGAGTTATTTTTACTGACTGAGCCACCCTGGGATAAGGCATTACTACAGCAGGAGAAATTCAGCATTCTAGGCTTCCCCTGAAAGCCTACCTAAGCTGCCATGTCTATTGTGGGCAGCATTACGAGACAGTTAAAGCACACAAGCAGATGCTTCTTCTAGCTCAAGAGCACTCAAGTTAAACCCAGAGCTCACCTTCAGCTCCAAGATAAAATATTAAAGCCGTGTCCCATGTTCTACCATCAACTGCCTTATTTCTCCTAGGTAACCAGATGCAATGGAGAATAGGGCACCTGGACTGCTAGCTGTTGTAAAGGGGAAACCATTTCAGCCAAGTGTAGTTCATCAAGCAGGGTGAGAAAAGATGCTTGTACCAAGAGTTGCACAACTGTCAGGAGATGCAAAGTGGGCAGATCTTCTGCATTTCCGTTCCTTCCTCTTTTCCCCCCTCCCATCTTCTCTTAATAGCTAAAGAAAAAATGCATGCTTAGATGTTGGCTGGGGCATGTTGGGAGTTGTAGGCCTTTTTTTCTGTCTAAACATGCATAGGATTGCACTTTTAAAATAGTTTTAAAGAGAGAGAACTTTAACAAAAGATAGATATTAAAGCAGCTAAAACATGGGAAAGTAGGATTTTAAAAGGCAACTTGGTTAAAAATAAAACAAGCAGCCATAGCTGCCAAGTCATGTTTGGCACCCAAGATAAAAAATGACAAACTCATCATTGGCACTCACTAGTTGCTCCAAAGTAAAAAATCACTATCTGTCCATGTCCGCAAAGTGTTCTTAGGAGCCATGAAGTTCCTTGGAATTTTGTGAGGATTTATTCAAGAGAACAGTAGTGCCAAACAAGCTTTCCTAAAACAGGGTTACCAGCTGAGACTATAGGAGTGTTGGGTCCATTATATGCCTATGGAAAGGCCCAACAGCCATTGTGCCCAGGGTAGACGGCCTGTGGTTACCTCCATGTGTTTGGGATTGCAACTCCCATAAGCCCCAGCCAGCATGGCCTGTGGTCAGGGATTATGGAAGTTGCAGTCCAAAACATCTGGAGGGTGCCAGGTTGCCTACCCCTGGAGTAGGTCCTAAAATACTCGCTCAATTACATTTCTGTTGTGGCTTTAGTTTTGGAGGAGCAGCTAAATAAAGTTTTAAAATTATACAAAAATAAAATCAGGTCAACAAGTAAAAAATGGAATAGTAAAAACAAGAGTAGCAGAACATCAGCGTTAGTTCAGAGCCAGTAAAAAAAAGTTGTGAAAGATTGCATGATTTTGACAAAATAAAGTTTTAACTGGTACCCAAAAGCCATTAAGGGAATGCTGAGCTAAGGAACAGGTAGGACAGTTCTTCAGTTGAGGTCCATAACTGAGGAGGCTCTGTCTGTTGTGTTGCCTCTTCTTCAGAAGTGAGGTGGGTGGAACGCCGAATGAGGGCCTTGGATCTTAATAAACGCACAGGTTCATATGGGAGCAGTGGTCCTTTAGGTACCCTGGTCCCAATCCGTTTAAAAACAGCACTTTGCTGGCTTACACTGTGTTTCCATGCACAGTCTGAAGTACTGGTACTTGCAGAACTGGCAAGATATGTTCCCTGTTGCTAGTATAAGTTTATACCAATTGAAGTTTGTGAACAGTCTTCAAAGGTAGCCCCACATTATAGTAATCTTATGTGGATGTTATTGGAGCATGATTTTTCTGCAACATGTAGGGAGGTCCCTTCCAGATGCTTTGAACTACAGTGGTCATCAGCCCTCACCATTGGCGGGAGCTGTAGTCCAAAAGAATGGACTCTTGTATCTAGTGATCATTAAGAACTGCATGCCCTCTGTGTTGTCACTTGGGCACTTGTGGTCCCTAGGTTAGGGAACTCTTAATTAGTTCTAGTCTGTAACCCCTTTCTCTTCAGTAATGGAGTCTGCCTGAAAGAAAGGAAATCAAATCGTTGCTGTCCTAGTAATATCCTCCTTCTTGGATGACTGAGGTCTTGCCCCATGTGGCACAAAGATCTGGTAGCAATCGTGCTCAAAACCAACAATTGCCTCCAAATAAATTGGCGTTTTCTAGTGTTCATATTGCTTGCTCAAAGCCTTGAACATGGACTTAAGTGTTTATTATACTTATATTCTGCCTTTTTTCCTGCAAGGAACCCAAGGCAGCTTATGTGATCCTCCTCCTCTCCATCTTTATCCTCACAACAACCCTGTGAGATAGGTTAGGCTGAGAGTCAGTGACTGACCCAAAGTCACCCAGTGAGCTTCATGGTCAAGTGGGGACTAGAACCCGGATCTCCGGGGTCCCAGTCCAACACTCTCACCACTACGCCACACTGGATCCCCAATGCCATTTTTTCTGCCCCTCCCCTTTGCCCCAAACCAAAAAGCTTTCTTTTGGGAGGGAATGGCAGAAGGTTCACTTTCTACAGGAGTCACCCTATGGGACTTCTTGGTAGCAACCAAGTCGAGCCCGTGATCCCTGATGTAACAAGATGCTCGGTGTCTTGGCAGAGGCTTTTGCAGAAGCTCTCTTTGCTGAGAGAGTCTTGTGCACCTGCTGCTCCTTCCTCAAAGTTTAGCACTTCTTTGGGGGTGGCAGGAGGCCAGGGTGTCCTCCAGTTTGAGGTGGCTGTGCCAATACTTAACTGTGGCTGCTCTAATTTGAACTGGAGTGCTTGAATGTACAAGAACCCCCCCAGCTTGGAATAGTCACCCCATCCCTTACAATCCGATACTGCTGGGCCTTGAAAAATAGGGCGGGTGTGTGTGTATGTCCTCTGGGGCCATTATTTCTCACGGACCACAATGGCAGCAGTGGAAGTTGGGGCACCAGGAGGGCCGAGGTGATGACCTGGAACATTGCTGTCTCCCAGTTTCTCCCTCTTTACTGCCATTGAGAAGAACAGACTCAGGAATTGATTCCATCCGGACCCAGCTGAGAGAAGTCCTTGGCAATGCTGTGAGAACGAGGCAGTTTTATGGTCGTCCGCTTTCAGTTTATTTATTTTACTTATTTGTTATATTTATACCCTGCCTTTTTTCCTGCAAGGAACCCAAGGCGGCTTACATAATCCTCCTCCTCCTCTCAATTTTATCCTCACAACAACCCTGTGAGGTAGGTTAGGCTGAGAGTCAGTGACTGGCCCAAAGTCACCCAGTGAGTTTCATGACTGAGCGGGGAATAGAACCCAGATCTTCCCAGTCCAACACTCTCACCGCTACGCCACACTGGCTCTCACAGTTCTTCTCTGTGTACTGGCTTTTTGCTCTTAATTTTAATTACTGCTGTTGGGTATTATCTGCTGGACTGTGTGGAGGATTTTTTACTGTTAGCTTCTTTGGGAATCGGCTGAAAAGCAAGGTATAAATAAACGGGCAGTGCTGTGAACAAAAGCTTCCAGGGTCCATTTGCCAGGCTCTCCCTCCTCCTTGGCAGTTCAGTGAATGAATGCCTTTGGCATGCTGCTGCTTCTTCCCTTGAGTAAATGTACTTGATGAGCCTTGTCAGCTTGCTCTTTGATTCTATGAGTAAGCCTGAATGAGTGCAAGGAGACAAAACTCTCCCCTTCCCCAGCAGTGTCTCATCACCTGCATCACATACAATCATCATGGGTGGTATAGTGAGATATTCCCTGGCTACTTTTTAAAATAAGCAGTTGTCTGTCAGATGTGACTGACCTGTGTTACTCTTACTCACTTGAGTCCTCTTTGGCTCGCGCTTCCATCACAAGGATGCAGTGAGTGACAAAAGAAGCTGGGTATGAAACAATAGCACTTGGGGAGCTCGGAAAGTGTGGAAGTAGTTGCTTGTGTTTTCTCAGTGAAACTTTATTTTTATGTACTTATCTGCAGGTCACACTGCAGACATGACTTTAAGGATGTGTGGAAACCAAGAGCTTCCTGCTTAATTTGCAGCTTTTTCCTTCACGGCTGTACTTAATGTAGTAATAAAGTCACTGGCAAACACAGCCCCACCACTCCATAGATTTTCCTTCCCCCTCAGAAAGCTAGGCTGGGCTGAATCGCTTCCACATTTATCAGTGGCATTACTAGACATTGATTTGAGTTCTTCCTAGTTGTCAGTTGCTTGCTCCTGTTCCATCATATTTGCGTTCCTCTCTTCCTCCTCCCAAAATGTATCAGTGGTACACATGAGGCTATCCCAATTATTGATTAATTATGCTTATAAACTGCATAATATAAAAATCTCTAAGCAGTTCACACATAAAAATATCGTTCACATTTAAATACAGTATTAAAAACATTTTCCGTTACAGTAAATACAAAGACATTTAATATACACTATTAAAAACTTTCAAACTACAGTAACAGGACAGAACAATACAAGAAACCATGACCTGGTTTGTAGGACATGACAATGCCCCCTGGCTGATGAGGCAGGGTGAGTTGTCTTGTGCCAACTCGGCGCAGTTTCTTTAGGGTTACTTATTTTTCACAAACAAGCCACCCTCAGAACCCATGGCTTATTTTAGGGTTGTTCTAACCCATGGTGGCTTGTGTTATCTGAACCTGGCAGGGCGACTTCATCATGAGTTGTTGGAAGTGGCTAGACAGCCCGGCAAGAGGGCCAAAACTCCCTGCCCCCCCCCCCCGCGATCTCACTGGTGCTGCCACCATCCTTCCTCACCCCTTCTCAGTGCCCTCTGCCCCATGCTCTGAAAAATAGAGAAGGACACCAGAGGGTGCCCTGAATGCTTTTTTTTCAGTTTAAAAAAAAAAAAAATCAGTCCTGCACACGTGCGCAGAAATGAATTTCCACTGCTAGAAAATTTGCGTATATTTTCCCTCCATTTTACTGTTTTGCCATGCCGTTTGTTTATGTTTAGCTCACTGCTCTGTAACTTACATACATGTGCGCACGCGCGCACGCGCACAGTGCCTTGCGGAAGTATTTACCCCCCTTTGACTTTTCCACATGTTGTTGTGTTACAACCTGAAATTGAAATGGATCCAATTGGCATTGTTACCACTTGATGTACACAAGATACTCAACACTGTGAAGGTGCAAAATATTTTTATTCTGGCACAAAAGTTAAGTAAAGAAAAACGAACTGAGCTGAATAATGAACAGAATCAAAGAAGACATCAAATCAAAACAGAATCAAAGAAGGGGGAGTTCACCTGTTTGTTCCTTGGCTGCCATGTTGGGGGGGAATCCCTCCTCTGAAGCTAGTATTTCATAGATCATAGAGTTGGAAGGATCCTACAAGGCTATCGAGTCCAACCCCCTGCTCAATGCCGGAAGCTAGAGGAGGGGTCTCCCATCCAAGTAATAACCAGGCCTGACCCTGCTTAGCTTTCCACACTCAGACAAGCTGTGTCTGTACTTCAAAATTTAGCAATATTCCACTGCTAGGGAATGAAGTGACACAAACTGTTATAGCTGTACCAAAGGGAAGACCTTAAGTGTGGCGACTGGATGGGCCACCTGACTTAAGTGTAGAGATATATAATGTGCAATGTTGCTATAGGTAACAAGCTGAGCCAGCGTAAGACAGGCCTGTTGGGAGAAAATCCCTCATTGGCACCAGAACTCCCTCTTTCTCTCTTCCCTGAACTTGCTACTTATCAGTCCCCCAGCTAATAGCATCTGCATTTTTAAAAACATGTTAAACGCAAAGATGCATTCAATGACGCATCCAGTTTGGCTAATATTCATGAGCCAAACTTGTCTTTTTTGTAGGTTTGTGTTGTTGTTGTTTTTTAAAAAAATTGGCATTACTTTAGTAAGTTGACACATCTAGATATCAAATCTGAATTGTTCCTGTCTGACGCAGCTGTTTTAGGATTGGCATCATTTTGGCATTCTGAAAGAACGCTGTGTTAACTACACTGACCAAGCAATACAGTTGTTAATGATGGAGTATCATGGTTGCATAAGCTGGCCTGGCGTCCCAAATCTCTCATTAGAATGGAAAGGTGTAGCCAAGGTAATGTCTTGCGTGATATGTGGGTTCACTGCCACACCCAAGCATAGAATTCCAGGGACGCCCATTCTCAGCCCAGCTGGCACTGCCCCATGAATCTGCTTCTAGCACCCCCTCCTGCCTTCAAGGGCCTTGAACTCGCTGTCTTTTACAAAAGGTGGAGCTCTCTGGATTGTTCCACAGCGATTGTTCCACAGCGTTCTTCCACAGCGTTCTTGAAGGTTCCTTTTGATGTGCAAAAGAAGATGGTAGAGTGATGGTATTAGCAGCTCTACTGATATAATTACTCATGTTTCCATACTAACAGCCGTGTTAGTCTGTTGCAGCAAAAACCAAGTCTTGTGGCACCTTGAAGAGTAACAGGTTTATTATGGCACAAGCTGTTGTAGACTACGGCATAATTCATCAGTTTCTTGAAGTATTATCCCAAGTTCTCTGTGTGTGTGTGTGTGTGTGTGTGTCCTCTCTCTCTCTCTCTCTCTCTCTCTCTCTCTCTCTCTCTCTCTCTCGGGCAGGGTGTGTGTGGAATTGTCAGCTAAGATCAGAGGGAACTGAAATGCAGTTAAGTACAGACAGTGATAACTTACCTTAACAGCAGCCATTCACCAAACAATTGTTGGGACATCCTTGTCATCATCAGGCGATCACTCGTGACCGAGTAAGATTGTCTTCCGGGATAAAAGGAGGAAATTCTAAAGAAGATTGTGTAGACTCTAGCGATGGGTCCGTAAGTGACTGTGGAGGCCAATTCTAGATCCACACAGCTTCCCACAGTGAGGACACAGGTTACCAGATAGAAGATGGTCCTGTAAAGGATTCATTTGACGTGCTTTTCGCTTAGCACGTTTCTCCCTTTCACCTTGCACTCGGGCTTCTTCAAAGTCCATGGAACCTTTGTGAAAGGCCAACCTCCATTTAGATCGTTCATGGGCCAGAGCTTCCCAGTTTTCGATGTTTATATTGCATTTTTTTAGATTAGCCTTATGAACATCTTTAAACCTCTTATATTGACCACCGATATTCCGCTTTCCATCCTTGAGTTGGGAGTAAAGTAACTGCTTTGGGAGGCGGCAGTCAGGCATTCGAACAACATGACCGGTCCACTGAAGTTGGCGTTGAAGGATCATTTTTTCAATGCTAGTAGTCTTTGCTTCTTCCAGTACACTGACATTTGTTCGCCTATCTTCCCAAGTAATTTGCAGGATTTTCCGGAGGCAACGTTGATGAAACCTTTCAAGGAGGTGGAAGTGACGTTTATAGATAGTCCATGTTTCGCAGGCATACAATAAAGTTGGTAATACAATGGCTTCATAAACCAGTGTTTTGGTCTTCTTACAAATATCCCGATCCTCGAACACTCTATGTTTCATTCGAGAAAATGCGGCACTTGCGGAGCTCAGACGATGCTGGATTTCACTGTCGATGTTAGCTGTAACAGAAAGATAGCTGCCAAGATAGAGAAAATGATCGACGTTTTCCAGTATTGTCCCGCCAAGCTGGATAGATGGCATCACCAAAGGATTGGCTTGCACTTGCTGATGAAGCACTTTGGTTTTTTTGATGTTAAGTGAGAGACCAAGTTTTTCGTATGCTTCTGCAAAAGCATTTAGGATAGTTTGGAGATCATCCTCTGAATGTGCGGAGACCACATTATCATCAGCATACTGAAGTTCCACAACGGAGGTTGTAATTACCTTACTTTTTGCTTTCAGCCTGCTGAGATTAAAAAGCTTTCCATCTGTTCGATATATAATTCCCACACCGGTGGGGAGTTTCCCCTCGACAAGATGTAAAACCATGGCGATGAAAATGGCAAATAATGTTGGGGCGATAACACATCCCTGTTTAACACCTGATCCCACTTTAAATGGAGCACCATGAGAGCCGTTGTTGTCCAAAACCGTTGCCGTCATGTTGTCATGGAGAAGTCGCAAGATATTCACAAATTTATTGGGGCATCCAATTTTCATAAGGATAGTCCAGAGAGCTGTACGGTCTACAGTATCAAAGGCCTTAGCCAAATCGATAAATGCCATATAAAGGGGTTGATTTTGCTCCCGGCATTTTTCTTGGAGCTGACGTGCAGTAAAAATCATGTCTACTGTCCCTCTAGAGGGGCGGAAACCATATTGAGTTTCAGGGAGGATCTCTTCTGAAATAGATAGAAGACGGTTTGCAAGAATCCTAGCAAATATTTTACCTGCGGTTGCTAAGAGAGAAATGCCCCGATAGTTTCCACAGTCTGTTCTATCACCCTTCTTAAAGAGGGTGATAATTATGGCATCCCTGAAGTCTTCTGGGATCTCTTCTCTTATCCAGATTTTTTCGATGAGTTTATGAAGATGTTGTACAAGTTCGGGCCCCCCTTCTTTAAAGATTTCAGCAGGAATCCCATCTGGTCCACTAGCTTTGTTGTTCTTCATTTGATTAATGGCTTTTTTTACTTCATCCAAAGTGGGGAGTATTGCAAGTTCCTCTTTAATTTGTTTTTGCGGGATTTGCGAAAAAATCTCATTATCCACCTTAGGTTTACGATTTAAAAGGTCATAATAATGCTCTTTCCAACGCAGTGCAATAGACTCTTTGTCTTTTAAGAGTTTGGTGCCATCTTTTGATTGTAAAGGGTTTGTACCATAGGTTTTTGGTCCATAAATGGCCCTTGTGGCCTTAAAAAAGCCCCGTGCATCATGAGATTCTGCAAGTTGTTGAATTTCTTCAGCTTTCTTTTTCCACCAAGCGTTCTTAAGTTCTCTTGTTCTTCTTTGGACCTCAGCCTTTGCGCTAGCGTAGGTTTTTTTCTTGGCAGCGCAGTTAATATCATTTTGCCATATTTGGAAGGCTTTCCTTTTTTGGTCAATTATATATTTAATCTCATTGTCATTTTCATCAAACCAATCCTGATGTTTCTTAGTTTCATATCCAATAGTTTGTTCACAAGCTGCAGTAATGGAGGTTTTCAGCTTAGACCAATGGTCCTCAATGTTGTCAGGAGGTTCCGTAGGTAGATGTTCCTTAAGAAGTGATTGAAGACGAGTTTGCTTAATAGGATCTTGAAGGACTTGGGTGTTCATTTTACGCCTTGGTTTCCTTCCTTGAAGCCTACGTTGGGGAGCAATGTTGATAACCATTTTGGACCGGATTAGTCGGTGGTCTGTCCAGCAGTCGTCGGCACTCACCATGGCCCTAGTAAGAAGTACATCACGGCGATCTCTAACGCGGACAATTACATAATCCAGAAGATGCCAGTGCTTTGACCGTGGGTGCTGCCATGATGTTTTAAACTTATTCTTTTGTCGAAAGAGCGTGTTTGTGATAGTGAGATTATGCTCTGCACATATAGACAAAAGTAAGAGTCCGTTCGGGTTGCTATTACCAACTCCGTCTTTTCCAATAGTTTCTGGCCATAAATCAAAGTCACGCCCGACTCTTGCGTTAAAATCGCCCAGGAGGATAATTTTATCCTCCTTAGGTATATCTGACAGGAGAGTGTCCAACTGGCTGTAAAAACTTTCCTTGATGTCATCATCAGCATCTAATGTTGGTGCATAAGCGCTCAAAATAGTTACCTGTTGGTTATTGGCGAGCTTTAATCGAAGAGTTATCAGGCGTTCGTTAATGCCAGTAGGAACTTCTGACAAAGAGTTCACTAGTTCATTTTTGATGGCAAAGCCTACACCATGTATTCGTCGGTCCTGCTCAGGTAGTCCTTTCCAGAAGAAGGTATAACCTCCTTTTTCTTCTTTCAGCTGTCCCTCTCCTGCCCTTCGAGTTTCTTGAAGTGCTGCTATGTCAATTTTAAACCGTCTCAGCTCCCTTGCAATAATAGCAGTCCTACGCTCAGGGCGTTCACTATCTATGTTATCCAGCAATGTCCGTATATTCCATGTTCCAAAATTCAAATGTCTTTTTCGACCGCTAAAATGGTGACCCCACTGGACGCGGTAATCCAGTCAGGGGAGAGAGAGGTAGACTATGTTTAGGGCACCTTTTCTAGCCCCCTCCCCATGCGGGGTGAGCAGAGTGGATCCTAAATAGGGCTGCTCAGTCATGGATACAGCTGCCGAGCTGCTCGACTACCTCGTTCCTTGAACAGGGCGACTGAGTCTTCATCCACCGCCCATGTGCTGGTCCATGACTAGGGGCTTCCAGATTCACAGTCCTGCCCCCGTTGCCATTCGCCAGTCGCCATGGGACTTTTTTTTTGTTTGGTTGGTTGGGTTGGGTTGGATGGGTTGGGTTGGAAGACGCCTGTGCGTGAAACTGTTTTATGTGGGGAGATCGGTGCACAACGAATCACCACACAAACTTGACAGAGTACGGCAGAGATCCAATGGCACGGTTACCCTGACGATTGGAAAACCATTCTCTGCTGCAGCCTTCATCCGCCTTCACAGCCGTTGTAATTTATGTTTAATTATCTTCCGCCTGTTCTGCCGTTGAGGACTTTATGTTTTGGATCGTTCTTTGTCTCTGTGATCTCTGTGATCTCATTTGGTGATCTCATTTAACACATGTACCGTACTGTGATTAAAAACAACAACAACAACAACCCTTTGTCTCTGTTCAAACCACAGGAGATAAGAGTTGAACCTCTTACTCAAGCTTGCTATTCCACCAACTTCTATTAACTGCCTACCTACACAATATTTTTCTTTAGAATTTCCTCCTTTAAAAAAAATCTTTTTGTAATTTTTATCCTGGAAGACAATCTTACTCGGTCACGAGTGATCGCCTACTACTAGTACCTACACATGTTTCTGTTAGTAACTCATGGCTTAAAAGAATAAATATTTGCCTCACATTGATAAAACTTACCTGTAGGGTGGATTGATTTCAGATCAAGGCAATTTAAATAATTGATTTGAACCAAATTTCCCATGGATTCTTCACATATTTTCTAAACAATAGTGCAAACTAGATCACTAAGTCTTGTTAAATTACGACTAAAAAGAGTGTTATTTACTCTAGCCATTCTCAAACTTTTTTCCTGCTGACCAGTTGAAAATTACTGAGGCTCTGGGTGGATTACTTAAGATCACCCATGCTGGCTGGGGAATGCTGGGAATTGTAGGACTTATTTCTGTATAGGATTGTGCCCTTAGTCAGCTTTTGTGGTTTTACAAATCAAAGTGCATAACTAATTAGATGCATAGTGTGGAGAACACGGTTGAGCATAGTGAGAACATAGTGTGAACACACACGGTTGAGCGAACCCTGTCCTAGTTTTCCTAGTTTCCTAGGCTCCTTCCAACTCTATGAAATCTATGAAAACACCCCTCGGTGCACCTGACAGACAGTCGGGTTCACCATGGGTTGTCCTTCCCTCTCGATCCTCTGGGAGGCATCTCAGGGGACTTGGCAGCTGAAACTGCCTTGTCTCCTTGCCCCACTCTGATTGTGAGCCCTTTTGTGCTTGCTGTGGCTTTATCCCCCCTTCTCCCCACCCCCCCTTTTAGATAACTTTTTGCGATCTCCAAAGTGATAGCCACTGGCACCCTTCCAAAGTGCCCAAGTGGCACATTGGAGGGACTGTAAGTCGTTCACCACCTTTTAAAAATTATTGTTTCGCACAGCTGAATGGGCGCAATTTTTTTCGTTATATATTTGCCGGTATTCTGGAGTTTTGCAACTCTGAATAGCCGATATGGGAAGGCTTGCCTGGGCAATGTCAATGTGCAGTAGGCATCAACCATGGACATTGATGAAGAGAAGCCTCCAAATAAATTATTTGGTTACTTTGTGTTCACTTGACAGCTATCAAATAGAGAGCTGTCAAGGGAAAACCAAGCTGCGAGAGATCTTTGCTCCCGAAAAGGGGTGGCGACTTTCCCCCCCTTCACAGTGAGATCCTCAGGGTTCTTAATGTTTCCCCTCATAGTTCCCAGTGCCCCCACCTTTTCCTCACTTTCCCAAGGCTCCAGCTACTCACAAAGTGAGGATCATGAAGCTGCCCCCTTTTTGCCAACTCTTCTTTTGACAGCTGTCAAAAGGAAGGCTTTTCTTTTTAAAAAACTCTCTGGCAAATCTCCCCATTTGTTTTTTGACAGGGAAATATATGCAGTTTCATAGCTGCATTCATGGCTGCAGTGGTGAAAAGTGATCTCTGGTGGGGGGAAGGAAAAAGAGGGGGAAAGCCGCAGCGAGTGAAAGGGGCTCATGATCATGCAGGGGGAGAGCCAGTGACGGTCGCTCCGAAGTGCTGCTTGGGCGCTTGGTGGAGCAGCTGCACTGGTGGTGGCTTGGGCAAGAGCTGCAAGTGGTTATCTGTAGGGCTAACATGCTGTTCAGATTATTTGATATTAACTAACTTATTCTAGAATAGAAACCTGGTATTTACTACTTTAAAAAAAATCATATCTAATTTAAATCAAAATCCATTTTAAAAAGAGTTTTTAATCCATTTTCCTTACCTGCCTGTTCATCTAGAAAAAATTGTTATTTTCTCCAGATGTGGCTGTTTGTCTGGGCTACAATGGCAAGAGTCCTGCTGTGCAATGTTCCCAATACGGACATCTCTCAAAGAAACCCTTTGTTGCAAATAATTCTTATCAAAAGGTGCAATTTGGAACAGCAAAATGCTTACGGGAGCATAGCCTGTAGCCACAGTCTTTCAGTTAGCAGTGCCCTGAACTTTAAACTTTTGCTCTGCATACTTGGTGTTACCTCAAGGGACAAAAATGTTAGTTGTTCCTGGACTGTTTAGCTGATGCAGGTCATAGCAAGAGACAAGTGCCAGAAAATTTGCAGACAAAGCACCAAGCTTGTGAGCAGCTCTTGACACTGATGAATAAATACTGCTTTTCTACTACATATTGCATAAACCAGGGGTAGGCAACCCGTTGCCCTCTAGATGTTTTGGGCTACAATTTCCATAATACCTGACCATTGGCCAATGCTGCCTGGAACTGATGGGAATTGTAGTCCAAAACATCTGGAGGTCACCAGGTAGCCTATCTCTGACCTAAACTAACCTTGAGTAGGAGCGCTGCTCTGTTCCTAAACTTTGGCAGTTTTGTTACTGGAGCTTTTTATCTGAGAGCAGCCCCTGTGGGACTGATATAATATTTAAATGACTTGGCCAACTGCACTAGTCTTTCCCACTGAATTGGCACCCGCTTCCTGTGGGGAGCTGATTCTGTGGTTTGTTGCAAAAATATGCTAGATCCTAATGTACCCAGTTCAAATCATGCACATTAGGAAGGCGAGAAAGTCTGGCAGTGGTCCAACAGATTTATTCTATAGAATAGGAGATACAGGAGTATAACACTGCAAAGCTGCATCTCAAAATGGATACAGAAATCTTATCAATTTATACAGTATCTTCTGACGCAGTTCCACGCATGCGCCTTACTAACAGGAATTTCTAGCTGAGAAAGGGAAAAATACAGAAAGATAAACAAAATCTTAAACATGAATACTAAGCAACTGGAACAGAGGTAAGTCAGGTCATGCCAACTCCTTCAGTCTTCTTTCACCCATTGTCCTTAGCTAGCTCAAGGAAAGAAGATAAGCAGGACAGCAGCATTCCTGTCTCATATCAGTCTAAGCAACAAAAAAATGCAGAGAAGCATTTCATTAATTTTAACTCTAGTTACTGAATTTTTACAACAGGCTGAGGTCCTGCAATTATCTCCTCAGGCATGGTTGGGGTCACTTAAACATGACCTTAGTCTAGCTGCACTGGAGCTGCTCATGGGTAAGTGGTTCCCATTCAGCTCAGGGACCATGTAACCGTCACCAAAGTGAGCCTACACTATGTGACTGGCTGATACAGTTTATTACAGTATTTATATACCGCTGCTTTAATCCTAATAATTCAGTACAGTTAACAATCATGAAGTTCTCTCTATATATGATATTTCCATCGCAGTGAAAGATCATCATAATGCAAATCCAGGCATTGGAGAAGATACCTCCTGAATATTGTTCTGCTCTGAGAGAATTTCTGAGGCAAGAGAAACGACCTACCTTTTTCAGCTTTCTGTCTAGAATACCAGGTGCTTTTGATGGTATCAAATGAACCTTGGCTGATGTCCAACTGTCACGGCTCGGCTTCCTGTCAAAGGCAGTGGTGGTAAAGAGGTCCTGTGGGGCAGATGTTCTTCAGAGTCCTCTGCCCAGTCCACCAAGTATTCTGATGCCAATATTGCTGCTGCTACTACTCCAGGCAGATGGAATCAATGGCTCCTGGGTTTGTCCCTCTCCCTCTGATGAAGCCAGGTGGAATGGCTGCTGATGGGGACAGATAAGCTCCAGCATTAGATAAAAACCATTAACAGGCATAGGAGTCTGTTCAAAGAACATCAAAAATCACACAGGCCAATGTAAACCAGGATCAGTAACACCTTGCTATATTTGATACAAGGATGGCATGATTGAAGGCTGTAGGCCCCAGTGATTTGGCAAAATTAACTGTTACAGCTGAATTCTTCAGAGAGGACATTTTTTCAGTTAATGCAGTATCAGAATGCACATTGAAAAACCTTTGATTATTCATGAGTTGGGCACAGAAATCTGCAATTATGGGAAGCTCCCAGTTAGGTCTTTAACCCCTATCTTGAAGGAAGGCCAGCCATCTTGTCTGAAGAGGCACCAATGACTTGAGGCCGCATCTTGACATCCGGCTGCATAGGGAAGCTGTAATGACAATCTGGTGAAAGCCCAAGTCTTTCAGGATATCTGTATGCTTGGTTTGGAATGGTAATTTACATTTTTCCGTGAGAATGTCCACTCGGACACCTTCTTCTGGGAAAAAAAAATCACCTTTGTTTGCTAGCTCCTGGCCTGTAGTCTGTGTTTGACTGTGTCTCTGTATTCTTCCATGCAAATTGAACTATAAGAAGCTTGAGTTGGAGAACGAAAAGCTTTGGATGAAAAAGGGTGCCACCAACACCCTTATATTTAGACAGGCTTGATCATGTTTGTGGCAACCTAGTGGCTCGTAAGGCTCTGGCCTTGGTTTGTAAGCTCCTTAGGGGTAGAGACCTCATTGTGCATGTTGCTCTAAGACACCATGTACTGGGCCCATACATGGTAATCGAACTAGAAGTACGCTAGGGATGTGCTTCGTGAATGACTAAGCCATGTAGGAGCAATCTTCAGGCAACATCTGTGTTTAGGGATGGCTGCGTTTGTAATTAAAATCCAAATGTGATTCCAAGCAAAAGGAAGCCTGTATCAAACTGTCATTTAAGGGCATCCTTAGTTAATCAAAATTTTAGGAGGGAAAGAATTGATATTTCATAAGGCTAGCTAAAAATAGCCATGCATTGTGGACAATTCCCTGGGGAATTTAATTGACAAGAGAGGAGAGTTCCTATCCGACATTTCCCCCCTTTCTGGGTATCGTTTTCAGTTGGCTGCATGACATGAGCGCTGCATGACTTCATCAAAGCAACGGGGCTGCTCGGCAGCAAAGTGTTAGTGCAGATCAGAACACATCTTGTGAAACTCTTAAGCGTAATCTGGACTCTGTTCTGGTAGAAAATAGTCTGTTAGACTATTTGTCAGTCTCTAACCTAATATCGTTTGCCGAGCCAGTTCCCTTTCCCAAAGGGAAAGGTGTGCAAAGCTGACTGAGCTGCCTCAAGGAGTCAGGGGTGCCTTGAAGTGGGAGCTCCTGATGGAGCAGACTCCCCTCTCCCTTCTCTGGTGGGGTGGAACCTTCAGGTGGGAGAGGAGCCTCAGGTGGACTTCAGTGGACTGGATGAGGAGGCATGGTGGGACAAATTCAGACCATAGGCTGGAGGTTCCCCTTCCCTGGTCTACTCTGTCTGGCAGTGGCTCTCCAGGGTCATAGGCAAATGCATATTCCCAAGGCTGGCTTCCAACTTTGGCTTGTATGCAGCTAGCATCATGGCTTGTGTGCAACTAGCATCACACTGGGTGTTGGAGGCACAATTGCTGGACAGGCACACCTTGAAATGGCATCTCTCAGCCAAGAATGTGTGGTGCTGGCATGGGGCCTCTCTGTGTCGAGATAAAACTTGGTTACTGTCTCTGGATGTTACAGCCATGGTGAGATTTAAGTGCCTGCAGGGCAGTGGTTGAGTGAGCAACTATTCTCACCAGAATGTGTGAACTGACCCTTATTCTGAGGTTGTGGCTGCTTTGGGGTTGTGGCTTGGAACCTACTCAGCAGGGCTGCCCGTTCTTCCTCCTGATGCTCAACAAGAATAAAGAATAAAAACCTCTGCATAGTAGAAGATTCTGAATAAAACCCTAATGAGTACGTATTGATGATAAACATTCATCAGAACAGAATCATAAATCTCCTTTTTCAGTCAGTGCTTTTCTGTCTCTCCTCCCCTTCTGCTTTTTGAAGCCTCTTGGTTTATGCTTGAAATGTCACAACAATGACAAAGGTATTGCTTTATCTGGACCAGGAACAAAAGATGCCATGTAAAAAAAAATGAGACTGCCAGTCTGACTTCCTCTTTTGGAGGTGGGGGAGTATTTTCACAATGATTTGACTTCCTTTCTTCCTCCTTAGCTTTTAAATTCCACTGATCTAATTCTAGTAGAGGAACTGTGTTGGTCTTGTGTAGCAAAAACAACCATGAGATCTGTGGCACCTTGAAGGCCAACTTAACCATGGGCTATTCTTTTGTAAGCTGGGGCCCATGAGAGCCTGTGCCACAGGGTGTCCTGTCATTTGCTTGAATTGTGTTGCGCTGATCATGCAGAACAACTGACACAGCATAATGCAGCTTTACAAATGTCCACATGTTACTAGCCCACAAACACACTAGCCTTGTTGCCAACAGATAAGTC
This sequence comes from Shinisaurus crocodilurus, assembly GCA_021292165.1. Lineage (NCBI taxonomy): Eukaryota > Metazoa > Chordata > Lepidosauria > Squamata > Shinisauridae > Shinisaurus > Shinisaurus crocodilurus. The sequence goes on from CM037878.1 coordinate 282,753,664, forward strand.
TATCTTCCTAGACTGGTGTGCAATAAGTATTTATTCATCCAATTTATTCATTCTCATCCAACTTACAAAAACATCACAACACCTAGAAGCTTTTGTTAATTTGGCACAAAGTCTGGCATAATACTATACAGAAATCCTCATCTTGTTGAATAGAAGAGCAGGGGTGGATGATACAGGGAAGGTGTTTTGAGGGAGCTTTTCTTTGAATACTGGTGTCTATTCCAAATGATTATGGCAAGATCCTTCAAACAATGGGATATCTCTGTCAGCCCTAGGCGTTGGACCAGGATCCTATCAATTAAATCAACACCCAGTATTTGCCTAGTATTTTTTCCCCTGTTGTGATTCCCAGCATCTTTGGGTAGAGTTCTTCTCAGTTCCTGGCTCAGTTTCAGCCAAGAATGTGCCAATAAGCTATTCAGCATCCTAATATAAATTGGACAGCTTTCCCTAAAGACTGTGGAAGTACCCATAGTGGCAACATCCCTCTGCATTTCCCTAGCCATTATTCTTTCATATCCATAGTATCATCATGGTCATCAAGTCTTCCCAAAGCGACCTCTTAAACTGGAAGCCCTGTTTTTTGGTCCACTATAGGTAGATGTGTATGCTCTTTATGCCTGTAAAGTCTACCAGCTGGCTTATAATAACACTTTCATTTTTGGATTCCCATCCTAAATTTCTTACTCTTATCTATTTACCGTTATGCCAAAATCTATAGTAATCTGGCCTCAGACCAGCCAGGCATCAACCCTTAGGCTGCAATCTTAAACACAGTTGAATGCGGTAGAACTTCTGGCTAAACATGCATGGATTGCATGGGTAGCCTTCCCACTTTTCAAGTTGTGAAATATTTAATATCTCTTTACAAAGTTAAAATTGTATATCTAAATGAGAATTGAGAAGGCTTGGCTTGTTGGCATGGGCTTGAACTGCAGGAGGATATCCTGTGACTTCCCTGAATCTTTTCACAGGGAGAAAATAACACAGGCAGGATGTGCCCTCTTACCCTCGGCTATGTCCCATTGAAGGCTGGGTTGACTTTTCCCCATGATCTTAAAATTTTTATTTATAAATTTATGAGTCACCCTTTGGCCCAAGTAGGGTCCCCAAGATGACTTCCAATTAAAACTTAACTCAATTTGTAAACGTTAAACAGAAAACTGCGTCAGCCATATAGTATCCATAGTGTGATACACCAATAAGGTCCATTCCAGTAGCTGGATTGCAGTGTGTGGGTGTAGTATCTTCTTCGCTTCCCCTTCTTAAAAATAGCAGTGCAGAAATTTTTCAGCGCTGCCTTGCACCCCAGGGGATAATACAGCCGATAAGGAAATAGATGAACATATTTATTTACAGCATTTTTATCCCACTCTTTATCTGAAAAAGGCTCTCAGTGTCGCTTACTAAGATTAAGACACTCTCTACCCTCAGGGTTATGATTTCAAAAGGCATGACAAAAAAGGAAAAGAAATTGGAAAGGAAGAGGAAAAATGCAAATACATCACTGGCTGATGTATTGGGCTAGGTCAGTCTTGCCCTTGCCATGATATTTTTCCTGGTAGATGAACAACGTTCAAGTGCTGAGGGCCCAGTCACCAAAGAAATCTCCAGAAAAAGATGTAAAAATCTAAAAGTCCACCCCTGCTCCCAGCTATGCCTAGTTTGAGTGAACTATAGTCTAAAGTGAAATCACAGAAAGCATCCAGTGGTTGCCTGTAATGTTAGCATGTGACCCTTCCACATGTAATGGCACAGTCCCAGGTACAAATAGTGCATGCAAAGCACGATAAATGCACACTGTGCAGAGAGGCCTAGAACGTCATTGGCTTCGCTGCATACACAACTGAATTCTACAATAAATCTGAGTAGCCAGGAGTTTCTGAACACAAACCTTGGTGAACGCTAACCCTGATTTTCCTTGTGTAAGCAGGGTTTGAAGCTGGTTTGAAAATTCTAGTTAGCATTAGCCAAAGTTCTGGTTGGTGTAGATATAACCTATGGTTACGAGATCGGGAATTGCATCTGCACTAATCAGAGAGTCACTGCAAGTCAGAGCAGACAGAACTAAATTAAATAGAACAAAGTTCAGACTTGTTAGAAAGCAGTTTCATTCATACATACATTCTGCTTCCTAGGGAATTCCAGAATATACAGACATGGCTTCACATGATCTGCTTAAAGATTATGTATTTCTTGATACAAGCCTGCATCAAGCTTACTCATGGGGATGTGGGGCAGGGCCTTTTTGGTGGCAGCCCCCTGATTCTGGAACTCCATCCCAAGGCTGGCCCCTTTGTTGAAATTTTTTAGACTGGCTGTTAAGACATTTTTATTCTGTCAGGCATTTAATATGTATTAATTTTTCTGGCTGTGGATCACTTTTATTGCTTCTATTCTGGCTAATAATGCTTTCTGGATTATGTAGAGATTTTTGTTCTTGCAAACCATGTTGGGGGCCCTTTTTAGGGCCATAAAGCCATACAGAATTGTTCTAATAAAAATTGCGTAAAGCCCTACAGAAGTAAGCTGCACTGTACTGAAAAAGTTATCCTGGATTACCTAGTATGGTTTGCTTTTGCTGTTGTGAATGCTGGCTGCAATGCTTGGGTCCTTTAAAAGGAAAGCCATTTCTGCAGCACAACAGCTGCCTAACTTTTCTGACATTTCTGCTGCAGGACTTAAGTCCACCCGGATGGGCCAGATTCTGCGCAAGTCTTCCAATAGCTTCTTTTGGTTTGACTGGAAGAAACTTTTAGATTGCACAACAGCTCCATCTGCTGTCTTATTTTAATCTTCTTTGCCAAGTGCATTCACTTGAGTCTGTTCTTGTTGCAGTAGGTTCTACCTGCTTATGAATCTCACTAGTGGGGGTATCGCACACGTAGTATGGCTGGGTCCAAAATGAGATGGTCTCCCCAGCACCACTGGGTTTTCCATATTTACCTGCTTTCCATATTACACGCTCCCTTCTGTGTGTTGCTACAGATCGACCATTTTGGTTTTGCTGAAGATCGCACATTCAAGCAGCGCTACCTCATAGCAGACCAGCACTGGAAGAGAGATGTTGGGTCAATCCTCTTCTATACTGGCAATGAAGGAGACATCACCTGGTTTGCTAATAATACAGTGAGTACGGTTCTGGATTCTTGCCTGCAGACAGAGATTATCTTTTATGTCTGTACAGTGCTTACAAAATGTTAGGCACTTTATAAGTGCTAGATCTCTCTATTGGTTGGTCTCAAACACACCTTTGCTCCCTTCCAGGGTTTTATGTGGAATGTGGCTGAAGAACTTGATGCCATTTTGATATTTGCTGAACACAGGTACTATGGGGAGTCTCTACCCTTTGGAAACAAATCATTCACTGTAAGTATCTTCTCTTCAAATTAGCCATTGCTTCTGTAGTGATGAAAAAAAAAAGTTTGATCTAGAGGGCAACTGGATATGTGAGGGATGTTGGGGCAATGGATGAAAAAGTACCACTCTTATACATGAATAACAAAGAGCTTTGGGGTTACTGCAGAATGGAACCCCAAATGGTGGAGTGGGTAGCCAGTCAAATACAGTCCTAATTCATTAAAGTGGGATCAGGTGTTAAACAGGGATGTGTTATCGCCCCAACATTATTTGCCATTTTCATCGCCATGGTTTTACATCTTGTCGAGGGGAAACTTCCCACCGGTGTGGGAATTATATATCGAACAGATGGAAAGCTTTTTAATCTCAGCAGGCTGAAAGCAAAAAGTAAGGTAATTACAACCTCCGTTGTGGAACTTCAGTATGCTGATGATAATGTGGTCTCCGCACATTCAGAGGATGATCTCCAAACTATCCTAAATGCTTTTGCAGAAGCATACGAAAAACTTGGTCTCTCACTTAACATCAAAAAAACCAAAGTGCTTCATCAGCAAGTGCAAGCCAATCCTTTGGTGATGCCATCTATCCAGCTTGGCGGGACAATACTGGAAAATGTCGATCATTTTCTCTATCTTGGCAGCTATCTTTCTGTTACAGCTAACATCGACAGTGAAATCCAGCATCGTCTGAGCTCCGCAAGTGCCGCATTTTCTCGAATGAAACATAGAGTGTTCGAGGATCGGGATATTTGTAAGAAGACCAAAACACTGGTTTATGAAGCCATTGTATTACCAACTTTATTGTATGCCTGCGAAACATGGACTATCTATAAACGTCACTTCCACCTCCTTGAAAGGTTTCATCAACGTTGCCTCCGGAAAATCCTGCAAATTACTTGGGAAGATAGGCGAACAAATGTCAGTGTACTGGAAGAAGCAAAGACTACTAGCATTGAAAAAATGATCCTTCAACGCCAACTTCAGTGGACCGGTCATGTTGTTCGAATGCCTGACTGCCGTCTCCCAAAGCAGTTACTTTACTCCCAACTCAAGGATGGAAAGCGGAATAATCGGTGGTCAATATAAGAGGTTTAAAGATGTTCATAAGGGCTGAATCTAAAAAAATGCAAGATAAACATCGAAACTGGGAAGCCTGCTTGGCCCATGAAACGATCTAAATGGAGTTGGGGCCCTTTCACAAAGGTTCCATGGACTTTGAAGAAGCCCGAGTGCAAGGTGACAGTGAGAAAACGTGCTTAAGCGAAAAGCGCGTACAAATGAATCCTTTACATGGGACCGATCTTCTATCTGATAACCTGTGTCCTCACTGTGGGAAGCTGTTGTGGATTCTAGAATTGGCCTCCACATACCTTACAGACCCATCGGCTAGAGTCTACACAATCTTCTTTAGAATTTCCTCCTTTTATCCCGGAAGACAATCTTACTCGGTCACGAGTGATCGCCTGATGAATTCATCATAGTGGCCCAGTAGCTACGCTTATAGTCCTGCTAGATTGCTGGTGATAGTTTCACCATGTGGCATTTGTGTAGGGTTCCTTTGGTAAGTAGCCATGGTTTTATCCATTAGCATAGCTTCACCCACTTCTGGCAGAACATCTCGCACGAAGACATGATGCAGTTGTATTGCGTGCTCGTATGGGTGGATCCTGCTACCAAAGTGGGTGGGATAATATTGGATATAGTCCTCCTTTTTAGTAGAAATCATGCCAGTGGCTTCATGAGCTGCTGTCCTGCGAGTGGTCAAGTCTGCTGCAGTGTGGATTCTGTGGTACTTTTTTGTTGAACTCCCCAAATTGCTGTGGTTTCCGATGCCCTTTCCCTTTAGCCATGTGAGAAATGTGTCATTTTTACTTCCTGCAATGTGTTGGGAGAGACTCAAGAGCCTTATTCTGCTATGCAAATGTTCTATAATCTTGTTTCAGGATGCCAAACATCTGAATTACCTGTCTTCGGCACAAGCTCTGGGTGATTTTGCAGTGCTCGTTCAGCACCTGAAGAATACTATTCCTGGAACCCAAAACAGTCCTGTCATTGCCATAGGGGGATCTTACGGAGGGATGCTTGCTGCCTGGTTTCGAATGAAATATCCCCATATAGTAATTGGGTGAGTGTAGAGCAAGATTGTGCCAGTAAATGCTGCTGTCCAATATAGAACTCTGCAGATACCTTAGAGAATTGGCTGTTGTTGGGGCCGAATTGGCTGTTGTTAGGGTGGGATGAGAAATAACAAAAAATACCAGTATATTTTAGCTTAAAGATCTTAACTGCCAGTAAAAAAAAAAAGCCTTAAGAGAGGCATTTCAACCCTTTAGAGTGGGGAGTAAAAGCTGGGAAACCGCCAAACAATTTGGGGGAAAGGGAAAGGGCGTGGCCTTCTAGGGAACCCCAGAGGGCTGGATTGGGACTCCACTGGGGCCAAAGTTAGTCTGTGGGCCTCTCTCCCCTCCCCCCTCCCCCTATAATAGAGCACTAGCATGTCGGAAAAGCTAGTCTAGACTCCTTCCTCTTAACAGCTAGGTTTCTATGTGCTTGAAGTTGTATAGAGGAGCATTCCATCACATGAGCCCCCACCTGCAATCTGACGAAGTGTGGCCTGGTCAGGTGGATTCCCCCACCCCCATCTTGATGAGAACTGGGCCTAAGGTTGCAGTCTTGTGCATGTTTAACCTGGGAGCATGTGCCGCCTAACAAAGAGAGGTTTACTTGTGGCTAAACTTAAGTGGATCCAGCTGTGACCGTTGCTTTTGCATTTCCCACATTTTTGTTCAAATGTCAAACCTATGCTAGCAAGGAATGTTGGAATATGGCGTCTGCATATTCTTTGGTTTGCCTTCGAGCTAGAAGGATCTGCCTGGAAACAGCAGGTCTGTCCCAAGGTTGGAATGAGATCATGTCACCTTTGGCCCAGTTTAGCAGGGTGTACAGTTTTTTACTAAGTGGCTCCAAGGTTATATTGGTGCCGGGTCCAATAGATTGGTTTCAGCTGCCATTACCTCATTCTATGGGTGCAGCTGGCATTACCTCATCTTTGGGTGTAACTGTACAGATATGTATAAAAGGTGATCAATGTCTCTATGTTCTTGTTGGGGGGAAAGGAGTTTGGATTATTGATTATATGAGTAAGCTTTGTTTGATTATAGAGATAGTTTTTGTATGTCTAGACTGTAAGTTATTTTTTGTCTGACATACTGTTCTCTTGCACTTTTGTAATTAGCACTCTGTATATGTTCTGTTCCTGTTTTTACAAGTCTTAGTTGTTAGTAAACCTTTTGCTAAAGAAACTGACTTGTGGTTTTGCTTTTACCTACTGGACTAGCATTAGCTACCCACACCACGTTCTCAACACTGCTACACCTGCAGCTGCTGGGGCACATAGTTGCTGAACTTTGTTCCCCCCCCCCCCAGCAGCGCAGAATTCCAACAAGGAAGTACCTTGACAACAGAATTCACATGAACCACAATGCACTGATAACACAAACTGCATGAGAGAGAGAGAGAGAGAGAGATACAGAGGCACTTGTTTAGTGCTGCATGAAAATGAGAGTGATTACAGTGGACCATGGCCAAACTGAACATCTTTGGATGAAATGGAGGGCTGACTTACTGTGAGTTTCTCAAGCACGGCCTTGGGCATTCTGGGTGGAAGACTCATTCTAATACTTGATCTCCTCCTGACTCTGTTCATGCTGTTTCCCAAAACTGGGAGCCTCACTTAGCCCAATCTCTGCCTCTGTTCCGATTCTGTAAAATGGAACTATTTCATTAACATCTTCGTGCTTCTTGCACCCACTCATTGATTAAAAAGCCATGCTGCTAATGTTCCTCCCCAAGCTAGTCCATCTTATTTGTTTGGTCTTCAACCAGTCTGTCCTTTTGTGGTTCCTGGTTCTTCCTCCTCTTTAAACACAAGCTTTCCTGGTATTTTTCCCAGCGGAGAAGTGAAGCAGAGCCTACATATTCAACCACTTCTGTGATGCTTCAGTGTTGAAATGGTCTAAATCCTCATACTCTATCCATAAGCCACTTTGGGCATTTTGAGAAGGCAGGGTAGACGTTGAATCAACAAACCTGCAACCTCCAAACTTCTTCACACCTGGAGCCCACCTTTTTTTAACTGCAACTTGCAACATTTATTTTAATTTGTTACTGTAAATGTCTGTAGGTCTTTCTCCACCACTTTCTCCCTCTTATTTTCTGCACTTATATTTACAAATGATGTTGCCGCTGGCATGTCCTCCTTTAGGCTGGGCACAACCCAGACATCGGTCACAACCCTCAGGTTGAATACTCAACAAAACTCAATTGCTTGTTGAGGAAGATGATTAATAATTTTTCTTAAAAATCCATGAGAAATGAAGGCTAAGTTGAGGTCAGATTTGAATGACTCTGAAGGTCCAGACGTCATTTTCTTCCATCCTTGATGGTCCCGTGTTTTCTCACTGCTGCTCCTGTCTATTTTCTTACTGCAGAAAATCCATTAAGGAGGAAAAGATGGAATAGCTGCACAATGTCTTCTCATTGGTAGCATTAGGAGCCCTCCATCTGGAAGAACCCCTGGTGCTACCAATCAGAAGACATTCTGCGGCTATTCCATCTTTTCCTCAACAGATTTTTTGTGGAAAATAAAAAAAAGGTGGAAGAAGTGGTGGGGAAACACAAGCAGATAGCAAGTGGAAGTCATCGTTACCTGAACCCCCTGTCAAATTCTGTGAATGTGGCAGGATGATTACCCAATCAAAGCCCCTTCTGGAAGTGTCCCTTGTTAGGAGCTTGAACACTGGCCTTCTTGTTTCTGCAGGTGCTTCACTAGACCGCCTTAGTAATTGATCTTGTCTCTTCCGCATCTGTTTGCAGAGCTCTTGCAGCTTCAGCTCCCATCTGGCAGTTCGACAACCTGGTTCCCTGTGGCACCTTTTACAGCATTGTGACCCAAGACTTCAAAAATGGCGGGAACTGTTGTTCGGAAAGCATCCGGAACTCCTGGGCAGCCATTAACCGTCTCTCTTCCTCAGGTGGGCAGCTAGCGAAGATTATGCTAGAAGCTGTCCAGAACGAAGTGAGGCCTTTTGTCTCTCGATCTCTGCTGTGCACCCAAGCACACCCTAGCCACCATCTGTATTATGGTCTAGAACAGGGCTCTCCAACCTTGGGTCCCCAGATGTTGCTGGACTACAGCTCCCAGAATCCCTTGCCATTAGCCATGCTGGCTGGGTATGCTGGGAGTGGTAGGCCAGCAACATCTGGGGACCCAAGGTTGGAGATCCCTGGTCTAGAACATGAGAACATTTTGGAGAGGTAAAATATAGCACTGTAGGATGACTCGAGGAGGTGTCTTAGCCCTCAGAATGAAGAAACAATTCTGTTTGGGAGGGTAGAGCAGGTATCGACATGGCATGTAACTCTGTGTTGCCATTCTTAACTTCTTCAGTGCTGAACTCTCTTCTCCAGACAAGGGCCAGATGAGTGTGTTTCCACACAATGACCAGGACTTGTAATAAAACGGTTGCTACATTGCAGTAAGGACATTCACTGTTAAAAGAGCACATGGGCTCATGCATAGCAGCAAACATGTACATTTTACATAGAATCCATTTCTTAGATTTTGAAATGTTAAGACTGGAAAAACTTCAGGAAGGGGCCGTAGCGGGGAAGGAACGTAGCTCAGTGGTTGAAGCACATGCTTTGCGTGGAGGAGGTCCCAGGTTGAATCCCTGGCATCTCCAGGTAGTGCTAGTTTTCTGCCTGAAATCCTGGGGAGCCGCTGCCAGTGTCAACTATACTGGGCTAGATGTACCAATGGTCTGACTTGTGTGTCAGCTTCCTGTGTGTTCCTGGGTTTTATATTCATTTAGAGCTGTGGGTGAACAGTTTCATTATCATGTATCAAGCATCTAAAGTCTTCTAGGCACTGTACAAAGATTTAAGAATGCCGTCCCTTCCCCGCAGGGCTTACAATCTAATAGACGTGAGACAAAGAGAATGCGGGAGGGAGGGAACAAACTGAGGCAGACACACTCTTCATAAACGATATCAATGTTTGGCCTCTCCCTCTGATGCTGCTACCTTGGAATGAGAAAATCCCATCGAGAACTAACCTTTGGATCTACAAAACAAAGCAAAAGGCTGGTAGGGCCACAAGGGGCTGGACAACACTGCTTTGGGGCTGGACCTAGCCCATGAATGCATATGCATCCAGACATGTGCTCCACGCTCGGCATTCTGTCCTGCTTTGCCATGACGGAACAATGGAACCCAGAATGGGGCGAGGCATATAGGAACAGGCGCGGGTTATGAGTGCTTGGAGGGGAACCCATATTAAGGAGCAGGGTTTAGCACCTGGTGATACACTGCCAGTCAGAAGCCAGTTCTGGGCTAGATGGACTATCTCTCTGACTCGAGACAAGGCAGCTTCCCGTGTTTATGTAGTTCAGTGCACTAAATGTCCATGGCGAATCCTACCTCTGCACCACTAGGGTGAATTAACTTGCTGCCTTAAATTCTAACCGATGTATTCTTTCTCCTTTTAGAGGAAGGCTTACGTTGGCTTTCTTCCACATTTCACCTGTGCAGTCCACTGAAAACTGTGACAGATGCTGCTGTCTTCAAAGCATGGCTGAGTGAGGTGTGGGTGAACCTGGCAATGGTTGACTACCCGTATAAGGCTGACTTCTTGCAGCCTCTCCCTGCCTGGCCTATTCAGGTAAACTGAACAACGGTTGTTTCTCCCCGTGAAGTACGTTAGCTCAGCAGAAGAGCGTATGCAAAAGTTCTCTGGTTCAAGCCCAGGCATCTCCAGATAGGGCTGGGAAAGTCCCCTGTCTGAAACCCTGGAGAATTGCTGCCAGTCAGTATAAAGCAGGGAAGAGGGATGCGTGGCTTTCCAGATGTTGTTGGACTGCAAGTCCCATCAACCCTAGCCAGCATAGGCAATGGTGAGGGATGATGGGAGTTGAAGTTCAACAACAGAACATTTAAACGAGGGGCGTGCACGGAGCTTGATTGGGGGGTGAAAGTGGGCCAAACTCGCCCCGCTCGCCCCCTCCCCCACGACTTACCTTTCCCCGGCTTGGCACAAGTACCCGTGAGAGGAGCCGGGGAAAGGAACTTCCAGGTCCCCGGCGCTTCACTTCCGGGTCCCTGGCGGTGCGTTTTTTGACGTAAAAACCAAGGTAAACCACCTTAAAATGGCAGTGATTTGCAAATCATGGCCGTTTTAAGGTAGTTTACCTTGGTTTTTACATAAAAAACGCACCGCCAGGGACCCGGAAGACCGCAGAGCGCCTCAGCTGGCACCGCGAGATGGATCGCGCAGTGGGGGTACTCGACGAGCGCCCGACAATTCGGGTGGTGGGCAGTTTGCCCACCCCTACCCGAGCTTGTCTGAACTTGGGAGCCAAGCAGGGTCAGGCCTGGTTAGTACTTGGATGGGTGACCGCCTGGGAATACCAGGTGCTGTAGGAAGAGACCAGAGCTCAGTGTGAGAGAGCACCTGCTTTGCATGCAGAAGGTCCCAGGTTTGATCCCCGGCCTCCAGGCAGGGCTTGGAAAGAATCCCGCCTGAAACCCTGGAGAGCCATTGCTGCCAGTCAGTGTCGACAGTACTAGGGCTAGATGGACCAGTAGTCTGACTCGGTATAAGGCAGCTTCCTATGTTCCTAACATCTAGAGCAGTGTTCTCCAACCTTGGGTCCCCAGATGTTTTTGGCCTACAACTCCCAGCATGCCCCAGCCAGCAACGCCAGCAAGGTTGGAGAACACTGCTCTAGAGGGCCACATGTTCTCATCCCTGGTCTGAATGCAAATTTTAATTGGTGCCTAAAGATGCTTATATTTTAAGAAGGGGCAGGTAGAATTTCTAGTGCCATAATCTGGGCAGCCAGCGAGGGACCATCCTCCACCCCCCACCACACACACGAAAGAAAATGGCAAATGAAGAGGTGAGCCTCAAACTGGAGGTAGAAAGCAATAATTTTAAGGAAGTATTTTCCTGAGTGAGCTGTGCTTGGTGTATTAGGATAAAACACATGAAAACCCTTTGCCCGTGTGAGAAATCAAAGTCATAACCTGGGTACCACTGCTGAGAAGGTCCTGTTCCTCATGCCTGCCAACTGCACCTTCATTGGAATCATGACAAGGACCTCCTCTGAAGATAAAGGGTGACAGGCAGGCTTTTATGGCCAGAGATGATCCTTCGAGTTTCCAAGCCTCAACACCCAATCCTAGGGCTCTGTTATGACCATTTTTTGTAAGGCAGGCCGAAATGCTGGCTTGTTCAGACTGATAAGCACACCTTTTTCTACTTTGTGTGTTATGCCCTTTCCTTCTTGCTTTTTAAGGCCTGTTAATGGAGCCTGTGAGTTTTTGTGGTTTGGAAGCATTGGGGGGGGGGGGATGCATGTCTTTCCTTGAGGTCCTTTGACCAGACACCCCAGGCCAGCAGTGCCTAAAACCAAGATGGCTTCCTCCTCTTTTGTCATAAATCAATCTCCTTTTTAAAAAAAAATGTATGCAGCCTTTCTGGGTGGCGTAAGCTTGTTCCAGTTGCCTCCCTTTCTTTCTTTTGTAACTGGTGGGGGCTCCAGTGACAAAACTAATGTGATTATCCTGAGTGAGGGGTGTATTGAGAGCTTGCAGGGGAAGAATCCAAACAGCTGAATCTCTCTGCTTAATCCTTTTCTGTAATGGGGTGGGTGGGTGGATGGTTCCCTTGGGGAAGGGGCTTTTCCTCTGCTCTCCCAATTCCACCCTCTCCCCACTGCTCTCCATAAAGGTTGCTGCCTCCCAAAGCCACTCTTTAACTTCCATATGGCACATCTGTGCTAGCAAAGAGGCATTTGGGAATCCTTGGTCTTCTAGCCAAGAAGCTGCTCAGTGGGCTGGAAAAGGCTAGAAGTCGTCTTAATAAGTGATTAACTCCCCCACCCCACCCCCTCGCTGAGCATGCAGAGCCCAAAGTAAGCTGGCTCCTGCTGAGAGTTGGCTACAGAAGCAGTCGGAACTTCTTCTTTTTGCCCTTTCCTCAGCAGTGCTAGATCAGCCATGTCTCATTAAGTAATGTAAGACTGTTAACCCATTGTCGGCCTGCTTGGAATAGCTGGGGCCAAGCATCTGCCGTTATAGTGGTGAGGAGCCATCTTATGACCCAGGAGCCATGTTCTTGGGGATGGAGCAGCACAGCAGAAGCTGTGCCTACCTGTCTGGGATCAGTGAGATGACGATGTGCAAAGTTCTCCATTGTATGAGGAAATTGCTACGGTACCAAGCTTCTAAACCTGTGTTCTCCAACCTTGGGTCCCCAGATGTTTTTGGCCTACAACTCCCAGCATGCCCCAGCTGGCTGGGGCATGCTGGGAGTTGTAGGCCAAAAACATCTGGGGACCCAAGGTTGGAGAACACTGTTCTAAACCATGCAGAGCTGGTTCCAGACCATCATTTCACTACGTTCAGTAACATCCTAACTGGAACATCCCTGAATTAGGAGATAGGATTGGAGCATTCCTTTCCCCTATGATTGCTCAGTTGCTGTCCCTGGGGGAAGGTCCAGAGGGTGATAGCCCTCCTGCCTAGTTCATATGTGTATAGGTTGCAGGCAGGTTTAATCAACTGCTGAACTGCCTTTACAGATATGAAATTGAGAACATAAGAATTACCTTGATGAGGTAAAAGTCTATTTAGTCCAGGGTTTGTTTTTTAGCTGCAACTAGCCAGATGGTTCCTGGGAAGCTTACATGCATGGTAGGCAATACTCTCTTCCTGTTTGTCCCCAGCATCTGGAGAGAGACTGCTCCTGGGCATGGAGGTTCCATTTGCTTATCATGGCTGGTGTTCTTCATGAATCTGTCTGAACCTTTTAAAGAAAGCTAGCTAAGCTAGTGACCACTCTTGCATCATGTGGTCATGAGCTCGGCTCTTCTCGATAGCGGCCCCTTCTCAGCATGCAACTCCTTTGCTGAAGGAACTGCACTGGCTGCCTATTCACTGCCAGGCCAGGTTTAAGGTTCTGGTACCAGTGTAACAAAGCCCTAAACAACTTGGGACCAGGATACCTGAGGGAGCACCTTCTCCCTTACCAGCCTGCCTTGTCACTGAGGTCATTGGAGGACATTGTCCTAGTGGTCCCACCTGGACCTATGGCCTGATTGGAGTCCACCAGGAGAAGAGCCTTCAGTGTGGTGGCTCCATTTCAGTGCAACTCCCTGCCTCTGGAGGTCAGGCAGGCTCCGACACTGTGCTGTTTTTGGCACCTGCTGAAGCCGCCTTTGTTCCAGGAAGCCTTCCTTGCTGACCTGCCACGGTTTTAATGTTACCCTGTTTTGAATGCATTGTTTTTATTCTTTTATCTGTTTTATCTTTTTTATTGTTCACCGCTCCGGAATCTGTCTAGATATGGAACGGTATACAAATGCAATCAATCAGTCAATGAGTTCCATAGGTAAATGGCAAAAAAGTACTTCCTTTTTATTTGGTCCTAAATCTGCTGCCCATTTGTTTCATTGGGTGAGCATGTTGAGTATTTGAGAAGGGGAGATATCATGTGTCTCCATACCAATCATAATGCTATAAATCTGTTTTTTATATGTTTATTTTGCCTATTTGTAGGCTTTCGTGTGTGGTTTTTTTTTATCCTGTATGCTGCCTTGAGAGGGTTTTACCTTACCCTTAAAGGCGGCCTAAAATTATTTTTAGATAAATAAAAATAAAGAAATAAGTATCATGTGTTCTCCCCCTGCTCCTTTAATTCTTAAAGGATGGCTACAGACCAACTTCTTACCACACATCTGCACCTGGTGTGTGGTAAGATTCCTGCTGCTTGGCTGAATGATCAGTGACCAAGCCATCTCAGGATAATTCAAGAGTAGTTTGGCCATTTGTATGGTCTCGCTTACCAGAGTTCATGAACCTGTGGCTGTGTGAAAAATACAGTCTTCTGCAGGCTTTTAGAGACTATTGCTGATCTTTGCTTTCTTTGGACTCTTAATCCCTTTCTCCTTTTCTGTCTTTCTGTAGGCAGTTTGTAAATACTTGAAACGCCCCAAACTGCCAGACAAATTGCTGCTCCAGAATGTCTTCCAGGCGGCCAATGTCTACTACAACTTCACGGGAGATGCATCATGCCTTAACTTATCTCAGACTGTCACAAAAAGCCTTGGGATTCAGGGCTGGTCTTATCAGGTATGTGTGTGTACCACCACTTCTGCAATACTGTGGAAAAAGTGGGGTTCGTGGCTCACGATGTACCTCTGTGTGAATGCAAGAGGTCCCAGGGTCAGTCTTTCCATCTTCTATAAAAGGCTCTCCTAGCTTTGACTTGGATTCCTGCATTGAGCAGGGGGTTGGACTTGATGGCCTTATAGGCCCCTTCCAACTCTACTTTTCTATGATTCTATGATTCAGGTGATGTAAAAGACCCTGGATTGCTTCTGCAAGAATAATGATATTATTATTATTATTATTATTATTATTATTATTATTATTATTATTATTATTATTATTTCTTACCCACCCCTCCTAGATCGAGGCAGGGAACAACAAAAATATAAAATACATAAACTAATCAAAACACAACACATACTATTAAAACATCTTAAAACTACTTTAAAACATTATAAAACATCTTAAAAGGATCTTAAAAGCATCTTAAAAACATCTTAAAAGCATCCTAAAATTCCACCGGATAGGCCTGCCGGAAGAGATCAGTCTTTATGGCTTTTTTAAATTCCAAGATACTGCTAAGTTGACGAATCTCCTCCGGCAGGCCATTCCATAATCTGGGAGCAGCAGAAGAAAAGGTCCTCTGGGTAACACCCGTCAGCCTAGTTTTGGCTGGCTGAAGTAAATTAGACAATAGACAATACTGGCCTAGATGGACAAACAGTCTGACCCCCTATAAGTGGGGTTCCCAAACCTTTTTGTACCTGTGGCTGGGCACATCTGGGAATTTGAGAAACTGCTGTGGGCACCACCACAAAATGGTGCCCATAGAGGATGTGGCTAGTCACATAATGGCTGCCATGGCGGCCTGACTAGTCAAAAGTGAGGTAAATTGGAGCGAGGAGAGAGAGAGGCTAGAGAGCAGTGTTCTCCAATCTTGGGTCCCCAGATGTTTTTGGCCTACAACTCCCAGCATGCCCCAGCCAGCTATGCTGGCTGGGGCATGCTGGGAGTTGTAGGCCAAAAGCATGGGGGCCCAAGGTTGGAGAGCCCTGGGCTAGAGGCTGTAAGGGAGAGGGAAATGCCAAGGCAAAGGGGGAGAGGGGAGAGAAGGAGCAAGGCTAGAGGCTAGAAAGGGAGAGAAAGAAGACTGCCCTAATATTTTCCAAGGTTTTTCTTAAAACAATTTTTTTTGAAGGGGACAGGGAGGGGAGAGCTTCATGGGCTGCATTGGAGGCCCCTGTGGGTCCTGCAGCACCCATGGACTCCGGATTGGGGACCCCTGCCCTATAAGGCGGCTTCCTAGATCCCTAAAATCCCAAATTCTTAAATAGACAAAAAAACATGATAAACCAGCAATACACGTGGAGCTAGAGAAGCAGCCACAGCAGTAAAACTTCTTTACTGGTTGTTTTTATATACTGTCATCACTTTGGCACTTTAAAGTACAGGTCCCTGTCCCAAGGAGCATTACAAGCTAAAATGCAACACATGGCAACTGACAGGAGGGTGAGGGAAGCGGAGGCAGGGAGTACACAGGGAAGCAGCGTACAGTTGTTCCAGTTCCACTTGCTTAGGCTTAGTTACAGGAGAGTGTGTAAAATCTTGGTCAAACAGGATGAACTTAGCCTGATGTGTAAAAGAGAGTAATGATGAGGCCACACCAATATGTCTGGGGAGGGCGGAAAGAAGCTGAGCAAGTTTGGAGGCAGAAAGGTTTACAAATGCAATTATTTATTATTTCAGAGAATTTCTAAACTGCTTTTCATTTAAAATAAAAATCCCAAAGTAGATTACGAGATAAAATCATGATGAAATACAATAAAACCAGTCATCAAAGCAATAAAACAATGATACAAACAATAACAATCTCTTTCAACTAACCGGGGAACAGTGGCAGTTCCAGGTATTCTCTGAGCTTCAGGAGTTTTGAGCAATGCAGCAAAAAAAAAAGCTGGATGGCTACATTGTACTGTCTGATGTTACGGTGAACTTGTGAAAAAAGGTACATGGCTGGAGTAGAAAGCATGGCATCATCAGCCAAACCGTTGCATCAGATGTTGACCTGGTTCGGACAACATGACAGCCCAGCCTGGGTTAATTAACTTTCAAGGGGCTGCATCGTGTGCTGTTCCCCATTACCAATAAGCAACCAGTAGCTGAGGGTTGCCGGGGCTTGTCATGTCATCTGAAGGTTCAAGAGTTAAACAACCCTTGCATAATCCATGGTCTGTTCTAGGGTTATGCGAGAGTTGTTTAACCCTCGAATAACCCTCCCCAGTCAGGCTTGGACACAACAAGCCACACGGCGACAAGCCTGGGGTTACATCATAATGGCGGGCAGCACATGCCACAGCCCCTCGAGGGTCAGTTAGCCCAAGGTGGGCTGTCATATTGTCCAAACAAGCCCGTTCACTTGCTGCCTTATTTCTACAGCAGGTTCGGTGTACCTGTCACTTTAGAGCAGGGCTCTCCGATCTTGGGCCCCCAGATGTTTTTGGCCTACAACTCCCAGCATGCCCCAGCCAGCGCCCCAGGAGTTGTAGGCCAAAAACATCTGGGGGCCCAAGGTTGGAGAACGCTGCTTTAGAGAACCGTATGTTTTTTTAAAAGAAAGACACACCCCTGCTCTGAGGAGGTTGCAAAGGAGGCGCCTTTTAAGTGCATTTGCCATGCTGGTTGGGGGTGATGGGAGTTGTAGTCCAACACATCCGGAGGGCACCAGGTTGTGGAGGGCCTGTTCTACAGGGACTGTCACTTTGGGGGTTGGCTTGGCACCACAGGTAAGGAGTCAAGTCTATTTTGTATTCCTGTTTGGTGACTAAAAGCCCATAACTCAACCACGTCTTGTGACTGTAATATTTTGTCCTTATTTCCACAACAAAAAAGTGGAGATCTTTGCCCTGCTCCCACTACCAAGGTAAAGCTGATCACCTTGTCTCACAGCCATGTTGAATTCATACAGTTTTACCACACAGTTCAACAAGGCTCATCCATTTGTGCGATCTATAGAATAGGAGGCCACTGTATGCACAGATGTGGCACTAGCCATCTTTTTACTTGCTAATTTGGCAACGTTGCATGTGTTAAGAACCGGACATAGCCAAGAGCTTGTGAAACTAATGTATCATTTCTTTTCTCTGTGCCCTTCTCCACAAGGCTTGCACCGAAATGGTGATGCCCATGTGTTCAGATGGCATCAACGACATGTTTGAGCCGCAGAAGTGGGACTTTCACACATACTCGGAAGAATGTTTCAAGGCCTGGGGAGTGAGACCTCGTCCTTCTTGGGTCCCCACTTTCTATGGGGGGAAAAACATTAGTGCTCACAGCAACATCATTTTCAGGTGGGCTGCTGATGCGTCTGTCATCATATGTGTTCGGCAAGGCAGGAATGTGTGTCTCGTCCCTAATCAGTGGGGTTTGGTGCCGGTTTTTTAGAGCAGCTCAGAACTCTTCCAGTGAATGAGTTGTGATTCTACCCACCAAAGGACATTTATGCACATAATAACTCCCCCTGCCCAAGATTTCCTTGCATTTAAACCCTATGAGCTACGGATGCCTCAAAAAAGAGGAAGGGTGGAGTCGAAGCAAAGCCACAGACTGATCCCCTCCCTCAAAGAGAAAGCATTCTGGCCAGACAGGGTTAGAGATGAGTGCCCCCCCCCCAAGGCCTTCACCTGGTCCAGGTGGGCACAAGCTTTTGGAGGAAACAGCATACACACTGCGTTCATGACCTCCTTTCCTTTTTGACAGATTTCTCCTGTTCTTCTCTTAGCCCTGGCTGGCCTTTGCTTCCCATCTGTCGATTCTTTCTTCCAGCTGCCTCTTAGCAACACAGGAAGCTGCCTTATACTGAGTCAGGTCATTGGTCCATCTAACCCAGTATTGTCAACACTGACTGGCAGCGGCTCTCTTACAGATTCAGGCAGGATTCTTTCCTAGACCTACCTGGAGATGCTGGGGATAGGACCTAGGACCTTCGGCATGCAGAGCAGGTTCTCTACCACTGCGCCATGTCCCCTCCTCGTTCCAGGTCTCTCCTCAGCCCCAAATGTGTCCCCAATATTCTGAACACCTCCTTTGCTCAGTGGCACCTTAGATCTGAGATGAAAACCCTTTCCTACCGTGCTCTCCTCTCCTTGCATGGCAGCTGTGCAGTGCAGGGCCTCAAAATGGGAGTCCACCCAGTTGTGGAGTCCACCAAAATGGGAGTCCACCCACTCCAGCATCTCCCTCCTAGCATGACTGAAGGCCTGAGCCCATGAGCCAGGGGTAGGAGCTATTCTGACACAAAATAGTTTCCCCCACACACACACACTCAAGGAATCTGCCCCCCACTTCTGACATCCCTGGACCACTCTTGAAAGTCTACCCAGATGATGCTCCTGTAGATCAGACTGAGCGTGGAAAGCTAAGCAGGGTCAGGCCTGGTTATTGGATGGGAGACCCCCTCCTCTAGTTTCCTGCACTGAGCAGGGGGTTGGACTCGATAGCCTTGTAGGCTCCTTCCAACTCTTATGATCTATGAAATCTATGAATCAGCTGCTCAGGGCTATATCATTATTATTTATCACTCACAAAGCATCTGAAACCTAAGTGCTGTACAGATCTGAAAGGTAAGATGGCCCCTGCCTGCATAATACAAAAGGAAAAAGGAATGGGGAGGGAAGAAGAAAGCAAGCACTGGAGCAGCTGCTCCTTCTCTAACCAATAGATGGGGCCAGGTTGGGTTTTCCCTTGTCATGATGCTCTTCCTGGGAGGCAGGGGGTACAGCCTCCCAGCAGCCCTTGCTCCCCCAGCTGATGGCAGAGGCCAGAATGTGCTTCTGTTCAGCTCTGCCATCGCCAGGACAACTGGCAGCTGGAGCGGAGTGCACTTTCTGGCAGGGAGGAGGGGAGCAAGCTCCTTCCAGCGGCTCCTCTGTAGTTGCATATGAGGCTGCCTTTTCCCAAGGCAGATCATTGGTCCATCAGGTCCAGCATCATCCTCTCTGAATGGCAGCAGCACTGCAGAATCCCAGGCAGAGGTCTTTCCTTCACTGGCTGCCTGATCCTCTGAACAGGGACTGCCAGGTATTGAACCTTGGACCTACCACTGCGAAACAACCCCTTAACCAGTCCAGATCCTGTATCCAAAGGGCATGGTAAAGGCGTATGTGGTCAATCCTGCACCCCTCTGCTCACTTGGCATAGTTTGCTGGATGTGGAGAAGGCGTGTGTGGGAAGAGGCCTACTAGGTCCCATGCCCGCGCACATGGGAAAGCATAGCTGCAGTTGCCTTGAATTATTCTTCGTGGTCTCTGTGCATCACACGGGCTCTGTGCCTGCGCTGAGTCCATTTTGGGAAAGTTCTATAGCTGAGGAAAATCGGGCAGGAGCCCCTCCCCCATCACACATACTCAGTTCCTCTTTGACCGCCATTGTGTCTGGTCATCTTGGGAAGTTCTTTGCGTTTAGCAGCGTTTTTCTAGCTGAGCTTGCTTCGTTGTTTATTCTCTACAACTATTTCTTCATTCTTCAACCTTCGTCTATCTAAAAAATAAATACAAATATTCTTCTCATTAGTTCTCTCCACCCTTTCGTTTCTCTCTACTGTCGGATCCATCATCATGCCCACCTCTCAGCGGCTTTCGATACCATCGACCATGGTATCCTTCTGGAACGCCTGAGGGGACTGGGAATCGGGGGCACTGTGCTTCAGTGGTTCCGGTCCTACCTCTCGGGTAGGTTCCAGATGGTGATGCTTGGGGATAGCTGCTCCACCAAAAAGGAGCTGCTATGTGGCGTGCCACAAGGAGCTATTCTTTCCCCAATGCTATTTAATATCTACATGAAACCACTGGGAGAGATCATCCGGGGGCATGGGGTGGGGTGCTATCAGTATGCTGATGACACCCAAATATATTTCTCTATGCCTTCAGCAACAGCGTCAGCTAAGGATAGTGTGTCTCCTCTGAATGAATGCCTGGAGGCAGTAATGGGCTGGATGAGGAAAAATAAACTGAAACTGAATCCAGACAAGACGGAGGTGCTTGCTGTCAAAGGCCACAATCTGGGTTTGGAGGTATGTCAACCAGTTCTGGATGGGGTTACACTCCCCCTGAAAGACTGTGTTCGCAGCTTGGGGGTGCTTCTAGATCCGTCGCTCCAAATGACAGCTCAGATAGATGCGACGGCTAGGAGTGCCTATTATCAGCTTCGGCTGATATGCCAGCTGCGCCCCTTCCTAGAACCGGAGGACCTAAAGACAGTAGTGCACGCGCTGGTAACTTCGAGGCTCGACTTCTGCAATGCGCTGTACATAGGGCTACCTTTGTACCTAGTCCGGAAACTTCAACTAGTGCAAAATATGGCCGCCAGACTGGTTACTGGTACACCTAGGGGTGCTCACATCACACCAGTTTTAAAAGCACTCCACTGGCTGCCAATCAGTTTCCGGGAGAAGTATAAAGTGTTGGTTATTACCTTTAAAGCCCTACATGGTTTGGGTCCAGGCTACCTACGGGATCGCCTTCTCCCATACAATCCACCCCGCACACTCAGGTCCTCTGGGAAGAATTTACTTCAGTCAGCCAAAACTAGGCTGACGGGTACTACCCAGAGGACCTTTTCTTCTGCTGCTCCCAGATTATGGAATGGCCTGCCGGAGGAGATTCGTCAGCTCACCAGTCTTTTGGAATTTAAAAAAGCCATAAAGACTGATCTCTTCCGGCAGGCCTATCCGGCGGAATTTTAGGTTGCCTTTAAGATGTTTTTACGATGTTTTAATGATGTTTTAATGATGTTGTTTATGATGTTTTTAATATGTTTTAAGATGTTTTAATAGTATGTATTGTGTATTTTATATTTTTGTTGTTCCCCGCCTCGATCTAGACGGAGAGGCGGGTAAGAAATAAAATTTATTATTATTATTATTATAAAGCACCCTTCAGGAAGTGTGTAAAATGCCGGGGGGGAAATTGCCTCCAGCAGATGGGCATTCCCTCTGTCTAGTCCGCTTAGGAGAAGCCCACATCGTGGACACCTGTCACCATTGCCAGGCCTTTGCTAAACAGGCCAGGAAGTGCAGGGCGGACCAATTGAAGGCCATCCTTTGGCACAAGGCCCTTGAGGCAACATCAGCTCCAGCACCTTCACCAGTGCCTAGGCCCTTGAATTACTACTGGTATCTTAGTATATTTATGCCCCCCCCCTTCAGCCAAGATTAGTCCCCACAGCAGCTTACCGTTAAGGTTCATGCAATGATATGACATAATTAGGGTTATGGTGGGAATAGGGGGGGGGGGAAACAGTACCTCCAGGCCCGTGGCAGTTGATGTGTTTGGGCTCAGGGCTGGCTGGCAATGAAGTTACCCTTCTTCTCTGCCCGAAGAAGCAATCTTTCCCTTGACGGGCAGAGTTTTTCCGGCAGTGAGGGTGGTGGTGGGGAAGCTATCTGTGGCACAGCCATGGTGCCGTTGTGTCTCAGGATGTTCCCAACATGCAAGCGTGGGGCTTATTTCTTCCTTTCCCTTCCAGCAATGGCGGGCTGGACCCCTGGTCCGGGGGTGGAGTAATCCGGAACATCACGAACACCCTCGTTGCTATTGTAATCCCAGAAGGCGCGCATCACTTGGACCTGCGCTCCAACAGCCCCTATGACCCCGTCTCGGTGCTGGAAGCCCGCCTCCTGGAAGTCCACTACATGAAGCTGTGGCTACAACAGTACAAGCCTGATAAGCGCCCCAAATAACCGACGACCGTTGGATTTTGTACTCTTGTTTTCTCCTGGCGATGTCAGAGGGACCAAATTGATCCATCCTTTTGGCTTGCTTTGCAAGGTTTTCTCTTATTTCTCTCTCCCTCTTTCCCCTCTCCTAACCCAAGCACTCTCTTTGACCCCTCTGGCTGTACAAAGGATCATTTGCAGTGGCAAGCCCAAACCACCACACTGCAGTTCTGGGTTGGTGGGAGCTGCATCACTGGTGTCTCTGCTCAGGAATCCAAGGACATTTCCCCATTTCCCACTGCTCCTGGTTGGGCACTGGGACCCACAACTGGGAGTGTGCAATGTTTTCTGGGGGTGGAGGGGGAGAAAAAAAGGCAGGTACCTTCCCCACCACTGCCCAGCCATCCATGTGTGGGAAGTTGGACATAATACATAATTAACCTTTGGGATGCATTGCCACGGGATAGGATGGTGGGCATTGGCTTAGTGGCCTTAAAAGGGGATTAGACAAATTCACAGAGGCTAGGTCTGTCGGTGGCTATAAGCCAGGGTGGGGGAGCTTGTGGCCCTCCAGATGATGTTGGACTTATCAGCTCCCATTATTCCCTCACCTGCTATGATGGCTGGGGCTGATGGCAGTTGGAGTCCAACAGCTGGCAGGCCACAGGTTTCCCAACCCTGCTACAAGCTATTGTAGCTAAATGTATGCTACCTCCAGTCATGGCCATTCCCTCTGAGTGCCGGCTGCTGGAGGTCGAAACAACGGCAGAAGGCTGTTGCCTCCGGGAAGCTCACAAGGAAGGCTTGGAGGTATCAGGCTGGCCATGGTTAAAACAGAGGATGAGCCTGTGCTAGATAGATCCTTCGTCTGATCTGGATCTGGGCACTTACGTTAAGCTCACTCTATAGCTTGTTATGGCTCGACCAGATTGTATGGAGACAGCGAGCGGGAAGAACCCCCTGCATGTCTCCATTTCAGGGACCAAAGGCACTGAAACTGTGAAACCTATTTTTCCAAAATGGGAGCCATCTGCATTTCCTCCTCTAGCTGTGGTGGAGCATTTGCAGGGTTTATTTATTTTTTTAATCTCTAGGAGATGGGTCTAGTTCCCCCTCAGGAGTTTACCTCAAGTTTGGTGCTGATCTGGCCAGCGACTGAGGCTACCGAGAGACACTTATGGCAACCATGGGACTCCCAACTTCCTGTTTGCCACCTGATGTGAAGGCAAGGGGTGGGCATTTGCAGGGGATTAGCACTGGGAGAATGCTTTTCCCATCCTGATCACTGCTCCTCTACTCCCGTAATCGATCCTTCTAGACCACTTTGTCCACAGCCAGGTTTCTTTCCAGTCTCTGACTCCGGATGGGACGAGGAGAAGCAGCTGTGGAGGAAGCATTGCAGGGGAAGTAGCAGGAAGGAGTTGGCTTAAATGCCCCTGCAATCTCAGGATTGGGAAAAGCGCATCTTTTCCCCCCCTCCAGGCTTACTTTGTATCTATTCTTTGGGGTTATCGCTGTGCATACCATTGGAAAAGCTGTTTCTCCAAGGTTTGGCTTCTTTCACTTTGAAGGGAAGGAAATGTTTCTACTAAAATGATATAGGAACACAAAACCAGGCGGTCATGGGATGGGAGTGAACGTCCAGGTAAATTCCCCTTTTTGACCTCAACAGCCATGCTGAATCACTAAGCATTGTTGGGGTTTTATTCCTCCCATCAATTACCTTTGGCCTACTTGCCAAAAGAGCTGATCTGCTATTGGGCCAGCAAAAGCTCATTTCCCTCAGATGGGGTGGGATGTAAAGGTTGTCTCTGTGAATTTGTGGGGCGGGGACGCCGCCGCCTTCATTTATCAGAAATTTGGCTTGCCTGTCTCTTTGCTCTGTTTGTACTCCGCAAACAAGCTAAACTCCTGACAATGCAGAGAGCCTCTCACAATCTGGAAAATGTTGCCTTGGAATGAGGTTGTTCAATGCTCTGTAAACACAATTCTGCAAAAGAGAGCAGACAATTGGCTGCAATGGGCATGCAAATCCTTTGGATGGCTATTCTCCAGCACAAACATGAGCTGTAATCAAGGCGGTACAGACTTGTTTGGGACTGTACCACATTGTACTACAGCTGTGTCTTGGACTGCATGTCCGAATAACTTCCCCATTTGAGAAAATCTCCCTTGAACTAAATGGGACTTTAATAAAGGATTTTGTTTTTTCCCCCAAGACTCTCGAGAGGAGATGTGACATCCATTATGTTAAACCCTTCATGCTACTGCTTATTGTATCAGCATGGGAACTAACCTACTTATGAAGAAGGCCAGTGACTCCTTTTATGTAATGGCTGGCTTATTTTAAGTATACAGTATCTTCACAATAGCAGCCTAAAACAAAGAGTTCAAACCATGTTATACAGGCTTGGTTGTTTGCTTTTTGCTACTTTCCAGTGTTGATGGTCTCAGGGTCACATTTAAATGATGATGGTGTCACAGCGGCCTCCTTTCTGTGCCATTCAACTACTTTTAGAAATAGAGTAATTCTGAATCTGTAATGCTCTATACATTTCCAAAGCTTGTGGTTCAGTTTATAAAGAAGTCCATTAAAAGATGTGCTTCTTCGTGGTCTCTGTGCTTCACATACATATGGGCTCTGCGCCTGCGCTGAGTCCGGTTCGGGAAAGTTCTATAGCTGAGGAAAATTGGGTGGGAGCCCCTCCCCCATCGCACATGCTCCCTAGCGGGGCTCCCACCCGTTCCCTCAGTTCCTCTTGGACCGCCATTGCGACTGACTGGTTTCGTGGGAGGTTCTGCTCTGTGTTCTTCGCAGCGTTGTTGGATGAGGCCTTTCTTCTACCTAGTTTCTTCTCTCCGTCTTCATCGTCTTCCCTGTTTGTCTCACCAATCACCAGCTTTGTCGAAAAAGAAAAAAATTTTTTTGTCTTCATTCATCGCTTCCCTCCTACATAGAAATGTTTTATTCCATAGGGAAAAAATGTGTACATTTGCAAATGTGTGTGAAAAAAATACATACAAAAATATAGTTTTTAAACAGTGCATGAAAATGCATAGACATTTCTGTGTGGGCTAAAAAGAAAAAACCCATGGTCATCTGCTGTGGAATTGGAACAGAATGAATTAGCATTGGAAAAATGAGAACCTGAGTGAAATCAGGCTTAACAGGTTCAGACATCCCTACTCATCGGCTGCCCTAGGGACAGCATACAATAAGCCATGCGGTTTCTTTGATTTCCCCCATGCTCTCGTGACTTGCAGTTTGTGGGATCTATATATAAACACAAATCTGTGAAAAGAGAAAATGCTCTTACAGTGCATTCCCCCCCCCCCTTTGCATATACATCTGTACTAGAGGTTTTCAAACTGTTCGGGAGCCTATCATGGGTTCTTCACAGAGAATATATGAAACTTATTTATACTGATGGGTTAGACCACCGGTCCACCTAGTCATGTTATCTCTTCTGGCAACAATTCCCCAAGGCCTCATGACCCCTTTCTTTAATTGACCCAGAAACATCTACAGAGAAATTATGTGTTCTACCACTGTGCTGTAGAGAGTTCATAGTTTAGTGGAAGAGCACATGCTTTGCAGCAGAGGGTCCCAGGTTTGATCCCCTGGTATCTCCGATTAAAGGGATTGAGTTGCAGTTGTGGAGAATAGACTTCTGCCTGAGAGCCACTGGCAGCCAGAGGAGACAGACAGTACTGGGCTAGAAGGACAAATAGCCTACTAGTTTTAGGCAGCTTCCTATCTGGTTCTCTCTTTAGTCTCTTCCCCCACTACCTGGCCTGGATCAGCAACTGCAGACTCACTCCTACCAATCTGTCCCTGAAATGGACGAACCCAGGGCCGGGCAGGGGGTGGGGAACTTCTAGGAGAAACACCTCTTTGCACCTGCCGTAATTACTGAGGCAGCAGCAAAGCACCCCACCCTACCCTGGCGATTTTGGAAAGAAGCAAAGTGCACGGGGAGCGTGCACCTTGCTTATAAGTAGGCTCATGCTCCCAGGAAGCTTTCACGAGCACAGTTCTGCTTCCAAACAAGCCGCACTGTCCCTGCTCACCATTTTTTCTCGTAAAAACTGTTGGGGTGGGTGCATGTTCACTCCTGCGCTAGGAGTGTACTCTCAGTTTGCATGGTGTGGTGGTGAGGCCCAAGGCACTGAGCCTCACAATTCTCTGGAATATGCATGGGTTTTCAGAAGACGGTTGGTACAAAAAGTTTGAAAATGACCGAACTCTACCAGGAAAACAAAACTGGCATGTAGGCTGCGGTCCTAAGCTGGCTTGCCAGGAAGCAAGTCCCATTGTATCATAGGCCTGGCTCACTTGCTGGGATGGAGGCCTCTAAAAAACAAAGCCACATGGGAAGCAGTCGTTCCTACTTCAACTAGGTGGGAAGGCCCTTCAGAACAAGCAAAGGGTGGTGCTTTGCCCACCCAGTTTAATTTTCAAGCTGTGCAGTCATGCCAGTTATGCATATTTGAATCCACCCCTTGTCTCTGAGAAACTCATTTAGGGTAAGGCTGCAAGGATTTAACATGCAGGGTTTATATATATCGTACAAGGCCCGTTGGAGGCACACTCTTTTTTTTTTTTTGCTGGGACTGTGACTCCTATGGAAGACTAGAACTGCAATATGGATAGTAATAAAAAGAATGCATTGTGATCTTGGAAGGAAAAAATAAAGGCTTATTAAAGTTAGGAAACCGGTTTTCATTACAGTGATACTTGGTGTTAACTAAGATGGTCCTTTCAAATGTTCAAAGCTCTTCATTGGCATCTTGCTGTAACCCTTGCAGCAGCCCTATGAGGTAGATCAGCATCCTCCTGTTGCACATGGCAGCGTGTGTGTGGCTAAGGGCTGAGGAAGCGGCTTTGAGTTCTGAAAGTGCTTCATAAGGCCACACCCCAGAGGTGTCCCCCACTCCCCCTGCGTCACATACTACAAAGGCATAAAAGGACAAGACATTTGAGCAACAAAAAGGGTCTCTTTGGGGAACATTGCCTAACACTTTGCCCTAGGAACATCCTACTTGGTGGTGCTGATAGCCTAAAGTCATAACTTAGTACTTTACAGTTTTGTTTTCCTCCTGCCACAAGGGCTAGCGCCATGCTTTAAAAAGGAAATCGGAGGTTCTCGGGAGGACCATTTCTGTGTATGTTTTTGAGTTGCGTGCTAAATATGTGTAAATATGACTGCATATTTCAGTCCAGGCAAGTGAATATAAATGAGTCAAATTCTCACATTAGTGTAATAGTTACGGGCTTCAAGCAGGGATGAGTGTGAGGTAAACTGGGGAGTGCTGGTACATTTGCAGTCTTATTGGCCAGGATGACTGACTCCCCAATAGCTGTGTGCTGATCATTAATTTCTCAGCCGCTGTGTTCCTCACCTCCCAAATAGGAGTATGAATTGGTCACCTTTGGCCAGTTTTAAGAGATTTATGTTAGAATCCATGATCTGTAGTAACTCGGATATAGATGTGTACTAGCACAGTGTTCTCCAACCTTGGGTCCCCAGATGTTTTTGGCCTACAACTCCCGCAGCCCCAGCCAGGGCTGGGGCATGCTGGGAGTTGGCCAAAAACATCTGGGGACCCAAGGTTGGAGAACACTGTACTAGCATATGCATCTTACCCCAATACTTCACAGGGTTGTTGTGAGGATAAAATGGAGAGGAGGAGGATTACGTAAGCCACCTTGGGTTCCTTGCAGGAACACAGGCGGGGTATAAATATAATAAATAAATAAATGGTTCATGGAGTACACTGTCGGCCTGAGCCTGCCATTTTGCACCTGGCACCGCTCACTACTTGAGTCCAGCCAATAATACGATTTGAGGCAAACTAATTGCAAAAAGAAAAACAAGCCCTTATTTAATTCATACGATATTGAACACATTAAAAAAAAAATCTAGCAAATTATAATTAGGGAAATATTGCCAAAATGGAAGGTTTTAAAGAAATTTGCCACGAGTGTTCTTTTTTTTTTTTTTTTGGTAGAGAGGCGTGGTACAAATAAATAAAATTGACGGCAGCAAAAAACAAACAAAAAAAAAACGGGCGCGGGGGGGGGGAGAAGGCAGTCTTCAACTGGAATTTCTCATTTAGCTCTTGAGTCTGAATAATCTCTTGCACACAGCCTGGTCAGAGAACTGATTTGTGCAGAACGAGATGTGTGCAGGCTCATGAAGATATATCCCACTGCAAATGTTTGTTCATTTGTTCACGTCAACTCAAGGGGGCGCAAGTGTATTTCCCAACCTCTGCGTAACCATCCCCTCCTCATGAATTTCACAATGCTGGGGGGGGGGGGGGAGCTACACCAGATTCTGTCGCTCCTCTCCCAGCTTCCATTTGCAAAGATCTCTTCGTTCCATCTCCTGAGTATAAAAAGGGAGGGGTGTGTGTGCACCGAAACATTGAGCCGCAGGATGGGAAATCCCTTCCGTTTGTCTTGTTTTCTTAATATATGCGACCCCTTTGGGTGGTGTAAGCGGTTTAGGTATCTGCCATAAAGGGGGTGGTGGTGTCTTTTAATGACAAAACTAATGTGATTATCCAAGTGATTGTGAGAGGGGGAGTATTGAAGGCTTAAAGGAAATCTGTTAGAATAGCTGAATGTATCTGCTTAATCCTTTCTCTAATGTGGCCAGACAATGCTCTGAAAAGCAATCGGTCTTTTTTTTTTCCTGGAGTAAATGCTTAGTCCCCAGAGGTAGGCATAGCTTGCAGCTTTTTAAAAAATGCTCTTAATGCCTCACTTTCTCTAACCACCACCACCCCAGCTGCCAAGAAGGAGGGGGTAAAGCATCCTGAAAAGATATTTTTTAAAAACCCTCACAAAACTGAATGGTTGAGGTCAAACAAATGCTCATCTTTCTGTAGGCTCAATAGCCCAAAATAGTCCAGAATTGGCTCCTCTCTTGCACCAGAACTGTGTCCATACCATTCAATTCTGGTGTGACTTTCCTCCCTAGTTAATAAAAAATACTTGAATAGAGTATGTGCTTCATATTCAAAATGCTTTGTGTGCAATACCTTGGTACACCTCACAGTAACTTGGTATCATTTCCCTCCGTATTGCAGACAGGAGTCTTAGGACACGGGACAATGGCTGGTCTAAGGCCGCCGAACAATTTCTTGGTTGTGGTAAGACTGGAACGCAGGCCTTCCTAGTTCACAGTTTAGTATCTTAGCCACTAGCTCTAGCTCAGAGTGGCTTGCATAGTCCTTGTGTTATAGTATGTTCTAGCAGCGGGTTTGCCCTGATTAAATTCCATTTTCCAGTGGGAAAATTCTGGTAGCCTAAACAAGTAGGTGCCGGCTTTCTTACTACAGCTGTAACCTGGAACTTCACACTTGGATGAGGTTCTGAAGTGATCGTGAAGTGGTATTTCTGATTCGTTGCCCAGGGCATGGTAGGTAGAAGAACTGGAAGCTCAGGCGGAGGACGGGTTTGGGGTAATGATTTGTGATGGCTCAGAGCATGGCAGCAGCATCGGGTAATAGCAGGGCAACACATCCTTTGGAGTGAAAGAGGACTGGGGTGGGGGAAAAAAAAAAGAATCATAGTTTTGGTAAGGCAGGGGTAGAGAACCCTTTTCAGCCTAAGGGCC
This sequence comes from Shinisaurus crocodilurus, assembly GCA_021292165.1. NCBI lineage: Eukaryota > Metazoa > Chordata > Lepidosauria > Squamata > Shinisauridae > Shinisaurus > Shinisaurus crocodilurus. Next base: position 282,783,534 of record CM037878.1, read on the forward strand.
GAGTTCAGGTTTTAGAGAAGTTCTCGGGGGCCACATTCCAGTGGTGGATGGGGCTGAAGGCAAAGGAGTTGGGGCCTTCTGGGGAACCCAACAGGGCTGGATTTGGACTCTGAGGTTCCCCACTGCTGTGGTAAAGGGGACAAGGTGGAAAAACACGCTCAGCTGAGAACAGTTTTTCAAGCATAGACTTCAGAGCCATTCCCAGGTTGTGTATTAGCACATTTCAGACTCCAGACATGACCGTGCTTGGTGGATGCGAGCGAGGCCTACACCGTGTCACTTCGCAGATTCCCTTCATTCCTAGACATGCAAATGCGGGAACACCTCTGCCAAAAATAACAGTCATGACTTGGCCCTTAACTTTTGAATCTTGACGAAGCCCCTTTCCACGTAAAACAGCCTCTGTTGGGCTCGTTCCTCCCTATTTAGTTCCACGCGCTCCAGGCCTTTGTAAAACCTCACCGCCTTGGAAGGCCCTGCTTTGAGGGTCTCTCTTGCCTCTTCTCTCCCGAAGTGGTGAAGTCAGCCTTCTCTTAAATGTCAAAAAAGAGATCAATAAACATGGAGGCAGCGGGAGGCGAACGCAATAAGCGGAGGTGCTTGAGTTATCGTGGTAACCTGCCGAAATCCCCGGTCACCGAGTAATTTACAGAGAAGGCCTGATGTCATCCGAGAACAATCCCGGCAGCCTAGGCCCCAAATGTCTCCTGTCTCCTGCTGCTCATATTATTAATACTATCAACAAGCAGCAGGGCGTTAGGGCAGAGAAAAGAAACCCCAACGCAAGCAACCAAGCTGAAGGATAACCGGTGGCCTGGTATTCAGTGGGAACTTGAATTGGGAGCTACTAAGGGGGTATGTATGGGGAAAGAGAACGAGAAGAGTAAACCCGTTCCTCACAAGGCATTTTGCGAGTCTCTGTTTTTGTCAGCTGTGGAAATGAGACTGTCGGAGTTTTGGGGAACTGACCATGATGGTGCTTTGGTGTCTTGTCCATATTACTGTTGAAGTGATCTTGATAGTCGCCCATGGAGACCACGGGATGGGTGGGAATGGTTTGTAGGCACCCCAGATTCATTTTAAATTAATATCCAGCTAGCAATGTAAACCTCCCGCCCCCCCTTTTCACATAGTGTGGGAATAAGTCGTCACACAGCAATAAAACCAGTTCAGTTGAAAAGAAAGGTTGAAACCAAGCCCTCAAGATGGGATGGCCGACTTTTTTTTAACCAGGCTCTGCTCCTGGTTGTTGTTTTTTAACAGCAGCCTGATGTGTGGAATTTAAGCAGGGGATAATGTTCGTCTCTGTACTGTGAAAAGCGCCAGTGGTTGATTTCTACACATCTAGCTGCTGTTAAAGGCAAAGAAGGAGGCAAACGCTGCAGTTGTTTGTTTTTTTTTTCCTGTTCAGCTGGTGTTCCTATCACAGGATCTGAATGGCAGAATATTTAGGAAGGTCATTTCTCTCTTCTCAAAGTGGCCTCAGTCCCCAAGACTCTCATTCACCGTAGGATGCCACGGTCACATCCCCGAAGGCCTCATCCACAAACTCCTCAGCTTCTCCGAGTCCGTTTCCTTGTCCAGAAGGAATTGAAGTTGTTCCCCGAGAGCCAGGAGTTCATTGCACTGAGCACCCACCCGTGACTTCTGTCCAGCAGGCAGATAGCCATACATGTGACACGCTGTGCAAGACACTATATTGCCCTGCACACACACACACATACCCCTGCTGGCGTTCTATCTTCATATCTGTTTATTAGATTTGTTTGCTTGGAAAGTTGGGATTTGTAAGATTGAAAAGAAAGGGAAGGGGTTGACTGCTAGGGATGTGTGAAGAGTTCATGGGGGGGGGGGAATGCGGCGAACTGGCCAGGCTCGACCCCCCAAAATCTGTCCTGCTTGACTCCTCCTTCCCCAGCTCGACTTGCGTCCTCCTGAGTCAACCTGAGGAAGTAACTTCTGGGTTCCCGGCGGGCTGCTTTTTACATAGAAAATGCTGTGAGATATGTCAAAAGCAGCCGCAATTTGCGTAACTTGCGCAAATTGCGGCAGATTTTTAACATACCGGTATCTTACGGCATTTTCTACATAAAAAGTGGCCTGCCAGGAACCCCCCAGAGGACTTCGGCTATTGGGCCGTATAGAAAATGAATAAATAAATAAACCCAGGAGTCCACCGAGTGGCTCAGCATGAGTCTGCATTCAGCCTGGCTTGGTGGGCACAGCTGCGGTGTCTGCCAAGCCAGCGGCGGGTCGGATCGCCCACCACAATTGACCGCCTTGGCCTCTTCACTCTGCTGCTCAACTCACACAGGTGCTTAACTTGCCTGTCTGCTTAACTGTTTACCTTGAGGGCTGACATGCTTCATCAGCTGTGGCTCCCACCATATTCATATTGCTGGGCTCCCTGCCAAACCTTTCTTTTATACTGCTAGATAGCTTCCTCCAACTTCTCCTGCAGCCAATTTGAGTAGAAGTAGAAGGGCCTCGGAGTGCGAATCCACTGTGGAGCCGCACCTCAAAGAGAGTACAGTAATACCTTGGATTGCAAGTAACTTGGTCTGAGAGCGTTTTGCAAGACAAGCAAAAAATTTTAAAATTTTTGACTTGATAAACGAGCAAGGTCTTGCAAGACAAGTAGTCGTAGGGATGTAACCGCTCGCCTCGAAATCGGCCCCGCTCACGTCCGCCAGAGACTCGCTTTGATATAAGAGTGTTTTGGATTACAAGCACGGTTCCGGAACGAATTATGCTTGCAATCCAAGGTATTACTGTAGTCTTAGATTATAATATTTGAATCTTAGGTCTAGGAGTTTTGCAGAAGTGTTATTTTGAAATGCTACTTTAAAAACCATTCTGAATGAGAAAATATTGCGTATGGTTGCTTTTTTTCATTGTTTCTAGAAATGTCCAAGTTTTCCCGTAGAAAAATGGAAGGAAGCCCCGCCCCACATGGAAAAATCCACGCACACCCCCCACAATTCCCCCCCTGTTTTCTTGATCTTCACATTTCTAGTTTCTGTTCTTTACTTCTGGGCAAGATTCATTAACCTCATCTGTCCCGCTTTGGCTGAAGCAGACTGAGTGAAGGGGTTATCTAAAAAACAGGGTAACAAAACAGGCAAATGTTCAAGCACAAAGGTTTCAGTCCAGTGGGGATCAGGGCAGGGATGTTGAAGAGTCCTTGGTCTCGAGTCACGAGTCGAGTCACGAGTCTTTGGACCCGAGTCTCGAGTCCAAGTCCGAGTCCTTGGTCCAAAATGGTGACTCCCGAGTCCCAAGTCCCGAGTCACTCCCAAAACTGACTCCACGAGTCCCTGTTAAAATCAATGGGGTTTTCCCCCAACAAAATAAGGCTACTTCAGATGTGTGGCTTAAATAAATTCTAGGCACAAGTGTGCCTTTTTATTTCAAAACTCTTGCAACTGATTTGGACAAGAACAGACCAGGCAGACAAACCCAAAATAACCAGGCAGGCAGAGGAGGCAGGGAACCCCAAAGCAGGCAGGCAGAGGCAGCCAAACCCAAAATGTCTGAAAGGTTGCATTTTAGGGAAATGATTTAAAAAATAAAATCTTTGCTGGCGATTGCACTTCTCTCCACTCCTTCTGGCACAGCCCAGGGATGTTGAAGAGTCCTTGGTCTTGAGTCCCGAGTCGAGTCTCGAGTCCCATTAAAAATATTGGGACTCGAGTCCGAGTCGAGTCAGAGGGGGGACTCAGTCCGACTCACGCGTCGAGTGCGAGTCCCCATCCCTGGATCAGGGTAAGGCAGGAGTGGTCAAGGTCACAGGCAGAAGTCAAAGCACAGCTAAGCAGTCAGATACATTGAATCAGGCTAAGGCAGGAATGGTCAAGATAGAAGGCAAAGGTCAAAACAGAGGCAGTCAGATATGTTACACAGTCCAGAAGCAGAGTCACTCAGGAATCCCAAGGGCCAGAAGCACAGAACATGAATCACGGGGCAAGGTCCAGGAGACAAGGTAGAAGACACCAGAGCTGAAAGGACAACATTTATGATAAAGTTTCCAGCGCTGGTTAGGCAGACGCTGAAGGACTTTTATTGCCAGAGCCTGCTGAGCCTCACCCAGGGCTCAGCTGTAGTACATTCGAGCTGTCTGACCAGAGCCCTACTCACGAAGAGTCACTTTTTTCTGAGGAGTCCTCCTTTGCAAGCAAGCACGCCTCATGGGAACCCTACTGGCCTGCCACCTGAGGTGATGATGCTCCAGGGCTGTTATTCAGCCTCTGACTTCTCCTGACAGGGATGGACCTGCAGCCATCTCCCCCAAGGGCCCAGGCTCCTCCTGGGCTGGTGACAATGGCTGATCTGGGGTGCTCTTGCTTTCTGGGAGCTCTAGCTCTCTTCCTCTGAGAGGATTCCTCCGGTGGGGGCATGACATTGTCTAGTTTTCAGATTTTTGTCTTTTTAAGAGTAGGCAGCTGAGGCTCCACCTGTTGACTGACATCACTATGCTCTACCCCATGAGTAGTAGAGCGCTTTGTAGTGCCCGTGACCAGAGGTGGGTACACATTACCCCATCTGCGCATTGAAAAGTAGAAGACTGAAGAAGCAGTGGGGAAATATGGATGGGGATTGCAAGTGGAAGACGTCATCCGGACCCCCTCTCAAATTCTGCGAATGAAGCAGGACCATTGCCTGATAAAAGCCTCATCTGGAAACCTGTTCTAGGTGTGTCGCCTACTTGGAAGGAGATAAGCCCACTAGCTTCCTTTCCACATACCTGGTGTGGCATTAGCTATAGCAGGGGTAGACAAACCTTTTAGGCTTATCGGCACATTTGACCTTTTTAAAAAAGTGTCCTAGGCATTAGTAGGCAACACCACAAATTGCCATGGGGGAAAATGTTGGGTGCGCCACCCTCTCTGGATTCTCACTTTTCTCCCCCAATGAGTATCCACTCCAGAGAGTGGCAGGAGATGGGGGTGAACTCAACGGAACAAGTAAATCAGGACCAAAGTAATTTCCACTTACTTCAGTGGGTCTACGCTAAGGATGACTAAATCTGAATACACTACTACTATTACTACTACTACTACTACTACTAGTAGTAGTAGTAGTAATAGTAGTAGTAGTAGCTTTGAACCTCCAAATACAAAAGCTGTAAGACGTATTGGGGGATCGTATCTTCCCCCCTGCCTACAATCGCATAGCCCAGCATAGCCAGATCAGGCAGCAACGGAGCAACTGGAACTTGGCAAATGGCTTCTCAACTCCTCTCCCGCAACAACATCCGGATAAATGTCCCAGTCATCCAAATGTTTTGACACTTCTCTTGCTCAACCTGCCCCCCCGCCCCCGGCTCCAGTGTTTTAGCTGCAGCCCAAGTTATCTTCTAGAGCCATGTTTCCCCAGAAACCGGCTCTTTTGTTGCGTATCCTACCAGTCCTATCCGCTTCTCCTTTGCAGCGACACAGCAGAAAGCTGGCAAATTGGCTTGGAAGAGACATCCCTGTTGCCAAGCCTGTGCCTCGGTCTGCTTTAATTTGCTTTTGCCTTCTCCAAAAGAAGAGGCAACTTGCACTCAAATGCACTTTGCAGTATCCTGGTCCTAGGGGGGGATCCACATCACGCTGTATATCATCAAGTTAGCAGAACGACACTGCTATATTCACCTTCCGCAGTCACTACTCCCAGGGCACACTCTCATTAAATGTACCGCAGTCATCCTGGTTTGCCACCCCACACCTAACTCCGTAGCAGTAGAACTGGGTGTTGCCTTGAATAGGGTTTTTCAAAATTATTATTTTGCTTTGTCATCTCTGTGCAGGTGTGAACGAACGCAGGAGTGATCTTTAACAAAAGAAAGGAAAAAGAATTGTTCCTCCCGTTCTGAGTTTCCCGAGCACAAGCCTCCTGTTAAATCAATGTGATACACTTGGGAGTAAGGGCATTGGAGAGAATGTGATTTACTTCTGAGCAGACATGTCTTTTGGCTAATTTACAGCTCCCTGCTTTTCGGGCAATGGGGGTGAACACAGCTGTTTAAAAAAGGGGGGGAAGCCTCCGCTCCTGTCCCCTCTCAAACTCCATGACGGTTATCCTGGGGGTACTACCTTTCACATGCAGGGGAAACGGCCATTTCAGGAGCAGGGGTCCTTTGTTTCTGGTCTGCCACTTATGTGCAGGTGCGCACGTGCGCAGCAGTGAATTTGTTTTTTTTAAAAACACCGTCACGTGATTCCCTGAAGCGGCCTGCTCAGAGCTGCGGAGTGGCAGAGGTGCACATGTGCGCATGAATCTTTACAAACAAACAAATAAATTAAGAAGCTTCCGGGGAAGAGGGTGAACTGCCGCACGACAACGAATGGTGGACACATCTCTTCCCCACTGGTTTGGGAGAGACATGTCACGCCGCATTCCCCCCCGCCCCTCGAAATCTATTGGCTAACTCCAGTGATAACACTTTCATGGCTGCACCTCGGATAGACAACCACAGCGCAAGTTTAGCACACGCTGGCCGCGTACTGCGACAGTGAACCGCAATAACTGAAAAAAACCGTGATAAACCTAGTCTGGGAAATTCCGGAAGAAGCGAAGAACGAATACACAGGACTGCCGCGACTGGCACTGAAAAGTGTGTGCGTCAGTGTGCCCCGCAAGTCACAGCAGTGATACAGTCCTGTAATAAACCTTAGGTGTGGATCCGGCCCTAGTCATGTGTTTAGTCCAAAGTAAGTCCCATTGAATGCAATACTCCAATGGGAGTACGTCCCATTGAACCGGAGTAACTCCAATGGGACTTACTCCAATGGGAGTAAGCTACATTGCATGCAATAGGCTTTACTTTTGAGTGGGCGTGTGTAGGATTGCACTGTAAATTTCACCATTGGGCATGATTAGCACTTGTTGACTTCAACTCGTTTGTTGACTTCAACTCATTGTAAATTTCACCATTGGGCATGATCAGCAACTCGGGCATGATTGGGCATTGGGCATTGGACATGATCAGTCAACTCGTTTGTTGACTTCAACTCATTGTAAATTTCACCATTGGGCATGACCAGCAACTCAGGCATGATTGGGCATTGGGCATTGGGCATGATCAGTCAACTCGTTTGTTGACTTCAACTCATTGTAAATTTCACCATTGGGCATGATCAGCACTTGTTGACTTCAACTCGTTTCCTCAAAGTGACCGGCAGAGGGTACGTTGCTTAGCACGCTTGGTAGGCAGGTACTAAAATCACCCCAAATCCAAAATAGCTGAGAAGTCCTAGAGCAGGGCTCTCCAACCTTGGGTCCCCAGATGTTGCTGGACTACAGCTCCCAGAATCCCTTGCCATTAGCCATGCTGGCTGGGTATGCTGGGAGCTGTAGGCTAGCAACATCTGGGGACCCAAGGTTGGAGAACCCTGTCCTAGAGATATAAGAGATTTTCAAAGTTTCTGTGTCAAAGATGAAGAAGGCTGGGGGGTGGTAGAGGAAAAAAAAAAATCTCATCCTGTAATATCATTGAATCAGCTGCTTGCTAGGATATATTTAAATTACTGTTTGCGAGAAAGATAAAGAGTTTTATTTAGTTCTTTATTTGTGTGATAAGCCATAGAAGCAGATTTCAGAACAAAAAAACACATCGCCCAGCACATACAAAGTACAATCAAATAAAGCTGTCTATTTATGAAAAAAACTTTCTTTAAAAAAAAATCAAATACCGGTAATAACAGAGTCATATAAAAGCCAATTACTGTAATTGGCTTTTACGGTCATCGTGACCAGAGTTTTTGGCCGAGTTCTCACTGAGGTCACAAACCTGTGTGTGGACTGTACCACATCAGAGAGAAGTTGGGGGGCTCTTCTTGCAATAAATAAATACATTCCTATGGTACATATAAAATTAGTGTGTCAGGGAGAATGGTTCTAGCCTAGCCTTCTCCCTGACATGCTAGCCTTCTACGTGCAGGGATATTATTTTGTATGGAGGCACATTCTGTCCTGTGAGTCCCCAACTGTAGTCACAAGTGGTATAGCCTAGACCAGAGTTAAGAGATTTCCCCAACTGACACAGGTATACCACCTCAGTGAGAACTAAGCCTTAGAAAAAAGAGAGAGAGAAAAGGAGATAATTAGAAATTTATTTGTGGAGAAATGGAGTAAGGTTGCTGACTGCTGGAATGCAAGGATCCATTCAGAACATGTATTTCAATAGATAACATTTCTGATGGCTGCAGGAGGTGATGTGATAGGTCAAATATATAGTGAATTTGTTGGTTTATAATTATCCATATATACCGTAGATAGTTACTTAAAATAAAGAGGGCCCTTTTCAGTCACACAAAAGTCACAGGGAATTATGGGAAACAGAAGCTTTTCCCAGATCCGTGGCTTAGAAATAATTTGTTGGCAACACGTCTTGGCCCCTCCAGCCTTCGGAAGCAGAATGGAAGCCACTGCCATGTTGCGCTTCTGCCGCTCTCTTTGTTGGTGGGATCAAGAAGAGAGAAAGAGCCACACATGCACATTATTCTGACGTTATCGCTGTAACGGCCCCAGCACAGAAATGCTGCAGTCCTGTTTTATTTTCTCCTTTGTGTTTATGCACAGATGTTGCGGGTGATATTCCCTGAATTTCACCCCAAAATAAAAGCCGGTTTTATCAGCATTTTCCAAGTGTCCAATAGAAATGCAAATGAGCTCTATGTGGTTAATGTCAGTTCGGGCCTCTCTTTTCCCCCCCTTTCTTTTATTTTATTTTTTTATTAGCTGTCCAGTATTAACTCGCTAGTCTTTTCTCGGCCTGCTCTGTTCTCTCTGTTTCCTTTAAGCACTGTGTTGAATGCTCTCCTCATCCCATCTTCTTCCCGGGCGGTGCTACATTGCCAACTAGGCGTAGGGCAGGCAAAGGGGATGAACACTGGGGAAAATACAGCGCTCTCAGTGGGAAGGGGGCGCCAACAGATCTTCAGGGCCATACTTTCTCCCTCTTCTCTTTTCTCCCTTCCCCCTTCCCTTTTTTTTTTTTTTTTTGGTCAATGCGTTTGTTTAAAGTTGTTTGTTTATTAACCCTTCCAAAGGTCTCCTGCTTCGGTAAGGCGCGAGTCGAAAAGGAGTCCATGGTAGCTGACAATGGTGGGAACCAAATGGGATTCTTTCTTTTTTAACAACAAACAACAACAAACAAACAAACAGCAATTGAATGCAGTTCAGAAATCCCAAATGAATGAAACGCGACTTGACAGGCCGAGAGAAGCTGCTTTCTGTGGCACAGGGAGGCCTTCAAATATGCATACATACATACATACATACGTGCTTCACTATATATTTCAGGTCCAGGTAGCCCCATTTATGGGGTGGCTTTATTGTGCATGCAATGCACACACCTCCTCAACCCGTAGGGAGCAATCCCATGCTCCTTTGGGAGGCCGCTGGAGGTGGGTGTTGGTTGTGGGGGACTTCCCTTTCTGCTGCCCTCGCTGCTCCACTGTCACTGCTCCAAGTAAAGGGAGTGAAAGGGGGCATGTCGGGGGTGACCCGAAGGAGGACTTGGATCTGCCAGATCCAAAGCTGACCTCATTCCCCCAACATGCCCCAAGAAGGGATGAAAAAGTACGCCAGCCGTGGAGCTGCCATACTTAATTTCCTTGTCATGGAGACAAACGGGAGAAGGCCCGGCTGCTGAAGACATTTTGCTGCCTGAGGCAAAGGACAAAATGGCGCCCACTTCCCGTTCCATGGACAAAAGCCAACAGGGCTGCCAGTTGATATTACGTACTCCAAGACTGGCAACAGGACAACAGTTTGCCACAGCACCTGAGGGCAGCATAGGGGGTGCAGGGAAAGTTGCATGGCACACACCGTTCTGTCCTCCCAACACTTTGCTTCAGTGCCTTACTGCCCAGCCACTTGCTGCCTGAGGCAACTGACTCACTCTGCTTAATGGTAGGGCCAGCCCTGAACAAGAGGATTTTTTTTTTTTAAAGGAGAAACCAGGAGATAAATAAAAAAGGGGGTTTAGGAAGTTACAGTTGTTCTGCCACAGGCTCCGCCTGCCCCTCTAGGATTGCTCTGCCCACAACTACATTCTGGCAACCCACTTTCACTGGGAAGGGGGAGGTGAAGGCCCAAGCACCCCCTCCCCAAGTGGCACACTTGCAAATTCAAGTGCTTCTGAGCCTCATTTTTATCCCCTCCCGCCTGTCTTCCAAAGCACTAGGTGCTTCAGCATCCGACCAGCAAGGGCACAGCAAATTTGTTTCTGCATGTGCAGCCTTAATAAACCCAGAGCCTAAGCAGTTAATTGTCCCACTTCGAAGAGGACATTTTTTGAAACAATCCCGATTCCCATTGAACAACACATCCTTTTATTTCTTTCGGCCTTGGAATCAAGCCCGAGTGCCCTTCTAAACAAAGAAGGGGAAAAGAATCAATGAACCAATGCAACGCTTCAAAAAAACCCCAACCATGTCTGTCTTTGAAGTTCTCTTTATGTTGTTTAGAAAACTTTGGATTATTGGGGTGGTGTTTTTTTAAAAAAAAAAAAAAAGAAAAAGGGAAAAAAGAGGATGGAATTAAGGGAAACCTTCTCTGAAAAAGAGCAGGAGACATTAATTAAATATCCCATTCATTTATCTGGCACATGGTCATCAATCAGATTTCTTATTAGCATTCTGATGCCCTGCGTGACCTTCTCTAGTACTGTCTGCATGACGAAACACAAAATAAGACCACACACTGAAGAGGAGAGGATTATTCAACTTGTCTCTTGCTTGGAGACAAAATTGGAAAGAGTTGTTGTGGTGAGTCAAACGGATGAAGTTAGTGTTGTTTTGAATTCAGCGCCTGCGCTTTCAAGCAAGTGGCGAAGTACTAGTTATCTCTACAGCTAAAATGCATCTGTAATGAATTTGCTTCCCTCAAATTCTCCTCTGCTAATTTTGACCTTAAATGCTTGCTGGATATTCTCTGAACAGTCAAATATTTGTCAAGCATTAACTTATATTAACTGACGAGACATTTGATATCTGTCCTTAACATCTGATGAGATTTGATTTCAATATTTGACAGTATTTGATAGATGACGACATGCAACCATCTTTAACATTTGACTGCATTTGATCGCTGACATGCAATAGTATTTAGTATTTGACAGCTGGCGACTTGTGAGGTTTCATATTTGATACTTGCCAATATCAAAACGGTAAGAGATTCCAACAAGTCTAATTAGCATTCCATTTTCAAACTCCGCTGTAAAATTTCTCTTCCAGATTTGAAAGTTAACATCTTGAATGAAGAAAATTGAAATGTTTAGCAAGTGCCGGGTTTTTGCAAATATTCCCCAGCCAGGAAAAAAGTCTTGCATGGCTGCCTGGGGAATGCTGCGAATTGTAGTCTCAACATGCCCAGGACTGCAGCTTAAGGTAGCTTTAATCAGGTAGCCAGCCCTATGGGATACCAGTTTTCCAGATGTCAAAAAACTAGATTTCAAAAAAATGCACTCAGTCGCTGCCCCCATGTACCTTGCCTACTTTTTTGGACAAAAAGGGGAAGAAAATTTTTATTTATTTATTATATTTATACCCCGCCTTTTTTCCTTGCAAGGAACCCAAGGCGGCTTACATTATCCTCCTCCTCCTCTCCATTTTATCCTCACAACAACCCTGTGAGGTAGGTTAGGCTGAGAGTCAGTGACTGGCCCAAAGTCACCCAGTGAGTTTCATGGCCGAGTGGGGACTAGAACCCGGATCTCCTGAGTCCAACACCCTAACCACTACGCCACACTGGCTCTCCTCCTGTCAAACGTTTTGACAACAAAATTGAAAATCCACCAATATTATTATTACTAGTAGTATCAAGTTTTTATCATCAAGCTGTTATTGTAAAGTTATTTAGTTACTTTTAGTTCCCAGCATTTAGTTCCTTTTTAGTTACTATTAAGTTACTATTTAGTTACTATTACGTAACTAAGTTATTTTATTATGATGAGAGCCAGTGTGGCGTAGTGGTGAGAGTGTTGGCCTGGGACTCGGGAGATCCGGGTTCTAGTCCCCGCTCGGCCATGAAACTCACTGGGTGACTTTGGGCCAGTCACTGCCTCTCAGCCTAACCTACCTCACAGGGTTGTTGTGAGGATAAAATGGAGAGAAGGAGGACTATGTAAGCTGCCTTGGGTTCCTTGCAGGAAAAAAAGGCGGGGTATAAATGTAATAAATAAATAAATAAATAAATAAAATTCATTTCAGCTCTAGCTCTCTCTAGTTACCACGTTGGGCCACCCCCAATCAGTGCCAGCTCCAGGTTTCTGAGGGCCCTTGGGAAAGACACCCTCAATGGGTCCCGCTTCCCACTGCCATGGTCCCCAGCTGCGATTGCTCCTCATCCTCTTTCTCATCATGGCTACCACTTGCCTGCTTAACAGGCAGGGAGCCAGTGAGCAAGCAGGCCGCGGCATCTCCCGCTCCTCCTTCTCACCACCACTGTTGTTTGGACCACAGCGAGAGGCAGGTGAACAAGCAGGTGACCCTGTTGAAGAGGAGGAGCATGTCCAGGGGGTCTCTTGTCAGTGGGTCCCCATCGTTGGGTTGGTGGTGGCAGTTTTTATTTCTCCACACACCGCATGAACCGGGCCAATTTTCCAACCGAGGCTGTGCAGGTTGTCCTTCCAGTGGATTCCTCTCCCCTGCGGTCCTACAGGCCACAGATATAGGCCCTTCAGGGTGCAATCCTACGGCCCCTAGACATTGTTTCAGGGGCTCTGGGATAGTGGGGACATGGCCAATTGGCCACCCTGAGTGGTTGTCTAGCAGAGGTCTTTCCCATAATCTCCTATCTGACTATTTAACTGGAGAAAGCAGAGATCGAACTGGGGACCTGCTCAGGGCCGGTGCTACCATTAGGCCAACTAGGCAGCCGCCTAGGGCGCAGGGCTAAAGGGGGTGCCAGAAACGCCTTGAAAACAAAATACAGCGCTCTCAAGTGGGAAGGGGGGCGCTAAATATCTGATCTTGCCTAGGGCACCAAACTGCCTTGCACCGGTCCTGGACCTGCTGCATGCAAAAGATGTACTCTACCACTGAGCTATGGTACTTGCGCATTGACTAAGGGAGCAATCCTCTGCCCCCCCCCAGACATTGTCTGAGGGGCCATAAGATAGTGGGGATTCCCCCTTCTGAGGTCCGAGATAGCGCTCCAACCTTGGAAGGGGGAGTCAGAGTTTCTCTCCCCCCCCTCTTCCCTGCCCCTTCGGAGCTGGCCTCTGAGACCAGAGAAGAGACCTCGGAGAGGGGGAAACGGGGGTGTTCCGGTGGGCGGGGAGAGGAGGAGACTGGAGAGGCCTGGGCCTCCTCCAGCCTCCTCCCCTTCCCCTCTGAAGCACCCTCGTTAGATGCAGGGCGGGAGGACAGGTAGGCTGAAGACCGCCTCCCTCCACCGCTCCTCCCGCCCTGCACTGGATGATCGGAAGCCTCCGAGTTCGGGAGCTTCCAATCACTGAGGGCGCAATCGATAGGACTGCCGCCCTCGGTGAGCCTGATGATGTTGTGGCCTCTCACAGGTGTACTCATGGCTGCGTGTGATGGAAATGGCCATGTTGCCTGCTTAAATCAACGAGGTAATGTAACCAGTGTTACAGTGGGAGGAAAGGGTTAATTGAACAACCCCCAGGGTGCATGTTTTGCTACCCCTCCCTCCTACTTCCCGCCTCTCTGTGGCCAGCTCTCTCTCTCTCTCTCTCTCTCTCTCTCTCTCTCTCTCTCTCTCCCTCTCCTGATGGACGCACGGGTCTGAGCTGGCTTCCAGCCAGTGATCTCCAATAAAGCGGACTCTTAACACCAAAGACTCTAATCTGCCTATATGCATCCTGCATATATGAATAAACGGACTGTAAGTAAAACTAATAAATGTCTATTACGTAGTTTTAAACCTTGTTTGGACAATCCATTTCATTTTAAAGCCTTCTAGCAAGGGTTTAGCAACCCACGTGGCGATAACCAGTTTCAATAACCAGGCTGCACATAAGGGGGAAAACTCTGCTTCGTCCTAACCAGTATAGGACTGACTCCTTTCCATATCCTCCCACAGTGTGTATTAAAAAAAGAAGACCTCCTCCTCTTCCTCCTCCTCCTCCTCCTTCAGTCAGGCAATTTCCCCCGACTTCTGCAACCTGTAAACATTATGCATGATTTCTCTTATTTTGACAGGCCTTGAGTCACTGCACTGCATGCTAGTGTCCCAGCACTGGTGCTCAATACTGGGCGGCCAGATAGCCACCATTTAAATTTCCCACAATGCCTGCAAGAAAGTATCACTCTGGGCATTGTAGGAAGTTAACACGGTGCCCCGCCCCCAGTGCTGCTGAGAGTAGCATCACCATTGGGTAAGCCCACTGGGAGGAGGCATTGGCACAGGAGAGGGCTCACCAGAAGGGACTATGTGAAGGGCCCCTCAGCCTGTAGTTGGCCTTATAGTTTGCACAACGTATTCTGCAAAGTATACTGTTTTGCAAATTTACTCTCATTTAGCTAGTCGTGGGGAAGGGCAAGGAACCATGTGGAGCACGGAAAACTTGCCTTGACCCCTCTGGCTTTTATAATTTCAGCAGGTAGTGATTATATTTTCAAGCATATCTTCACGAGGCCTAGAAACTTATGCGTGTGTGTGTATATAAAAAGGAAAGCCGAGAGTTTCAGGAATCTGAATTATATGAATCTACGAAGTTGTCATGCTGACCCAACCATTGTTTCATCTAGCCTGGCACTCTGATAGGCCCCGGATTTCTAGTTCTTTCTGTTCTCTCCCAGTGCTCCTGCCACAGGCCCATTCTAACTGGAGTTAATCATAGAATCATAGAAAAGTAGAGTTGGAAGGGGTCTACTAGGCCATCGAGTCCAACCCCCTGCTCAGTGCAGATTACAATGCAGTTACAGAGATGGAACCTGGGGCCTTACCCTTGGCAATGTGCTCTACCACCAAGATGTGGTGGTAGAGAACACATACCCTGCTTTTTCTGCACTCTAATTTGTTTAATTATCTGTTCTTCACAGCTGGCCTAATAATGTCTCCCCAGAGTGTCCCTTCCTAGATTTCTGGGTCCTTAGGCAAATATCCTCTCCCCCCTTTCCATAAATATAATAAATAAATAAATAAATAAATAAATGTGTTTTAACAGATCTCTGTGGGTGTCAAGACCAATAATGAGATTTTTGAAAAGAAGAAAATATCTGCTTTAACTGTGTATCACCCAAAGCTACCAAATCTGGGCTATGACATACAGCACGGCAGCCTTTCCCCAATGGGAACTACAACTCCCATCATTCTCAGTCATGGCAGCTGGGGTGATGGGAGTCGTAGTCTAACAGATCTGGAGGGCGCTGGCTTGGAGGAAGGCTGACGTACAAGCAGGGCTTGTTTTAGAAGATGTCCAGTCGAGTTGCGTTCGCACAGGCCCCTTGTGAGCCCCAATGAGCAGCTGATCGCATTCCTCCTTGAACCATGACTCTGACCGGGCTGTGGAGGCAAAGGGTTAAAGTGCCCCTTCCCCGTGCCATGGTCTGGATTGGGAGCAGGGACCCCTGGCCGCTGCTATTTCCTTTTTAAAAAACATTCATGCAATTACTAATTCCATGAATTACTCGTTCCTGGCTGCGGTGGCCTTAACCGGAGAGTTCTTCCTTTTCAATCATGTGAACCCCCACCTGTACCCTGAAGTGGTACAGTCCAGACACAGGTTTACTATCTCACTGAGAGCTAGGATGGATAAATTTGCCCTCTCTCTCCACACCAACACGATTTTCTGACAGTAAACCAGGGATATACTTAATAAACTCACTCACTGACTAACCTGAGGTCTTCTCTTACCTGAAATTTTTTTCTTAGTTTAGCTCCCAATCAACAGCCCCGGATTTAGGGTGGCCCTGCGTCCTCTTTCACAAGGGACCGTCTTTGATATGAAGGCATCCTCCGTTTGAGGTGTTGTCTAGTCCAAGTCCGATTTTAAGATAAAAAACCCCGTAAGAGCTGTTGCCCATCAGCAGTTAGCAAACTGAACAGGCAGGTGCACAAGTCACATAAGAACATAGGAAAAGGGATGCTGGATCGGACCAAAGGTCCATCTAGTCCAGCATCCTGTTTGCACAGCGACCAACGAGTCCTTCACACTATGGTGAGATGGACTGTATTTCTGTTTAAATCCGTGGTCTTTGCTATTTTTCAAGCAGGAGCCGCTTTGGCTCTAGGAAACGCCACTGAAGCCACTTCGGGGCTTTTCCTGGGCTGCTGGGTGTGTGCGCGCGCGCACGCTTTCCCCTTCTCCCCAGTCAAGTGGCGATGCTGTCCATCAGACTTGGATGGGGCCTTTTTGGTCGCATTGGTCAGTCAGCGGGCAGGCAAATTGCAACGGGATCCCTTGGTCCTTGGATTTATTTATTTATTTATTTATTATATTTATACCCCACCTTTTTTCCTGCAAGGTACCCAAGGCGGCTTACATAATCCTCCTCTTCCTCCTCTCCATTTTTATCCTCACAACAACCCTGTGAGGTAGGTTAGGCTGAGAGAGTCAGTGACTGGCCCAAAGTCACCCAGTGAGTTTCATAGCCGAGTGGGGATTTGAACCCGGATCTCCCGAGTCCCTGTCCAACACTGCTAACCACTACGCCACACTGGCTCAATTTGAGATTGAGATGGATCTTTTCCTCGTCCCTTGCAGCTCTACCTAATGCAACAGAATTGATTGAATTTCCCAGTGCAGGTCTGCATTGCTTGTCTCTCACCCGTGCATTCAATTTCCCTTCTGCCTCCAGCGGCTGCACAATGCGCCCACTACATCTAGCCGATCACGTTGCTCTTTGCCTCTTGGGCTCTCCCACACACACACACACACACCTGGTGATTGCTGCTGCTGCGTTTTCCTCTTCCCCACCTTACAACCACCTGACAACTGGCGAGAGGCAGGACGCCCGATTCCCCTTCCCCGAAGCCTCCTCAAGTAGCCCAGATCACAAGAGCTGGCCCACTGCTACAGCGGACAACAAGGCAAAGCTGGAGGGCCCCTACTGAGAGAGACTGAGAGAGCAGCTACTGCAAAAAAAGAGCAGGAGAGAGTGAGTGGGCAGGTTTGCACGTAACGGCAACCCATTGTGGCGATTTGCCACGATGGGTTGGTTGCTGGAACCCCCCAGGCACCCACGATGAGTCCGACAGACGATCGGGCTCACCTTGGGTGCTTAGCTCCCTCCCCGCTCCTTCCTCCTTGTTCCTCCCAGCAGTTATCTCTGGGGACACCGTGGGGAGGAATGGGGCTCCTCTCTCTGACAGCTGTGGCTGTGTGAACTGATTTCGGCTTGCCGTGGCTGTCAGAGAGTCCCCGTGGTGCAAACAGGGCTCGTGCCCTGCTGGAAGTTGACCCCGTTGCACTTCAAGGCATGAGCCCAGTTTGCGCAACGGGGACAGAAGAAGAAGAAGAAGAAGAAGAAGAAGAAGAAGAAGAAGAAGAAGAAGAAGAAGAAGAAGAAGAAGAAGAAGAAGAAGAAGAAGATTCTTATTTGTCCCCGTTGCGCAAACAAGGCTTGTGCCCTTAAACACAACGGGGAGGCTTCCCCGATCTCCGCTCTGCTCCACGCCGCCACCCCATGCTCAGGGCAGCCGTGCAGAGTGGAGATCGGGGAAGCCTCTGACAGCTGCCCCCAAGTGCCGCTCTTGGGCACTTTGGGGGCAGCTGTCAGATGTACTCTCTGGCTAGCCGCTTGGCAAGAGCGGCCGGCAAGGGGATTTTTTTTTGCTGCTCTTGCCAAGCGGCTCGCTCATTGTGGGGCTTGACCCACGATGGGTCATGTCGTCCGGATTCGGATGACACAACAATCCATCGTGGGTCAAACAAACCCTACAACAACCCATCGGCTCTTAGCGATAAGAACCGACGGTTGCTAATGGCAACTGGGGTCCGATGACACGACAAGCAGCCATTGTCTATTATCTGGCTCACGCTGGCTCAGTTTGTCTGAGCGTGGAAAGCTAAGCAGGGTCAGGCCTGGTTATTACTTGGATGGGAGACCCCTCCTCTAGTTTCCTGCATTGAGCAGGGGGTTGGACTCGATGGCCCTGTAGGCCCCTTCCAACTCTATGATCTATGAAATCATTGGTTGCTTGCTGTGTCGTGCGAACCCAGTCAGTGAATGAGTGAATGAGAGAGAGGTGGAGGGCCACACTTGAGGTGATTGGGGCTGCCAGTGGTCCTTGGGCCTTGCAGTGAAAAACACTGGTTTAACTGATTATAATTATTCTTACTTTGCATCTATACATAACAATTAGCATATGCAGATTTATGCCAGTCGGTGTCCTCTTCTGTCCTCTTTTTGCTGGATGCATTTCCTCTTTTTTGGCAATTCATAAGTGGCCACCGTACTCGGACATCTGTCAAGCGAAACTGTCAAGTAGTGTTTTGCAATAAAGATTAAGAAACTTCTGGCGCGCTTTCTGACAGATACAAAAAACACCCCAAAACCAAACACTTGCTCTACGAGAGTTAGTCCATGGATTAACGGAAACTGGAATGTTCCCAATTCAGCCGCCCGCTTGATCAGAACGGCCTTGGAGGTTGGAGAGTGGAAGAGATTCATGGAAAACCATTGGAGGGGAGGGGAAAAAAAAATCAGGCCTAACCTTCCCGCCTCCGCACCTCCGCCTTTTCTTTCCTTGGAACTGAAAGCAAGAAAAATGCTCATAAAACTGCTCTTTGTGCATGGAAAGAAGTTGTGTGTGAGGTTTTTGTCTTCTTTTTTTTAACTGTTGCTATGTTCCTTTTTGTTTTCGGGCTGTGGTTTGTGGTTTGAGGGCAGCCTTTTCTGTGGGCCCCTTTCAACGAATTTGGCTATTTTGGTCTGCAGATAATTAGATCATTGCTATCATCTCCCCTATCTTTTCTCTGTCCTCCACCCGCACACCCCAAAATCTGGATGCATTGGCATAACAGTGTGCTTTCTTCCTTCCTTCCTTCCTTCCTTCCTTCCTTCCTCTCTCTTTCTTCCCTTTCTCTGCTCTGTTTTGCTCACAAAGAGCCGTAATGCAGACAGGGAAGAATGTAGCACATTTGATTAATTTTCTTGAAATGTTTATATCCCACCCTTCTGGTGCAAAAAATCCGCTCAGTTCAGCCATTGCATAAAAGATACAATATTAAAAAAATCTACCAAGGAAACAAGAAGATCAGCAGTTAAAACCAAGACACATTTAAAAACAACTGCCACATGCAACAATGGTCAGCATCCACTGAAAAATAGCGGGGGAAGAGGCCAAGAAGTGCACTTCATGGAGCAAGACGTTCCACAAGTTGGGTGCAGCCACTTAGAAGGCCCTGTCTTTCGACCCACTCAAACATGCTTCCACCCTGGATGAGACACAGAAAAGGGCCCTCTCCTTTTGATCTTAGGGAGCGGGCAGGAAAAAGCAACCAAAATGATCAAGGGGCTGGAGCAATTTCTCTATGAGGAAAGGTAACCATGCCTGGGGCTGTTTAGCCTAGAAAAAAGGTGAGTATGAGGAGACATGATAGAGGTGTACAAGAGTATAAGTAATGTGGAGAAAGTGGACAGGGAGATTTTTTTTTTTTTTGGTCCTTTTCCGTGATACTAGGACCCAGCATCATCCCATGAAGATGAATGGTGGGAGATTCAGGACAGATGAAAGGAGGGACTTCTTCATCCAGCGCATAGTTAAACTATGGAATTTGCTTCCACAAAATGTAGCGATTGGCCACCAATTTGGATGGCTTCAAAAGGGGATTAGAGAAATTCATGGAGGATAAGGCCATCAATGGCTCCTAGTCCTGATGGCTATATATTACCCCCAGTATTGGAGGCAACATGCCTCCGTATACCAGTTGCTGGAGAAAGCAAGTGGCAGGGTGCTCTTGTACTTGTGGGCTTCCCACAGGCAGCTGGTTGGGGCACGGCCACACAGGGGGCGAGTCTGCATTAGATGTCATTTTTAAGGATCACAATTTCAGGATGAAATGGATCAGAAGCCTTTGATGGCTATTTTGTCAAAAAGGGTCTCTTGTGTTGTGCTCATGTCCTACTTGTGGGCTTGCCACAGGCACCTGGTTGGCCGCTGTGGGAACGGAACGTTGGCCTGGCCTGGCCTTTGGTTTGATCCAGCAGGGCTCTTCCTACGAAGCGTGGTACAAGCCGCTGCTTGAAGCGGCAGACACCCCCAAGTCATAAGCCTGCATGTGTGAACCAGCCTTAGATGCATTGTATTTCTATTTAAATGATGGTAACTAATTTTAAATGCCCATCCAATAAACATAAATCAGGACATGCAAAATGTATGCAAATTGGTGTCTTTTTGCCCTCTTTTTAGGCGACGCATTTCCTCTTTTTCGGGTGATGCATAAGCAGTCATTGTGGGCCCTCTGCACCACCCTACTAGGCCCCTACATCACTCTGGTGTCGTCGTCCCCCCTAGTAAGCTTACTGGGGGGCAGGGTCACTTTTCCCCCCCTTTGCTTATATATATATATATATATATATATATATTTGGTAGAGCTGGGCCAAACCTTTCAGCCCTAGCTTTTTTTTCAAACATTCATGGAGAGGTCGAAAAATCAAATGCCCCCCCCGCCCCCGCCCAAGATTTTCCCTGATGTTTTCAGGGTGGTGGGTGGTGGTGGCTTATCTTAATTTTAGCTCAGGAGGTGGCACAGGGAACTCCTCCTCCTCCTCACTTTAAAACAGGGCTGGGGAACTTCCTTCAGCCTGCTGGCTGAATTCGATTTCAGAGAAGCTCTTGGGGGCCGCATTGCAGGGGTGGGTGGGGCCAAAGGCAAAGGAGGTGGGGCCGAGGGAAAGGGGCGTGGCCAACACACACACACACAATTATCCCAGCAGTTTGTAGCGTAAAGCACTTACTCCCAGCTACTAAGCCTTGGGAGAGGCATTTCAGCCTCTTAGAATGGGGAGAAAAAGTGCACAAAAGCTGCCTGCGAAAGCACCAAACGATTGGTGACTGGGAGAAAGGGAGTGGGGTTAGGTGGACTGGATTTGGCCCACGGGCAGGCTGGATTTGGCCCACAGGCCTGAAGTTCCCTAATCCTGTTTTAACTGGATGAGATTGTCATACACATTGCATTCCCATCCAGGAATAGCAGCTAGGGAGGATGAGGAGGAGAGCCCCGTTGTTGGTGTGGCTGCTGCAAGGCTGGTTTTAGAGCAGGGCTCTCCAACCTTGGGTCCCCAGATGTTGCTGGACTACAGCTCCCAGAATCCCTTGCCATCAGCCATGCTGGCTGGGTATGCTGGGAGCTGTAGGCCAGCAACATCTGGGGACCCAAGGTTGGAGAGCCCTGTTTTAGAGTGAAAGAAAAGATGGGAGGGGAAAAAACCTTGCCCGCCTGGTTGACTAAGGATATGGTAAGCCAATCCCCCCCCCCCCAAATGTTCAGGGAAATTCAGCCACACCCCCAGAATCACCCCACCCCCACACTTTCACAGGGCTCCATCTCAAATGGTGGGGAATTTCGGACCACTTTTAGGGGTGGCGGATGTGCTGTGAGGCAAAGTGCCACTTGAGGCTGCAGCCACCCTCCATCTGCTTTTCCCTGAGGTAACAGGGCCCAGAAGCATTCTGGGAAAATGAAGGGGATGGGCAGCTGCAGCCTCAGCCGATCCTGTGCTTTGAGAGCGTGCCAGGTTCCTTAGTGAAAATGGCGGGGCGGGGGGGGGAGGAAAGGAAGAAGGGATGTCAGCCACTGGCATCAGCCTTAGTGAGCCCTCATGGGGCCCATGCAGGGGCAGGACTAGGTGCCAAAAAGATCTGGGGTTCAGGCCCATAGGACAAAAAAAAGTAGGTATAAATTTCCATATGCTAATTTACATATGTTCTAAAGTCTCTCTCTCTGTGTGTCTTTAAAGGACCCTGTCTCCTAAGGACACCCCTGTTTGTAAAAAGGGATGCATGGACAGGGGAGAGGAGGGCATGTGATTTCAGAAAGAAACCCCAGGCAGAAAGATTCAAGGTGGGGGGGGGCAGCAGGAGCAGGAGGCAAAGCACATGTGGGCGAAAAGCCAGCTCATCCAGGGGGATCCGATGCCACAGATATCATCAGGGCTCCTGTACCTTTATTTCAGGCAAGTGCCACATAGACAGTAGGGTGGTGGGGCAGATGGCCGCCCAGAGATTCGGGGCTTCAAGTGAAAGATTTGGGGCTCCAGCCCCAGTGGGTCTCCCCCTAACACTGCCTCTGGGCCCATGGATCCCTGGGATTTCTCAAGTCACCCTGGAACCAGAGAAAGGAGCTGCTGCAGTTTCCTTGCCGCTGTGAGCATCCAGCCAAACTGATGCAGCAGAGTGAAAAGCCAGGGTTTTATTTTAGGTGGCCACCAGGAGAAAAGAGGACACTGATTTGCATACGCTTTATACGCGCTTATTCATATGTCTAGAAGCAAATTTAGAAATAATGACTATAAATCGAGATACATCTCACCTTATTGGGGAAGACTCTGACCAGATAATGTCTGTACTTGCTCGGTCTGCTGTCCAGGTGCTGCTGAAGGTGGGCAACTCCAAGGCCCATTTCTCCATCCCTCTGGTTCTTTATCTTTAAACTGGACTTTGACTGGACAGCCCTTCAAGTAGAGGGCACCTTTAAATAGAGGACTGTCCCATGTAAAGTATTTTACTATTTTTAGTAAGTAAGCATGATCTTCCCCAGCCCTCTCCCACACAACCCCGAATTTTATCCACACAACAACCTGGTGAGGTAAGATTGGCTCAGAGGTACAGACTGGCCCAAGTGAGCTTTGTGGCTACATATTTGTGATTTGAACCTGGCTCACCACACTGACTAGGTTCAGACAACACGATAACCCACACTCAGGGGTTGAGTATGGGCTGAGTGTGTAGGTTGTTGTTGAAGCATGGGTTACCATGTTGACTGAACCCAGCTGCGCTCACAAGCCATGGCTTGTTAACCACGAACAACCCAGGAAGAGAACCCAGGTCTGTGGTTGGGTTGTGAACTGTGGGTTGTTCGCCATGGTTTGTTATCTTGGCTGGCTTCAGACAACACGATAACCCACACTCAAGGATTGAGTATGGGCTGAGTGCGGGTTGTTGTTGAACCTTGGGTTGTTGCTGAAACATGGGTTATTATGTTGTCTGAACCCAGCTGTAACCACGAACAACCCAGTGAAGAGAACCCATGGTTTGTTGCTGGGTTGAGAACTGTGGGTTGTTCACCACGGTCTGTTATCGCGGCTGGCTTCAGACAACACAATAACCCACCCCCACACTCAATCCCTGAGCGTGGGTTATCGTGTGTTGTCTGAACCCAGTCACCGACTCTTTAGAGCTGTCGTGAGACACCATGGTAGTAGTGTCGAAGAAGCATCTAATTGTGGCCTCCAAGCCAACTTTTTGAACATTCAGACTTCCTGGATGGTTTTGCAAAGCCTGCACACCCAAAAGATGAAGACCCCACTCCATCCATTTAGGTCACCGGGCCCAAAGTGTGGTTTATTTCCCTTTAATTTAACAGCTCCCGGAGCTTTTCCAGTTAAATCGACTGTTCATTATTGAACCCCCCCCTCCTTTCGTCCTCCTCCTCCCCCCCTGGTTTCTGAAGGTCTGTGTGATGCAGTTTAATGAATCTTTGGCACAAAGCTCTCTTTCAGGGAAGGCAAAGAATAGGCCAGCCTATTTAGGTCCTGGAAGGCTGTATGTCAAAGCCTCTCCATAGAGCCTGTCAGGGCAGGGCAGAAATTCCCACTGCTGAAAGAATGCGCCAGGAGTCGACATGCCGGCTTGACGAGGAGATTAAGACGCAAGCAGGAAATGAGATTGTATGTTTGGAACACCTGTTGGGCCGCTCTTATTTTCCCATCGCTGGAGGGAAGGAAAAAAAACACACACACCACTTAGATCACTTTTTTTTTTAAAACACACACACAACCCAACCAATCTGTTTGCCTTTGTGGTGCTTCGTCCCTTTCCATGCATCTTGCAAACGACAGGAATTTTTAAAAACTCAGGATGGTTCCAACACGGAAAAATATTGACGATCCAGCCGCAGAGAAGCACTCTTCAGTCGATCCTAGTTGGAGAGATTTATTTGAGGGTTACTAGTATCATCCATGAATTTGCTACGTGCACATGCACGCTGCCTTTCTGAAGAATGCGCTCAGTGCGGTTTATGATCCAAAATATATGTGTTCATTTATTTGTTTGCGTATGTCTACCGCATTGACATGTTGCCCAATAACAATGAAAAAGCAGATTTAAACAAAATTTGAAAGATTATTGGCGTAATCCTATGCGTTGTCTACTCAGACGTAAGTCTCACTGAGTCCATTTGGACTTACTTCCAGGTAAATGTGTTTAGGATTGCAGCCTAGAAGATTTAAAGTGCAATCCTATGCACGTACAGAAAAAAAGGCCTACAACTCTCAGCATGGCTGAAGTATACTGGGAGTTATAGGCTTTTTTTCTGTCTAAACGTGCATAGGATTGCATTGCACCCTTAAGAACTCTTAAAAGGGTCTTAAAAGGCTTGGGGAAACAGAAAGAACATAAGAAGAGCCCTGCTGGATCAGATCAAGGGTCCATCTACTCCAGCATTCTGTTCACACTGTGGCCAACCAGCTGCCCACAGGAAACCCACAAGCAGGACATGAGTGCAACAGCACCTTCCCACCCAGTGTTCCCCAGCCACTGGAGTACATAGGCAAACTGCCTCTGATATTGGAGGCCTGCTGCTGAAATCACCACAAGGTAGGTTCCAGGTGAGCCATTCTAGGGAGAGCATTGCACAGCTAGGGTGCCACCACCAAAAAGGCCCTCTCACGCATCATACATCAGTCGGTGGGAACATCCAGAGAAGGTCCTCTGGAAGATGAACTTTTTTTACAAAGGAACCATTCTCCATTTGAAGGGCTGCCAGAGGACCTTTCTCTGTTTGAAGAACCTGTCCTATCCAATTCCAGCTTAAAGATAAAGAACCATAAGAACTGTTTCCCATCCACCATTAGCACCTGGGACAGCAGACTGAACAGGAGGGCACAGAGGTAAACTGGTCACAGTCTTCCGCACTAAGCTGAGATGAGACGGTACCATATTTCAATTACAAATGATTGTAATTATTTCCAAATTTGCATCTATATTTCTAAATTGGCACATGCCATTTTTATGCAAATATATGCCCCCCCCCTTGTCCTCTTTGGTGATTCGTAAGAAGCCATCCTAGTAGTACATATGGGAGGAGGTGATCCTTCAGGTGAGCCACTGAGAGCTTTAAAGGTCAAACACAGAACCTTGAATTGGGTCCAGCAACGATACTGGAATATCAAGTCAAGCTTATTTCTCCACCCCTTTCTGTTCTGCCACAAAGTACTGGTTTATATAATCTAATAGACACTGGCGGGGGGGGGGCGGAGGAATGGAGAAGGAAGCGGAAAATAAGCAAAGAAAATAAGCTTCAATAATCATGTCACATATAAGTTGGCATAATCATCAGGTGGAATGAATAATGATGGGAAGCAGTTCTGGGAAGGGAATGCTCAAATGTCGGAGGATCCCTGTGGGGCTTGCGGCCTGACCCTGTGCATCTTTGCTCAGATGTTATTCCCAGTTTGTGTCCAATCTATCTCTCTTCCTGGGAGGCCGTGGTGGCTGGTGGGGCGGTATATCCACTCCAGGTTGCAGTCTGAACTTTTAAGCAGCTATCTATGGTGCTGAACCTGGTTGGGTGCCACAGACAGCCCCTTTAAAGTTCAGACTAAAACCCAGAGTGGATACACAGCCCCATGGACATCGCAGCCACCTCCATGCGGCCTTAGGTAAAGTGGCAACTTGTGCCCTCGAGTTTTGTCCTTTCCAAGGCATAGCCAATGTGAGGGATATGGGGTGTGGCCCTCACATAGTGTTCAGCTTGGTCTCTCAGCCTGACTACTGTAATGCGCTCTAGGGGGCCCTACCCGCTTCATAGCTCCCTATGGAGCCCCGGGGATACATGCAGTTGAGTTGACGTTGTTGCTTGCCGACCGACAAGTGTTGTTTTGACTTTAAAACCCTACACGGCTCCGGCCCAGCTTATCTCAAGGAGCGCCTCCAGCAACATCAAGTAGGCCGCTCAACAAGGTCTGCCATGGACGGCCTTCTCCTTATCCCATCAGCCAGAGCAGCCAGGCTGGTGGGGACTAGGAAGAGGGCCTTCTCTGTGGCGGCCCCCACATTATGGAACTCCCTCCCTAGTGACCTTCGCCATGCCCCCTCCGTGATGAGCTTCCGCCGTGCATTAAAAACATGGCTGTTCAGGCGGGAATATGGGGTGGGTTAGGTTTTTAATGAGAATTTTTTATATTGTTTTAATTGTTATATTTTATTGTGTTGTTGCTGTATTTTAATTGTACATCGCCCAGGGTGGCCGGGTGACCAGCCAGATGGGCGATTGATAAATATAATAAATAAATAAATTGATAAATATAATAATAAATAAGAACCTAGGGAGAGCCATGCTGGATCAGGCCAAGGGTCCATCTAGTCCCGCATTCTGTTCACACAGTGGCCATTCAGGAAACCCACAAGCAGGACATGAGTGCAACACCACCCTCCTGTCCATGTTCTCCAGCAACTGGTGGTGTACCTAGGCATACTGCCTCTGATACTGGAGGCAGCATATAGCCAATAAGGACTAGTAGCCCTCGATAGCTTTCTCCTCCATGAATTTGTCCAATCCCCCTTTCAAAGCCCTCCAAACTGGTGGCCATCACTACATCTTGTGGAAGTGAATTCCATAGTTTATGTGCTGTGTGAAGAGCAAATGCTGAAATGAAATCTTGCACAAATTCGAAATGAATTGGCCAAAAGCTTCAGAATGTGTGAATTCAACTTTGGGGGAGGTTTCAAGCTTTGCCTGACCGTGAGGGGCCACCTTTAAAATCAGTGGCTATTTTTTTTTCTTAAAAATTCGGTACCGCCACAAGAATTCTGCTCTGCAACCGGTATACAGCAGCGGCGGGGAAACCGCGGAGCTCCATACGTTGCTGGACTACAACTCCCATCACTGGTCATGCTGGCTGGGGCTGATGGGAGTTGGGTGCAACATCTGGAAGGCCGCAGGTTCCCCTGCTGCATGCACTTGTCAAATTAAGCGACGATGCATATTCTTCGCCTATTTGATCAGGCATTGCCCATACACTTCCAAATGCATCTTCAAAATAGATGTTGCACACAAACGGGTGCAAGTGAAGTCATAGAACCATAGAATAGTAGAGTTGGAAGGGGCCTACAAGAAGGCCATCGAGTCCAACCCCCTGCTCAATGCAGGAATCCAGGTCAAAGCATCCCTGACAGATGGCTGTCCAGCAGCTGCACCTTGAAGTACAGTCATGCCTTGGATTGAGAGCATAATTCAGTTCCGGAAACTGTGCTTGTAATCCAAAACACTCTTATATCAAAACGAAATCCCCCCCCCCAAATTGTACAGAGATTTTTAATTTAAGCCGTACTACAGTACTTGTATTGCAAGACGTCGCTTGTATATCAAGTAAAAAATAAATAAATAAATATTTAAAAATTTGCTTGTCTTGCAAAACGCTCTCAAACCAAGTTACTTGCAATCCAAGGTATTACTGTATAGGAACATAGGAAGCTGCCTTATCCTGAGTACCCTTGGTCCACCCAGCCCAGTATTGTTGACACTGACTGGCAGCAATGGCTCTCCAGGGTCGCAGGCGGGAGTTTTATTCCAGCCCTACCTCGAGAGGCCAAGGATCAAACCTGGGACCTTCTGCATGCAAAGCATTTGCTCTGCCAGTGAGCTGTGGCCTCTCTCCAAACAAAGTTTTATTTTTTAAAATGAAAAACAGCTTTGGAAGGTTGCAGCTTTAAGCAACTGAGGAACATGAACCTACCCAAACACGATGTTCATCCTCTAAGGCTCTCCTCCAGGTGACTCCTTTGAGGAAGGCTCAGAAGGTGGCAACAAGGTAGAGGGCCTTCTTGGTGGTGGCCCCCCCATCGTGGAAAGATCTCCCTGATGAGGCTCGCTTGGCACAACATTGCTATCTTTTCGGTGCCAGGTTAAGGCCTTCCTCTTCCCCCAGGCATTTGGCAGTGTATGATGAAGTTTTAATCAGGTCCTTGATTTTTCTTATTGTTGATTGTTTAAAATGGTTTAGATATATGTGTATCTGCTTGTTTGCTGTCTGTTGATAAGTTTGTATGTCAATGGTTTTTATACTGTGTAATGTATTTTTTAAGGGTTTAAATCTTTGGAAACCACCCAGAGAGCTTCAGCTATTGAGCGGTATAGAAATGAAATGAACAGGGTATGGGAAGAGGAAGCGTGCTGCACCCTTTCCTGTGCCGGCTGTTTTTCCACCCAAAATGGGATGCATATTTACCCTAGAAAATCAGCCAGCATGGACACAGGACAGACAGGCCCAGTGACATTCAACGCCCTAGACTCATGGGATGGAGCTGAAGCGTGCCCCCCCCCGCCCGGAGAATCAGGGGGTGGAGCCTGGCCAGAGAGGGGTGGAGTCCAGTGGCCTCTGGAGGGGGCAGAGGAAAGTCCGAGGAAGAGCTTGGGTGGCTGTGCTTGCAGCTTCACGGGGGAAGCCTAACATGGGGCTGTAGGTTGAGTGTGTGGCAGAGTGGTGTCATGGTTAAGAGTGTTGGAACTGGACCAGGGAAGCCTGGGTTCGAGTCTCCATCCCATCATGATTCTGCCCCCCCCCGAGACTCTGAGGAGGTTAAAACTTCAGGTCGAACCCTGAGACCGAAACCCTACCCTGAGACCGAACGTGTAGAACAGTGTTCTCCAGCCTTGGGTCCCCAGATGTTTTTGGCCTACAACTCCCAGCATGCCCCAGCCAGCTCCAAGGCTGGAGAACACTGGTGTAGAACGTATAGATGTTGCTGCAGACCAACAACCTCTGAAGGGTCCCACCACCACATCCCTGCTGCCCTTCAGGCGGCTGCTCTAAACATATCAGGATTGTAGAAGCAACTGTAAAACACGGAACGGTGGCGTTGCGCGGTGGCGATGGGGGAAAGTTAGTGACGTGCTTCACAACTGATGCATGGATATCTAAAAAGCCCCCCCTCCCACTCACCAGATCTTTAAGTTCAGGGTGAATAAAATCTACCTAGCTGCCCCACTGAACACAACACATCTGGAGAGGTCGCCAGGCTGTGAAGGGTGGGTGGGTAAGACGGATCATTCAGTCAGTCAGTCAGTCAGGCGATCACTTGTGACCGAGTAAGATTGTCTTCCAGGAATTATTTTTTTTACAAAAAGGTTTTAAAAGGAGGAAATTCTAAAGAAAATTGTGTAGACTCTAGCGATGGGTCCGTAAGTGACTGTGGAGGCCAATTCTAGATCCACACAGCTTCCCACAGTGAGGACACAGGTTACCAGATGGAGGATGGTCCTGTAAAGGGTTTGTTTGACGTGCTTTTCGCTTAGCGTGTTTCTCCCTTTCACCTTGCACTCAGGCTTCTTCAAAGTCCATGGGACCTTTGTGAAAGGCCAACCTCCAGTTAGATCGTTCATGGGCCAGAGCTTCCCAGTTTTCGATGTTTATATTGCATTTTTTTAGATTAGCCTTATGAACATCTTTAAACCTCTTATATTGACCACCGATATTCCGCTTTCCATCCTTGAGTTGGGAATAAAGTAACTGCTTTGGGAGACGGCAGTCAGGCATTCGAACAACATGACCGGTCCACTGAAATTGGCGTTGAAGGATCATTTTTTCAACGCTAGTAGTCTTTGCTTCTTCCAGTACACTGACATTTGTTCGCCTATCTTCCCAAGTAATTTGCAGGATTTTCTGGAGGCAACGTTGATGAAATCTTTCAAAGAGTTGGAGGTGACGTTTATAGATAGTCCATGTTTCGCAGGCATACAATAAAGTTGGTAATACAATGGCTTCATAAACCAGTGTTTTGGTCTTCTTACAAATATCCTGATCCTCGAACACTCTATGTTTCATTCGAGAAAACGTGGCACTTGCGGAGCTCAGATGATGCTGGATTTCACTGTCGATGTTAGCTGTAACAGAAAGATAGCTGCCAAGATAGAGAAAATGATCGACATTTTCCAGTATTGTCCCGCCAAGCTGGATAGATGGTATCACCAAAGGGTTAGCTTGCACTTGCTGATGAAGCACTTTGGTTTTTTTGATGTTAAGTGAGAGACCAAGTTTTCCGTATGCTTCTGCAAAAGCATTTAGGATAGTTTGGAGATCATCCTCTGAATGTGCGGAGAGACCACATTGTAATCAGCATACTGAAGTTCCACAACGGAGGTTGTAATTACCTTACTTTTTGCTTTCAGCCTGCTGAGATTAAAAAGCTTTCCATCAGTTCGATATATAATTCCCACACCAGTGGGAAGTTTCCCCTCGACAAGATGTAAAATCATGGCGATGAAAATAGCAAATAATGTTGGGGCGATAACACATCCCTGTTTAACACCTGATCCCACTTTAAATGGAGCACCATGAGAGCCGTTGTTGTCCAAGGCTGTAGCCGTCATGTTGTCATGGAGAAGTCGCAAGATATTCACAAATTTATTGTGGCATCCCTAAGACGGATCATTAAACACACACACACACACACAACTAAGTGCCAAGAAAGAGTTAACAGCCGCCTCCAAACGGATGATCCCTCCTCCCCCGCCCCACTTTGGACAAGGCATCACCAGCCTCCTCCTCCTCCTCTGAAGCTAAAGGGGGCGGAAAGCCGTCGGAGGGAGCCCAAGAGCTGCTGCTGCCGCCGCCGCCGCTGCCGCCGCCGCGCCTCTCTCTCTCTCTCTCTCTCGCTTGCATCGGTGACCCAGGCAACCAGCAACGGAGGCGGCTCGGCTTGTGTGCGTACGGCAGGGGGTGGGAGCGAGAGGGGGGGAGGAGAAGATGCCCCGCCACGCCGACGCCCGGCCTCGACGCCCGTTCCCTTCTCCCGAGGGTCCCCAGTAGCCACGAGGGCTTCCCGGACGGCGGCAGGAGGCGGACTCCCGCAGCAAGAAGAACGTTCGCCTCTCCCAGACTCGCGCCGCCTCCCCGCGATCGCAGGCGATGGCCGTGCAAGCCGCGACTCTCCACTCGCACCACCACTTCATCCCCTTTTGCTTTCCGGCGGCGTCGGGGCTGGGGGACTTCGTCGACCTGGAGAAGAGCTGCTACGGAGACGGGGGCGCGTCCCTTCTGCTCGGAGGCGCCGCGGCTGGAGGAGGAGGAGGAGGAGGAGGAGGGAGGAAGCGGCGACGCCGGGGATTTCAAGGAGGCCACCCGCGACCTCCTGAGCTTCATCGACTCGGCGTCCAGCAACATCAAGCTGGCGCTGGACAAGCCGGTGAAATCCAAGCGGAAAGTCAACCACCGGAAATATTTGCAGAAGCAGATCAAGCGCTGCACCGGCATGATCGGGGGCGGCGGCGGTGGTGGAGGCAGCCCCTCGACGGCGGCCACCGCGCCCGGAAGCCAGGAGGCCAGCGCTATTAATAATAATAACAACAACAATAATAGCAATATTATTAACAGTCACCCTCCTAAGCGGACTTCGGCTGCCGCCGGGACAGCGCCCGCCAGCGCTTCGGCCTCTGCGCCGCCACCTGGCGGAGGCGCGGCGCACTGCAAGCCGCCCGCCAAGCGCGAAGCCAGCACGCTGCAGAGCAAGAGCCTGGCGGCGCTTTTCGACTCCTTGCGGCCCGCGGGCCTCGAGCGGGCCGGCGGCGGAGCAGGAGGGCTCGGGGCCGTTGCCGGAGGAGGGCTGGGTGGGGGCAAAGAAGGCGGACCGGGGCCCTCGGTGGTCGTGGGCGGCAAGAAGGTGCCGCTCAGGAACCGCAACCTGCCGCCCTCCTTCTTCACCGAGCCCTCGGCCGCCAGTCGCGTCGGGGCTGCCGCGCCGAGCACCGGCCTGAAAGAACAAGGCGAGCCCGGGCCGGCCGAGGAGCTCTTCGATCTGCTGGCCGCTCCCGACTACGGCAGCCTCCTCCCGCCGGATCCGCAGCAGCCGGAGCCGTCGGTCTTCCCCAGCAACCGGCTGCAAGCGTCGGATCTGGGCTTGGAGCCGACGCTCTTCGAGACGCTCCACCCGCTGCCGCATTTGCTGTACCCCGAGACCCCGTTGCGCCCCCTGCCGGCTGCCCTTTACGCCGCCCCCTCGGACCCCGCCGCGGAGAGCAGCCCGGGGGCGGCGGCGGCTCACTTACCGGCCGCTGCCGCGGCGGCCTTTGCTCCCTTCTTTGCCGATTGCCCCCTCCCGCCTCCCCCGTCGATGCCCTACGAGTATGCCCCGGGATATAGCAGGGGGGTGCCTTATTCCAGCCTTTAGTTTAGGAAAGGAGGACGAGGAGGATGATTTTTGAAAGAGAAACGGCGGGAGGGGGGGGGAGTGTTGCTAGGATTTGTCAGATCCTCCCAAGGACACGAGGTTTGGGTTGGTTTTGTTTTGGTTTTGTTTTGCAGGCATGAGGAGGGGGTGGTTTTTTTTTTTTTTTGGAATGTAGTGTACTCCTAGTCTGCAAGGAAAGAGACATCCATTAAGGGCAATGCGCTAAAATGAATGGCAACCAACAGTCGTGGAAAATGGTATTACTTCCAGATAGACCCCGAAAGATGCACAAAGCACAGGAACCCCAAAATGAAGATATATGCAGATGATTCACAGAGCATTCCTGGGCATCTTCATGTCATAGACCATGAGATGCAGAGCCCCGGGCCGGGGTGGGGTGGAGAGGAGAATCCCGATCTGGCACTGGGGTGGTGGTGGGTCTGACTCCAGCCCTCCTGGGGTCCCAAAAGGGCCCACCCTGTTCTCCTGGCCACACCTCCTTCCCCCAGCCACCAATCTTTTGGGGTAGTTTCCTGGGATTTGTGCAGTTCCCCCCAGTCTAAAAGCTTGAAATGCCTTTCCTAAGGCTTAGATACTGGTAGGAAGAACTTTTAAGCTGGGATAGGCTGGCATTTGGTGTTTTTCTTTTTGACCTCACCCCTTTTGTGTTTGGCCCCACCCAACTACTGGAATGTGGCCCCCATGAGCTTCTCAGAAATGGAAATTTGGCCCTTAGGCTAAAAGAGGTTCTATACTCCTGTCATAGACTGAAGGTGCAATCCTATCATGTTTAGACAGAAAAAAAGGCCTACAACTCCCAGGATGCCCCAGCCAGCTATGCTGGGAACTCAGGGCTGTGGGGAAAGCTAGGGACCCCATGTGGCCCCTTCAGAAAACTACAGCTCCCAGGATTCTTTGGGAGAGGCCATGGCTGTTCAATGAGTACTATGCATCAATATAAGGTTGCAGTGTCTCTTACAACCTCTTAGTGCATATAAATGCACTCAGCTGAGAATGATAGGTTGCGTATACAGTGGACTCAAGGGAGGTTGTCTTTTGGCAGAAGCATCTGAGTCTCAGCAGCGAGGTGAAGGGGACATACGAAGAATGGCGGGGTTGCGATGGGGTCTCATGGCATTTATCCAGCTTGGTGCCATATTGTTGGATCAGTGCTTTCCAAGTAAAGTAACTTGATTTTCTTCTGGAAACCAGCACATTGTAGAAGAGGGATGAATTATTATTATTATTATTATTATTTTGGGTAAGGTTCTGAAAGGAAAATGCCTTGCCTCTCTGGTTTACTTCTGTCGATTCTAGATCCATGAAATCCTTGTGTCCCATATCTTAAAAAATATCTTGCGAGGAGAAAAGCAGAATGGCTGGCAAAAGGGTCGATAGGAGAACATTTCAAGATCCCCTTGAAATCAGTTGCAAGAGTTTTAATGTTGCTGTCGCATGCACGTTTATGTGGGAGGAAGCCTCGTTGAACTCAGTACGGCTTGCTTTTGTGTAATCCTAACATAGAATTGGGCAGGGGCCATAGCTCAAGTTGGAAAGCACCTGTTTCGCATGTAGAAAATCCCAGATTCAGCCCTTGGGCATCTCCAGGTTAAAAAAAAAACACCTGCCTGAAACTCTGGGGAGCTTGTCAGTGCAGATGCTGATGAGTTAGATGGGGCCATGTTCTGCACATCTGGTCTATAACAGACTCCTAATGTCAGATGTGAATAGACTTTCCTCAACCTGGTGCGTTCCAGGTGTTTTCGACTTCCATCAGCCCCAGCCAGAATGGCCAATAGTCAGAAATCTGGGCAATTGTAGTCCAAAATCAGGGTACCATGTTGTGGAAGGCTGAGGAAGAATGTATTTCCTGCTGACTTTCCCCCCTAATTATTACTCTGAATCTGTGGACTGACTGGGGTGGTGTGGTGGAATCCAAGGTAACTTCACACATGAACATCCCTTATGTGGTGTGTAAGGGGAACAAGGAGTCTGCCCGAGCACACTGTTGCATGTGAAAAACAGGACGTCAGTTTTGCTGCATATACACAATGGTTTGGCAAGTTTGCTGGATGCGTGGTGTGAATTGTGAAGGGAAGATGCACACCTGGAAATGTGTGGCAGGCACTTGTTCCCAGTGTAGCTGCGGAGTGTTCATCGATGCACATTTATGTGATTCGCTGGGAGACGTGTGCTCATGGGAAGCACCTTTGCCATGTGCAGCGGGGTTGTAAATGGCCACCCGCCTGGTCGTCCATGGCAAGTTAAGGAATGCCTCCAGTGACCGGGTTGCAAAAGTGGGTTCTCCTTTGGTTTCCTTTGCGGTCACACATAACTAATATAGGCGTGAGCGATCAGAGAGGCAAGTAAGCATTTTGTTGGGGTGGAAAGCATTATGGACCCAGACTCAAAGTACATGTGGGATGCCGAAGACCTGTGATTGAATCTCTGACATCTTTGGTTTTCCAGCAGCCACAGGACTGTACCCATATTTCTCTCCCCCCCCCCCCCGGGCCAACAGCAGGTGAGCGGGGTGATCAAGATTGGGAAAATGGTTCAGAGGAGAGAGTGAGTGCGCTGCTGTGGGGAAGAAGCCCCCTTGATGACTAGTTGAATAAAATCAGAAACATTTTGGGAGTATTTTGGGCGTTGGAGCATTTTGGGCCTTGCAGCCAAAGGACACATTACCCAGAAGGAAGTGATAGAATTCTGGTCTGTACCAGTTCAGGTTGCAGGTGGCGGCGGCGTTTTGCATTTTTGAATGCGCCCCCATGTTAAGCAGCAAACACACACACAAAAGTCCTGTCTGCAGGTCGTAAACCAGAGAGAGAAAGGTTTAGATGAGCCTTTCCCCCCAAGGTCCTGGTTTATTACATGTGGGGAGCCTTTTTACATGGGGGGGGGGAGGCATTCAAAAACATGACACCCCCCCACCTGCAGTCTAAAGTGGTACAGTCCTGGATTCTACCACCTCTTTCTGCATAAAATGTGGCCCAGCTGTTACCTGCAAGGCTGGTGTTTCTGGAGGTCTCTGCTTTGCCCAACAGACACATGTGCAATTCCCCCCCACCCCACAGGGTGGTATATGCTGGATAACCCTTTCCCCGTCCGTTCTGGACACCAGCCTTCCCCAACCAGGTTGGGGAAAGTTGCCGTACAGCAGTGTTTCTCAACCTTGGGTCCCCAGATGTTTTTGGCCTACAACTCCCAGCATGCCCCAGCCAGCATAGCTGGCTGGGGCATGCTGGGAGTTGTAGGCCAAAAACATCTGGGGACCCAAGGTTGAGAAACACTGCCGTACAGTCACGCAAGAAAAACGGTCATGTCTGATTTAGGGTCCGCCCTAATTAAGGGACAGAATTGCTTCCTTTTGCTGCAGATTTTACCTTGATTCTCCTCCTGCAGCCCCCTTGCTGGTGATGGGACTATTCAGGCTGCTCGTTGCACACCCCGCACAAGATCCGTTCAGTGACACCCTGTGCCAGGAACCTCTGCCGTGCTCCATTGATATGCACAGCACGGGTGTGCTTTTGTGACGCTCCTGTGCAAAGTCCAAAGGAGCTGGCGCTGGAGGGATTCCTGCTGGATTAAGCCCAGGATGGCTTGCTTGATGCCATAGAACTTGGTGAACTGTACCAGCAGTCACTGGAAAGCTGACAACAATTGCCATATATAATAATTCTTCTCACAGTAGCAGTGCTGACTCCAGGTTTCCGAGGGCCCTTGGGCAAGCCACCTTCCATGGGCACCCTCCCTCTGTGAGTCTGCCTTCTCACCGCCATTCTCATCAACTGCTGTTGCTGTTCCTCCTCCTCCTCCTCCTCCTCTTCCTCCTCCTCCTCCTCTTCCCAGTAACTACTTGCTTGCTTGGCAGGCAGAGAGCCAGTGAGCAAGCAGGCAGTGGCATGCCCTGTTCCACCTTCTCACCACCACCACTGCCTGGGCCAGAGCGAGAGGCAGGTGAAGAAGCAGGTCGCAATTCATCAGATCTTTAATGCCCGTTAGTAGACAGGGGAGGAGTGGATTCCCCTGTGGGGCCATCCATGTATATACCATGCATCAAGGAGTGGGTGACAAGTTAGCAAAGTTAGCAAGGAAAGAGGAATGGGGTACCGGTTAAAATGTGGCACCATGTGGCAAAGGGGGCATTAAAAAGGGCCTTAAAATGTGTCGAGCTACACGGAGGATCTTTTTCTCAAAACTAGAGATTGCCCCGAAAATATCCAGCTCTAGTCATGCGCCGCTTGCCTGGCGCAACAGCGGTTGTCCTGGATTACTGGGATGTGTCGCCACATTAAAAGATGCATCCAGACAGTTCAAAGGAGGAGTGTTAATGTGTGCGTCCATGTGGTGGAATTTCGATGTGAACGCTTGTTTGTGGCCACATCAGTCGCACATGCACAAGTGTACGTCCACAGGCGAATCCCCCCTTTTGCTGGATCAGGGTGTACGAATCAAATCTTCTATATGATTCACTTAGAGCTGAGATCTTTTTACAGGGAGCTAACTCCCCCCCCCCCCACCACCATGGTGTTGACTGGATTTTACTAGCGCAGGTTGAAAAAAGTACAGCCTTCCTTAACCAAGAGAGACTCAGTCTTCACCCCTTCTAAAATTACGATCCCAGCTTCTTTGACCTGGTTAAATAACTGTGCATTGTAAAACTGATGTTTAATTCCTTTGGACATTATTTTTTGCAAAATGTGATGAATTTGTGGTGAAATTGTTCTTTAGGAGACAATTTTTGTTTAATGGTAGGCCGGTGCAATTGATAGAAGTCTGACTTTAGTCCTATTATGACGGGAGGATGCTCTTCTAAAGCAGCCATGACTAAGGGTGTGATCCTATGCATGTTTAGACAAAAAAAGTCCTACAACTCCCAGCATGCCCCAGCCAGCATGGCTGGCTGGGGCATGCTGGGAGTTACAGGACTTTTTCCCCTGTCCAAATATGCATAGGATTGCACCCTAAATATACCTTGACTTCCATTTTTAAGTAACACTCTCTCCCCCACTCCTGAATTCAAGTCAGATCCTTCAATGCAAATGCTTTCCCCGCTCCTGGGTATTGTGAATGCCAGCCAGTATTTTCATTAGAGGATGCAGACAAAGGCCAAGTGCTTCTAATTCAAGGAAACAACACTTCTGCTCATTTGTAAAACCTGGACCTTGAGCCTCAGAGGCAGTTGCTTTAAAGTAGACCCTTCAGTGTAAACTGCTATGTATGTTTAGGCTGCAGTCGTAAACATTTTTACGAGGGAGCAATTCCTGTAGAACTCAGTGGGACTTACTCCTGAGTCAGCCTGTTTAGACTTGCACTGTTAACAATGTATCAAAGGATACTGCAAAGATCAATACAAGTGAATGGACTGGCTGACAAGATGGGGGGACGGAAACTGGACCAGCTCCATCGATGCAGTTTGCATGAACTCCGTGGGACTTCTTTCGTGAACTTGTCAAGGCAGTGATAACAACACCATGGAGTCGTCTTGTGTACAAAATAATAATTGGATCATTAAGTTATGTTAATTAAAGTCTATGAAAAGTCAGAAAAGTAAGGTGTGCACTGTTGCTTTAATAACTGGTTGACTGTTAACCAATTTGGAGGAGTGAATTCCCCCGTCTCTGGGTATTTTTGTATGGACGTAGCCTGATGTAATGCTGTCAATTTCTTAACCATGGTTAAGGGATTGGAAGGACACAATTTCCCCCTTCCCATTATGTGTTCTTAACCATGGTTTGCAAAGATACAAACCACGGTTGATGCTAACCATGGTGTGGAGAAAGTGGACAGAAGCTTTTTTTCTTCCTCTCTAGAACATGTGGTGGGGGTCATCCAGTGAAGCTGAATGGTGGAAGATTCAGGACAGACAAAAGCAAGTACCGTACTTCTCATAACACCTAGCAAATGCATGGAATCTGCTACCTCAAGATGTAGTGAGTGATGGCCACCAATTTGGATGGCTTCCAAAAGGGATTAGACAAATTCATAGAGGATAAGGCTATCAATGGCTACTAGTCATGATGGCTATATTTTATCTCCAGGGATCAGTGGCAGTAGGCCTATATATACCAGTTGCTAGCGAACACAATCCGAAAGGTGCTGTTGCCCTCATGCCCTGTTTCTTCCCCACAGTGGGAAAAAGGATGCTTTTTGGCCTGATCTTGGGCTCTTCTTACGTTTCCTCGTAAATCAGCAATTGAAAATGTGGTTTGGGGACTGAAATCATGGCATGGGTTCAAATAGATATAATACGATTTCAGGGGAATCTGGTTCATGTTAAATATGGTCTGTGTCAGTCCACATGTGACACTATGACCTGGTTTGCACAACATGACAACCCATTGTGGGCAACTAGCCATGGTGGGTTGTGTCATGTGAACAGAGACCGCTTCCCACAGAGTGGCTTGTTTTTTCCCCAACAGGTGACCCTGAAAACCCATGGGCTGTTGTAGGGGTCGTTCAACCCCAAATGGGAGATTGATCCCCACTGTGGGTTGCGGGAAGCGGTGAGCGAGGCGCTTGGCAAGAGCAGCGAAAAACTCTTTGCCACTGTTAGTGATCTCGCCCAGTGACAGCCCCTCCAAAGTGCCCAAGTGGCACATTGGAGGTGCTGCCACTGGCTGACCTCCTATTTTATTTTTTTGGTGTCTGAAATGTGCACAATTTTTTTTAAAAAAATCATTCTTATGAAAATATTTAGCTGGACTCGCGCAACTGTGGAGATGCAGTTTCGTGGGTCCAAAATGGGAAGTCTGGCCCGCTCAGTGTCCCGGTAAGAGTCTGCTGCCAAAGTGCAGGAGGTACCAACCATGGACATTGAGCTAGAGAGCCTGCAAATAGATAATTTTGTTACTTTGCGTTCCCTTGACAGCTGTCAAAAAGGCGAGCTGTCACGGGAAAGCAAAGCCGCAAGGGATCTTTGCTTGTGAAAGGGGCTGGTGACTTTCTTTTGCCCCTTCTCAGTGAGATCCTCAGGGTTTTTAGGCTGCCTCCCATAGTTCCCACTGCCTCCTTTTCCTCATTTTCCCAAGTCTCCTGTCCTGCTACTCGGGGAAAGTGAAGATCATGAGGCCATCCCCTTTTTGTGATTTCTTTCTTTTGCCGACTGTCAAAAGAAAGGCTTTTCTTTTTTTAAACTTTCTGGCAACTCTCCCCATTTGTTTTTTTTTGACAGGGCAATATGCAGCCACGAATCTGCGTATATTGCCCTGTCAAAAAACAAGTGGGGAGAGTTGAAAGGCAAAGTAATCTATTTGCAGGCTCTCTGGCTCAATGTCCATGGTTGTTGGTACCTGCTTCACTTTGGCAGCAGACCCTTACTGGGACATGGAGTGGGCCAGACGTCCCATTTTGGACCTGCAGAGCTGCGTAAAAGAACAATGAAAAAGTGTGTGCGCATTTCTGGTGTCAAAATTTTAAAAAAGGTGGCCAACTAGTGACAGCTCCTCCAATGTGCCATTTGGGCACTTTGGAGGGGCTGTCACTGGCTCTCAAAGACTCTGAAAAAAAAAAGTGTGAGAGAAGAAGGGCTTGTGATCACAGTGGGCATAGGAGACTAGGCGACTGCAGCCGCCAAGTCCCCCGGGATATTGTCTGGAGGGGCTGATGGGGAGAAAAACCAGTAGTGAGCCTGATTGTCTTGTCAGGCACACACTGGGTTCAGCGAACAACCAACCCACTGTGCTTATTGCCAGGCTGGCTTAGCATGACATGTGAACCTGTCCCATGGCTAATGATAGGAAAGGAGGATACTCCAAGTCAAATGCCATCTCGCTTACCCAGCAGCCTCCCGGGGGTCTGTTTCAAACTTTGGTTCTGATATAGCGATGATGACGACGACGACGACGACTCTCCTGGTTACACTACCTCACAGGGTTGTTGTGAGGATAAAATGGAGAGGAGGAGGATGCTGCTTTGGGCTCCTTTGAGGAAAGGTGGGATATGCATATAACAAACAAACAAACAAACATATAATTAAAAAAAAAAAAACGCTTGCCCAGAACCAGTTAGGATCTTGGGCTGAAAAAGGTTCCCCACCCCAGCTTCATTCTGAGGGCCAAGTACCGGTAATAAGAGGTGCCCTGCAATCTTACTGTTGCTGTCCATGATTGCATTTTATGATGCTGCTGTTGGTGAGTCTTGCTGTCCATGATTGCATATATGGTCCATTTCATGTATCTGTTTTCTAAAACAAACAAACAATGGCTAATTAATGACCAGCTTTGGATCGCCCGCCGGAGAGATTACGGGAATACACAAAAAGGACCTTAAATGGTGGCTATGGCAAAAGAGTGGGTTGACGTCATCAGGGGGCAAACTTGGGTCTTTGAGCCAACTCTCAAATTATATATATTTTTACGAGCACGCTTTGCTTCCCTTTAGAGCAGGGGTGAGGACTGTGTGGTCCTCTGAATGTTGGTAGACTGCAACTCCCATCAGCATTAGCCAGGGGTGATGGATGATGGGAGTTGTAGGCCAACAACATCTTGACACTTGACGGGACACTCTGCACTTTGTGACTGGGGAGGAGAACTGGAGCTGGGGGGAAGCCGATTGTCTTGCTGCTTTGAACTGCTTTGGGAAATTATCAAAATTATCTCCCCACACTGTCAGAACAGCTTCTCTCCTTGAGGGAATAACAACTTTGGGGTTGTTAATGCTTCCCCCACCCCATGGAGTGGGGAAGCAGTCAATCCCTCTCTGCACGCCATTGATCCTGATCTTGATACATACCCCACAACCCTGGTAGATGTTTTTGTTTGTTTGTTTGTTTGTTTCCATCACCCCTGGCTAATGCTGATGGGAGTTGCAGTCTACCAACATTCAGAGGACCACACAGTCCTCACCCCTGCTCTAAAGGGAAGCAAAGTGTGCTCGTAAAAATATATATAATTTGAGAGTTGGCTCAAAGACCCAAGTTTGCCCGCTGATGACGTCAACCCACTCTTTTGCCATAGCCACCATTTAAGGTCCTTTTTGTGTATTCCCGTAATCTCTCCGGCGGGCGATCCAAAGCTGGTCATTAATTAGCCATTTTATCAAGCGTCCCTTCCCAGAATGGAAAGGTCAGCGGTGTTATGAAGTCCTCGCGAAACAAAAGCGGCAGAACAGCAACAAAGACTGGGATTAAAAGGAGCGCTTCAGCGGGTTGCCTTCCAAGGACAAGTTGAAAGAGAACATCCTGGGCTTGGAAAGGTGACCTGTCCTTAAGCACCTTTAAAATTGGGCATCTAAGGTTACCAAGGCTCTGGAAGAAAACAGCAGCCTGACTCCCTCTCCCTTTAGGCACTACTGTATAATAAAAATTGTGACTCAAATTTGCCTTTTTGGAAGAGATGGACATTGGAACTGCTGCCAAAATCCAGCAGCAAATTCAAGTGCTGAAAGAAGTTCCGCACCCCAGCTCTAGGCGATCCAGTGCAAAAGGGCCTCGTTGCCAAGGACCTCTGCACTCCGGCATCGTGCTGGGACGCCCCCAAGACGCAGCCAGGGCCTAGAACAGCAGTGTGGAAACTTCTTTCGTCCTTCTTCTTCTTCTTCTTCTTCTTCTTCTTCTTCTTCTTCTTCTTCTTCTTCTTCTTCTTCTTCTTCTTCTTCTTCTTCTTCTTCTTCTTCTTCTTCTTCTTCTTCTTCTTCTTCTTCTTCGACACACACCAAAAAAGAAAAAAAAGTCAATCGGGCTGGACACAATTATAAATCAACTAAGGGCACAATCCTATGCACGTTTAGACGGAAAA
Source organism: Shinisaurus crocodilurus (assembly GCA_021292165.1). Lineage (NCBI taxonomy): Eukaryota > Metazoa > Chordata > Lepidosauria > Squamata > Shinisauridae > Shinisaurus > Shinisaurus crocodilurus. Next base: position 282,825,563 of record CM037878.1, read on the forward strand.
AGTCCTTCAACTCCCAGCATGCTGGGAGTTGTAGGGCTTTTTTTCTGTCTAAACATGCATTGGATCGCACCCTTAGTTGGTTGTATTACTTTTTAATTGTCTTATATGTTCTTTGTATTATAAATAGCTTAAATGAAGGGAAAATATTGTAATGCCTATAGCAGGGGGGTGTTGAACGTTAGGCCCACCTGGGGGCCAAATCCAGCCCCTGAGTGTTCAATTAGGGTGGCTGCCCCGCGTCCCGTGGCTCTACCGCTTTCTTGTGCCTGCCACTCGTTTACTAGTTTCCTGACGTTTGCAGTCCCTCCATCCCTTCTAAAACTTTGAAATGCCTCTCTTAGAGCTTAATTACTGACAGTAAGAGCAGTATGCCTGGTAGTTATTTATGTTTTTGTATTCCTCGTATTTCAGCCACACCCCTTTTTGCTTGGCCCCGCCCACCACTGGTATGCGGTCCCCAAGAGCTTCTCCAAAATTGAATTTGGCACTTGGGCTGAAAGAGGGTTGACAATCCTGGCCTATAGGGTGAGCACTTACGCAACACAGGCCTGTGGTTCACACTGGCTCAGCTTGTCTGAGCGTGGAAAGCTAAGCAGGGTCAGGCCTGGTTATGACTTGGATGGGAGACCCCTCCTCTAGTTTCCTGCATTGAACAGGGGGTTGGACTCGATGGCCTTGTAGGCCTCTTCCAACTCTATGATCTATGAATGAATCTATGAACTCCAAAAAAAGGGGAAACCCATTCCCAAAAATGAGGGCAAAAGAGAACACAGTTTTGCATTAAATTTGCATATGGTTATATATATATATATATATATATATGCAAGTTTTGGAAATAATTGCTTATTACATCAAGAGCCAGTGTGGTGTACTGGTTAGAGTGTTGGACTGGGACTCAGGAGATCCGGGTTCTAGTCCCCACTCAGCCATGAAGCACACTAAGTGACTTTGGGCCACTCACTGAGTCCCAGCCAAACCTACTTCACAGGGTTGTTTTGAGGATAAGATGGAGGAGGAAGAGGAGGATTATGTAAGCCTGTCAAGGTTCCGCTACTGCAGGGACCCCTTGATCTGCCTTTGGAAGATCTCTGCCTCTTCTCAAAGCCCCTCCCGTTCCAGGAGATCAAATCCTTTGCCTGCTTCCAGTAGCATGGGTGTAGGCTTTAGACGTGGTGAATAAGTCACTCCAAACTCTCAGGGTACACAACAACACTTTACTTATTATATTAGGGTAATTACTTAATAGAGTGGTTATAATTCAAAAGCAAGTATGATAAAATCAAACAAACAAACAATCCAAGGTTCTCTAGCTTAACTTCAGACTACCTCTGTCCTCTGTAATCAGTCTCTCCCTGCAGTCTGGCTCTCTCTGCTTCTACCTGACCACACCCCACACATATATAGCCTTCCTAGGAATGGAAGGTTATAATCATGTGACTTTGAACAGGAGATCTAATTCTTAACTTCTATTGGGTAAACTAAAACTCTCAAACTCCCCCTCCCATCCTGAAGTGTTTGGGCCTTCAGGCTTCAACTAATCGAGGGAAGTGTTTGGGCCTTCAGGCTTCAACAAACTTAAGCCTGTGTAGGCCTCAACCCTTCACAAAGCCACCTTGGGTTCCTTGCAGGAAAAAAGATGGGATATAAATATAATTAATAAACAAATAAATGCTATAATTTATATCAAAATGCAATACATCTCACCATAGTGGAGAAGACTGAGATTAGGCGGCCTGTGTGCCTGCTCCGTCTGCTGTCCAGGTGCTCAGTGCAGATGGGCAAATCCAAGGGCCCTCCTCCTCTCCCTTCTGGTTCTTTATCTTTAAGTCAGACCTGGACTGGACAGCCCTTCAGATAGACGACTGTCCCCTGTAAAGTAGGCCACATGGCCACCCTCAATGCCTAGGAAGATAGTGCTGGGCTCAGTGGGCTGTTGCATCTCCTGAATCCACCAACTAACAGTTGGGATCCACGGACTAACAGGGACAATACTATAACTATCCCTGGAGAGGGAGGCAGATGAAGACAGCAGCTCCTTCCTTCCATCAGGGAATATTTATCTTCAGCCCTCCTGGACAGGAGATTCAGAGGGATGCCTTATTCTAACAGATGATGTCCTTGTGGTTCAGAAGAAATTGAAACTGCAAGCCATGTCTTTCTTTTCTCTAACTTTTTCCCGAGATCTTCGTAATGAGTTAATGAATCCATTAATTTATCTGTATCCAGGAAGATCATCTGAATATTATGTCCCCCCCCCCACTTTCTGATATAGAAGGGTTTGTAACAGAAATTGTAGTGAAATATCTGCTGAGATCAATGAGAACACGGGCTGAAATATATTATCTAATGAATCCTGTGTTTTGTCTTGTTTTTTTTTTCTCCTTTTTCTTTTCTTAAACCGATATTTGATCTTTTAGGACTGTCTTTGGATTTTATTTTTGTCCGTGATGGCCTTGTATTGTACTTTGCATGCCAGTTGTGGCATAAGTCATCTTGTGAAGATCTGCTGACAGGATCAATAAAACTGATTGATATTTCCGACATAGCAAGAAAGGCCGTCGGGGGAAGACTGGGCACCTCTGCTGGAGTGCCTTCCGACAGTGGCACCCAACTGGCTCGTCTCTCTTCTGGCCCTTCCCTGGGGTGGGGGAGCTCCCTGGAAATTCCCCGGGGGCCAGAAGGTTATGTGTGGGCGCATCTCGCTCTCCGGGCTGGGAGCTCTCCATCCCTGACCTAGAAGATGCCTGGCAACTGGCAAGCCCCTTCACACTCCTTCCTGAGGGCCCAACTTGCACAGACACCGGAGGAGCTTGGTTCATATCATGAAGGACTGGACGCCACCACACGTTACCAGAGTGCATCCAGGGTCTTCAGCATATTGGGAAATGTTGTTCCCAACTTGCCCATGTGCCCCCGTGTTCAACGACACTCCAGGCAGAATCCCCAGTTACAATTAGGGTTGTCATGTCTCTTCTTTGGCGGAAGACTGCCCTCTATTTTTAAGACTTCCTCTCTTTGAAGGGCTGTCCGGTTTAAATAATTATTCCTAAATCAGCATCGGCGCCTATAAAGTAGCACATGCAAATTTCACGCAAATCGGCATCCTCTTTCTTTTGGCGGGGCGATGTGTGTGTCCTCTTTTTGGATGATTCACAAAAGTGGCCATCTTCGTTACGACGGCGCTGAAGGCCTTCAGGATGCAAACTGGGCCCTCCCTCCACTGTCCCCGTCGGTTCTAGTACTTCCAACAGAGCCGGGGCAGGCATTAGGTAGATTGTGAAGTAGTTAGATCTCTAGATCCGCAAAGGTTCTAAGGACACCCAAGTGTTTAATGAAAGCAACAATAAAAAGCCCCACCATGAAGAAATCCTGGAGGGTGTGTGGAAACCAGGGCTGAATTTATGTGTGAAAGTTTTATTTATTTATTATATTTATACCCCGCCTGTTTTCCTGCAAGGAACCCAAGGCGGCTTACATAATCCTCCTCCTCCTCTCCATTTTATGTATATTTATTTATTTATTTATTTATTTAATACATTTTTATACCGCCCAATAGCCGAAGCTCTCTGGGCGGTTTACAACAGTTAAAATCATAAAATACAATATAAAATATAAAATTTAAAAACACAGATTAAAAACAAACAGCAGAGCTAGCAGCAGCAGTTACAATAATGGAATTAAAAACAATTACAAGATTAAAATGATTAAAATGCCTGGGAGAACAGAAAGGTCTTCACCTGGCGCCGGAAAGAATACAAAGTAGGTGCCAGGCGAACCTCTTTGGGGAACTCATTCCATAACTGGGGTGCCACAGCAGAAAAGGCCCTCCTCCTAGTAGCCACCTGCCTCACTTCCTTTGGCAGGGGCTCTCGGAGAAGGACCGCTGAGGAAGATCTTAGTGTCCGGGCAGGTACATATGGGAGGAGACGATCCTTCAGATACCCTGGCCCCAAGCCGTTTAGGGCTTTAAATGTTAGCACCAGCACTTTGAATCGGGCCCGGAAACAGACTGGCAGCCAGTGCAGATGAGAAAGCACTGGCATAATATGTTCTCGTCGGCCAGTCCCGGTTAATAATCTTGCTGCCCTATTTTGGATCAGCTGAAGTTTCTGGACCGTTTTCAAAGGCAGCCCCACGTATAACGCATTGCAGTAATCCAAACGAGAGGTTACCAGAGCATGGATAACTGTAGCTAGGCTATGTCTGTCCAGATAAGGACGTAGTTGGTATATCAGCCTAAGCTGATAAAAGGTGCTCCGTGCCACCGAGTTGACCTGTGCCTCAAGTGACAGTTGGGGATCCAAGAGCATCCCCAAACTACGAACCTGATCCTTCAGGGGGAGTGCAACCCCATCCAGAACTGGTTGAATATCACTTAGCTGGGCAGACGAACCACCCACTAACAGTACCTCCGTCTTCTCTGGATTGAGTCTCAGTTTATTAGCCCTCATCCAGTCCATTACTGTGTCCAGGCACTGATTCAGAAGCATCCATTCCTTAATCTCTCCCCCTAACTCCACAGTCACTATCTTGCAACTGGTCTCCTTGGCTGATCTCTGGGTTGTAGTAAAAGAGAAAGCAGATCCCACCAGCTGGACGTTTGCCCACCCCAGGGCTCTTAATGTAGGCCTGCAGCAGGATTTTTCCTCGGCCAAGGTTAGAGCGGGACAGCCAGTCTGGAGGCTGGGCTGTACATTCATTGTGGCTGAACGCAGCACACTTTTGATCAAACTTGCAGTCCCTTTTGGCAGAAATCACCTCGGTTAGAGGAAAACTGTCCATTTGTGACTGAAACTTCTTCAGGGACACCTTCTATGGATGAAGGCCTTTAGCACCACCAAGTGGTTTGTTCTGAGTCCTGCATGCCACCTTATTTTTAATATCATAGCTTCAAATATTACAGTTCCTTCATGGTTATGTTTTAAGGCTTAAACGACAAATTATGAAGATGGCAGGAATGCAGGGCCAGCCCTGCCATTGGGCAGAGTGAGGTGACTGCCTCAGGCGGCAGATGCAGTGGGTGGGGAGGCAGCAGTGGCAACAGCCTCCCAGCTGTTCCTCATGAACTCTCTGGCTGTTTCTCTCTGTTGGAGGACAGAGCTGTGTCTGCCGCACAAACTCAAATAGGGCCCCCTAAACTGGTCTGCTCTCTCAGGTATAGTGGAGGACATATGTCATCACGAGTGTTGAAGTAAGATTCAACTGTCGGTCCAGTCAGCTTCTGTACATGGAAGCTTGGGGAGAGGGGTGCCATTTGTCCTTTGCCTCAGGCAGCAAAATGTCTTCGGCCGGCCCTGCAGGGATTTAACAGAAAATGGCAACCCCAAGATGAGTCCCCGCTCCCCATCCACAATGTCTAATTCACCCAGTGTCCTGATGTCATTATGATGTCATTGGCTGGGTTCAGACAACACGATAACCCACACTCAAGGGTTGAGTATGGGTTGAGTGTGGGTTGTCAGTGAACCATGGGTTGTTGCGGAAATGTGGGTTATCTAGTGTTGTCTGAACCCAGATGCGCTCACAAGCCATGGCTTGTTAAGCACGAACAACCCATGAAGAGAACCCATGGTTTGTTGTTGGGTTTTGAACTGTGGGTTGTTCACCATGGTTTGTTATCTTGGCTGGCTTTAGACAACACGATAATCCCCATTTCAACGACAACCCACAATTCAACAACAACCCACACAACCCTTGAGCGTGGGTTATCGTGTTGTCTGAACCCATTTATCACTTTGCCCGAGGTATGTATAGGAAACACCATCATATAATGACATCAGTTCACAGAATAAGTTGCACAAGTAATGATTGTGGGAGAGTGGGGAACTTGACCTGGTGTTGCCTTCTTTGGTTTATTTTTGATGTAGCCCTATATTCTATGTCAGTGTTCTATGTGATTCCACACAGGGGTGGCCCAAGATATTTTGCTGCCTGAGGCAGAGTGGCAAATGGAGCCTCCCTTTCACCACCCCCGCCCAGGCAAGCTGCATATAGTACCAAAGCCCAACCAAATTATTTTGGCACCTGAAAAGTGGTTGTGGTAGATCCTTCCATTAGAGGCGCAACCACTCCAGCCAAATTGAAACAGTTCACAATGAGGCCGTATGCACTGAAGGTGAACTCTAGCACTCTAATCTCTACAGCACGGGAGTTGTAGGACTTCTTTCTGTGTAAACTTATTTATATAAGCTTCAAGGCAAGTATTTTATCTATCTTCTGGTGTTGTCCGTGATGGTTTTATTGCATTTTATGGTGTGTTTGTAATATTAGAGCTACGATTTTAATGGTGTTCTTCTGTTGTATTGTTTTCGTGGAGAAAGACTGCAACTGTCCTTCTTGGCGGGTTCGGCCACTCAGGGGTTAACCCGGACTCGGGTAGCCCTCTTATCAGCGGTACGCAGCTCTCTGGCAGAAGCCGCAACCAATTATAACGCAGGCAAAGCGAGGAGACCGAGTTTTGAATGGACGCTACTACACTGTTATGGTGTAAACAGAGTTTAATGGAGCGTAACAGAACATATACAAAGCGCCACGCTAAGCACACACCTACAATTGAGCTGGTAGCGAGCCGCAAAAGCAATACAGACAGTCGTACCTGGAAATGCCTTGTTCCTAGAAAGCCGCTTAACTCCAAAAGGGCTGTTCTATGTTAGCGTTGTTCACTGGGAGCTCCCCCAGGGTTGAAGGTAGTTTGGCCTGAGCCATGGACCTTCGTGCAGCTTGCTGCCTCACGACCAACAACCCTTTCCCCGCCACTGACCCTGGGCTTTATACCCTCTGTTGGGCCCCCTCCTTCTTGTCGTGCCCCCTCCTGGCACGACTGGTTTTTCTTGTTTGCCCGGCACCTAGGAGTTTTTGGCTGTTCCTTTCTTCTATCCAACACCTGGGAATGAATAGTCAAAACTGCTAAGGCGCAGAAACAAAATTCAAAGTGATCTCGATAGGCTAGAGCAGAATGAAATTTAATAGGGATAAAAGCCAAGTGCTGCACCTAGGAAAAAGAAACCACAGCTCCTTCGGCTGCCAGATCTAAGGGGGGAGATCCAGTGTGGTGTAGCGGTTAAGAGTGTTGGACTGGGACTCTGGAGATCCGGGTTCAAGTCCCCACTCAGCCATGAAGCTCACTGGGTGTGACTTTGGGGCAGTCACTGACTCTCAGGCTAACCTACCTCACAGGGTTGTCGTGAGGATAATATGGAGAGGAGGAGGAGGAGGATTATGTAAGCTTTTTGGGGGAGTTGTTTTCAATTTTTTATTAGTTTTTTTAAAAATGTGAATTACACCAAAACAAAACAAAAACTATTAAAAAATGAAAGGGGAAAAAAAGAACAACAAAAAATACAATTTTCTTACAGTATTTTAAATGGACCACTTACAGTAAATATGTATGAAATATATATCCATAAGTATCAAAAAGTATGTAGTAATACAATTATCCATAAAAATAGTTATGCATAAACTTCAGAAAAAGCAGACCAAATATCCATGTATTTATCCATCTGCAGGTGGCGTCTAAAAACCACCCGCTCAAATGTTGAAAGCGTTATTAGGTCCTCAATCCATTAGGGAGGATTATGTAAACTGCCTTGGGTTCCTTGCCGTAAAAGAAAGCAGGATAGAAATATAATAAATAAATAAATAAATGTGCAAAATTCCTAATGCCACTCACTTTGTCAGGGAGTTTAATCTTTGTGTTTACAAACACACTGTTTTACAATCAACATGAGTGGCCCTTGCCCAATCTGGTGCTGTCCAGATGTGTTGGATTGCAAGTCCCATGATTCCCAGCCAGAATGGCCAATGCTGGCTAGGCCATCCCTGCTGGGTATGTGTTGGCCTGCAATGATGGCTGTTTCAGTCCGGCACATCTGGAAAGCACTAGGTCTGGTCAGTGTTCTCCAACCTTGGGTCCCCAGATGTTTTTGGCCTACAACTCCCGGCATGCTGGGAGTTGTAGGCCAAAAACATCTGGGGACCCAAGGTTGGAGAACACTGCACTATGTTGTAGAAGGCTGAATCAAGAATTTCTGACTCCCCTTAGCTGGTCAAGTTGAAAGCAACACAACAACATTCTCTGCCATGGTTGACCTCATGTGAATCACTTCTCTCTCTCGTGTTCTCAGAGAGCGCAAGTCATTAACTCCCTGAAAGCCCTTTGTAATAACATGAGGAGGGGGTGTGCTGCTTGTGGGTGTCAGTGAGTTGGACCAGGCGAGAGAGCGAAAGATCACCCAAGGGATATTTGCTCGGGATGCTCTTTATAATGTTAGGACTGTTCAAAAAAGGCTCCATTAACCTAGAAGAGCTCATGATGAAGCTGCGTATTTGGATAATCTGATTCTCCCGGTGCAGAAGCATGGATTTATAGCAAGAGTCAAAACTGCTAAGGCGCAGAAACAAAATTCAAAGTGATCTCGATAGGCTAGAGCAGAATGAAATTTAATAGGGATAAAAGCCAAGTGCTGCACCTAGGAAAAAGAAACCAAATGCAAAGTTACAGGATGGGGGATACTTGGCTCAACAATACTACAAGTGAGAAGGATCTTGGAATTGCTGTAGATCACAAACTGAATATGAGCCAGCAATGTGATGTGACTGCAAAAAGGGCAAATGCAATTTTGGGCTGCATTAATAGAAGTATAGCTTCCAAATCTCATGAAGTACTAGTTCCCCTCTACTCAGCACTGGTTAGGACTCATCTTGAGTACTGCGTCCAGTTCTGGGCACCACACTTTAAGAAGGATGTAGACAAACTGGAGAGGGTTCAGAGGAGGGCACCAAGGATGATAAAGGGACTGGAAACAAGGCCCTATGAGGAGAGACTGAAAGAACTGGGCATGTTTAGCCTTCAGAAGAGGAGACTGAGGGGAGATATGATCACACTCTTCCAGTACTTGAAGGGTTGTCACACAGAGGAGGGCCAGGATATCTTCTCGACCATCCCAGAGTGCAGGACACAGAATAATGGGCTCAAGTTACAGGAACCCAGATTCCGCTTGGACATCAGGAAAAACTTCCTGACTGTTAGAGCAATATGACAATGGAACCAACAACTGAGGGAGGTGGTGAGCGCTCCCACTCTGGAGGCATTCAAGGTGAAGCTGGACAGCCATCTGTCAGGGATGCTTTGACTAGTGATGTTACTTTTGCCCGCACGGGCACAAGTGAGGCCCGAACTCGGCCTGCTCGTGCCCTGCGCGGGCTCGCTGTGGCGAGCACGGGCCTACCTTCCTCCTCGCCGTCCGTGGCGAGCCGGCCACGCCGCCCCCGTCGCGTCACTTCCGGCGCGGTGGAAGTGACGCGATGGGACCCTGCTCCAGCGTGCTGGACCCCCGCGCTATGTTTTTGGCAAGGGAAACCAGGGCAACAGTGCGCCGGAGCAGCAGGATGTGACGCGGTGGCGGCAGCAGTGGCAGCGGCGGCAGCGGCGGCAGTGGTGGCAGTGGCGGCAGTGGCGGCTCCAGCGGCAGCGGCGGCTCCAGCGGTGGCCCCAGCGGTGGCTCTAGCGGCGGCTCCTGTGGTGGCGGTGGCGGCGGCAGCTCCAGCGGCACGGAGAATGCTCCACGCCGCTCAGAAGAGCGAGATCGGGCCGCCGTCACCGTGGAAGGACGAGCCATGGAGAGACTTGAGCCAAGGTAAAGCTCGATTAACATTTATTTATTTATTTACATTTATTAATCACCCATCTGGCCGGCGACCGGCCACCCTGGGCGATGTACATAGGATAAAAACAAGATAAAATACATTTAAAACAGTATAATTTTTTAAAAAAATCTTTACCCACCCCATATTCCCGCCTGAACATCACTAGCTTTGACCTGGATTCCTGCATTGAGCAGGGGGTTGGGCTTGATGGCCTTATAGGTTCCTTCCAACTCTACTTTTCTATGATTCCTCCCCTCCTTGCCTCCCTCCCTGTCCACAAAACTCCGGCTCCAAGGCCAGTCTTACGACCTTGGAGCCACAGCCAGAGTGGTTCTTTCTGCCCCTGGCTGTGAGGGCGGAAGGAGGGTGCCCAGAATTCGAACCCCCAGCTCCAACCTCGGAGCATGTTTCTGAGGTTGGAGCTGGCACTCCAAATTATCCTATGGCCACCGAGACTGTCTAGCAGCCATAGGATTGCACCCTAAACTCTTTTTAGCCATTTTGCATGAATTTGCCTTGGTTATTGTTGGGGATGCAAGCGTTAATTGGTAGATTAACCAGTTAAATCTTTAGAGGATTCATTGGTCAGGGCTGTTTCTATTGGCAGGCTGTTGTAAGTTCAGATCTTATGCATTTGCTCATTTATGCATTAGCTCTTTTTCTTTTGGTTCGTTGTCGTAGCAGGGAGTGAAAAAGAACCTATATGACTGATGGCTTTTCCTTCTAACAGCAAGTGGTGTCTTTTGTTTATTAAGTTATAAGTTATCTTGTGCCAGCATTCATATCTTCAGAAAGGCACCTATACTGAAGTTTTGGCAATATGGAAATTTATTTAAATGTAATTGATAAATTAACTTATTAATCAGTTACGGGGCAGATGGGTAAACATCTACAGTCTTTAATCAGTTGGCGGTCTTAATTACTGTTCCTTGAATGGTTCACAATAAATGGCTATTTCTTGCCTTGTGGCAAATGTTTTGACTTTGAGTGATAAGCAGGTTCTGCAATTTATGGTGTTACATTTGGATAGTTTATAACCTACCTTTAAAAAAAAAACACCCCCAAAGCATCTGTTGCGTTCGATGGATTTATGCTGTGCTCTTGAGATGAGAAGAATCATCCTTTGAAATAGAGGGGAATGATTTAGATGAATTATCTAACAATGTAAGATAAAGCTTTCCGCCTGCACTTTGTTCAGCTGTATGTTTACCACAGCCTTTCCCAAAGTGGTACTCTCTCCAGGTGTTTTAGAGCAGTGTTCTCCAACCTTGGGTCCCCAGATGTTTTTGGCCTACAACTCCCTCCAGAGGTCTTGGGATACAATTGCCATCAACCCACACAGTTGGCTATGGCTGCTAGGGCTGGTGGGAGTTGTAGACCAAAACGTCCAGAGGGCCACCCCTGAGTGGCTGAAGTGTTGGACTAGGACTGGGGAGAGCCAGGTTCAAGTCCCCTATCAGTCAAGAAGCTCACTGGGTGACCTCTTGAGCCCTCCTCAGTTACTCCTCCTCACTTCAGGTCATAGAATCATAGAATCATAGAAAAGTAGAGTTGGAAGGGGCCTACAAGGCCATCGAGTCGAACCCCCTGCTCAGTGCAGGAATCCAGGTCAAAGCATCTCTGACAGAGATGTCAGAGAGGTCCTCCTCTCTGAAGTCAGTCACTCTTCCTCACTTTAATCCAGCCTTCCCCAACCGGGTGCCCCTCCAAATGTTTCGGACTCTGACCCCCATGAACCCTAGCCAGCATGACCAGTGCCACCTTGAGTCCCAGTACTGGGGGAAAGGTGGGATATAAATAAATGTAAGGAGGAGGAGGAGGAGGGGGTTTGTAGTCCAAAATATGTGGAGGGCACCCGGTCAGGGAAGGCTGCTCTAATCACGACACCGGTGGTGCAAGCTGGCGGCTTGCCAATGTGGTGGGACTACAACCCCCATCATCCCCAGTCAGCACAGCCCTGTTGGCTGGCTGGTGATGGGAGTTGTGGTCCAAACACACCAACAGGGTGCCAGGTTGGGGAAGACTGGGCGAGCTGGAGGATGATCTAGCACAGTGTTCCTCCAACCTTGGGTCCCCAGATGTTTTTGGCCTACAACTCCCAGCACGCCCCAGCCAGCTATTGGGAGTTGTAGGCCAAAAACATCTGGGGACCCAAGGTTGGAGAACACTGTGCTAGAGTACAAATCCTATAAACCCCAGCCAGCATGGCTGCCCCATTCTTACCCTCCCTCGTTGTGCAAACTCCATCAGAGCTAAGCTGCAGGCAGCCACCTATGAGAGTCGGGAGCTCAAGCCGGCAATCAGAACCCACCAGGGCTGACGCCAGTGCCCTCCATCCAGGGGCAGCTGCAAGGGTCCCAGTGTGCAGGTAGGGCCCACTTCTGATGCCCACCCTGGACCCCTCTCCATTTCCCACCCCTGCCATTGCAGTGCTCTGAGCAGCGCTGGGAGGCTGTGTTTATCTGACCTTTTAGGTCTCCACACACAGTGCTCCCAACCTAGCCCTTCACCCAGAGCCCTCTCAGATCTGAAGCCAGCTCTAGGAAAGGCAATCACACCACCCAGGCAAAAGTTCCAGCCGGAACAGGAAACCTTAATAGCCTTTCCTATTGAGCCAGCCAAAGGCCGGGCTGGGAGGGCAAAGCTACCTGGTAGCCGTTTGCTGTCTAGGATGGCCCTCCACAACCTGGTGTTCTCCAGATGTTTTTGATGGCAACTCCTGGCATTCCTGCTCATTGGCCATGTGGGCAAGCTGGAAGTCCAAAACATCTGGAGGATGCCAGGTTGGAGAAGGCTGGTCTCTGGTGAAGGGCAGGGAAGCAGATCTTGGCTGAACATGTTTCACGGGAGAACAGACCGTGAAAGGAGGTATTTAAGCAGACGCTGGATGGTCCTCTGTCAAGGGTGCTGTAGTAGCATCCTGGATCTGCAGGACTTGCATGATGACCTTCAAGATCCATTCCAACTCTACGCCTCTATGATCCCTTTGAGATAAAAAAAAAAAAAAAGAGGGGGCGGGGACAATTGGATCTTACATCTTAGGGCTCCAGCCTAGGGTTCTATTTTGGGCAGAGAAGGTCATGACAAGTTCATACTAGGAGCTCCGTCAGCTGTGAAATGCGGCCCGGTTCTCTTCTAGAGAAGGTGCAGCCCTCCGGTCACAGAGGGATGCAAATATGGAGTAGTCCACTCTGTGGAAATGAATGGAGACATTTCCCTGGGCTGGAGCTCCATATAAGGCATCAGAGCAGGGGTGAGCAACTGCGGGAGGCCGGGGGGCCATTTTCGCTCCCTGGACCTCTTCCTGCAGGCCCCACACCCCTGTAGGCACGCACGCGCGCACGCGCGCACACACAAAGGGCATCTGCAGTGCCTAGGGAGTGTGAAAAGGGTTGAAATTAGCTTATTTGCGAACTAATTTTGACCTTTCCCAGTCTCTGTCGCAACTTCAGAGTGCTAAGAGGGTCAAAATTATTTTGCAAACAAGCTAATTTTGTCCCTCCTGGTGCTCTGTAGACATTACAGGTACCTTTTTTTTAAAAAATATATATTTTTTTACTGAATTTGGGGGTCAGCGGGGGTTGCCTAGGGGCTGCGTGTTGCCCACCTCTGCATTAGAGCCTGGAATTTCCTTCCAGCGCTTGCCTGCCTTGATCGGATGGCAGTTAGACGAGGCATCTCGATATGGCGGACGGAAACAATTCTGCAACGGGATATGCTCAAGTAGGCCTTTTCATCTGCATTTACTTCACTGACTTTGGTTCCCTTCTGCATTATCAAAAACAAACAAGCATGCGATCGGACAAAATGTTTTACAAGGCTTCCCTTCTAATAAATTCCAGGGAAAGGGCGCCTGGACGAAAGTCTAATTACTTCCCCTTAATTGGCGTGCGCCACCTCAGGAGACCCAAACCAACCTGCTGATTATGAATTGCCCTTACTTTTCTAATGGCTGCTTTTCCTTCTTGGCAGGTGATATTTACGGATCCAGATGGTAGCAATTACCATATTCATAATGCTGCGTGCAACTGTTAAGGGATGAAATCACACAGGTCTCCGTGTGTGCCTGTGTTTCTGTCTCTCTGTGTTTGTTTGTGTGTGTTTGTATCTCTCTCTGTGTGTATGTGTGTGAGAGAGTTCTCCCAGATACAATTCTTACTCAAGTCAAGCAGGCTACTGAGAAGAACCTGTTCTGGATGGCCTTGCACTCTCCCCGAAGGAGCAAGTTCGTAGCTTGGATAAACTGGTTTCAGTAATCTAAGCTCTGGCAACCTTCAAGTTGGACTACTGCAAATGTGCTCTATAGTGGGGCTGCTTTTGAAGAAAGGTCAGAAGCTGCAGCTTGTGCAAAATGTAGCAGCCAGATAAATAACTGGGACAAGAAGGTCTGAACATATAACACCAATTCTGACCTGCTTACATTGGCTGCCTGTATGCTTCCGAGCCCGATTCAAGGTGCTGGTATTAACCTATATAGCCCTACATGGTTTGAGACCACGATACCTGACCGAACGCCTCTCCCAGCCTGAATCTACCCAGACACTACGATCCACATCTGAGGCCTTCCTCCGAGGGCCACCTCCAAGGGAGGCTTGGAGGGTGGCACAAGGGAGAGGGCCTTCTCAGTGGTGGCCCCCCGATTATGAAACGATCTCCCCACTGAGGCCTACCTGGCGCCAATGCTGCCATCTTATCGGCACCAGGTTAAGACTGTCCTACTCTCAGGCATTTAATGGCATATGATGGGATGGGACATGTCAGCTGTTTTAACAGGTCTAGTTTTTATTGAAATTGTTTTAGCTGTTTGTACTGTTTTAAATTTTGTATATTGAAATTTTATGCTGTATTTTATTTATTATCATTACATTTATATCCCGTCTCTTTTTATATTGAATATTTATTTTCAGCAACAAACACCACAAAGAAAAAACATACAACAATCAACACATTCTTACAACAACACATTCTTACAACAATTAACCACATACCGTACTCTGGTTTCTCTTCAGATCGTAGAAATCTTTTGCCTTTTCCTATATCCCATCTTCTTTCTTCTTCACAAGGAACACAAGGTGGCTTACACAGTCCTCCTTCTCTCCATTTTACCCTCACAACAACCCTGTGAGGTAGGTTAGTCTGAGAGTCAGTGACTGGCCCAAAGTCACCCAGTGAGCTTCATGGCCAAGTGGGGACTAGAACCCGGATCTCCCGAGTCCCAGTCCAACACTCTAACCACTATGCCATACTGGCTCTGATGACATGTGGTATGGTGGTGGGATGAGATGTGGTATGGTGGTGGGAGGAGCCTTATCACTGAGGGAGGGGCAAAAGTAGCTCCACCCACAGTGCTTGTATGTTGTGACAGTCATCATAATCATCAGGCGATCACTCGTGACCGAGTAAGATTGTCTTCCAGGATAAAAAAAATTACAAAAAGGAAATTTTAAAAGGAGGAAATTCTAAAGAAAATTGTGTAGACTCTAGCGATGGGTCCGTAAGTGACTGTGGAGGCCAATTCTAGATCCACACAGCTTCCCACAGTGAGGACACAGGTTTCCAGATGGAAGATGGTCCTGTAAAGCATTCATTTGACGTGCTTTTCGCCTAGCACGTTTCTCCCTTTCACCTTGCACTCGGGCTTCTTCAAAGTCCATAGAACCTTTGTGAAAGGCCAACCTCCATTTAGATCGTTCATGGGCCAGAGCTTCCCAGTTTTCGATGTTTATATTGCATTTTTTTAGATTAGCCTTATGAACATCTTTAAACCGTTTATATTGACCACCGATATTCTGCTTTCCATCCTTGAGTTGGGAGTAAAGTAGCTGCTTTGGGAGACAGCAGTCAGGCATTCGAACAACATGACCGGTCCACTGAAGTTGGCGTTGAAGGATCATTTTTTCAATGCTAGTAGTCTTTGCTTCTTCCAGTACACTGACATTTATTCGCCTATCTTCCCAAGTAATTTGCAGGATTTCCCGGAGGCAACGTTGATGAAATCTTTCAAGGAGGTGGAAATAACGTTTATAGATAGTCCATGTTTCGCAGGCATACAATAAAGTTGGCAGTACAATGGCTTCATAAACCAGTGTTTTGGTCTTCTTACAAATATCCTGATCCTCGAATACTCTATGTTTCATTCGAGAAAACGCGGCACTTGTGGAGCTCAAATGATGCTGGATTTCAATGTCGATGTTAGCTGTAACAGAAAGATAGCTGCCAAGATAGGGAAAATGATTGACATTTTCCAGTATTGTCCCTCCAAGCTGGATAGATGGCATCACCGAAGGGTTAGCTTGCACTTGCTGATGAAGCACTTTGGTTTTTTTGATGTTAAGTGAGAGACCAAGTTTTTCGTATGCTTCTGCAAAAGCATTTAGGATAGTTTGGAGATCATCCTCTGAATTTGCGGAGATCACATTATCATCAGCATACTGAAGTTCCACAACGGAGGTTGTAATTACCTTACTTTTTGCTTTCAGCCTGCTGAGATTAAAAAGCTTTCTATCTGTTCGATATATAATTCCCACACCAGTGGGAAGTTTCCCCTTGATAAGATGTAAAACCATGGCGATGAAAATAGCAAATAATGTTGGGGCGATAACACATCCCTGTTTAACACCTGATCCCACTTTAAATGGAGCACCATGAGAGCCATTGTTGTCCAAAACCGTTGCCGTCATGTTGTCATGGAGAAGTCGCAAGATATTCACAAATTTATTGGGGCATCCAGTTTTCATAAGGATAGTCCAGAGAGCTGTTCGGTCTACAGTATCAAAGGCCTTAGCCAGATCAATAAATGTCATATAAAGGGGTTGATTTTGCTCCCAGGCATTTTTCTTGGAGCTGACGTGCAGTAAAAATCATGTCTACTGTCCCTCTAGAGGGGCGGAAACCATATTGAGTTTCAGGGAGGATCTCTTCTGAAATAGATAGAAGATGGTTTGCGAGAATCCTAGCAAATATTTTACCTGCGGTAGCTAAGAGGGAAATGCCCCGATAGTTTCCACAGTCTGTTCTATCACCCTTCTTAAAGAGGGTGATAATTATGGCATCCCTGAAGTCTTCTGGGATCTCTTCTCTTATCCAGATTTTTTTGATGAGTTTATGAAGATGTTGTACAAGTTCGGGCCCCCCTTCTTTAAAGATTTCAGCAGGAATCCCATCTGGTGCACTAGCTTTGTTGTTCTTCATTTGATTAATGGCTTTTTTTACTTCATCCAAAGTGGGGAGTATTGCAAGTTCCTCTCTAATTTGTTTTTGTGGGATTCGCGAAAAAATCTCATTATCCACCTTAGATTTACGATTTAAAAGGTCATAATAATGCTCTTTCCAACGCAGTGCAATAGACTCTTTGTCTTTTAAGAGTTTGGTGCCATCTTTTGATTGTAAAGGGTTTGTACCGTAGGTTTTTGTGACAGTGCAATGCCTTATTACTTTGAATGTGCCTATCACTGTCAGCTCTGGGGTGTGAGCAACAAGGGTGCTAAGTTGGAATGCCGGGGCCAGTGGTGATGGAGGCAGATGTAGGCAAGAGACAAAGTGGAGTCCAGAGTAGGCAATGGTCAAACATGTACACAATGGAGTGGAGCCAGAGGTGTGAGCAAAGTCCGGAGACGAGCAGAGGTCCAGCACATATCAGGCAAGGCAGGGCCAGAGGCAAGAAGCAAAAGTCAGGGAGCAGATGCAGGTCAAACATGGGTGGGGCAGGGATCTGAATTGGTCCCCAGAGTCAGGTTGCTGTGGCAAAGACTTGAGGGAAGAGGAAGCCTTTATGTAGGGCTTCCTGCAGCTCCCAGCTGGTCTGCATTAGCGAGCCTGGAGGTCTGGGGCTAAATCCTGCAGGGACAACAGCAGTGTAGGCTGGGCTGCTTTCTGAAAAGCAGCCACCAGGTGGAGCTGCAGTGCTTCCCAGCTGAGCAGATCCTGACAATCACTGTGGTTTTCACCCGATCGGACTCTGGGATTGGGAAAAAGAATGTTAATGGATGGACCGCCTCTCCCGGCATGAACGTACCAATACACTACAGTTGTCATCTAAGGTCCTCCTCCAGGTGCCTCCTGTGAGGGAGGCTCAGAAGGTGGCAATGAGGGAGAGGTCCTTCTCGGTGGTGGGCCCCCAATTGTGGAATGATCTCCCCAGCGACGCCCACCTGGTGCAGCATATGATGCAGTTGCAGTTGGTTCTTGAATTTTTTCTTGTTGATTGTTTTTAGATATATGTGTCTCTCTCTCTGTGTCGCATGTTTATATGTTTGTATGTGCCTGGGGTTTCTATAATGCATTTTTAAGGTTTTAATCCTTTGTAAACCGCCCAGAGGGCTTTGGCTATTGGGCGGTATAGAAATGTAATAAATGAAATATGAAATGAAATGGTCCTTTAATGACCATGGGTGGTCTCCTTAATGGGCAAGGGTACAGTCTGAGATGAGTGGCTGGCAGATGAGTCTATACAGGCCTGTGGCTCACGCTGGCTCAGCTTGTCTGAGCTGTGGAAAGCTAAGCAGGGTCAACAAGCCTGGTTGTGACTTGGATGGGAGAGCCCTCCTCTAGTTTCCTGCATTGAGCAGGGGCTTGGACTCGATGGCCTTGTAGGCCCCTTCCAACTCTATGATCTATGAAATCTATGGGTCTTAGAGAAACAACAAATTTGATCAGAGCTATTGAGAAATCCCCCCCCCCCCATTTGTTGCCTCACTTGCACATGACATTTCTTTTTAGGGGGATATCTCAGTGATTTTTTTGGGGGAGGGGGATGTTCTTAGAAGGTTTGGGGGTACGTTCTATGGGTGGATGATGTCACAGCAGCTCTTAAAAATGCATAGTGTGTGTGTGTGTGTTGGTGTTGCCAAGGTAGAAGGGGCTGTGGAATTCCTTATGGTGGCTAGCGGTTGCCATTTTCTTTCTTCCATAATGCCCTAGACATGATGTCATCCTGGGGTGTTCTGGGGGTGGGGGAATGGCAAGGAGATAACAGTGCTATAAGGAGGATGAGTCCCACATTTCATCCCCTCCAAAGACCTGGTACCACACACATTCAAAACAAAGAAACAAGCAAGTGAACGAAGACGCTTCCCTTCATTCTAGGGAATTACTGAATATCATCAGTTTAAAAAAAAAGTATATTTCGAGTTATACCTGGGCCAGTGAAGGCTGCTGGTGGCTCCAACGTCAGTGGGGCAGTGTCTCCACCCTGGGTTTCAGTCTGAACTTTAAAGGAGCTATCCATGGTGCTGAACCCCACCCCTAAAATAGGTTCCTCACCATGGATGGCTCCTTTAAAGTTCAGACTGAAACCCAGGGTGGAGACACCACCCCACTGACTTTGGCGCCACCAGCCTCTGCTGACCTGGGCTGCCCCTCACGGCACGGGTGCAGAAACTCAGGCCCGGGGGTGAAATCCACCCCCTGGGAATCCCCATGTGTCCTTCCACGGTTTCCCAGGAGGCCATGCTCCCTCCCCCTGGCCCCTCTTTCTTTCTCCCAACAACTGGTTGGTCGTTTCCCTGCTCAAATGCCTCTCTTAAGGCAAAGTTACTGGCAGGAAGAGCTTTAAGCTAAAATATGCTGGCATTTTAAGGTATTTTGGTCTTGTCCCATGTTGCCTTTGGCCCTGCCACCACTGCAATGCAGGCCCTGAGATCTTCTGCAGGCCCTGAGATCTTCCCTGAAATTGAATGCGGCCCTCAGGCTGAAAGAGGGCCAGCACCCTTGGATTAAAAGGGGGGGGGTCATTTGCTTGGGGCACACAGGCCCACTTGGTGCAGTTCTCTGGGACGTATGGATGGTAGAGGGTCCCACTAGGGCCACTCGGTCTGGGCATCGGCCCCAGGGTGCAGCACCCTATACAACTGCAGGGATGGTGAAAACCAATTTTTTCAGGCACCCGAATTGTCCCACCTTAGGTCAGCCTGAAACCAGTTTGCCCATCAAACGGTCCCCTGGACCTTCTCTGAATATTCAAATATTCACCAATTATTCACCTGTCATCTAGGCTCCGAATGATTTGTGATCTGATTCTGAAAGGGAATCTGGTAACCTGTGTCCTCACTGTGGGAAGCTGTGTGGATCTAGAACTGGCCTCCACAGTCACTTACGGACCCATTGCTAGAGTCTACACACTTTTTTTTTTTACAATTTCCTCTTTATAATTTTCTTTTTGTAATTTTATCCTGGAAGACAATCTTACACAGTCATGAGTGATCACCTACTACAGTCATGCCTTGGATTGAGAGCATAATTCGTTCCGGAAACGTGCTTGTAATCCATAACACTCTTATATCAAAACGAAATCCCTCCCCCCAAAAAATGTGTACAGAGATTTTTAATTTAAGCCGTACTACAGTACTTGTATTGCAAGACATCGCTTGTATATCAAGTCAAAAAAATATTAAACAAATATTTAAAAATTTGCTTGTCTTGCAAAACACTCGCAAACCAAGTTACTTGCAATCCAAGGTATTACTGTACTACTCTGAAAAGGATGCAACCTTAATGTTCCCAAATTTAAGATGGTGCAGTTCTACCCTGTCTCCACCAGATGGTGCTAGAAGACTAACATTCTGGCTGTCGAAAGCTCTTGGATTTGATTAATTGTATTTACATGGAATATGAAGGCCTTCTCTTCTTTTCCTGAAGATGTCCTTTGCTTCCCAAACATGATTGTTTCTAGATATTGGTGAAGGTGACTATCTGGACGGTGTTTTAGGGGCTGGTGATCTCCTGTATCTCCTGTATCTCTTGTCTCCTTCCAAGCACTTGAGTACAAATCTACATCTGGACGAGCCAGTGTGGCATAGTGGTGAGAGTGTTGGACTGGGACTCGGGAGATCCGGGTTCTAGGCCCCGCTTGGCCATGAAACTCACTGGGTGACTTTGGGCCAGTCACTGATTCTCAGCCTAACCTACCTCACAGGGTTGTTGTGAGGATAAAATGGAGAGGAGGATTGTGTAAGCCACCTTGGGTTCCTTGAAGGAAAAAAGGTGGGGTATAAATATAATAAATAAATAAATAAATAATAAATAATATCTGCTCCAGATTGTACTCTGAACTTTAAAGGAGCTTTCTAGGGTGCTGAACCATATCCCCAAAATAGGCTCAGCTCCTTTAATGTTCAGAGTAAAATCTGGAGCAGATAAGTAGCACCACTGACATTAGAGCCTCCAGCCTCCAGTGCACCCTAGCACCCACACAAGGCGCGGAAGAGGCCTATAAAGAGCACACGGGGCTTATATAATTCCTTGAACCCACCCTCCCATCCGCTGATGTGTGGACTCAGTGTGTTGATGCAAACTCAACACCTACCGCACATAGTTCAACTATGGAATTCACTTACACAAGATGTAGTGATGGCCATCAATTTGGGGATTGGACAAATTCACGGAGGAGAAGGCTATCGATGGCTACTAGTCCCTGAAGGCTATATCCTACTTCCAGTATTAGAGATAGGATGCCTATCTATCTAGGCCAGGTTGCTGGGGAACATGGGTGGGAGGATGCTGTTGCACTCGTGCCCTGCTTGAGCTGGCTGGCCACTGCGTGAACAGAATGCTGGACTAGAGGGACCCTTGGCCTGATCCAGCAGGGCTCTTCTTATGTTATGTTCTACATGAACTGCCCCTCATCTGAGGACAGATGCAATGCTGCCACTCCCACCCATATGGGAACATAGGAAGCTGCCCTGTACTGAGTCAGACCATCAGTTCATCTAGCCTGGTTTTGTCAACACTGACTGGCAGGATTTCAGGCAGGATTCTTTCCAGCCCTGCCTGGGGATTCCAGGAATCGAACCTGGGACCTTCTGCATCCAAAGCACTGAGCGATGGCCCCTCCCCGTCATAGCCTATCATCTGGCCCTTCATTCCACCACATTTACCCTGTTTACGGAACAGGAGCTATTTCCCTTGCACTGGGCAGTGTTCCTGCTGTAACAAGGATCCTAGAATTGATCTATGCCCTTAAGTGCAACCATGGCCATATTTACAGATTCTGCTCAGGTGCCAGCTAATGTGGATAAACGAGGCCAGAGTAGCTTATTGACTTCTCCTTTGCACCGGTGCACATCAGAACTTTATGTGCAGGATTAACATACACATGAGGTTGTGAAAGCAAATAAATGAATGCAAGGGTTGAGGTTTTGTTCTCCTTTAATGATAGATGTGGCCCAGTGATTTTGAGCGAATTAGGAAAGAGGCATAAAAAGGAACCAATTCTAGGAGTTCTGATATCAGAAAGGCAGTGAAAAATGCCTCCTGGTGTACAAAAACCTCAGCACTGAAAGGCTTAACATGGTCGCAGAGGTGTAAAATTCATTTATCTATGTCTTCCCCCTACAAGTGCTGCAACTTGTGTGTTCAGATTTATAGATAGGGCTGGGTGTATGCTGAGATTCAAGAGAAATATCAGTGGTGGGAAAAGTGGCATTGGGTGTTGAAACCCACTGGCTCAGAATTTCAGGTTTTATTTTTGCTTTTGTTTTAAGGAGTAAGTTTCTAGCCCATATGGATGTGAAGAAGATACACTTGCTATTGATTGGATAATCCCAGGTGCTAAAGAAGTTGCCAGCTAATTTCCAGAAGTGGGGAGTGCCCTCCAATAAATTCTTGTTCCTCTACAAGGTAAGCCAAAGCAGAATCAATTCAATTCTGCAAAATAGTAAAAATTGCAGAATAGATTACGTGGGGTTTCTCAATTCGCACACAAGCCACATGACTCACTTTCTGATGCTCCTGCCCTTTCTGTTTTAGTGTGGCATACAGACAACACTGATTAAATATAATTACATTCATTCTTACCTGAGAATATATTGGAGGCACTGGGTTGTGCACTCAGTTCAGGCAGAGGTCCAAACCTAAACCTAAATCTTACCTGCCCTAGCTGGAGTTGTTGTTCCTTGCTCACATGGAGAACATGGGTTCTTCTGAGGATTGGTCAAATTCATGGAGGAGAAGGCTATCAATGGCTACTAGTCCTGATGACTATATGCTACTTCCTGTATCAGAGGCAGGATGTCTAAGTACACCAGTTGCTGGCGAACATGGGAGGGAAGGTGCTGTTGCCCTTATGCCCTGCTTGTGGGAACCCGTGGGCAGCTGGCTGGCCACTGTGTGAACAGAATGCTGAACTGGATGGACCCTTGGTCTGATCCAGCAGGGCTCTTCTTACGTTCTTAAAGGGAAGTCCCATTGGTTAAGTGGCGGTCTGCTTGTGTGCCATTGGATGGAAGGTTTGCAGAAGTACCAAAACAAACAAACAAACAAACAAACGAACACCTTTAATGAAAACCCCTTAGAGGGGAGAAACCACCCAAAGACAGCCCAACAATACTACAAGTGAGAAGGATCTTGGAATTGTGGTAGATCACAAACTGAATATGAGCCAGCAATGTGATGTGGCTGCAAAGAAGGCAAATGCAATTTTGGAAGTATAGCTTCCAAATCGCGGGAAGTGGTAATTCCCCTCTACTCAGCACTGGTTAGGCCTCATCTTGAGTACTGCATCCAGTTCTGGGCACCACACTTTCAGAAGGATGTAGACAAACTGGAGAGGGTTCAGAGGAGGATGATAAAGGGACTGGAAACAAGGCCCTATCAGGAGAGACTGAAAGAACTGGGCATGTTTAGCCTCCAGAAGAGGAGACTGAGTGGAGATATGATCGCACTCTTCCAGTACTTGAAGGGTTGTCACACAGAGGAGGGCCAGGATCTCTTCTCGATCATCCCAGTTTGCAGGACATGGAATAATGGGCTCAAGTTACAGGAACCCAGATTCCACCTAGACATCAGGAAAAATTTCCTGACTGTTAGAGCAATAAGACAATGGAACCAATTACCTACGGAGGTGGTGGGCTCTCCCACTCTGGAGGCATTCAAGGTGAAGCTGGACGGCCATCTGTCAGGGATGCTTTGACCTGGATTCCTGCATTGAGCAGGGGGTTGGACTCGATGGCCTTGTAGCCCCCTCCCAACTCTACTTTTCTATGATTCTATGATTCAATGACAACTGAGTGTTCTCATTGGCCATGGATTGCTGACTGATTGCTGGGGGACAAATGGGAAAGCTAGCTGGGAGGAGGGGCGGTTGTGGAATGGAGTGGCTGGAATCCTGAATGGTAATATATTCCACACTGCTACATTTTGTTGCAGATCTCACTTGCAATATACTGAGAAGGCAAAGCCTGCCGTAGGCTAGGCTGGATAAAGGTGGGTGGAGAGGCCTTGCAGAGACAATGTCTGGGGGTGGTGGTGGTATAGTCTGTGCTGGTGAAGGTCAGGCCACCCATGTCAGGGATAGTGGCCAATTTATGGCCGCTGGGAGGGACCTCAGCTTAGTGACAGAGAGCCCTTGCTTTGCATGCAGATGTTGTTCCTGGGTTCCATCCCCGGCACCTCCAAGGAGGGCTAGAAAGGAATCCTGCCTGAAACCCCGGAGAGCCATTGAAAGGCAGCGTCCAATGACAGCAGGGCTGTGTATCCACTCCAGATTTCAGCCTGAACTTTAAAGGAGCTATCCATGGTGCTGAACCGGAATCCCCGAAATAGGTTCGGCACCGTGGATAACTCCTTAAAAGTTCGGAGGATGGAGCCGCCAGCCTCCGCGGCTTCCCATATTCCGAAACCCCTCCCCAGCAATGCTCCCAAGTGCCGTGCTTTCTTTCCCCCTCATAGGGGGGAAGATGAGCCAGTGGCTGATTTGAGAGAAAGTAACAAATGCGGAGCGGGGAAACTAGCTCATACGGATCTTTGATCGTTAACTCATCCTCATATATAATACTATAAAGATTGATGGAAGGTTGCAATTACACATTATTGGTAACATCCAGGGCTTGAAAGCCTCAAGTTCTGAATAAGGCCAATATATGAATGATGAACACCGAGGGGGTGAGCGGGCAGGAAGGTATATCATTTCTTCCGTGACCGGCAAGGATTTCAGCAAGATCCTGAAAACACTGCTGCGGACTGGGACATGGAAGAAGAAACTTGCTGAAGATGTTTTTATCTCACCCTGCTATCACCGATTTATTTAAATGGACCTTGAAACTTAAAAGAAAAAAAACACCCCCCAAAAATACACCTTAAAAAAAGAAAAAGAAAAGAAAGAAGATTCTTGGCTGTGTTTCATGCATGCTTTCAAGGACGCCATGCATTAATTTCGGAGATCCATTGACTCAGTTGCCTATATCCAATAAATTATAGCAGGTAATTAAGATATTCATTTCCACTTCCCTGCTGCGTCCCCAATGTCCTTGTAGGGCCTGTTAGACTGGATTGATTTGCAGCAGGAAACGAGCAGTAGTGTTGGGCCAGGGTGTTGATAAGGGAGAGCGAGTTTGAGCATTAGGAGCGAAGAGCATTAGCATCTTCATATGTTAATGGAGGCTCATATAATTTTTCGAGGGACCTGCTCTGTGCCAGTGGAATTTTGCTTTCTTGTCCGGAGTGTCTGAGTCTTAGGTGGTGTTCACCTCACTGCAATCAATGCAGATCTTCCTGGTCTCTCTCTCTCTCTCTCTCTCTCTCTCTCTCTCTTTGTCATTGTCTACCGCAGGGCTCTCCGACCTTGGGTCCCCAGATGTTGCTGTCCTACAGCTCCCAGCATACCCAGCCAACATGGCGAATGGCAAGGGATTCTGGGAGCTGTAGTCCAGCAACATCTGGGGACCCAAGGTTGGAGAGCTCCGGTCTACTGTGACCAAGAAATGGAATCCAGGGCAGAGCTATGCAGATCAAAGGGCAGGACTATGTGGGCACAGCAGGGCCAGAGGAAGAGGCATAATCCAGAAGCAGGCAAAAGTTGGATATGTATAAGGCATAATGGGGCCAGAGGCAGAGGTGTAGTCCAGAAGAAGCAGGTGAAGGTTGGGCATGGGCAAGGTAAGGATCAGTGTTGATTGCAGAGAGCCAGGAGCTGGCTGCAGGTACCACAAGGAATTGTGTTGCTGTGGCAAAGGCTAGAGGGAAGAGAGGAAGCCCTTATGTAGGACTTTCTGCAGCTCCTAGCTGGTATGTATTAGTGAGCCTGGGCTGGGAGTGCCTGGAGGTCTGGGGCCAAACCCTGTGAGCATAGCAGTGTTGGCCGTGTTGCTTTCTGAACAGCGGCCACCAGATGGAGCTGTGCTGGCTGAGCAGATCCTTACAATTGTGCTTGTGCCTTGGCTCTTGCTTCCAGTCTTGCTTTGCCTTGCTGGTATATGACCCTTGCCTGTCCTCGACGCTGCCTTTGCCTCTGGTCCTGCTATGCCTTCCTGACACCTGGTTTCTTGCCTGTCCTCAATGATGCCTCCACCTTTGGTCTTGTCATGCCTTGCTGGTATCTGACCCCTTGCCTGTTCCCGACACTGCCTTGCTTCTGGTCCTGCCATGCCTCACTGGCACTCAGTGCTTGCCTGAATAAATCTTGGCTCTCCATCTATGTCCATCACTCCTGGGTGTTCCAGTCCAAGATGCCAGCTGCTCACGTCCCAGACCTGACAGTTTCAGAGAATTGGGGCTGCTACTGAGAAGGCCCTGCTCCTAGTAGAGGCCAATCTAGCCTCTCTCTAAAATAGAGTCTGGAGTAGGACCTCCTCAGAAGATATGGGTGGAGGGGTTTCCTGAGATAATCAGGGCCCAAGCCATTTAGGCTTTGAAGATCAAAATCAACACTTTGAATGGGGCTCAGAAATGAACTGGCAGCCAGTGAAATTGTCTCAACATGGATGAAATATGAGATTATCAATCTGTACCTATTAATAAGAAGGCTGCTGCATTCTGCGCCAGCTGAAGTTTCCAAACAGTCTTCAAAGGTAGCCCCACATAGCGTGCATTACAGTAGTCTATTCTAGAAATCACCAAAGCATTAATGATAGTAGCCAGGGTAGGGGCTACCTCCATTCCAAATTTAGCACGTTAACTTCTATGGAATGCAGAGTTTAGGAGGAACCAAACCCACTCCTCAATGAACACACAGGATCTGTATTTGGAAGAAGGATTTGTCCCTCCTCAATTGTGTCCCCTGTTTCAGCTTGTTCTCATTCTTCTACTCAATTCAATGGGAGATATTTAGAATGTCAACTGGTTAAAACAAAGAGACTGTTAGGGAGAGAGCAGAATCTACCCCTCAGGCACAGGGAACAGCGGCAGGCATGTTTGCCACTGCAATGGTACCCCAGAATGCGTTTCTTTATTTTCTTCCATAGAAGACGGGGGTGAGCAACCTGTGGCCCTAAGGCTGCATGCAGCCCTCAGACTAATTTCAAATGCCCTCTGCATGCTATCAGCTCAATCCTCTGGCAAGAGTGATCTGTCCCTCCCTAGCAGCCTGCTAGGTGTGGAGGATGAGGGGTGGCAGTGAGAGAGAGGGGGGGAAAAAGGGATGGCCACACCCACGTTTGGCTCTGGCTCCACCCACCCCAGCACAAGGCCTCCGTCGGATTACCCCCAAAGGAAAACATAGGGATTTTAAGGATAGATATCAGTTATGAAATTGTTGAAGCAAAATTCATCAAGAGATTCAATGCTATTTCCTGCAGTTTGAATAAAGGCAAAGGTATTGGGCGGGATAGAAATATAATAAATAAATAAATAAATAAATAAATATTTTTAATGACCACACACACTTCGTATGTTACTTAGCTCACCTTTGCAATGATGTCTATGTTATCGCCCAACAACGCTATGTGAATGGCAACCATGAACGGAATTATCACTGTCTATACTTTCTGCATTTCAATTCCCCCTGACAACATGGTCCACCTTTCTCCCACCCCCTGGGGATGCATATAGAATTCTGCCAATTTGAGGTTGACACTTCGTGCATCTCATGAAGTGGACGGTATCCATGAAACCTTATGCCAGAAAATATTTATTAGTCTTTAAGGTGTCAGAGGAATCTGCAATGCAGTCCTCAACAGAAAAGAAGCTCCACACCCCTGACAGGAAGGTATGTGAGCAATTCAGCTCCACAAAGTGCCAAAGGAGAGCACTGAACTTGGAGACAATAGGAGCATCCCCTTCAGGAGGGAGGATAAACCTCAATGTTTTGTTGCATGTCCCACTCGCTCCTCAAGATTTCAAGAGCAGCCTTTTCCGTTGAACTCTTCCCCTATGTGGTGTGTGCTTATCTGCACGACCCTCTTGTGAAAATGGCAGTGCTCCACACCTTGCATTGATAAGCCTGGCATAATCACACCCCGGACTCATAAAAGTTTAATACGGTGGAAGAACAATGGCCATCCCTCCCCGTTAACAAGGTTCCTTTGCTTCCCTCTGTAAAGTTTGTTCATTATCTGTTATCTCAAAAAAGTATATCTTCTCTTTCCTTCCCCCATTATAGCACTTTATGAGCTCAGATTTGGGCCTTGGCGGTTCCAGAAATCAGCAGTTAACTCAACTCGGTAAACAACTTGCATTATTATTATTTTTATTATAACAAGTAAAACTTTCCCTCTCTGCTCCCCTAGGCCTATCTCTCACTAAGGCAAGGGACCTGTGTTTGGATTGTACCATTTCAGATTGTGGGGTGGAGCTCACACGAGTGAATCCTCCCTCCTCCACCCTCTCCCCTGCCCAAATCCCCCCACATACAAAACTATCATGTCAGGGAATAAGCAAGGCTAGAATCTTCTTCCATACGGGCAAGGACAACAACGATGATGATAATTTTTTAGTATGGAAGAGCATACTGGCTGTGCCAGCTGCCACACACCCAACCGGAAACATACCACCCCAGTGAAAACTAGCCCACAAACATAACCCTGCTTCATACACTTGCCTTTTTAAGGAGGCATCACATGGAATACATGTGATGCCTCCAAACTGGTCTAGTCTTGGAGCTGTCCCTCAGTATCTGTCCACCAACCTCTCTTCACCTCACCAGTTGTCAGGGGCCAGCCCTTCCATGAGGCAAAGTGAGGCGGCTGCCTCAGGCAGCAGATTCTGGGAGGGTGTGGGGAGGTGCAGCAAGGCGTGGAGGACAGAGCTGGCTGTGCATCACGCAGCCTGCCCTGTACCACCTGAACTACTACCCTGCTGCCCTCAGGTGCAGTAGGAACAGCCAGCACTGAAGTAAGATCCGACTGCCAGTCTGGCTGGCTTCTGTACATGGAATGGAGAGGTCGGGGTGCCATCTTGTCCTTTGCCTCAGGCAGCAAAATGTCTTGGGCCGGCCCTGCCAGCTGTGCAAGAAGAAAGCCAGAAACTGGGCAAGGAGAGAGCTGAAACTGCAGCTCATTCACCCTCATGGCAAAGCAGCACATTCCGGTTTTTCAATTTCTGGTCTTTCTAGTCCAGCTGGGGCATGCTGGGAGTTGTAGGCAAAAACATCTGGGGACCCAAGGTTGGAGAACACTGTTCTAGTCATTATTCCCTTCCAGAAATATATAGGACAGAGCGCTCAGAGGATGCTGGTCTGTGGAGCCTGCATTAACATATCAAGGGTGGGAATCCTGTGTCCCTCCAGATGTTGTTGGACTCAAACTCCCATCAATCCTAGCCACTTTGGACCATGGTCAGGATTGATGGGTGTTTTAGTCCAACAACATCCGGAGGGTCATAGATTCCTCACCCTGATATCAGTTATCAAGGGAAACCACGTGTCTGCGAATGTATCCATTTCATCTTTCCTCTGATTAATCTATTACGCCGTATTAACTGTTCGGCAAGGGCCACCACCCAGACTGTGAGAAGAGGACCATCCTTTCATTGTGTATCCTCTGTTTCAGCCTTCCCCAACCTGGTGCCTTCCAGAAATTTTGGACTTCGACTCATGTCAGACCCCGTCAGCATGGTCAGGAATGCTGGGAGTTTTGGTCTGAAACATCTGGAAGGCAGCAGATTGGGGGAAATCTGCTCTGTCTAAGATGAGCTATTGCAAACTGGTCTGGACAATTTGAATCAAAGGGTGGCATAGAAACATTTAAAATAAATTCTGTGGCATGTGTAGACCAGCCTTAGCTTGGGCCCCTAAAGTTGCCCCTGTTTCATTTCAAAGCATGCATGTGCACATATGAAGTTGCCCTATACCACCAGGCTAGCGGTGCATCTAGCCGTCATGGCCTGGGACCGTGAGCCTTCTGAAACTGAGGTTTCTAGTGGCAGCAACTCTGATGAGAAGTCAGAATCAGTTCCTGGACCTTCAGAAGTGGGGTCCTCCGCCTTGGATCCTGCACCCTGTCCTATCAATTCCCTTCTGACTCTGAGGAACAGGGATGTTGAAAAGTCCTTGGTCTCGAGTCACGAGTCGAGTCACGAGTCTTTGGACCCGGGTCTCGAGTCCGAGTCCGAGTCCTTGGTCCAAAATGGTGACTCACGAGTCACGAGTCATGAGTCCCTCCCAAAGCTGACTCCACGAGTCCCTATTAAAATCAATGCATTTCCCCCCCAACAAAATAAGGCTATTTCAGATGTGTGGCTTAAATAAATTCTAGGCACAAGTGTGCCTTTTTATTTCAAAACTCTGCAACTGATTTTGGCAAGAACAGACCAGGCAGACAAACCCAAAATGTCTGAAAGGTTGCATTTTAGGAAAATGATAAACTTGCTGTACTTCCTAAAACCTATCCATGTTGCATTTGAAGAACACGATTTTGGAACACGAGTCCTTGGTCTCGAGTCCCGAGTCGAGTCTCGAGTCCCATTGAAAATATTGGGACTCAAGTCCGAGTCGAGTCAGAGGGGGGACTCAGTCCGACTCACGAGTCGAGTCCTCGAGTCCGAGTCCCCATCCCTGCTGAGGAGTGGACCTCAGGACTCCTCCAGTGAGCAGAGAGAGGCTCTGGGGAGCATCCCCCAAACCAGCTCCTTCCTTCCAAGACTATCACTAACCAGAAGAAGCTGGTGACTGTAGGAAAGGATACTGGCCTTTTAAGAAAACCAGATGACGCACGTGAGGAAGCGGAGCTCCCAGAAGCACCTTCCTCCTGGCCTGTCTACAAATCCCTGCCAGTTGCTCTAAGCCAGTGCTTCTTATGTTATCTCAAGGAGCGTCTCCAGCAACACCAAGTGGGCCGCTCAACAAGATCTGCCACAGACGGCCTTCTCCTTGTCCCTTCAGCCAGAGCAGCTAGACTGGTCGGGACGAGGAAGAGGGCCTTCTCTGTGGCGGCCCCCGTACTGTGGAACTCTCTCCCAAGTGACCTCCGCCATGCCCCCTCTCTGCTGAGCTTCCGCCGCTCACTAAAAACTTGGCTATTCAGGCGGGAATATGGGGTGGGCTAAGATTTTAAAATTTTATACTGTTTTAATGTATTTTATTCTGTTTTTATCTTCTGTACATCGCCCGGGGTGGCCGGTTTGCCGGCCAGATGGGCGATAAATAAATGCAAATAAATAAATAAATAAATAAATAAATAATAGGGGGCCTTGTCAGTACTCTAGCTGCAGGACTGCTCTCTGTGGTCCTGAACTCACTCCAAGTCCTGGGTTGGTACCTGCAGTGCTGGCCGTGGTGCTAAAAACTGCTCTTGTTCCAGTCGCTTGTCCCATGTGGTGCCTCCTCACCTGAGCCATCACTCAGAGGAGATGATGGAATCCCAGCTGGAGCAGGACACTTAGCCCAGTATCGTCTGCTCCAACTGGCAACAACTATCTGAGGTCTAAGGCACAGGTCATTTACTGTCCTTAACTGGCTATATCAGGGATTGAACCCAGGCCCTTACTGTATGCAAAGCGTGTGCTCTGCCATCGAACTATATTTCCCCTTTCCGAGCTTGTGTGATGAATGTTCAGCACAGCTTCAGCACCCTGGACAGCCCCTCAGATTTCTCCGCCACCCTTTTTTCTCCTTTCATATGTCTTCGCAAATGCAAATTTGTCTTCGGTCATTGCAGGACCTTGAAAGAGCCCCACTCCAAAATGTAAAGAAATTACTGCCTCTGCTGCAGCTGTGGAAGCAATTAACTCTCCAGTGGGGTGGAAAACAGCTTTTGAGTTGTATTTATTGATGCATAGATTCCACCGTACTGTGATATTTGAAGACAAATTGCCGTGGCCCGTAATTAAGAGTTGTTTGAGGGATTGGCAAGCAGAATGCAATGATGGAAGACCAGCGGAAAGGGCAAGCTGAGTTAGATTGGTTGGGATGAGACAATCCATATGACCTCACTGCCCTACTCCCGCTCATTGATTTCTCAATTAAATATAACTTTTTATTCAATCACTTAGAATATACTGCAGGTTATTGATGTACTACAAGTAAGAAGTGGGGTGTGTGTGTGGAAACCCTCAATGAGCCAAAGATAAAATGGTGAGTGAACACTCTCTTGTTTTAATATTCTATTAACATTCATGGAGACATGAAGAAGATGGCATGTTTCGCTGGTGGACCGATCTGGAATCTGAGGCCTAATGTTACTTACCAATGTATATGGTGTGGAAAAGTCCTTGAGCATAGCAAGTTTGCACAAGAGTAACATTTTAAAAACTTATTTGTCTCTCTGTGTTTATGTATTTGTGGGTTGGACCCAGACAGATATATGTGATAGAGGTATACAAAATTATGCATGGTGTGGAGGAAATGGATAGGGAGACGTGTTTTCCCCTCTCTCATAATACGAGAACCTGGGGTCACACCATGAAACTGAATGGTGGGAGATTCAGGACAGATAAAAGGAAGCACGTCTTCACACAGCGCACAGTTTTACGACAAGATGTAGTGATGGCCACCAATTTGGAGTGCTTTAAAAGGGGATTGAATAAATTCATGGTGGATAAGGTTATCAATGGCTACTAGTTCTGATGGTGATATGCTACCTCCAGTATCAGAGGCAGTATGCCTATGCACACCAGTGGCTGGGGAACATGGGTGGGAAGGCGCTGTTGCACTCATGTCCTGCTTGTGGGTTTCCCGTGGGCAGCTGGCCGGCCACTGTGTGAGCAGAATGCAAGACTAGTTGGACCCTTGGTCTGATCGAGAAGGGCTCTTCTTATGTTCTTACCAGATGAAACATTTCTATTCTAAGCATAGCTTAAAAGAAAGGCAAGTAAGGGGAGACACGATACAGGAAGCAGGGATCGGGAGCCTGTTTTTGGCCAGAGGGCCAGATTTGTGCTGGAGAGGGATGTCAGGCCAGCAGTGGGCAGCCAGGGTCATAGCCCAAAGCGGGCAGGGACATAGCCACCCCCAAACTCCCTCCCAATGCACATACAACCTCCTTTCATATCACACACACACACACACACACACCATTTACAGATGCGGACATGGATCCATACACCCACACCCACACACACCCATTTGTATATGTGCACACACCACATATCCCATTCATACACACAGGGAGAGGCAGAGACCCCAGGAAGCTGGTTCCAGGCGCCTGGAAGGGGAGCTGGCCCTGTGTGCCCCTTTCTTTTCCTGATGGGAATGGTGTGGGATGCACAGAGCTTCCAGTAACTGCCACTTCAAGGTGCCGGGAGCACCTCATAGCAGCAGCTCTCAAGGATGCCAGCAGCTCCATGTGCCCTCAAATTTCCCAAAGGCCGGGGGCATTCCTCAGGAGCCCTTGACTTTTCCATCGAGGAAAGGCACGGGACGTGTGGAGCCTCTTTGGGGAGGGCATTGGGGATGGGCTGCCGCAGACCGGGTGGGGAGCCTCCTGGGCTGGGGGTTCCCCAGCCATGTCATGGAAGAGAAGAGTATCGATGGCTACTAGTCCCTATGGAACCTCCCCCTTCACAGGGAATATGCCTTACAGTCCCAGTTGCTGGGGAGCAACAGTGGAGAGGACTATTGCTCTTTCTGTTCTGCCTGTGGGCCTCCCACGGTCGGCAACCGGTCAGCCCCTTTGTGAAAGAGGATGTTGGACTAGATGGAACTTCGGGTTGATCCACTCTCCTAATGTTCCGAAACGCACCCCACACGACATGGCACAAGCCACATCTGCAAGCCTCGTATTATGGGATGGGTTTCCACGGCGCTGAACCACGTGCACGCATCTGCATTCACAAGGCAAAGGTGTGCACTTACACAACAAACAAAAGCCACTCCGCACAAAGCTTTAGTGCACACGTGTGGTGCTGCTGGGATTCCGTCCTGCCCTCGCCGTCTTTGTGTCCTCGCATCCTGTCAACCTGCCTGGAGGATAATCGTTCAGACTGGCTGGCTCCCCTAATTTTGCTTAGCATGTAAACTGGTCGGAGCGCAGGCCCTATGACCTGATCCAACTAGGGATGCACGATCAATGCTATTTTGGAGAAATCGTTGCAGATTTCTGAATTTGTGAGTGCATTAGAAAAATGACTTTTTTTTTTTTTTTTTTAAATGTACACTTTGAAAGACACACATTTTTTTTAAAAGCATTTTCATGCTTTAATCAATGGCGGAAAGGGCACACTTTTGAAAAATATGTGCAGACATGTGCACTTTTCCCATTCGAAATGTGCAGCTTCCCCATTTGAACTACGGAGCCAAAATGAGCTTCGAAATGAATTTTGGAGAATTTTGGCAAGCTTGACAATTGCTGGCTCTGTTCTTCGCTCCCTAGATCAACAGACCTGCTGATTCACCGCATCGCTTGGAGACATACCATTCCTGCTTATCATTCTGCCGGCTTGTGGAGCTCTGAAAACCAGTCATGTTTGTAGGTTTTGCTGCAGATTGAAGCTATTTATTTTCATTTTATTTCACCAATGGGGATTTGGCAAGATTATCTCCCTCCAGCACATGAACCGTAACCGTGTGTACATTTCCTCCCCCCCCCTCCCTTGCGCATGTCACCGGCGTGGTGGTGATGGATTGCCCTACAGACGCGGCGCAAGATTGTCTCCTGACTTTGCCCTGAGCAAACTGACCTTCCTGTACCCGCAGCTTCATGTCCGTGAATGTAGCTTTGGTAGTTCCAGTGTGAAAGTCATTCTCTTTCATGAGTGACAAGAGGCAGAGCGGTGTCTTGCAAGGTGACAAAACGAAGCTTCCCTTGCCGGGGCAGAAACTGTGGGCATGGCAGATTTGTTTCTCTGTTATGCAGTGTTAGATATGATTATTGTGCAGACGATCCCCTGGGCTTGCATTCTTTTTGTGTGTGGTCGTGCTCAGTTAGGAACATGGGGTGCCTTCGAAAGCACCGCAATTTTGCAGAGGGATATTTGAGCAGATCTCTCACCCTTCTCCATTATATTTATATATTTCTTCCACCCTTGCTCAACCGGGATCCCTCCAAATGTCTTGGACGACAGCTCTCATATGCCCCAGCCAGCATGGCCAATGGCCAGGAATGATGGAAACTATAGTCCAAAACATCTAGAAGGGGCTTGGCTTGGGGAAAGGCTGAATTTTATTGCATTTATATCCCACCTTTCCCTCAGAGCGTAGGGCGGCATGCATGGTTCTTCCTGCCCCAGTTTTCACCTCGCAACAGCTCTGTGAGGTAGGCTAGGCTGAGAGAGAAAACAGCTGGCCCATGGTTATCCAGTGAACTTGGTGGCTGTGGGGAATTGAACCAGGCTCTTCCTGATTCTGTTCTGGCACCCTAACCCATGGGTGGGCAATTTGGCCCTCCAGACATTGTTGGACTATAAAACCACCAATGGTCAGAGTTACATGAGCACAGGCTAGCTTTAACATATAAAAAGTTGAGGCAAAAAGGCTTTTTTTTTTAGGAAGGCTGAAATAGAGAAGAAGATTGAAAGGCTGGAAGGAA
Source organism: Shinisaurus crocodilurus (assembly GCA_021292165.1). Classification (NCBI taxonomy): domain Eukaryota; kingdom Metazoa; phylum Chordata; class Lepidosauria; order Squamata; family Shinisauridae; genus Shinisaurus; species Shinisaurus crocodilurus. The sequence goes on from CM037878.1 coordinate 282,860,818, forward strand.
AGAAGAAAAGGGATCAACAAAGAAAGCTCCTTCGGAAAGCTGAGAACTCTAACAGTAAGATGTTGCTGGGAAAAACTGGGGACACAATCTAGTTAGGTAGCATTTAACCCATTATTTTCTAACCCCTTTTCTCTTATGGTTTGGTTTGTGTGTGTGTGTTTGTAAACATTCAGTTGTTAAAACCTTTTTTCCTCCTCCTACTTTTCCAGTAAACTTTTAAATGTTTGCAGTTTAAATTTGGTGATCTCTTTTTCTTGTTTGTTGTTTGCCCACCCGTATAAAAGACAAACTCCGCACTACCTAAAGGTATTCACAAGACATCCAGAGGGTTTTTAAGGCTGTTCAGTGGAGTCGTCCAGGGAAAATAAAGAATTCCACCTGGTGGAAGGGAAGGGCAAATAGGAGTGGGGTACTCTATTTCAGTGTTCTCCAACCTTGGGTCCCCAGATGTTTTTGACCTACAACTCCAGCATGCCCCAGCCAGGGAGTTGTATGCTGGGAGCATGCTGGGAGTTGTAGGCCAAAAACATCTGGGGGCCCAAGGTTGGAGAACACTGCTCTATTTGACCTGGCCTCTCTTCCATCCACAGATCAAGGCATAGCTGGCCCCATGAGATGGGGCCCTCCCATGCATTTGAGGGCAGCAGGCTGGCTTAGGGGGGTTCAGGGCAGGCCATGTGGCACACACAGCTCTGTCTGCTCCCTGCTCCTCAGCATTGTCAGTCTGAGGCAGCTGCCTCACGAGGCCTAATGGTAGGGCTGGCCCTGTAATGTTTTCTGTTTCTACCCCAGCTCTTTCACCTTCCATTTCCTCTCCCTTTTCCTTTACCCCAGAAGTACATACATTAAAAACAAACAAACAACCCTAGCAATAAAGAAGGAATAAATACATTTGAGAATGCACTAGCTGCATGGACTTGATAGCCTATAAAGCCCATTGTAAATATATACTCCACTTTAGCATCTTCGACGTTTTTAGGGTGTCCCATAAAATGCTTTTATGGAGTGAGAGAGAAGGATGTGTCTGCTTAAGAAATAAAGAGCAAATGAAATACATAATTGTTTTACCTCCAATGGATTTCTGAAGTGGATTACTAGTGGAAGGCAGAGATTTCCTCTGCCTGTGAGGCATACACATGCAAAACCTTCATATTTCAAGTCAGACAGCCACCAGAATGGAGTGGAGGAAGGAGGAAAGTTTATGAAAACATTCATATATTTTTTTTTTGGGGGGGGCAGTTTGTAGAATCATAACATCATTGGAATGGAAAGGATAAAAGGACATTAAAGCTACCCCATAGTTATATTTCTGGGGGCGAGAGATCCACTGTAGTTATGACTATGGAATGTCTCCTGCGTTCAAACCAGGCCCAGCTCAGGAAGGAAGGGGTAAACAGAAAAACGTGACAGGAGGTGGCAGCAGGGTGGAAGGGATCTTAATTTTATCCTGTTCCCTCCCCACTTCATTTGAGTCAATGGGCGGGGAATTACTCACAGCAGGTCCTGTCCTGGCATAAATATTTGTGGATGTTTCCAAAGATTGAGAGGGGCTAGGGTTTGATGTAGGCATGATCCTTCCCCATGCTGCCCATGTCCCACCCACAAACCCACCCGATTTTTGGGGATCTGCAGTGTGTGTGTAGGGGGAACCTCTACTGGCAGTGTGCTGAGGCATCTCCATGGGCATGTTTTTGGTGGAAGTGATGGATCTGTATTTCTGGTGGCACTGTGGGAGCCTTCCACCTCATTCCAAGATCCCTCCATTGATGGCGAGTATAACATTGCACCTTAAAGCTGCAATCCTTCATTCACTTACGTGGGAGTAAGTCCCACTGAATTCAGTGGGACTTACTTTTGAGTTGTTTTTGCATGAGATTGCCCTGTAAGTCTACCCTTCCCCCTCCTGGTTGATTTTTCTAAATATCAGGCCTAAATTTTAGGGATGGACAAATCAGTCAGATTTGCTTTCTCCCGCATTCATTTTTTTAAAACCTCAAGTTAGGGTTTGGTGTAGGCATGATTTTTCTGAAAGAAACATCTTTCTGTCCTATTATGCAAGAAATTTGCAAATTTTGGTAAGTTATATAAAAAAGAACTGAACAGAATTCTCACACAAGTTAACTCAGACAACCTGGAGTCAGAATGCCTCCAACGGAAAGTAAAGACAAACAAGTTGTGCTGCTTTGGGAAGCCAACACAGCAGGGAGCTCCAGGTTACTCAAGTGAGCCGAAGCATGTCATGTTCCAAGTAAGCAGGGTCTTCAAGATGTGCTGGGAAAAGCCCTGATGTGATTACCCTGAGTTGACAAGATGTGCAAGAACAGGAACCAGGCAGTGGTACTGAGTAGCTGGCAATAAGATAGTACAGCCTTCACCAACCTGGCACCCTATCAGACATGTTGGACTACACCTCCCATAATTCCCAGCCAGCATGGTCATTGGAGAAGGCCGAGATAGTAGGTAGTCAGTTACAGGGAAGCAAGTGGCAGGAGGAAAGATTAGAGTTGAGATTTGCAGGAACCTGGGACAGCTCCACAGCAGCTGTTGTTGCTCCTTTATATCCTGGGGTAGTTAAGAGGTGAAGGGAACTTTAAAGGAGCTACTCCTTGACTTGGCTGTGCACTCCTAGGTGTGCACAGCCTCTGGGTGTTTTCTTCTTCTTCTTCTACTTCTCGGGTACAGGCCTACAGAGGAGTGAGGAATCCTGGGCAGTCGGTGTACTGAGGTGGGTGTGGAGCTGGTGAAATACTGGATTTCGTTGTGCTAAAAATATTGAGCTGTGCCATTGTTCCACAATACCTGATGTATCGCCCCTCCCAACCTGAGTCTACCCAGACACTATGGTCAACATCTGAGACCTCCCTCTGAGTGCCACCTTTGAGGGAGCCTCGGAGGGTGGCAACAAGAGAGAGGGCCTTCTCAGTGGTGGCCCCCTGTTTATGGAATGATCTCCTCACTGAAGCCTGCCAGGTGCCAACTCTGTCATCTTTTTGGCACCAGGTTAGGACTGCCCTCTTTTCCCAGGCACTTAATGTCACTTAAGGGTGATTGATGGCATGATGGGGGCATTTGTGTCAGCTGCTTTTGACAGGTCTGGTTGTACTGGAATTGTTTTGGCTGTTGAATTGTTTTTTTTTTAAACTTTGCATTCTAATTTTTTCCAAATGTTTTTAGTGCTGTTTTTCTTGTATTGTGTTTTGTGAATTGTTGTGAACTGCCCAGAGAACTTTGGCTATTGGGAGGTGTGGACATGAAATAATTAATTAAACAATAACAATAACAGTGTCATGAGTATATCTGTGATCCAGGGGCAGGTGAGTTTGGAGTGACTCACATTCCACAGGAGGTGGGTGGGGTGGGATGGCCCAATCCTGACCTTCACAGGGAGTACATCTGCATATGGCTGTACAGGGGGCTTCTCTGCATACACCTGGGTTTATGAGCCCCACTGGATCTCATAACATCCTATGCTACCCAAAATGAATGAAAAGTTAGGGGGATCTTACAGAGTGACATCTGATGCAACATGATGGGGTGTGGTTGGAAGAACTAATCAATAAAATCCCAGTGCATTTGTAGAAGCACTTGAGTACACATGTATAGGCTCTTCGGATCGTGGCCATTGTATTCCAAAGGTGCCCTAAACAGGCAGATGTTCTGCACTACCCCCCATGTAACAAATTATGCTTTCTTTATTGCCAACATCTCAAATGCTCTGTAGCCTCATGTTGATTATAAACAATATTTAATAAAACATGCTTTCTCCTGTGGCTGACAAGGAGCAACAACTAGATCATAATTAAAAAAAAAAAACCCTGCAGGGATGTTTATTCTTTTTCTTTTCTATGTCTTTCAAAGGATGTGGTTGCCTTTCAGAAGAATCCGCTTCAGCGTCGTGATGGGATGATAAAAATGCCCATATACATGTAATATGTTGGTGGGCTCTCCGTTCAAGACGATGGGTGTCAATGAACTATCAGTAGGAAATGTTCCTGTTGAAGGATTTCACTCTGGATGTCAATTATCTGTGATGTCCTTATATCTTATTTCACACTGTCTTGTCTGTCTCTCTTTGTGTTCTGGAAGCAAATGAGGCGGGGGCATTCCGAAAGGCAGCTAACACTGCTGACAGTGGTCTTCCACCAGTGGTATGAGCTTCTTAAGTGCTGATTCTCTTCAATCAAGCTGCCCTACATCATGTTGTATTGATCCCCAGCTATTAATTGATTGCTGAAGACGTTCCTGAAAGCTGGAGTCAGCTGCTTCTCATCCTTTATTGATGGCTGGCTATAATTTTTAACTCTGCCTTTTGGGTACTCCCCCCCCCCAATATGGAAATACAATTGCGGTGAGGTCCTGGGAGGCATCCCGGGGGGTGGGGTAGGGACAAACAGCATTCTGTTGCTTCCATCATGGCAGCACCCACGGTCAAAGCACTGGCATCTTCTGGGTTATGTAATTGTCCGTGTTAGAGATCGCCGCGATGTACTTCTTACTAGGGCCATGGTGAGTGCCGACGACTGCTGGACAGACCACCGACTAATCCGGTCCGCAATGGTTATCAACATTGCTCCCCAACGTAGGCTTCAAGGAAGGAAACCAAGGCGTAAAATGAACATCCACGCCCTTCAAGATTCTATTAAGCTTCACTTTGTAAAGGCAGAGGATGAGTGTCACCCCTTCCTAAACTTTAGGACCTAAGCAACCAAAGATGGATGGATGGAGATCCGTCACTTGGTCTGCTACGGGCATAAAGGTTAAGTCAAAGAAATCAAGTTCTTAATTGCAAACTGGGCTAAATGCTTGAGACCAAATGAGTCTCCTCATATCACTGATTAATAATCTGTAAGGGCTGGCTTGATGGATCTCACCAAGGTCCCTCCTGGTGAAATTAACCAAGGCCTCGATCAGGCCCTAGACACTGGTGCAAGGCACTGACCTTGTGTGCTTGAAATGGCACCAGAATTTCTTTCATGTTTAAATCTTTCCAGCATGATGTTCGTGGAAGATAAGGCTATCAATGGCTATTAGTCATGACGGCTATATGTTACCTCCTGGATCAGGGGCAGCATGCCTTTGAATACCAGTTGCTGGGGAACATAACTGGGAGAGGGCAGTTGTCCTCATGTCCCATTGGGGGCTACTTGGAGGCATCTGTGGCTATCAGGATTCTGGAATAGATGGACCACTGGTTTGATCCAGCTGTACTCCTCTTACGTTCTTAACCTATACAAGACCTTATTCTCTTTTCTACCTTACAAGCACTTTCCCATCCTTCCTTTATACATCCAACTTCCTTAATGGAAAATTACTCAATTGTTTATTTCATGAATTACCTGTTTTTGAAAGGCGGTAGGCATCATTTAGCCTCTGAGCCACCAGCTTCCCAGTAAACTGTATCATCCAGAATGCTGCAAAAGGGATCAAAGCATCTAGCTAACTTTTGTCGATGTTCATAACCCATCAAAAGATTGATATTTACATTGAAGATCATCTGAAATGTTAATGCAAATCATTAATTCCAGTCTACAGACTTCATACAGATTGTTAAGTGGAACTTGAGTGAAGGGGGGGGGGAAGTTTCCCTTTAATGAGACTTCCTTTTGCATGGATTAAAACCCACACAGTTTAATCTTTGGCTGCTCCATGATTGATCTAAATTATAATTACCGGTAGATGATAGGTTATACTTGTACAACTTAACCAAGGATAGTTAAATCATATTCCCTCACCCCAGCTTCCTGCCAGGTGTTTAACCCCAACTTGTAATAATTTCGGTAGAACTTGGAAAATTCTAAAGACCTAAAACAGTTATCATGAACTTGACCAGATCTTCCATCACAACTGCTAATATATCCTCAGGCCTGTGGCTCACGCTGGCTCTGCTTGTCTGAGCGTGGAAAGCTAAGCAGGGTCAGGCCTGGCTATTACTTGGATGGGAGACCCTTCCTCTAGTTTCCTGCATTGAGCAGGGGGTTGGACTCGATAGCCTTGTAGGCTCCTTCCAACTCAATGATCTATGAAATCTATGAAAATTTGACAGAGGAAAACAGGTAGGCTTGAGATAGAACTAGATGATGGGCAGAGACCCAGGTCTGGGTCCTTACCAAACAGCTGCAAAGTGCAGGAGGATATGTGATTTGACATGGAGATCTGGTACCCAGGAAGAGGACCTGCTTAACCCTTCCCCTGCCTGCTACTCCCTCACCCGCTCTCCCAGCTGTTCAGATACCTGGTGCCCTTGAGCATCAGAACATAAGAAGAGCCGTGCTTGATCAGACCAAGGGTCCATCTAGTCCAGCATTCTGTTCACACAGTGGCCAGCCAGCTGCCCGCGGGAACCCACAAGCAGGACATGAGTGCAACGGCACATACTGCCTCTGATACCGTAGGTAGCATATAGCCAATCATGACTAGGAGCCATTGATAGCCTTCACCTCCAAGAATTTGTCCAATCCCCCTTTAAAGCCCTCCAAATTGGTGGCCATCACTACATCTTGTGGAAATGAATTCCATAGTGTAACTAAACGTGGAAGCCAGTCACCCTATTCAGTTGTCATTCCACCATGTGATTGGTGTAGAGCACTGTTCTCCAATCTTGGGTCCCCAGATGTTTTCGGCCTGCAACTTCCAGCATGGCCCAGCCAGCGTATGCGCTGTGTGAAGAAGGACTTCCTTTGATCTGTCCTGAATCTTCCGCCAAGCAGCTTCATGGGATGACCCCACTGGGTGCTAGTATTATGAGAGCAGGAGGGGGGAAAAAAAAAAAGGGTCTCCCTTCTCCACTTTCTCCGCACCATGCATAATTTCGTACACCTCTATAAATATGTCTCTCGTTACTCACCTTTCCCCCCTAAGCTAAACAATCCCAGCTGTTCTAACTTCCCCTCATAGTGGAGTTGCACCAGCTCCTTGATCATTTCAGTTGCCCTTTCTTGCTAATAGAAGGGAATGGATAGCTCTCTGAATCACAGTGCAGATCACTTCCTTTAAGTAAAAAAAAAAACAAAAAAAAAAAAAGGAAAATGGAACAAAAAAGAAAAAGAAAAAAGGAAGATGATGCTATTTGTAGCACACGGCATAATCCCCCCCCACTTCTTTGGCAATCGCTTTGCCGAGAAAGGGGAGGGATCACACTCTTGATTGCGTCATACAACACTTCCTTTAAAGTGGCTGTTGCCACATTAATAGAGGATCACATTTTCTCCCTTGTCCGTGCGCTCCCTTGAAGGATCACTGAGAATGGGGTGGGGGGGCACTTTTTTTTTTGTTGCAGGAGCCAAAAAGCCTTGTGAAAAGCCCTCTCTGTTTTTGACTCAGCCCTACATGTGACCAGGATGGATGCCTGCCCTGTACCCACATTTTTGCTGGTTACTAAGAGAGCCTTTCAGAAGATCCACAGACACGTCTTATTGAGTACCCTTGTGCATCCTTTCCCTTTGCTGTCTTGCCGTCAAGCATTAAACTGTAAGCTCCTAGGAGCAGGGGCCTACCTGTCGTTGCTGCTGTCGTTTGTTTTGTAAAGCACCACTCACATCTCTGTGTTTGTCTGTTTGATTCCTACCCCCACCTTTCAAACCAGAAGGATCCCTAAGGTAGCTTACATCAAATAATGAAATCTAATTACATTAGGGCTGTTTCCACCCTTGCTGCCACATAGCGATAGCATTGCTCTGGGGTAGCATAATCTCTCCCTGAACCCAATTCCCATTGTGCCATCCCATCGCCTTTCGTCCCATCCCTTCCTTCTAACTGGTGGGAACTGGGTGATCTGTTGCTTAGCTGTGTGCTCCTACATCCGTGTCTGCAGGTATTGTAACTAGAGTTGTACATTCATCCCCAGAAAAAGGGATGGAGGGGGGGGGATTCTGCTGCTTTGAACATCATTTTCTGCAGAAAGGAGGAAAATAAACAAACAAATAAATACACAAATCAGTCCATGATGATAAAGGCAGTTGTCTGTGTCTGTCTGTCTGTCTGCCTGTCAGCACCATAAGGTTCAGGATCATGAAACCTAGACATCTGAAACTCGGCATGCATACTAAGGGGTCCCATACTAAGGGGCTGTGCACCTCAGGGTTATGTGGGTTTCCCCCCTTTTTTACAATGCAAATTAATTCATTTAAATGCATCCATGTGTTCAAACCCTGCAGTGGCATTTTCGGTCACTAGGGGCCGGTTCGCACGACCCAGGCAGCGGGCAGGGGAGGCACCACGGGGCGATCTGCGGGGTCCGGCGGGGCGCGGCAGATGACTTGCGCCCCGCGCGCGTGGGCGGACCCCGGTGGAGCCGGCAGTCCCCGCACCGCAGTGCGGGCCTCCCAGCACTAGGGGGCGGGGCCCGGGATGCCCAGAGGGGGCGTTTGCCCCTACATGCTGGAGCGGTGGCACCCCCGGTCCTGCGGGGGCACCCCCGGTCGGCGTTCGCACGACACGGGAACTGCGGGGGGACTTCTGCTCCCCCGCGGTTCCCGTGTTGTGCGAACATGCCCTAAGGTGTCAGACATCCCTAAGGTCCATAGTGCATAGCTTTGCAGCTGATATAATCTGGAGCCAGGAGAAAGTAGGCCAAGGGACAGAGTTGTATGCCTGACACTCCCCACTGCTGCGGGGCAGCCCTCCCAAGGGCAACCCCTCACTCGGGGGGCTAAAAGGGTGCACCGCGGCAGGGGCTACGCCTAGGGGTGCCAGCAGGCTTGGCTTCACTCAGATGGGGGGTTGCACAAGGTGTTCAGCTCTGACAGCTGCGTACATACACTTGAGGACCTTGCCAAATCAAACTGAAGGCTATTCCAACCTGTGTGAAGCTGGGTCCATTTGCTAGTAATAAAATAAATTTCCCTAAATTTTTAGGAGGAGTTGGCTTACCTTATTTTTATGAGGTGGCTAAGGGTTCTTTTGTATGCCCCCCCCGCCCACACTTTAGCTTCTTGGGAGCCTCCTAGTGCATTTCCAGAGCCCATGGGGATGAGCTACCTACTAGTACTCTTCCCTCGTATGAGACTTCCTTCCTTAAATTTAACAAAAGGAACCTCAGTCCCCTTATAAAATTAAGGATCCCACTCTTCCCCCTGCCCATTTAAACTTTTTGGGGAAATCTCTGTCTCCAGTCGTTGGGGGGCATTTTATTTTGCCCTCCCCCATGCCAAAAAATAGTAGGCTGAAAGTTTCAGCAGAGCCTAATTTTCACTGTCCAATGGCAGAGAGTGGGAGGAGCCAGGGAGAGCAACTGGGCCTTGTGTGATTTGCTGACCGAGGGCAGATGGAGGTTCCATTGATGGTCTTTGTCTGTATGTAGACACAAATGCATTAACATAATAAAACATAATGGGTCCGACACAGTGTTTTGTTGAGAGCTGGCTTTGGCTGTTGCTGGCAGAGTAGAAAGGGAGGGTCAAGACATAATAAGCGATACTTTACATCCATGTCACGTCAAGCTATCAGTGTTATCTGCTTTGGAGTCAGGTATCTGCATGCTAATAAACTCTTTATCTGGAAGGTTTTATATGGACTGCTGCAGCTTATTGAAAATAAACTAGAAGCCAGTTTCCTGGCTGGGGTTTAGAAAACCAAAAGCCACTTAAATATAAAGTTGAAACAGCCCTTTTTGGAGTCACTGATTCACAGTGAATGAGTTGTTTGGAAGGAACTCAGTTAGATTAAGTATATTTAAAGAGATTTATCAGCCACCTTTCACAATACGGCATTTTTCTCAAATCAATGGGCAGTGCAATCCAGTGTGGCTGCCTGTAACCCTCTGACCTCAGAGGATTATGGGTATCCAATGGAGGGCAGAAGGAGCATGACTTAGATGGCCAGTTTCGGCCATCTAAGTCTTCTGCCCTGGCTCATGAGGAGGGAGGCTGAGGCACCACCAGGATACAACATATGGCGGTGGAGCCTTACCGCTTCCTTCCCGGCCCCCTGGAACGCCCACAAGCCTCTGGCTCTGAGGTCAGTCTTCTGACCTCGGAGCTGCAGTCTGTGCAGTTCTTTTCATGCCGGCTGCAAGGGCGGAGGGAGGGTGCTCCGAGGTCGGAGTCCCAGCTCCAACCTCGGAGCACGTTTCTGAGGTCGGAGCTGGGACTCTGACCTCTCCTATGGCTGGCTAGACCCTGTCTAGCCGGCCATAGGATTGCACCCTAAGGCAGTGTTCTCCAATCTTGGGTCCCCAGATGTTTTTGGCCTACAACTCCCAGCATGCCCCAGCCAGCGCTGGCTGGGGCATGCTGGGAGTTGTAGGCCAAAAACATCTGGGGATCCAAGGTTGGAGAACACTGCCCTAAGGAACACAACAGCATTTAAAATAAACAACAAGTATAATACACAAAAAAGAGCAATAATCATATCATTTCAAGCCACCTCTTCTACCATGGGTTCTAAAAAGAGAACCACTAAGAAAATATATAACAGGAAACCCAATAATCTCCCCTCTTTTTAAAAGCAGTCTGAAATAAAAACATTTTTAGGGCCCATCTCAAAGAAAATAGGGAAGGAGCTAATCATATCCCCCCAGGGAGGGAGTTCCATAGGGCCTAACTGCCCCTCCTGGTGGGACACACAAACAGGGCCTCCACAGCTGGTCTTAATGCCAGGACAGATTCATAGGGACATAGGTCATCCTTCGCCAACCTGGTGTCCTCAAGATGTTTTGGACTACAACTCCCCAGCATTTCTGACCATGGGAACTGAACTCCAAAACATCTGGAGAACACCAGGTTGGGAAAGACTGGTCTAGTGCTAGGAGTGAGAGTGAGAAATTATCCCGATCCAACTTTTCCCACATTATACATAATTTTATAAACCTCTATCATGTCCCACCACCACTGTCGCTCCCACCGCCAGCTATAAAGCCACAAACACTTCAGTTTTTCATTGTAGGGCATGTCCTTCGGCCCCTTTATCATTTTGATTGCCTTAGACTGGACTTTCCCAACCTGGTGCTCTCCAAATGTGTTGGAATACAGTTCCCATCAGCCCCAGCCAACGTGACCAATGGTTGTAGTCCAAAACATCTGGGCCATGGGCAGCAGCCTGAAGTGAGCCAGTAGCCATGGGGCAAGCCAGCCGTCAAGACCAAAGAACAAGCCAGGGTGTGGGGGTCAAGGGAACAAGCCAGGAGATTAGGGCCAACGAATAACCACAGATGCAGGAAAACACAAAGGTTCAGGAAGACCTTGTTGCTCCAGCAAGGCTCAGCTGGAACAGGAAGTCCTCTATAGTCCTTCCTGCTGAGAAGGATCCAATGGCCAGCCTGGGTGGGCAGAGTCAGTCTGGAAGGTTCTTCGCTGAGGAGCTGCCACTTGCAGTTCAACACGAGGGAGCTGCACAGAGGTCCAGCAGCAGCTCCTGATGCCTTGGCTTTCTGAGGTCTCACATAGAGGTCTTTTCCAGGCTTGCTGCCCGAGAAATTTTAGCTAGAGAAGCCAGGGAATGAACCTTCAAACCTCCGCATGGAAGCATCTGCACCACAAATGACCTATGTCTGGAGAGATGGCAAGTTTTCCCAGCAAGAGCTCTAAAACTAACACCACCATATCCCTCCTTCCAAGTCTCTTGGTTCTTAGACATGTCTTACCATCCTACCAGGGCTGGCCCTGCCATTAGGCCAGCTGCCTCAGACAGCAGATGCAGGGGAGGGGGCAGGGAGCATTATAGTGTTTGTGCATGCCATGGAGCTTGTCCAGTGCTCCCTAAGCTAGCCTGCTGCCCTCTGGTGTGGTGGAGTGGAGAGCACTGTCCCATCACCAGAGTCTGGTTGGCTTCTCTACATGGAAGCAAGGGAACATCATTTTGCCCTTCGCCTCAGGCAGCAAAATGTTTGTGGCCGGCCCTGTGTATTTTAGCACTACACAGGCCAGGTGACACCTCTGGATGTAAAAAAAAAAAAAGGAAGCACGAGAGAAACAGCATTTACGAGCCGAATGCATTTGGACCCGTTTTTAGACACTACTAGAGAGCAGCCCGCGAAGGCCAGAAGCTACCTTGAGTCATTCTACTTGAGGAGTGGAAAACTCAAGCTGTGATCTAGAGCAAACTGTCTATCGGCTAAATACCCCATAAATTCTCTCTCTCACTTAACCTGCAATAATGGATAATCTGTATGATTGTATAAGCCCTGTTCTTTCTCTCCCACCCGCCGGTACCTTTTCTTCTCTGTTTGTCATCTATTTCAAAAGCTTTCTCCTCTGCGACTGTTGTGGGGCTAACCTAATTTCGAACAATCCAATGAACGGAAGGTCTCACGCGCTGTGCCGCCCTGTCATTTTATCCATGCAAATTGAGTCAGTTTCTTCGAGCGCCGAGACGCGCACACACGCCTCTATTTAGAAAGGAAACCCAAATCTAATATACAAGAGCAGGAGGCGGGAGAAGGGCAATTTCGTTTGTAACAATTGCCACCGTTTCCCCGACTTTCACCCAGGGTGCCGCACGGAGATTGCTTCTGGCAAAATGTCACTGGTAAAGCAATATTTTAATTCTCTTTCCGCAGAACAGACCTGGGAAAAATATATATGAGCGAGGCCTAAGTTGCTTCATTGTGTGCTTGTCACTTCTAACTCTGTCTCTGTGACTGCAGGTCTCTAATACAGATCTGCAGGGGCGGCTGGTGGCTCCTGTCTCAGTGGGGCTCCCCATACATTGCAGCTCCCATTCTGAGCTTTATAGGAGCTATCAGTGGTGCTGAACTCCGCCCCCAAAATAGGTTCACCACCATGGAGCACCACAGATAGCTCCTATGAAGCTCAGAATAAAAGCGGCAAATGGATAAGGAGCCCTACTGACGCGGGAGTCACCCGCCTCCGCTGCAGGTTTGGCTCATTATTTCAAATCACCATGTAAACATTTTCCCTTCCTCTCCTCTCACGTTTTGGCCAAGTTCACCTTTCCTTTCTGCTCATCCTTTCTCCCCGTCTTCCTTCTCCCCACAGACGTCTCCTTCCGACTTTCTCCTCTTCCCCTTCGCCAGGGCTGCGGAATCTCTTTCAGCCCGAGGGCCCAATTCCATTTTGGAGAAGCTTTTTTTTGGGGGGGAGCACCGTCCAGTGGTGGGCGGAGCCAAAGGCAGAAGGAGGCGGGACCAAAGAGACTAGGGGGGAAAAAGTTCTTATTGCCAGTAACTAAGCCTTAGGAGAGGCATTCCAACCTTTTAGAAGGGGAGGAAACTGCAGAAAAGCTGGGGGGGACGGGACACACCACCAAATGATAGGTGCCTGTGGAAAAGGGGTGGGGCTAGAGTAAGAGGGTAGGGCCATCTGGGAACCCTCAAGTGCTGGATTTGGCCGCCGGGTGGCCTGAGGATCTGCACCCCTGCCCTCGGCGCTCTAGTCACCCGTGCTTTTCCCTGCTTGCTCTCCTCCCCTACTTCCTCTGACAGGGCTGGTCCAGGGGCAGGGGCAGTGCTAGGTACAAAAAGGTTCTGGGGCTCAGGTCCACAGGACTATATATATATATATATATATATATATATATATATAAATACACACACACACACAGAGTATATATATGCACAAATGTGCGTATGCTAATTTACATATGCTCTAAAGTGTGTGTGTGTGTGTGTGTGTGTATGTTTCAAGGACCCTGCCTTCTAAGGACACCCGTATTTGTAAACAGGGATGTATGGACAGGGGAGAGGAGGGCATTTGATTTCTGGAAAAACCTCAGGCAGAAAGATTCGGGCAGTGGGGCAGCAGGAGGTGAAGCACACGTGGGCCAAAAGCCAGCTAACCCAGGGGGATCAGATGCAACAGAGATCCTCAGGGCCCCTTTATTTTTATTTCAGCAAGTGCCCACGCGGACAGCAGGGTGGTGGGGCAGATGGCCTCCCAGAGATTTGGGGCTCCAAATGAAAGAGTCGGGGCTCCCGCCCTAGTGGGCTGCCCCCTAACACTGCCTCTGGCCAGGGGCAGCAGTCTGAGGTGACTTGGGACGCTAGAACCAGGAGCCATGGGATAAGCCAATTGCCAGGACTGAAGGACAACCAAGGAGCAAGGACTGAGGAGCAAGCCAGATGCCAAGGCCGAAAGGGCCACCAAGGATGGAGAAACACACCAGAGCTCAGGAAGACCTGTTGCTTGAATGTCAGCTGCCATCAAGTCACGGTCACAGTCTCTGGCAGCTATGTTGGGAGTAAGTAACAAGCCCTGTGGGACCAGTGGCTTGCCCAGAGGTCAGCAGCACACAGTGCCTGCGGGTGCACATGGAGGAGGTGGGGGCGGGCCCAGTATCAGCCTGGGATTACAAGCATCCCTGTTGACAATGTCAGAAGGCAGGAGAGCTGGAGAGAGAGAGAGAGAGAGAGGTGGAGGATGCAGAAGACCTCTGGTTGGGTGCAGGGAGCAAGAGAAGAGACACAGCCAATGAAGTTGGCTGGAGGGAAAAGGCATTTGAGGGAAGAGAGGCAGAGGGAGGAGGAAAGAGCAAAGGAATCCAGCCTCACCCAGAGGCAGCGGAGGCTGGTGACGCCTATGTCAGTGGGACTCCTTATCCATTGCAGCGTTTATGCTGAGCTTTATAGGAACTCTCCGTGGTGCTCCATGGTGGCGAACCTATTCTGGGGATGGAGTTCAGCACCACGGACAGCTCCCATAGAGCTCAGAATAAAAGCTGTAATGGATAAGGAGCCCCACTGACATAGACGTCATCAGCCTACCGTGCCCAGAGGTGTGGAGCCAAGACAAACTCCTCGTTCTGAGCCGGCCTGCCAGAGACCCTGTTCGGGATGCACACAAATCTTGTTAAATCCATCCTGTCGGTGTTTTGTGGATTGTCAGGCATCTTCCATTCCGTTGTCCGTCCGCTCATTCACAGAACTTGATTGTTTTTGCGCTGATGCTCATTAGCACTAATGCATGCTTGCACGCTTGCGCTAATCTGCATTTGCACTTGTGAATTAGCACAGAAATGTCCCCCTCCCCAAGTGAAAAGCTGGTCCACAAGTCTGGGGAATCCGTGTGGCTCGGAAAAGGCCGGTCCACTGTGGAATCCCCAGGTTGGATTGATAGAAATCCAGACTCATTTGAATCCGACGTCCCTAGCACACCACCCAGCAGAGATCAGCAGGCAGTCCCAAGGATGCCTCTGCTTAGGATTACTTCCTTCCAGCCACTAGGGCTTTGGTGCCTTCAAGCCACTAATGCCAGCACTGGGACCATATCAGTTTGAGGGTGCTCCTGTGATCTGCCGCCATAGTGGTGTTATGAGGAGATATTCATAGATTCATAGATCATAGAGTTGGAAGGGGCCTACAAGGCCATCGAGTCCAACCCCCTGCTCAATGCAGGAAACTAGAGGAGGGGTCTCCCATCCAAGTAATAACCAGGCCTGACCCTGCTTAGCTTTCCACACTCAAGACAAGCTGAGCCAGCGTGAGTGAGCCACAGTTATAATCATCTGGTTGTGACTATGGCTCACAAGAAAGGCCACAGCAGACCCCAAAGGCAGTTGGGAAACTGATTAGCTAAGCCCTTCACTGGACTGGCCAGGTAAGAAAGGCGATGCAAATGAAGGTTTGAATAGAGAGTGACTCAGAGCCTGATGAATGAATAGGCCATGGCTGAGAGTCTTTTGCAATGCTCAGCCCAAAGGCACAGGAGAACATCCCCTGAAAAGAAACCTAAAATATCCCTCAAAAGATAGGGCTTCCCTCCTCCCCCCACTGGGCAGACTCAACCAGCAGCTTAAAACTCATCAAGTAGGGCAGGCCAACAAATGGCTCTCCTTATAACACCCATCAAGGGCCCCAGCCTCACACAAAGGCAACTATTAGCACACAAAAGAACAGTGATTAAAAAACATCAGGGAGACAAGGACAGCTCTTGCCCCTCCCATGTAGCAAGAGGTGCAGCTGGAATAGCCCATGGAAGTCAGCAAGCAGGAAGGCGCGCCCCTCTTGCGCCCCTCTGCCATGCAGGACCCCTTCCAACGCGGGACCAACATCAAGACAGGTAGCTATGGATTCTTTCCTTATTCTTTCCTTTCGTTGCCAGCGTGGGGGGGGGGCTTCCCCCCCCTGCAGTCTATAGCCTACTAGAGCACAGGCATATGTCTTCTCCAGAATTATAGAGCATGATTGAAGATGCACTGGGTATAATTTGCTGCCTGAATTATGGTGTAAAACACTGTAAGACCAGGAACTAAGACACTCTACCTGCTCTCTGGTTCTTCTTAAGTACCGAGGTACTTCTGGTGGGGGACAAGGGAAGGTTAGGGGATGTTGACCTGGTGCTGAATGGGGTACATCTACCCCTGAAGGACCAGGTCCGCAGCTTGGGGGTAATTCTAGACTCCCAGCTGTCCATGGAGGCTCAGGTGGCAGCTGTGAGCCGGGCAGCGCTGTATCAACTCCATCTGATACGGCAGCTGCGCCCCTACCTTCCTAATCACCTGCTCCCATCAGTGGTTCATGCCTTGATCTCCTCTCGCCTAGACTACTGTAATGCGCTCTACGTGGGGTTACCCTTGAAGATGGTCCGGAAGCTTCAGCTGGTATAGAACGCAGCGGCTCGCCTGATTAAGGGCAGCCGCCGGCGTGATCACATCACGCCAGTGCTTAATGAGTTGCACTGGCTACCAGTTGCTTGCCGAGCCGAATTCAAGGTGTTGGTTTTGACCTTTAAAACCCTACACGGCTCCGGCCCAGCTTATCTCAAGGAGCGCCTCCAGCAACATCAAGTAGGCCGCTCAACAAGGTCTGCCACGGACGGCCTTCTCCTTATCCCATCAGCCAGAGCAGCCAGGCTGGTGGGGACTAGGAAGAGGGCCTTCTCTGTGGTGGCCCCCACATTATGGAACTCCCTCCCTAGTGACCTTCGCCATGCCCCCTCCGTGATGAGCTTCCGCCGTGCATTAAAAACATGGCTGTTCAGGCGGGAATATGGGGTGGGTTAGGTTTTTAATAAGGATTTTTTATATTGTTTTAATAATTATATTTTATTGTGTTCTACTGTATTTTAATTGTACATTGCCCAGGGTGGCTGGGTGACCGGCCAGATGGGCGATTAATAAATATAATAAATAATAAATAAATAAATAGCTCTTCTTTCCTTCTAAACGCATTGTGTCTCAAGTTCAGTGTTAGTTTGTCAAGTCTATGCTTAGTGTTAAAGGGCGAAGCGCATTCTTCACCCAACTGCGCGCGTCTTTACTCCAGCCAAAGATCCCAAACCTTTTGCAACAGGGTGGGGTTAGCGTCTCTCCTTGGAGGGAATCGTAACCCCCAGATTATCTGTCCTAACAGTGGGAGATGGAATTCCCTGCATTAGATGTTTGTTTCTTTGTTTCTTTCCTTCTTAAGTTACTTACCTTTATAAACCTATTGCTGTTAACTGGGGGGTGGGTGGGTGGGCAATAAAATTGTTGTAAACCTGTAATACGGGGATGACTTGTGCAAGTGTCCCATCAAAACGAACGGGAGGTATGCAAGACTCTTTGTGCAGCTCTCATTCACTCCAATGGAGTTTGCACTTGTGTCCCCCCCTGTGATGCACTTGTAATGTGTACTTTCCCAAAGATTTATTCCTCAGTTTCAACTTTTGTGTGTGTGAATTGTTTGGTTTATTTCAAAGCTCTGATGCCTTCATGAACTTTCTTCCTCTGTCAAGAGTAGTTCCTTCAAACAGAATACCAGGAGCTTTTTTTTTTTTGAGGGTCAGTCCTTCCTTGAAGATAAAAGGCTGAAGAGGGGCAAAGAGTATTTGTGTGGGTTAAAAATCCAACCTCTTATAACTTGCAGGGCCAGATTAAGAGCATTATGGGCCTGGTGCTGAGAGGGCGTCGCGGCTGAAGAGGGCGCAGAAACGCTGCGCTCCTCTTCGCTGCCGCTGCGCCGCCCCCGCCAGGCCTCTGCCTCCCCTCCCTCCCTCCCTCCCTCTCGCCGCCACCGCCGCCACACCCTCCCGTCCTGCTCGCCGCTGCGCCTCCCCCGCCCTCCCGCTCGCTGCCGCTGTGCCTCCCGCCGCCGCCGCCATCACCCCCCGACCCCCCCGCCACTTACCCGCTCCGCGTCGTGTCGCTTCCGGAGCCCCGCCCGCGTTGTTTTGGCGGGAGGAACCAGGGCAACAGGGCTTAAACAGCCCTGTTGCCATGGTTTCCCCAGCAAAAAACAGCGCGGGGGTCCCGTCGTGTCACTTCCTCCTCCTCGGTGGCGGCGGCGGTGGCAGCAGCAGCAGCAGCCGCCGCCAGGGCGGGGGGAGGGTAGGTTGGTGGTGGCGGCGCAGGGTTGTTGTTTTTTTTGCAGAGCAGGGCTGCTTTGGAGAGGGGGGGCGCTAAATATTATTTCGCCTGGGGCGCCAAACTGCCCTGCACCGGTCCTGATTGTGGGCCTGTTTTGGGATAGGGGCCTGGAGCTGCAGCTCCAATAGCCCCTATCTTAATCCGGCCCTGATAACTTGTTTAATAAAAGGACATCTGCCCCACCCCCACCCGATCTGCATGCTATCAGGATACACTTCAGCCTCATAAACACAGGTTAAAAGGCACCCTCTTTAAAAATTAAAATTCCTTTTTCCATGCAAATCTTTTTGTGTGTGTTCATATTTGAATAATACCCTGAATAATTGAACACGGTGTGGGCTAAATAATAAAAATAAAAACCTTCTGTGACTCACATGCCTCTTTTACCCTCAGAGAGGCTCTCTGTGTGAAACGAAAAAGGAAAAGTCTTTTAAGTATGAATAAGGAATGACCCTACTGGGGCTGAAATAGTATATCATTCAAAACACATGGTTTGTTGTGTCTGAGGGGTGCACGGAAACAATGTTTGGGGTTTGGGACCAACCAGCGGCAGGCAGGATTGCTTTGAGTGCCATTGATATTCTGCATAATTACACGAACAGTGTTGGTGCAGGAATGGAATGAGGAGGAAGGGTCAGCAACAAGCATGCTGGGAAATGTTTTCACAGCCTTAGTGGAGCAGCAGAAGCAGATGTTACAAAGAAGGGGACGTAAGAACCTAAGATTTGCTCCTGCTAGATCAGTGTTCTCCAACCTTGGGTCCCCAGATGTTTTTGGCCTACAACTCCCAGCATGCCCCAGCCAGCTATGCTGGCTGGGGCATGCTGGGAGTTGTAGGCCAAAAACATCTGGGGACCCAAGGTTGGAGAACACTGTGCTAGATCATCCTCCAGCTCGCCCAGTCTTCCCCAACCTGGCGCCCTGTTGGTGTGTTTGGACCACAACTCCCATCACCGCCACCAGCCAACAGGGCTGTGCTGACTGGGGATGATGGGGGTTGTAGTCCCACCACATTGGCAAGCCACCAGCTTGCACCACCGGTGTCGTGATTAGAGCAGCCTTCCCCAACCGGGTGCCCGCCACATATTTTGGACTACAAACCCCATCCTCCTCCTCATCATCATTATTACATTTATTTATATCCCACCTTTCCCCCAGTACTGGGACTCAAGGTGGCACTGGTCATGCTGGCTAGGGTTCATGGGGGTCAGAGTCCGAAACATTTGGAGGGCACCCGGTTGGGGAAGGCTGGATTAAAGTGAGGAAGAGTGACTGACTTCAGAGAGGAGGACCTCTCTGACATCTCTGTCAGAGATGCTTTGACCTGGATTCCTGCATTGAGCAGGGGGTTGGACTCGATGGCCTTGTAGGCCCCTTCCAACTCTACTTTTCTATGATTCTATGATTCTATGACCTGAAGTGAGGAGGAGTGACTGAAGAGGGCTCAAGGTCACCCAGTGAGCTTCTTGACTGATCGGGGACTTGAACCTGGCTCTCCCCAGTCCTAGTCCAACACTTCAGCCACCCAGGGGTGGCCCCCTCTGGACGTTTCGGTCTACAACTCCCACCAGCCCTAGCAACCATAGCCAACTGTGTGGGTTGATGGCAATTGTATCCCAAGACCTCTGGAGGGCCACAAGTGGTCCACCCCTGTACCAAATGCTTTACCAGTCATCAGTCACCGTAGAAAATGATAGTTGGGCAACCCACCTTAGGTCAGCACATGACCCACTTCTGGCTCCCGAGCCACCATTTGAAGACCAGTGGTGGACTGGAGCAAGCAGCCTAATCCATGTGGTGACTCATCATGTGTAAGCATTTCATCATGCAGAGGCAGCCACGTGGTGGCCACCCACCTAGGAATAGAGATTGCCCAACAGCAAACTCACAACTCCCACTGAGGCTTGCACAGGCTTCCCAGCGGCATGTGCTAACTGCTGACTGGGTACTTTGTCGGTTGCCATGTGCAGTCAGCGTGGCATGCCGATCACGCTTCGAAGAAAGCAAGAGGGTGATTTAATGAGCACAGACAGAACTGATGTAACACATGTCAGAGGCAATTAATACAATCTTGCGTGGGGTGCAGGGCATCAGGAAGGAAAAGTCACAGTAGCGGTGAGTGCCACTGCTGAGCATCAAATGCCTGTGGCTTACGCTGGCTCAGCTTGTCTGAGCGTGGAAAGCTAAGCAGGGTCAGGCCTGGTTATTACTTGGATGGGAGACCCCTGCCTCTAGTTTCCTGCATTGAGCAGGGGGTTGGACTCGATAGCCTTGTAGGCTCCTTCCAACTCTATGATCTATGAAATCCGTAAGTCAAAAGATGAAAAATGCGAAGGGTTTTGACAGTGGATATCTTCACACCGTGGGTGCTGGGACCTATTACTGGAACCATCCACCACTACTTACTTGGATTTTAGCTTCAGGTGTTATTAGCACTGACATCCTAATCACATTTCAGGGCTATTGTACAGCAATTTTTAATGCCTAGTGAAAATGGGGATAACATTGGCCAACGTGGGTCCAAAAGACATATGCATCCTGGGAAGAAATTTTGCATTGACTGATGCGACCTGCGGTGGTGGCGGTGGTGGTGGTGGTGGTGGTGATGATGATGATGATGATGATGATAATAATAATAATAATAATAATAATAATGGATAAGAGGGGCAAAACACATTTCTGGTGGGTGGGTGGGAGCTTTATCCCACATGTTAGATTTTTGAAAGAGATATAAGAATATATTTCGCCAGCTCTTTCACCCACAGACCTAGAAAAGCTGGGCAAACCAAAAGGTGTTCACCTGGGGAGGGCACCCCAGAGATGGGATGCCGCAACTGAAAAGAACCTATGCCTGGTAGCCACCTGCCTTGTCTCCAAAGGTAAACATCTAGACAGCCATTGGATTTTTCGGAGTCCCAACTCCGACCTCAGAAATGTGCTCGAGGTCGGAGCTGGGGCTCCCGAGTTCGGAGCGCCTTCCCCCACCCTCGCACCCGGCACGGAAAGAACCATGCCGGCTGCTTCTCTGAGGTCGCAAAGATGACCTTGGAGAAGGGGGTTTGTGGGTGTTCTGGAGGGCGGGGAGGGGGGCAAACAGGTGCCAGTGCTAGTGGTGTAAACGAACCGGGGGGGGGGTCCTGGTTCTTCCGGTGCGGCGGAAGTGACGCGATGGGACCCTGCTCCAGTGCGCTGGACCCCCGCGCTATGTTTTTGAAATTGGCCATCTAAGTGCTTTGAAGGGCTGGAGGAGCCGGGAAGCGATCTCCGCCTCCATGCTCCCCCGCCCTGCATAGGATGCCTGTAATCCTCCGAGTTCGGGGGGCGACAGGCATTCGGATTGATTGCGCCCCTGAGATAAACAAATATCGATAGCAATTTATCCACAGTTTTGCAAACTGGGATATTTTTGAACTCTGAAGGAACATGTATTAATAAGCCCAGCCCTCTGAAACTCAGTCACAAGAGAGAGAGAGAGAGAGAGAGAGAGAGAAATGGAAGGAGGGCAAGATGGCATCTCAGTCAATGTTATAATTGAAAAAATGGCAGAACATAACCTTGTCTACCAACTCTGCAGGGTAGAAAGAGAGACCATCTAATGAATCACAAAACATGATTAATCCATGGCGGCTGTAGCCAAAGACAGAGAATCTGGGCTTTGTGCAGAAAAAGGCAAATCAATTAGATCAATACTAAATAAAAACATCATAGTTTTACTCGAGAAGAAGCGGACAATATTACTGTAGGCTTTAATCCTATTTATTTATTTATTTATTTGATATCTCCGGTGTTATATGCGCAGCGGTTGATGAAATACTGGCTTCTGCATAAGTCCCTGACACTTATTAAAAAATTCCTTTGGCTAATCTTCTGATACTCTCTTACGGAGAGTCTCCCGATGACATTAAAAAAAGAAAAGGAAAAGAAAAAAAAGAACAATGCAGCGACAGTAGAATTTTTTTCCTGTAAAAATCAGGAAGTCAGTTTTGGCTTTTGCTAAATCGATGTGATTTTCTCCCTGCTCCTCTCTCACGAAATTTGTGAAGTAAGTCTTTGACTTGAAAGAATTCTTATACTCTGCAGCCTAATCCGCACAGATTGATGAGTCTCAGGCAGTGGAGACTGCGGGCTCCAATGTCAGTGGGGCGTGAATCCACTCTGGGTTTTAGCCTGAACTTTAAAGGAGCTATCCATGGAGCCGAACCCCACCCCCATTCCCCAAAACAGGTTCAGCACCATGGATAGCTCCTTAGAGGTTCAGGCTACAACCCGGAGTGGGCTCACTGTCCCACTGGCACTGAAGCCACCAGCTTCCACTGGGCTCAGGCCTGCAGAACCGGAAACCCCTCCACTAGGGGTGCAGAACTTCAGGCCTGGGTCCCAAATTTGGCCCACCTGGGACCCAGATACAGCCCTCCGGGCTTCCCAAGATGGCCACGCCCCTTCCCCTAGCCTCACCCCCTTTCCCCAGGCAATCAATTGGTTGGTGATTTCCCAATGGGAAGACCGTCTCAACTCCTCCTCCTCCTCCTCCTCCTCCTCCTTCCTCTCTCCCTCTCCTCTCTCCTCATCATCATCATCATCTCATCATATCATCCAATCATCGATTTGTATAAATTGGTTTTGGTCATGACGTAAAAATTCATAGATATATCATATCATCAATACTACCAAGCCCAATGGGAAGACCCTCTCGACATGTATACAGGTTCTTCATCATACAAATAAAACCAAGGGGACCAGGCAATGCAAATGCAGAAATCATTTCTAGGATTTATTTAAATTTAATAGGAGGCATAGCCAGACCATTAAATTCTTATCCAAATAACCTCAAATAAAATAATTTCTTCAAATAATTTGCACCTTGCCCCAGATCATTCCAAATGGATGGAAAAAGTTTTTTCCAAGCTTAATTGCCATGCAGGGAGATTTTGTTTTTTTGTGGGGTGTTTGTGTAACTGTGTGTGTGTGTGTGTGTGAGAGAGAGAGAGAGAGAGAGAGAGAATTTACCATACTCTTCCCAGCTGCAACCCCCCTTGAAAATCACCCTCCCTACATTTATTTATTTATCTATTACATTTATATCCTGCCTTTTTTCCCTGCAAGGAACCCAAGGTGGCTTACATGGTTCTGCTCCTCCTCTCTTTTTCATCCTGACAACAACCCTGCGAGGTAGGTTAGGCTGAGAGTCGACAACTGGGCCAAAGTCACTTTCATGGCTGAGTGGAGACTAGAACCCAGATCTCCTGGGTCCCAGTCCAACACTCTAAGCACTACGCCACATGGCGTAGTTAAGCTGAGAGAAAAAAACTTCTGTTGCCACCAATGGACACGTAGGGCTCTGGGGAATAGATGCAGAGTCCTAGGAAATAGATTCAGGAGTGGGGCTGCAGGGGCCCCCAGGCCTAGCAAAGCCCCTGCAGATGAACATCAACAGCCTGGCAGCATCACAATATTTTCTCCCAGGATCCCCCGCCCCACCCCCACACTCTTCATAGGAAGCCATCTGTGCCTCCATGGATTGGAGGGTCCTGTTGCGATTGTGTCCTGCTTGTGGGTTTCCCGTGGGCAGCTGGTTGGCCACGGTGTGCTGAACTAGATGGACCTTGGTCTGATCCAGCATGGCTCTTCTTACATTCTTATTTACTGGTACGTATATCAGCAGCAACATGGACTACCAAACTCATCGAGTATGAAGAACCCCTACCAAGGTCCTCTAAAGAAGACCTGTCTACTCTCAGCCCTCTTCAGTCTGTTATAGTTATGATTACAGTAGAACTGAGTGAAGTAAATCTCATATACCTGCATGGCCTTAGGGCAATAATAGAGATTTGCTTGCATCTCTCCCCCCACCCCCTTTCTTCACTTCAGAAAAACAACAAACAGCATGAAAAGATGAGCATCTCCTGAAGTGATCATCATAGGGTAGAGGCATTATGTTTGGATCCTGTCTGAGGACAAGTCCTATTACAAATATAATTTGGATGAATAATTTAAAAAGTTGTGCATCGAGGAAAACCAGGATCCTTTGTTTGTTCTCTCTCCCTCTTCATCCCCCCTTCCATCCCCGTCTTGTCAAAGTAACATCCATCTCGTGTTATCTGGCATGGGCTCTTCAAAACAACACTCCAGGAGGGGTCCACAAAAAGCAAATAATTCAGCTATTTCCTGGTGGATAATGAACCAATCATCCATTTTGTTTTACAGTGCATTCTGCCGCACCTACAAGAGTAGCGCTAGGCTCTCCATCTGGCTCTCAGCGCCAGTGCGAAGTTGGGGAAGGCTCTCGCTGTGCATGCCATTTTGATGGGGGGGGGGGCGCGCTCTGGAAAGCAAAGCAAAACAAAACAAAATCCAAAACCAATTTTACTTTCTCTGTCAGAATGCGAGCATACAGCCGCACGACGTAAGATGGTTCTGAGAGTTGGGCATTTGTAGAAATTGGCACCCCCTAGTAAGTGTGGCCACCTCACCATACCCTGAGAGGAGCAAGGATCTTTTGCCGGAGTCTTAACGCGCGTTGTTTGTGAGTGTAGGCTCCCTGCTTATCTCTATACTAAACGGACGGACACACTCAGAAGATACAGGGATACTTTTATTACATGAAGGATAGAATAGATGCAGATTCTTTAATATAACTTCTTAGATTCAAGAGAAGTATTAATTAGCAAGGCAGCAATTACCCTTCACACTCATACCCTAAAAATCTAAGAGACAGAAAACCTTCACCTGATAGCCTATGGAATAATAGCAGTAAGATTGGAGACTAGAGCTCCATGATGCAAAGAGAGAGAGAAAGGAAGTTCAGAGACCCCAAAGGTGTATACCAACCTGTCCTTATTGTTCATCCAGCGATGATGCCAGTTCTGACCGCAGTTGTTGTGCGGGTTAAGGTGAGCTGTCCTGAGAGCTGGCTTCCATTCAAAACCCCTCCGTTTTTATACAGTTTCTCTCCCAGTCTGCCCTATGAAGAGGGGCTTCCTGCGAGTGAACACCTCTCTACTGTAATCTTCCCATTGTTTTATTGTATCTTAATTTCTGCCTGGACACTTTTCCTCTGGTGGTGTGTATTCCTCCTTCTGTCTATGTTTTCCTACCCTCTTATTTTTGGACAATTTCCTAATCCCTAAAGGTAATTACATCCTGAGACTATTGACGGAGATCAATATCCACCTCCTGTGGAGTCTGTTACATTTGTTTTAGATAATCCCAATCTTCTGTCACTTTTAGATTGCCTTACTTTGCATCCAACATTTCTTGTCTCACATATCCATTTCCTGTCCAGGCGTTCAAAGGATACTCCAAGTCAAATGCCATCTCGCTCACCCAGCAGCCTTCCGGGGGTCTGTTCCAAACTTTGGGTCTTATATAGCCATCATCATCATCATCATCATCATCATCATCATCATCATCATCATCATCACAACAACAACTCCTCTCCTGGTTACAGGGAGGATTGATTAATTTCATTACGAGAGACCTGCAGTAAATAGGCTTGGCCAGCCAGCTGAAATCTGCATTAGCGAAGGTGCCACACAATTAGAAAAAACAAAACAAACAAAAGCTGTGCAGATTTACAACTCTCTGAGCCTTTAATGGGTTGGCCCAAATTCCAAAGAATTCAGTGGTGCCTGATCAATTTTGAAGTGCAGGCCCTCCTCGTGGCAGACTCCATAGCTGTTTCCCAAGGAGAATCCAAAGGTTCAGGCAGGTGTGTTGATCCATATCAACAAACTGGTTCCAACACTTTTCATCTCCACCGGGAGCAGGTTTTTGTAAAGATAATGCATCTTAATAGCCCGATCAAGACAAAGTCACCCCTAAATACTTTGCATTACAACATGGATAGTTCGCAACAATATGCTGGTGCTGGGAAAATCCATCAAACCCCCCCCCCCCAGCTACTGTAAGGACTGCAGCTAAGCTCAGAGGGCACAGGAAGCCAGAGGGGGAGTGGCAGATGATGTCAGCATCCCTGTTAATCAAAGAGTCCCAGGGCATCGACCCTTGGAGTCCCAGCTCCACTACGACACTGAATGAATTCTAATTCTGTTCATAAAGCATTCACCTGATGCTGCTACCCCACCACCAGGGGAAGCTGGTGACTCCTGTTTCGGGCGGGGTGTGTGTGTCCTTCTGCATTGCAGGTTTTGCAGGTTTTATTTGGAGCTTCATAGGAGCTGTCCATGGTGCTCCATGGTGGCGAACCTATTCTGGGGGGTGGAGCTCAGCACCGTGGACAGCTCCCATGAAGCTCCCAATAAAGCCTGCAAAACAAAACCTGCAGTGGAAAAGGAGCCCCACCGAAATCGGAGTCACACCAGCCTCCCCTGCCCCACCACTGCAGCCACCTTCCTCTTGTCACACTTGCTTGGTGGCTGTGATGATGGGGAGGGCTTGTAGAAAGCCTGTGTGCAAGGACTCACTTCTTCCTTCCCTCCCTCCCTCCCTCATTGGGGTCTAAAATACAAGTGCTCTCTTCTGTCTCTGCAGAGCCTCAGTCAGCTCCTTTGCGTTCTGGGGAGCGGAGGGCAATGTAGTAAGAAGAAAGTCAGAGATGGAAAATGGCAGAAGATGCACCCTGCGTCTGATCAAACTCTAGTTCGAGCTCCTTGCTGAGCCTGTTGAGTGGCTGTAATGTCAGCAAAGAGGCCTGAGGAGGTTGACAACGTCCTTGGACAAGTGTGGTCACCTTCATATGCACTTGCCTCTCTTGGGCAGTGGTGCTTCAGGGTTTCTAGGAGGTTTTCTTGTCCTACCTGGAGATGTTGGGCATTGAACCTGGGACCTTCTGCATGCAAAGCAGGTGCTCTAGCTACTGAGCTATGGCCACTCCCACTGGGATCTGAGTTTGCCAAAGTCTTCTTTCAACAAATGGCTAAAGCAGAGCTGTTGTCACGTGTGTGCATCCTAAATCTTGGTGGAAGTGCTATAAAGTACTTGGTTTTCCTCCCAGGCTGGACTTCATTGCAAATAACTCTCCGAGCCAGTGCAGTAAAACTTGCTTAAAAACCCATGGAGCTCGTGATTCATCTTGTTGTAAAATACACTGAATGTTCCCGAGTGGTCCATAATTATGCCTCAGGGCCACTTTAATCAGCACTTGGAACAAGTGGAATTAAAAGAAAATGCATCCATCTAATGTATTAATTCTTTGGGTGTATGGTCTTAATTACGGCTAGATAAACATTAACAACTTCTGGTTTGGATTGTTCCTTGGGCACAGAACATATTTGAGTGGTTGACTCACCTGCCCTGAGCTGCCACGTCTTCTTTTATTGTGGTGTATTACTGCAAACCATTCAGAGATAGAGAGCTATTAAGATGAAAATGAACCCTCCTGCAGACAGATTCATCCAAGACAAGACCCTGTAAATGTAATGTAAGCATATCTCGTCTTCCAACGACACAGAGCAACAAACCTGCCTCCTGTTGAGCTGTTCATTCAGCTTGCTGCATAAAGAAAGATGCGTTGAAGGGACTAGGGGTGTGGGATAAAAAAACAGAGAGAATATATTAAATACAGATGAAGAAAGAAGTTTTTGTAAGCTTCTGGGGAGTTGGGTGAAAAAAAATAAAGACAGGGCACTTGGCAGAAGGAGGAATCTGACTTCTTGAACAGGGCTTTTCTGAAATGCCTTCCGTCAAGCCTAATTTCAGTAATTTGATGGAAAAGTTGGAGTGTTGGGGATTGTACATCTGGAGAGTGTGTAAGTCTCCTGCTCTTGTCATTGGCCAAATGAAATGATCTCCCTTCATCATTTCGTTGGAGAGCTACCTCGGTCATATTAGCAGCAAACAGATTAAGCCTGAGCAATGTAGGGCCCACGGAACTGAATGAAGACCCTCAGCTGTGTCTGAAGGCATGTCGTCAGATGCTTGACAACCCCTTTATTTTTCACAATCTACTCAGGCGGGCAGAAAAGCTGAGACATTGATAACCAAGAACCCCTGGAGGGCGACCACCATACGTGCCTGGGAGGCTGTATCTGCCTTGGTGGTCATCTCTCATGCAGATCTGAATGAGATGAAAAGAACAAATGGGTGTATAGCCCCATGTCAAGCATATTTTGGAAAAGGATGGCCCTGCAGGGAGGGTACATCATATCTCCCCACCCCCAGAATGCACGTGGGTGGAGCTTGGACTAAAGAAGGAGGTTTATTTATTTTATTTTATTTACAGCATTTGTATACTGTTCCATATCTAGACAGACAGATTCTGGAGCGGTGAACAATAAAAAGATAAAACAGATAAAAGATGTCTTCAGCAGGTGCCAGAAGCGACTCTAATGAGGAAAGGGAGCCCAGGAGGGGTGGGAGTTTTTAAAAAAGGAAATTTTAAAGGCACAATTGCAAACAATTCCCACAAGGAAAAAAAAAGGCAGAGGGCAACAGAAGAAGCCAATGTGGCTTCACAATAAACTCAAAGATGACCTGAAAACAAAAAAGGACACGTATAGGAAGTGGAAGGAAGGACAGGCTACAAGGGAAGAGTACAGGTAGGTAGCACAGAACTGCAGGAATAGTGTCAGGAAGGCTAAAGCTGAGAATGAGCTAAGGTTAGGTGAGGGATGCTAAAAACAAAAAGAAAGCTTTCTTCAGATACATGCACAGTAAAAGACAGAGGAAAGAAATGGTGGTTCAACTACGTAATGAGGATGGCAAATTGATAACAGAAGACAAAGAAAAGGCAGAAGTGTTCAATTCCTACTTCAGCTCGGTCTTCTCCCAAAAGAGGGTCTATGACCCCCCTGGCAAACCTGAAGTGCAGACTGAAGTGGCAGGATTGCAGCTTGAGATTAATAGGCAAATGGTCAAGGAGCACCTGATTACTCTGAACGAGTTTAAATCTCCAGGGCCTGATGAGCTGCATCCTAGAGTAATAAAGGAACTGGCAGAAGAACTCTCAGAACCACTGTCTATTATCTTTGAGAAATCATGGAGGACAGGTGAAGTGCCAGATGACTGGAGGATGGCAAATGTTGTTCCCATCTTCAAAAAGGGCAAGAAGGAGGAACCTGGGAACTATAGGCCAGTCAGTCTGACATCAATCCCTGGGAAAATTTTGGAGCAGATTATAAAGAAGTCAGTCTGCAAGCACCTTGAAAACAATGCAGTGATTACTAGAAGCCAGCATGGATTTGTCAAGAACAAATCCTGCCAGACTAATCTGATCTCATTTTTTGATCAGGTAACCTCCCTTGTGGACTGTGGGAATGCGGTGGACATCATATATCTGGACTTCAGCAAAGCTTTCGACAAAGTGCCTCATGATATCCTGATTAGCAAGCTAGCTAAAAGTGGGCTAGATGGAACAACTATCAGGTGGATCCACAATTGGCTACAGAATCGGACTCAAGGTGTGCTTATCAATGGTACCTTCTCAAACTGGGGAGAGGTAACGAGCGGGGTACCACAGGGCCCGGTCCTGGGCCCAGTGCTCTTCAACATTTTTATTAATGACTTGGATCAGGAGGTACAGGGAATGCTTATCAAATTTGCAGATTACACAAAGTTGGGTGGAACAGCTAATACTCTGGAAGACAGAAACAAAATTCAAAGTGATCTCAATAGGCTGGAGCGCTGGGCCGAAAACAACAGAATGAAATTTAATAGGGATAAATGCCAAGTGCTGCACCTAGGGAGAGGAAACCAAATGCAGAGTTACAGAATGGGGGACACTTGGTTCAAGAATACTACAAGTGAGAAGGATCTTGGAATTGTGGTAGATCACAAACTGAATATGAGCCAGCAATGCGATGTGGCTGCAAAGAAGGCAAATGCAATTTTGGGCTGCATTAATAGAAGTATAGCATCCAAATCGCGGGAAGTGATAATTCCCCTTTACTCAGCACTGGTTAGGCCTCATCTTGAGTACTGTGTCCAGTTCTGGGCACCACACTTTAAGAAGGACGTAGACAAACTGGAGAGGGTTCAGAGGAGGGCAACAAGGATGATAAAGGGATGGAAACAAGGCCCTATGAGGAGAGACTGAAAGAACTGGGCATGTTTAGCCTTCAGAAGAGGAGACTGAGTGGAGATATGATCGCACTCTTCCAGTACTTGAAGGGATGTCACACAGAGGAGGGCCAGGATCTCTTCTCGATCATCCCAGTTTGCAGGACACGGAATATTGGGCTCAAGTTACAGGAACCTAGATTCCACCTAAACATCAGAAAAAATTTCCTGACTGTCAGAGCAATAAGACAATGGAATCAACTACCTAGGGAGGTGGTGGGCTCTCCCACTCTGGAGGCATTCAAGGTGCAGCTGGACAGACATCTGTCAGGGATGCTTTGACCTGGATTCATGCATTGAGCAGGGAGTTGGACTCGATGGCCTTGTAGGCCCTTTCCAACTCTACTTTTCTATGATTCTATGATTCAAAGTATTATTATTAAGTAGTATTAATCTTCACAGCAACCTTGTGAGGTAGGTTAGGCTGAAAGTCAGTGACTTCCCCAAAGTCACCCAGTGAGTTTCATGGCCAAGTGGGGACTAGAACCCAGACCTCCTGAGTCCCAGTCCAACGCTCTAACCACTACGCCACACTGGCTCTCAATGCATTTTTAAATATATTTTTGCCTTATATATACATTTTTGCAACAAACTTTCCTAATATAATGCATTTTAAATATTATTTTCCATAATATATGCATTTATCTGACCCTTTTTTAAATATGATTGTCTTGTTTAATAGTTTATATGTAAGCAGTATAACAATATTTCAAATAAATAAATAAACAAACAAACTGGAAAACCCCTATGAGTTTCAGTTCACATACTGGTTTGAAAGTGCAAAATTAGGTAAGTTGCATTAAAATGCAGAATCAACAAATCCTGCCCCCTTAATAATCATCATAATACTTAGCATTCATATAGCACTCTATAGTCTTCAAAGCCTTTCAGTTCCTTAGCCATTATCCTAGGCCACCAGGGACCCAACAGATGCTCCTTAAAACATTATCTATGTTTTTTTTTTTATTGTGGGCCTACTGTTATGGCTTCTCATGGCAGAACTATTCTTTAGCATTCAGCCTTGGAAGCATTTTATGTCATGGTGGTCATTTGTCACAGTGGGACAAACATCTTCAGTTCCATAGGGACACATCACGAATATACAGGGAGAAGGCAGAAAAGGGCACCAAAACACAGCACTTCAACAGAAAGAAAAGAAGGCCTCCAAACTGTGCTGATGATTAACGCTGTGAGTTTGTTAAGGAGCAATCAAAATCCAAGTTGGAATACAGTTGAGGGGAAGAAATAGATGACAGAAGTCACATGTATAAATCACTGACAGTTTCCAGGCTCGCCAAGAATGCTATTAACTAGAGATGCATGGGGAATTTGATCTTTGTCACTCCCCATATAAGCTGGCCTGATCTACATTTCCCAGAATTGGGTGCAGTTCAGGACTTAGTTATCTGATTCCTGAATGTTCTGGAGCAGTTTTCTGCCCCACCCCCGCCACAAAATGTATCTAAAATGTGTTTTGGGGAGGGGGGGAAAATAGGAAGTATTGTGTGAGAAGATGCATGAACAAATACAAATTTAAATGCAGATTTCCACGTGGAATCTTTAAAAAGAAAATGGCAGATTAATAAAGAAAATGGGATGGAATGGACATGAGTGAGCCAATGTGAAAGTGGCATGAACTGGAAATGGACCAATTAATCCTTCCCTTCTATAAAACCCAAGAGATTGTTTTCCCCTTGAGTTTGACAGCTCAGGTGGTCATTGCCTGAACACTCCCATTTGGAAAAATTCTACTTCTTCCATCTCCCTTTCACAGAATAGTGGCAAGTTATCTATATCCACAGTGAGGCATTTGCAGTAATAGACTCTTATTGTCTTTTGTACTCTTGCTGTTATGGATGGGAAGGTCCCTAATGCGGAAAACAGGAGGGGGATGCTATATTCATTGTGCTGACATTTGGACAATTGTTGACTGGCTGCAAATCGTCACTTGAATGTCACATCCCTCGTGCCGTCTTTTCATTGTGCCCATGTCTGTGATGGCCCGCCTTTGTTTTACAGCACTTAATGTGTCATGAAAATTGCTGGACAGCAGCATAAAATTGATGCAAATGGCTTCCGAGTATTACACAGATGGGGGCGTTTTTTGGTGTGTGTGTTTTTTTAAGCCTTTGGTTTGAGTTCTCACTTTCTGATGGCATGAAATGTAGTGGCAGTTGTTTCCCTTGAAAAGATAGTTTGTCAAACCTGAGTTTCTAGACATTTGAAATACCAGTGTCACAAGTGGATGGGCTGAAAGAACTATATTGTGGACACAGGAATACTCTGGCTTTTAACAACAATATATGTGTTATGCAGCTCAGTAACAACTAGTCTGCAACTACAGTGTTCTGAACTGCTTTAGAAGGACTGCAAGAGAACACAGGAGGGAATACAAAACTGAAATGGTCAAAGCAGAAACCGTACTTTGAGTACTTGGAGTATTTACACACCCCAGCAGGGGTTGAACTTCTTTCAGGCTGAGGGTCAAATTTAATTTTGGAGAAGCTCTCAGGGGCTTCATTTGAATGGTGGACAGGGACAAAGCCAAAACGGGCAGGGCCAAAGTACCAAGAATGCCCAGCATATTTTAGCTTAAAGCGCTTTCTGCCAGTGACCAAGTGTTAGGGGAGGCATCTCCACCTTTCAGAGTGGGTAACAACAGTTTAAAAGCCAGGAAACCGCCAAAATGATTAGGGGAAAGGAGGTGGGGCATAGGGAAGGGGCATGTTGGGGGCAAAAACCCCCAAGTTCAAGTATAATCTGATGGGCTCTCAGCTAGCGGTGACTGACCAAGAGAGAAATCTTGGGTTTGTGGCGGACAGATCGATGAAAATGTCGACCCAGTGTGCAACTGCTGTGAAAAAGGCAAACTCCATATTAGGCACAATTAGGAAAGGAATAGAAAATAAAACTGCCAAGATCATGCTGCCTTTATACAAATCTATAGGGAGAAATTTTCCTCCCTCTCTCATACTACTACTAGAACCCAGTGGGGTCATCCCATGAATCTGGTTGGTGGGAGATTCAGGACAGATCAAAGGAAGGACTTCTTCACACAGCGCAGAGTTGAACTATGCAATTTACTTCCACAAGATGTAGTGATGGCCACCAATTTGGAGGGCTTAAAAGGGGATTAGACAAATTCCTGGAGGAGAAGGCTATCATTGGCTTCTAGTCCCGATTGGCTATATGCTTCCTCAGAGGCAGCGATGTACACCAGTTGCTGGGGAACTGCGGGAAGGTGCTGTCGCACTCATGTCCTGCTTGTGTCAGCAGCGGGTTGGCCACTATGTGAACAGAATGCTGGACTAGATGGACCCTTGGTCTGATCCAGCCAGGCTCGTCTTAATGTTCTTATCTTCTCATGTTCTTATAGTTCATGGCCATCTGGCCAGACTGGGACCCCAATTGGTACCCCACAGACCTGAAGCTCAACACCCCTGCACTACAAGGTATAGGGTGAAGTTTCAGAAGGCAAAACCATCCAAGAACAGGTATTGACACAGTACTCCAGATGCAGCCCGAGCAGTGCAGAATAGAGTGGCATTATTACTTCCCGTGATCTGGACCCCATGATTCTGTGAATGTAGCCGGAGATTGCATTCGCTTTTTTATTTTTATTTTTTTTAAGCACTGTCCTGCACTGTTTGTTTCCCCGAGGAACTGGCCATTGTTGCTACTGCACAGTCTATCAGGGTGTTACTTCCTAAGTGTTTGTACATGGGTATCCATCACATTCTCTTAATGCGATCATCTGTCATGGAAGGCACGTACAGATGTACAAAGCTAATAATTAAACAATGGAAAAACACGATCAGTAAACAGGCACCGATCAAAGGAGCTTGGCAGAGTGTGAAGAAGCTGGTGCAAAGCTGAGCTAGGAGGAGGGAAAATATCATGGAAAAAATGAAGGCTCCTTTTGGTCTTTATGCAGTTGGGGCTAATGGAGCATTCATGAGCTCATATTCCTGTATTCTGAATTAATTACACTGGAATAGATGCAGCCCCCACCCCTTCTGTAGCCCTGCTTGCAATCACTAACATGGATTAATCACTCTGCACTTCACAGCCACTGAGTTAAGGTGGTAAGTAACAGACTCCTGTACCGGCTTTGGGATAATAAGTGTGAGGGGGGAAAAAGAAGCAGTGGGGTTGTTGGGTAGGGGCTATTGTACAGGAGAAAAACCAAGAACAGCTGCACAGAAAAATCCCCCAAATCCTTTTCAAGAGAAACCCATTCTAAAGCGATGTTGCATTTCACAATGGAACAAGAACATGGGATCCATTCGCCCTCTCAGGATCCTTTTTGCAGTGGGGTTGAACCGGTCACTGCTATACTGTTGGAGGATGATCCTGAATCATTAGAGCTGTCTGCAAATGGCCTCTTCAGAGTCTCCACCCATTGCAATGCAGAGAACTTGGAGGCACAGCGTCTTTGAATTTCTCCAGGGGGAGGAGGATTTCTTCAACAACTTCTCAGGGATGGGGCTCACCAATAACAGTAGCACGTCTTTTCTTGATGCTCCAGGGTTGTGTTTTTTTTGGGTGGGTGGGTTGCTCCTGTTGTAAGTGGCAGCAGCAGCAAGTGTGTGGGTAGCCTGGCCACCATTTTGCATCCTCTACAATGCACCAGAGGGGAAATGGTTGTTCCACTACATATGGGGGGGGGGGGACATGGTTGCCCTACATAAATATCTAATAATATAATAATAATAATAACTAATAATAATATCATAATAAATAATGGTGCTGGAGAAATATGCAGAGAAAATTCTGTAAGGGCACAATCCTATTCAAGTTTAGAGAGAGAAAAGGCCTACAGCTCCCAGCATGCCCCAGGCAGCATGGCTGGCTGGGGCATGCTGGGTGTTGTATCCATTCTATCCTCACAACAACCCTGTGAGGTAAGTTACTCTGAGAGTCAGTCCCTGGGCCAAAGTCACCCAGTGAGCTTCATGGCTGAGTGGGGGACTTGAACCCGGATCTCCCGAGTCCCAGTCCAACACTCTAACCACTACGCCTCACTGGCTCTCCTTTTCTCTGTCTAAACTTACATAGGGTTGCACCTTCAGTGCCCCCCCTCTCTTTGTGTGTGTGAGTAAAAGAAAAATCTAAGAAATGTTCTCAGAAAAATGTCTTCGGAGAAATGTTGGTTCAGCTTGAATTCTTATATAAAATTATAAATTCTTATAGAATTCTTATTACACATACAATCCACATGACACCATTCTATGATGCAGATGCTGATGGATTCTCAGACCCTCTACCATCTTTGAGAAATTCTGGTGAAAGGGTGAGGTGCCAGAGGACTACAGGATGGCCAAATCTAGTTGTTCTAGTCTTCAGACATGAGAAAAGGGAGGATCTGGAAATCTATAGACCAGACAGTCTAACTTTGCTATCAGGGAAGACATTGAACAGATTATAAAGGAGTCTGTTCATAGGCATCTCAGTGACAGTACATTGGTTACTAGAACCCAGCATGGATTTGTCAAGAATTAATCCTACCAGACTAATTTATGTTTTTCTTAAATAATAATAATAATAATAATAATAATAATAATAATAATAGAACTACTAGTTTAGTGGATTGTGGGAATGCTATGAAGTAATTTATCTTGATTTCAGCAATGCAATTGGTAAAATTCCCATGATATTTTGATTAGCACACAGGTTAAATGTGGACTAGAGCAGTTTTCTCCAACCTTGGGTCCTCAGATGTTTTTGGCCTACAACTCCCAGCATGCCCCAGCCAGCATAGCTGGCTGGGGCATGCTGGGAGTTGTAGGCCAAAAACATCTGGAGACCCAAGGTTGGAGAACACTGGGCTAGAGGATAATACTATCTGTTGGATGGGCATCTGGTTGGATGGGCATCTGGTTGGAAAACTGCATTCAGGAGTGCTCATCAATGGTTCCTCTTCAAGCCAGAGGGAGGTTTTGAGTGGGGTGCTATAGGGCTCTGTCCTTGACCCAGCACTCTTTGACATCTTTATCAGTGCCTCAGGTGAAGGGCTGGAGGGAAACTTTATCAAATTTATGGATGGGAGGGGTAGCTAGCACCTCAGAAGACAGGAATAAAATCCAAAATGATCTCGATAGAAAGGAAAACTGGGAAGAAACTAACAAAAGGAAATTCTATAGAGAGAAATGCAAAGTTCTGCATTTAAGCAATATTAATATTAATATTAATAGTGCATATGTATAAGATGGGGGATACCTGGCTTGGCAATAGTATATGTGAAAAGGATCTTGGGATTGTAGTTCATGATGAGCAGAATATGAGTCAGCTGTGTGATGCGGGTGTAAAGAGGCCAGTTTGATTTTGGGCTGTGTTCTGGGTGCCAAAATTTAAGAAGGATGGAGGCAAATTGGACGCGGTTCAGAGGAGAGCAATGAAGTTTGACAGGGGCATGGAAAGCAAGTCCTGTGAGGAAATAGTAAAAGAACTGAGTATGTTTAGCTTGGAGAAGAGAATACTGAGGGGAGATATGACAGCATTCTTCAAATACACGAAGGGCTGTCATATAGAAGAAGGCAAAGGCCCTGTTCTCTGCTGCCCCAGGGGGCAGGTCAATATATAATGGGCTTAAGTTACAGGAGGGTGGATTTTGGCTGAACATTAGGATAAATGTCCTACTGGTAAGAGTAGTATGACAAAAGAGCCAATTACCTATCAGGGTGGTGGGCTCCCCCTTGCTGGAGATCTTCAAGCAGAGGCTGCTGTAGCTCTGGATTGCCTGCACTGAGCTGGGGGTTGGACTAGATGGCCTCCAAGACCCCCTCCAACCCTGTGATTCTATACACACAAGTACCTTTATCTGTGTAGATCCCTTGCAAACAACCCCCACCCACACCACACATGTGTCTTTGAAATTCATTTGCAGAAAGTCCATCAACCTGGCATAATTTGATCCCTTGGGAAATTCTGTTCCTAGGCCTGGCAGTGCCCACATTTGTACAGGAAACATCAACCCGCAAATTCTTGGTGAAGACAACACAGCCCAGCAGATGGCATCAGCACCCCAAGCACCCAAACCCAGTACAGAGCAGAATCAACCAAACTGCGCAGATCATCCAATGCATTGTTCATGAAAGGAACGCAGCTCTGAGTATTCAGCGTTTTGCCTTGGGCAGTAAACACGAGCAGTAAACACACTGTCGACACAGACAGGTAACAAATAGTTTTCTTAATAAATCAACTGTCTTTACGATCTATAAGCACACATAAACACTTTCCTCCTCATTTTAGAAGAAGCCATCATGAATTCTCGGGAAACCGAACTCCCAAACCAGCAATAGAGGTTGATAATGGTGATCAGAGGAGGATTGGAGCAACAGAAAGACACTTCACCATATATGCCCCTGGTAGGGATGGAGTGGTGATCCACCCCGGCTGGAATCCTGACTGGGACCCTGGGCTCTCTCAGGATGAAAGCATTCTTGAAGCACACCAAGGACCTGTTGAAGGTGGCAGGCTCAGAGTCTATTCTGGAAATAGCACAAGGTGGTCATAGCATGGCCAAGGATGTCTAGGGGGGTTCACCTTGCATGCCTAGAGAGGACATTTGGCAGAGTGAGAGGGCCGTGTCAACATCATCTCATCACGAAGGAGTGTCTCTTCCCATATACAGCTGCCCAGACTCTAATATCATTCTCAGTGGCCCTCCTCCAGGTGGCCCTGACAAATGAAGTGAGGTGGGTGGCTACTAAGAAGAGGGCCTTTTCAGTTGTGGCACCCGGTTGTGGGATGCCCCCCCCCACACACTTCAGAAACAAAAGGGTTGTTTTATTAAAGAGAAAATACAGAGTAGGTACAGTGTCTTACTTGTTGGTAAAACAAACCCAGTGATTTCAGGCGGCAAAATATCCTTACGCTATAGTTCAAACACACTCTATATTCTGGAGAGGAAAAAGAGTCCCTGGCCTTTTGGCCTAGCAGCCTAGATAGAAGAAGGGGTGGAAGAAAGGCTTCCGTCTAGAGGGATAGAAAGAAGTTCCAGTTACTATCTGTCCACTGAGGCTACCTGCAGTGAATCTACAGCTGTAGCTCCGGTGGAGGTGGAAGGTGCTCGAGAGGTCTGCGTTCCAAGTCCTGCTTGGACGTCTCAGGATGGCTCACACTTGACTCAACCCACCTGCCATTGCAAAAACCCTGTGTTCTTCTACCTTTCTCCTGCCCTCCTGGCAACATGAGAGCAGCAGGGGCGGCCATTGTCTCCCTGATGTTCTTAATCCCTGCTGACTGCCCTCTTCTTTGTGCGTTTATGGCTCTTGATGGGCTTCATAAGGAAAACCTTTTGTGATGAGTTTAGTCTGCCTTACCTGATGAGTTTTAAGCTTCTGGTTGAACCTGCCTAGTTGGGGGTGGGGAACCATTTCTTTTCAGGGCCACTTTGGGTTCTTTGGGCTATGTGCATATTAATCTAACCACCGCAAGCCTCCATTTGTAGCTCATTCATGCCTTTAGGCCTCAATCACTCTCCATTCAAACCTTCATTTGCAATCCTGTGGGACAACTCCAGTGGAGGGCTGTTCTTTCCTCCCAAATCCTTGCTTACCCAAATCCTTGCTCTTATTGGGGACTGTTGTGGACTTCCTTATGAGCCATAACCAAATGATTATAACTATATCCCATCATAACATGAGTCAGAATCAGTGTCTGAGGCTATAGCACCCCCTGGACTGGGGCAAAGTCCTATACCCACAAGCAGGACATGAAGGCAATATGAAGGCCTGCTCTGTTGTTCCCTAGCAACTGGCATGAAGTCACACCATGACTAGTAGATAGAAAAATCTCCCATAATTCAATGCTGCATCTCTATTTGTGTGTGTTAGTTATGCTTTGAGGATCTCATCCCTAGAATACATAAGGGCAGGGACCCCGCTTTGGTACTCAAGGACATTACAAGAGAGTGTTAAGTGGCTAAAATTATTCCTGAGTGCCATAAAATGTTACCTATGTTCTTTATGAAAATTAAAGAGTTTCTCTCAAGAACGATATATAATTATCTCTTTAAGTACCATGTTTCACAGGGTTATTGATGGTACACTGTCAACCTTTTTTGTGATATATGATTGAGGCTGCAGAGGATGAAAAAAAAAGAAGACCACCAAAGTTTCCAACTGTTTTTAGAATACTTTGAAATGAGGGGGGAAAAAAACACATTTCAGTTTTGACCCAATCTCATCTCAAAAGCCTAGAGCAACTAACAATTTAAAACCAAGGAACTCAAACAAATTGGACAAACCACTCTTAGAAAACCACAGCTACAGAGGAATCAATGCCTAGCAAAAGATGACTTTATCTTTTTTTCTTTTTTTAAAAAACTTATTTTAGCAAACCAAAACCCAACCAAACTCTAATCTATATTGCCCCAGCTGGAAGACTTGACCTTGAGGGAGGCTCCTGGTTAGTGGTGGGTGATCCTCCCACCATCCGACTTGTGGCACGCTCGGCAAGCACTGCCGCCACATCTGCTGAGCCGAGCTGAAAGTGAGTGCCAGCCGAGGCGCTTGCCGGACTTCCGAGTTCCCTCTTTTTGCATAGAAAATGGCGTAAGATACGTTAAAAGCAGCTGTGATTTGTGTAACTTGTGCAAATCACGGCCGTTTTTAATGTACCTCATGCCATTTTCTACATAAAAAGTGCTCTGGAGGGAACCCGGAAGTTGCTTCCCCAGCTCGGCTCGGGAGAACTCAAGTCTAGCGGGAGAAGCAGGTAGGTCGAGCGGAGCTTGGGGGGGGGGGGTTGAGCCCAGCAAGTTTGCCAGACTTCCACCCCCCAAACAAACTCCACACACATCCCTACTCCTTGTTATCAGCCAGGGACATCATCCCTGGCAACAGGGCAGCAGGAGGAGGGCTCTGAGGGAGAGGGTGTTTCAGGGGTCTCTCCTTTGGTCTATTGTCAGCAAAAGAGGGCAGGGTAGAAACGCCCAGTCAGGTGTAGCCACCAGTTGAGGGGCACGTTTAGGATCATCAAGTTGGAAGGGGCCTACAAGGTCACCGAGTCCAACCCCCTCCTCAATGCAGGAAACTAGTGGAGGGGTCTCCCATC
This sequence comes from Shinisaurus crocodilurus, assembly GCA_021292165.1. Classification (NCBI taxonomy): domain Eukaryota; kingdom Metazoa; phylum Chordata; class Lepidosauria; order Squamata; family Shinisauridae; genus Shinisaurus; species Shinisaurus crocodilurus. The sequence goes on from CM037878.1 coordinate 282,901,129, forward strand.
CAAGTAATAACCAGGCCTGACCCTGCTTAGCTTTCCACACTCAGACAAGCTGAGCCAGCGTGAGCCACCCTGCCAGGATCCAATGTCAGATACTAATCCTTCGTAGCCACTCCCCTGTATTTAAACCTGTGTAGCTTCCAGTAGCACCTGTAGGAGACAATGCGCTGACAACCTGGAAAGTCACCCGTTGTCTTCGGAACTCTGAACTTGATGGGGTTTCCTTGGGGAGCTCCCCTTTTAGGGGTTGCCTTCTGCACAGGATTTTCCTGACAGGTACTCTTTGTCTGGGACTTTGTCACAATCTGGTTTCGGAGATCTTTATTGCTTCTGTGAAAGGCTCCAGCCAATTACTGGAATTATAGCAATAAAAGGTTTGGTTCCTACTTGTGCCTTTGATTTCGGGAGGCCAGGCAAGGACAGCTGTCTTGATTCTCAGTGGCTAGAATCACGCAGCCCTGACCCCAATAATATTCCCAATTGCACCCCCTTGTTTTTCCCCTACAGGAAAATGCTGCACCTGAGAACGAGGTTGCAATGAGGGCAAAACTTGTCTTTCCCTCCCTGACCCTAGATGACCTGGATATGACTGGTAGGGATATTACAGGGTGATGCAATGGACTGTTGTACAAGGAGCATACAGAGATCCATTGCACCCCACTAACAGTATTTGCAGTATGCAAAGATGGACGTTGGAGAAATCCGCAATGGATTCAAATGAGTTTAGATTTCTATGAGTCCAACCTGAGGATTGCACAGTGGACCGGCTTTTTCTGACACAGATTCCGTGGACTTGCAGACCATTTTTTTTTAATCCCTTGGGGGGATTTGTGCAAATACGCACTTGCATTAGTGCAAGTGTGCATATGCGAATGAACGAAATTCTCATACAAAAATAATCCAATTCCATCAATGAGTGGATGATGGAATAAAAGATGCCTGACAATCTGTGAAACACAGGCAAGCAGATTTAACACTCTGTACATCCCCATTAAAAGTTCCTCTTTCCACTCAAACCAGCATAACAACAACAATATTTTAACAACATAAAATGTACAAGGAGGTTTACAGAGCATGATTTTTTTTTTTTAGCAGACAAAAGGTACCAGAAGATGGACTAGGTGAGCTCCAGGGATGCCATCCACTTCTAAGAGATTGTGTTTCATGGTTCAGCAGCCCTGAAACGAAAAGTTCTACAGCTCTAAGGACAGTGGGTCTGAAATAATCCTTTGCACAGCAACCATATTCATGACACACAACACTGCTACAATGTTTTACAAGTCATATCCGTCTCTCGTAGAGGCAATAGCTCTGGGACTCTGTTATTAACAAGGACGCTCAAATAAGCACACATCCCAAGGAGATCTGTATCTAGCTATATGGATATATATGCATTTCCTAGGGTGATCGTCTCAAAAAAATGCCACTGCTTTTAATAATTCCTTCTCTTCCCGAAAGGACATCTGAGAATTTATTCATCTTCTGGGTGAAGGGTTAGTTAAGTGGATTCTCCAACATAGAAATCTGGAAGCAAATAAACAACTGAAGGGTAATTTCCACCTTCCTACATTTTATTGGAAATACTTCATTTCAAGAAAATGAATGCAAAGATGGATAAGGGAGGAATCCTAGGCAGCATTTTAGGACCTCCAATGCAGATAGGATATAGAATTCTCTGTTACATCCTCTAAATTGAGTGTTTTAATAATGATTGTTTTACTTTGTCATGCAAACTGCTTAAAGGTTTTGTTATATAGTGCAGTAAACAAGTATTATAATAAATGAATATGCATCTGAAGAAGTGGACTGTAGTCCACAAAAGCTTATGCCATGATAAAATTGCTAGTCTTTAAGACTTGTTTTTGCTGCAACAGTCACACATGGCTACCCTTCTGGAAACCCTAAATCCTGCAATACAGAAAAATCACACTGTGTTCACTTACAAAGCTTATAAAGTTTCAACCCATCTGAGAGAGTAAGTCCCATCGAATTCAATGGGGCTTACTTCGGAGTACACACGCATAGGATCGCACTGTCAATGAAGCAAAGGGGACTTACTTCCAAGTAAGTGCATACAGGATTGCAGCCTGAAGTATATTTATATATTTAACTGCTATGTGTTGCTTTAGTTGCACAATTCAGAGGAGAATTGGGTTTGTTTCTGTAGGCTTTTGTATTTTTAATTCAAATATTTAGACAGGAAATGGAGGAGGAGATCCACCCTGTTTATCTGCCCCTAGGAAGCACATGTGCAGATGCGCAGCCAGTGCAGATGCGCAGCCAGTGCAGATGCGCAGCGGCATGTTTATTTATGTCACAATGCTCATCCAAACTCCATTAAACTGGTTACATGTGTCCTTTGATGCGAATGTGTACTCCAGTGCAGGGCACACAAAGTTGCAGCATGGTCAGATCTGAATTAAGTCCACTGAAAATTGGGGAAGGGGGGGAAATAAGTGTGACAGACAGAAGAAACTTACTGAGTGAATAAATCAACTGGTGATTGGAAGGAGCCCTGTGGACACTACATCAGTGTTCTCCAACCTTGGGTCCCCAGATGTGTTATTTTATGATGCTCTCAGCTTGGAATCCTATGCATACTTACTCTGAAAACAATGGGACTTACTTCTGAGTAAACACACATAGGATTGCACTGTTAATGACTTTGATCATTTGTATAATGGATGCAGCCCAATCCTATGCAAGTCTAATTAGCCAGGGATGGGGCATCATCACAACAGCAATGCAACACCATTTTCGTATGGACATTCTCAAAGGCTGTAATTGTATGCATGTTACGTGGGAACAAATCCCGCTGGGTTCAATTCGACTTACTCCTAGGTATGTGTGCGCAGAATTGTAGTGCAAAAGTGGTGCTGCTGTTGGTATTACCAGTGGAGTTTGCAACAACATCTTGCAGGGTATCCTCACTTCCTTACAGGAGTGCTCGTGTTTAGGGTTCCAGCCAACCAGACATGCCCTCTTCCGAGATACTATAAGAGGTAACAGGCCAGTTCCAGTTTTCTGTTTTTCTTTTCCAGTGGACACACAACACTGCATAGCTCTGTTCAGGTTAGTGTGTGTGGGAGGTTGCTCGGTCCCTTTAGTTTGTAAAAAAAAAAAGGGGGGGTTGTCGTTCTGCATTCCTTTGAGTTCACTTGACTACACTGATATCTCCCTGTTGTTTCTCCGTGGCCCCATTTTGGCTGCAGTCCTGTTAGCCCTCAACCACTTGAGTTTGCTATTAGAAGGAAATACTAATACTAACAACACGGATAATACTAATGACGATGATGCTATTTCAAACCCATTTTTTGGTCACCTGCACTGGCTAGCTAGAGCACTTAAGTGCCCCCGGCACACACAAACCCAAAGAGACCATAAGATACGATGTATGAATTGGATGCCGACAGACTTGCAAATGCTGGTGCCCCAATGGCTTCCCATGGAGCACTAGCCTGCCAATCTCCCTGTTTTATTTTTCCCTCAAAAGCTGGCAGACATGCCATAAATGGGCAAGCCAGAGAGATGCTTGCTCCCCCGTTAAGTGGATTAGGCAGTCACCTGCAGCCACAGGTTTCTGCAGGAGGGAGGTTCGAACCGCAGCAATCATGAATCCTGCCTCAGGCCATGTGGCCTTCCTCCTTCCTGCATCTTTTGGTGTGTCAGCTGCCAGGCTCTGGAAGCCACCACCAGCTGCGCTGCCAGTTTCTTTCTTCTCCTGCTTCGACATTTTATTTCTTTTTCCTAGGAAGGCTCATTAAGAGGAAGTCTGACAGCCACCCCTCCATCCTCTGTCTTCCTTCGCCTATAAATCTGCGAGAGACTAGAACATGAAAGTCTCTCTTTAGCATTAAGGGATTTTGCAGTGTCCTGACAAGTCGTTTTCAAATTCGAAATAATCAGATGAATGGAAAGGTAATATATCTGCTGACTACAAATGGGTCCTTTAATCCAGTCTGCCGGCTCACAGCAAGAGCAATTCAGATTTCTCTCTCTCTCTCTGCCCCCATGAATTAATGATCAGATAAAACACAATGGTGCCTTCTCCCCCCACTCCTCATTCACAGTCAAACATTACTTGGATTCGATGGAAAAGTGTATGTCTTAATAAACCTGGTTAAATTGGAAGCGGTTTCCATCAGAGATGATGTCAACTGCAGAGTGATTGGGGAGGCAAGGTTGGGTGACTTGTGGTACCCAACCATCAAAGGGAATTCGGAACTTATCTTGAGATCTTCGACATGCAAAGAAAGCTCAGCGCAAGATGAACGTCTGGAACAAGAGGACTGGGAGAGGTGTCCTGGGTGGATGGCTACCTCTGAAGGAACATTGGAAATTATAAACCAGATTGAGCCTAACTATAAAATTATAAACTATATCGAGCCTAGCTATCAGTGAAGGCTGGTGGCTCCAATATCAGCGGGGCTGCGTATCTCCTCTGGATTTTACCCTGAACTTTTAAGGAGATATCCATGGGGCTGAACCTAATTTTTTTTGGGGGGATAGGGTCCAGCACCACGGATAGCTCCTTAAAAGTTCAGAGTAAAATCTGGAGTGGATACACAGCCTCACTGACCTTGGAGCCACCCGCTGGAGTGGATACATAGCTCCACTGCTAGCTATCAGCAGTTGTTGTTACTATTCACTAGTGAAATGCATGTCGGTATGATGGGCAGGAAGAGTGTGGAAAGATAGACAGAGATAGACATAATGTTTCATTAAGTCTCTGTGCCACTAGGTCTGGAAAACAAGGGAGCAGGCAGGAGGCTGAACAGATGGTTAGCAGGAAAAGGAGCTAGCAGCAAGATTTTGTTTACATGGTGTCTCCGAAGGGTCTGTGGTTTGCAAGAAGTTTCAGTTTTCAGAAATGTTGGCAAGTTGCTCAGCAGAAGGAACAAGGGCAAAGGTGAGCCCTCATGATCGGTCAGTTGCAAGAGCACAGGCTAGCTTTAGCACATAAAAAGTTCAGGCAAAAAGACAGTTTTGGGGAGTGTAGAGGAAGGCTGAAAGAGAGAGGAAGGTTGGAAGGAAAGATGAGTCAGGAAGAGAAAGATAAGCACACAGAGATGCTTGGGAGAAGCTGAATGTTTGGAAAAGTCAAGAACTCTGACAGTAAGATATTGCTGGGATGAACTTAAGAGAAAATAGGGACCCGGTCTAGTTAAACATGAGCTGCATGTGTTTACCCTGGTTATTTTCTTTGCTCCTATGGTTTTGGTGTGTGTGTGTGTGCACGCACGCACTGTAACTATTCAGATGTTAAAACTTTTTTCCTAATAATAACTTTGTCATCTCACCCCACACCAAAACACCAAACCCTACACTACTAAAAGGTATTCACAAGAGACCCAGAGAGTTTTAAGGCTGTTTGATGGAAGCAGCCAGGCTGCTTTTTGGTGGTAGCAGAAAGGTCATCGGAAGGGGAAGGCAAACAGGTGTGGGGCATTCTGTTTGGCCTGGCCTCCCTTACACACATGGACCAGGGTGTAGCTGGCCCTATGACGGGATTAGACAAATTAATGGAAGATCAGGCTATGAACGGCTTCGAGTCTTGATGACTATATGTTAGCTCCAGCAGATACCAGGGATGGGGACTCGGACTCTAGGACTCGACTCGTGAGTCGGACTGAGCCCCCCCTCTGACTCGAGTCCCACTTGAGTCCCAATATTTTTAATGGGACTCGAGACTCGACTTGGGACTCAAGACCAAGGACTCTTCAACATCCCTGGGCTGTGCCAGAAGGAGTGGAGAGAAGTGCGATCGCCGGCAAAGATTTTATTTTTTAAAATCATTTTCCTAAAATGCAACCTTTCAGACATTTTGGGTTTGGCTGCCTCTGCCTGCCTGTTTGGGGTTCCCAGCCTGCCTGGTCTCTTCTTAACCAGTTCCACAGTGTGAATTGTCCAAGACAAACTGCCTCTCTGCCTGCCTGCTTTGGGGTCCCATGCCTCCTCTGCCTGCCTGGTTATTTTGGGTTTGTCTGCCTGGTCTGTTCTTGTCAAAATCAGTTGCAGAGTTTTGAAATAAAAAGGCACACTTGTGCCTAGAAATTATTTAAGCCACACATCTGAAGTAGCCTTATTTTGTTGGGGAAAAAACCCATTGATTTTAATAGGGACTCGTGGAGTCAGCTTTGGGAGTGACTCGGGACTCGGGACTTCGGGACTTGGGACTTGGGACTCGGGACTTGGGACTCGGGAGTCACCATTTTGGACCAAGGACTCGGACTCGAGACTCGGGTCCAAAGACTCATTGTGACTCGACTCGTGACTCGAGACCAAGGACTCTTCAACATCCCTGACAGATACCAGTTGCAGTGGAACAACAGTGGGAGTGGGCTGTAGGATGCTGGGCTAGATAGACCATTAGTTGGTCTTTGCTACTTAGTGACCTTATGAAGTTCTTCAAGCTGTGTAGAAAGTCACCGAAAAGAAGTTACTCAGAATGGCAATTGGCAATAATGGCATCTCCTGGCCTTTACAATGTAGGAAGCAGCAGGAAGGGGAGTAAAAGGAGAAGCGGACCAAATGGAGGACACGCTTGTGATGGGTTAAGAGTGGCAGAGGAACAGCTTGGAGGACGTGCATGGGATGAAATGACAGGTTGGCATTTATTCCTGTCTGCAGTCTGTCGGACATCTGCCTCCTCATTGATGTTTCGGTGGGGTCAGTTATGAGCAATCATCATTTTTTTGTATACACAGAGGGCTTTTCATCTTGAGGAGAGAAAGGTTCCTTTCCTTATGTTTCAGCCTCTTTCCTTAATTATGCTTAATGGTGTTCTTTCTCAGCCCAACGCACAGCAGAACAGCTGTCACGGGAGCGGGAACCTTCTCCTCTCAAAGTTTAATGACACATCAATTAGCATCAAAGGTAGCACCAGCAATTGCTGGTTCCTAATGAGTATGGATTGAGCTTTGTGTGGCGCTTTTTAAATTTTATTTTACTTCTGTCATCCTCGAGAGAGTGGAACGAATGGCGGAAAATGAATGCAAAGGGTGGGTGAAGAGTCCCGTTAAACTTGGAAGAAGTTGCACTCTCAGGAAACGATGACCTTGAAGATCAGAATAGATTCTGTTGATTAGCCATAGCCAGCCACACACTTCTGCAGATAACTGGTGGCCCTATAAATAGTGGAGGCTGGTGGCACCAATGTCAGCGGAGCTGCGTATATGCTCCGGATTGCACGCCGAAACTTTTAAGGAGCTATCCATGGTGCTGAACCTAGTTTGGGGCATAAGTTACGCAAATTGCAGCCGCTTTTAACCTATCTTACGTCATTTTCTATGTAAAAAAGCGCTCTGGAGGGAACCCAGAAAGTCCAATGAGCATCTCGGCTGGTGCTCGCTTTTGGCCTGGCTTGATAGTCATGGCGTCAGCGCTCACTGAGTGCGCTGCGAGTCGGGTGGTGGGAGGATCGCCCACCACTATGAGATGTCATAGATCATAGAGTTGGAAGGGGCCTACAAGGCCATCGAGTCCAACCCCCTGCTCAATGCAGGGAACTAGAGGAGGGGGTCCAAGTAATAACCAGGCTTGACCCTGCTTAGCTTTCCACGCTCAGACAAGCTGAGCCAGCGTAAGCCACAGGCCTGTATGTTGGTGGCTCCAATGGTTAGTGGTGCAGTGCATCCACCCTGGGCTGTAGTCTGAACCTTTAAGGAGCTATCCATGGTACTGAACCTAGGCTGGGACTAGGGTTCAGGACCAATGGATAGCTCCTTTAAAGTTTAGACGCTGCCCCACTGACGTTGGTGTGTCAGTTTCATGTTAAGGGTGTGTGCTGAGTGAAAAGGGGTAGGTGTTTGTTTTTTTTAAAACAACAACAACAACACTTAGATGGTGCTCACAGTGGTGAAGTGGTGTCAGGGCTCACAGGGATGAAGTGCCAGGACTTTTTTTATTAGCAGGTATGCTGACGTCATCCACCCCTCCCCACAGACTCTGAATCATAGAATCATAGAATCAGAGAATCAGAGAAAAGTAGAGTTGGAAGGGGCCTACAAGGCCATCGAGTCCAACCCCCTGCTCAGTGCAGGAATCCAGGTCAAAGCCTCCCTGACAGATGGCCGTCCAGCTTCACCTTGAATGCCTCCAGAGTGGGAGAGCCCACCACCTCCCTAGGTAGTTGGTTCCATTGTCTTATTGCTCTGACAGTCAGGAAATTTTTCCTGATGTTAAGGTGGAATCTGGGTTCCTGTAACTTGAGCCCATAATTCCGTGTCCTGCAAACTGGGATGATCGAGAAGAGATCCTGGCCCTCCTCCGTGTGACATCCCTTCAAGTACTGGAAGAGTGCTATCATATCTCCCCTCAGTCTCCTCTTCTGAAGGCTAAACATGCCCAGTTCTTTCAGTCTCTCCTCGTAGGGCCTTGTTTCCATCCCTTTCATAGAAACTAGAAATTAAGTTGGACGGGCCTACACGGCCATCGAGTCAAACCCTGTTCAATGCAGAAATCATAGGTCAAAGCATATGGAAAGAATGTTGTCCAGCTGCATTGAATGCCTCCAGTATTGGGGAGCCCACAACATCCTAGGTAGTTGATTCAATTTGTCTATGCTCGACAGCAGGAAATTTTCTGATGTTAGGTGGAATCTAGGTTCCTGTAACGTGCAGCCCATTATTCCGTTGTCCTTGCCAAATGGGATGAAGGAAGAGATCTTGCCCTCCTATGTGTGGACATCCCTTCAAATACTGGAAGAGTGCGATCATATCTCCCCTCAGTCTCCTCTTCTGAAGGCTAAACATGCCCAGTTCTTTCAGTCTCTCCTCATAGGGCCTTGTTTCCAGTCCCTTTATCATCCTTGTTGCCCTCCTCTGAACCCTCTCCAGTTTGTCTATGTCCTTCTTAAAGTGAGGTGCCCAGAACTGGACGCAGTACTCAAGATGAGGCCTAACCAGTGCCGAGTAAAGGGGGAATTATCACTTCCCGCGATTTGGAAGCTATACTTCTATTAATACAGCCCAAAATTGCATTTGCCTTCTTTGCAGCCACATCGCATTGCTGGCTCATATTCAGTTTGTGATCTACCACAATTCCAAGATCCTTCTCACTTGTAGTATTGTTGAGCCAAGTGTCCCCCATTCTGTAACTCTGCATTTGGTTTCCTCTCCCTAGGTGCAGCACTTGGCATTTATCCCTATTAAATTTCATTCTGTTGTTTTCGGCCCAGCGCTCCAGCCTATCGAGGTCACTTTGGATTTTGTTCTGTCTTCCAGAGTATTAGCTGTTCCACCCAACTTTGTGTCATCTGCAAATTTGATAAGCATTCCCTGTACCTCCTCATCCAAGTCATTAATAAAATGTTGAAGAGCACCGGGCCCAGGACCGAGCCTGTGGTACCCCGCTCGTTACCTCCCCAGTTTGAGAAGGAACCATTGATAAGCACTCTTTGAGTCCGATTCTTTAGCCAATTGTGGATCCCCTGATATGTTCCATCTAGCCCATCTTAGCTAGCTTACTAATCAGGATATCATGAGGCACTTTGTCGAAAGCTTTGCTGAAGTCCAGGTATAATGTCCACAGCATTCCCACAGTCCACAAGGGAGGTTACCCGATCAAAAATGAGATCGATTAGTCTGACAGGATTGTTCTTGACAAATCCATGCTGGCTTTCTAGTAATCACTGCATTGTTTCAAGGTGCTTGCAGACTGACTTCTTATAATCTGCTCAAAAATCTTCCCGGGGATTGATGTCAGACTGACTGGCCTATAGTTCCCAGGTTCCTCTTTGCCCTTTTGAAGATGGGAAAACATTTGCCCCTCCAGTCGTCTGGCACTTCACCTGTCCTCCATGATTCTCAAAGATAATAGACAGGGTTCTGAGAGTTCTTCTGCCAGTTCCTTATTACTCTAGGATGCAGCTCATCAGGCCCTGGAGATTTAAACTCGTTCAGAGTAATCAGGTGCTCCTTGACCATTTGCCTATCAATCTCAAGCTGCAATTCTGCCCCTTCAGTCTGCACTTCAGGTTTGCCAGGGGGGTCATAGACCCTCTTTTGGGAGAAGACCGAGCCCCAAATCCTTGTTGCCCTCCTCTGAACCCTCTCCAGTTTGTCTACGTCCTTCTTAAAGTGAGGTGCCCAGAACTGGACGCAGTACTCAAGATGAGGCCTAACCGGTGCCGAGTAAAGGGGAATTATCACTTCCTGCGATTTGGAAGCTATACTTCTATTAATAGCATTTGCCTTCTTCGCAGCCACATCGCATTGCTGGCTCATATTCAGTTTTGTGATCTACCACAATTCCAAGATCCTTCTCACTTGTAGTATTGTTGAGCCAAGTGTCCCCCATTCTGTAACTCTGCATTTGGTTTCCTCTCCCTAGGTGCAGCACTTGGCATTTATCCCTATTAAATTTCATTCTGTTGTTTTTGGCCCAGTGCTCCAGACTCTGTTCCCTCTGAGCTTAGATGCAATCTTCACAGTAGCTGGGTGGGTGGGTGTTGGGAAGTGAATTTTCCCAGCAACGATATAGTGCTCCCTGTTGTAATGCAAAGTATGTTGGGGTGGCCTGGTCTTGAATTAAGACCCATTTGCTTTACAAAAGCCCTGATATGGATCGACAGAGCTGCCTGAAGTTTTGGGTTTTCGAATGCCTGCACTTCCAAATGTACCACTACATCACTGGGTGCTAATATTCACTTTTAAAAATATTGTTATGACCCATGCACCCCAGTCCTCGGAGCAGTGAGAGCTCTGGGGGTGGGGGTGAGGGAGTGTTTTGCCCAGAGTTGGTTTCCTTGCAGTGAGGCAACTGGAGGCTTATCAATTTTGGTGATATACACAAGTTGAGCATGACTAGAGGTTAACAGAACACCAACAGACTCGTTCAGTTTCTAGGGGGCTTTATGCAGCTTCTTCAGAGCTTCCTCAGTCTGATCTTTTTTTTAATCTCTCCCACAAATTGGTCTTCACGGGAACACAGCTTGATGACCTCATCCTCAGAGAATTGATGGCTGAGGATGTAAGTCATGCCCCCTTCTGGAAACAGTTTAACTAACTGTTGTTAAAGTTAATCTTCATAATAAAGGGAAGTCCTGGGCACTTTACTAGGATTATTTGCAAGTCCAAGGCTCTCCCTAGGTGACCTACACTGATAGAAAACTCATTCACAGAAATCTCAAGAGTCAAGAATCACACCATTGGAAGGTGTCCAAGAAGGACATTCAGACCAAACCCCCAAATGTACAGTGATATCAGTTGGTCCCATCTTTCAAATTGGATTTTGCATTTCCATGCCATTGTTTTCTTGGATGCTCTGCTTCCTTCTTAATGAATGTCATATGGGTGACTTATCAGGGATCCCATGGTGAATGAGGTGAAGTTACTGCTCTTTAGTAACTGAAGTTATGTAGGCAGACACAACTCATCAGATTTGCCTATGATGTAATCACTGAGGGCATTCGAGAATGAGGGCAAGTGAGGGCAATTTTTTTTTTTAAAACAAAGACACATTTTCATGACTGCTGAAGTCTTCCTGAAAAGAAGATGTCTATTTAAAAAATAAAATAAAATGGACAGTAGATTATTTTGACTTATCCTGAGTTTTTCCCTCTGTGGCATGTGTGTTTCCCACACTGGCAATGGTCTTTCTCCCTGATCTATTGATTGGATCGTGTGCAGAAAAGTTAGAGCAAGTGAACAAATATCTAAAACTCCTATCTATCAGCTGGGTGATTTTTCATGGGAATTTCTCCTTTCTTGCAAGGTCATCATTCAAGCCACACATCAAACCTCTCAACGTTTCAGCTCTGTTCTGGATATGACCATCACAGCCTATTCTTTTTCTCCTTCAGTGTGCTGTTGCTGGAAACGTAGGTGATCTCTCTCACTTGTCATTCAGGAAGCATTTTAAAATGGAAGATGGCAGAGTTTTTATGAGTGTCCTGTTTGGATGGCATGGGATATCAGTCTTGCTAAGCACTTGCTATCAACCCAGTTAATCATGCATTACATCATTATCGCTCATTAAGGCCAGCAATGGAAACTGAACCACCTCTCACTGATTTTAAAATTAGGGAACATCCGAAGCTCTGCATTTGCTCCGACCTTCACAAATAAAATGCTTTTGTGTAAGTAAACGAGATGATCCTCTAAGGCAGTCTTGGGCAAGTTGTGACTCTCTTAACCAGACGCAGCCCTTAGGCTATGGCTTGTGTTCTGCTTGGTCACAGAGCTTGATTATTTCTGCCATCCATATAAGTGTAGGGGTGGGAGATAATCATCATCATCATCATCATCATCATCATCATCATCATCATCATCTCTATACCGTACAATGGTTAAAGCTCTTTGGGTGGTTCACAAAATGTACAAACCACAAATACAAGATAATAAAAGCATCGTATAAAATTTTTCACATAGAAAACTTAAAACAATTTAGGGCACAATCCACTGGGGATGCCCATAAGCCTCTGAACTTGGAGGATTATGGGCATCCTATGTAGGGTGGGAGGAGTGCAGAGGCGATCTTCACCTCCCTGTTCCTCCCGCCGTGCAAATCAGCTAGAAAGTCAATTTCAGCCATCTAGCTGCGATGCTTTGGACGGGGAGGGAAGGAGACTGGAGCACTACCAGGATACATCGTATCCTGGTGGACCCCTCTTCACCTCCCCGCCCCCTGGAATGCTCTCTTTACCCAAGTACTTTGGGATTTTCATGTAAAAAGAAAAAAAAGATGAAGCTCGCAATCTGACATGGACACAAGTTGGATTGAGCTTCAAGGTGGAACTTGGAGAACCTCAACGAGTTCAGGTTTTGTTGGTTTCCGCATCCTTACGTGGTTGAACTGATAAATAATGGCTTGAATGAGGCAGTCTGCCACCTGTCGTAAATCCGTCCAGTTCCAAGATAAGCTGTAGTCGTTATCACAGTCCGAGGGTCAAAGCCAAAATATGTCATTCCGAAATACAGCAAACATAAACCAGTTCGGGATCAGGCAAAGTCGTGCTCAAGGTCGTTCCAAGGTACAAGTCTGAGGTCGGGAATGTCAGGATAGTCTGGGTGTAGCAGTAACAAACAATTGCTTCCAGAATCTCAGTGTGTTTGGGACCTGCCTTTTGAGCAGGCGCTGATTGGTAAGGCTGCCCAGCTGGGTAAGGCTGCACTTAGCCGGGCCCCACCCCAAACACACTCCGGCACGGCTGGTCTCTGTCTGACCTACTGGAGGCACAACACCACCCTTTCCTCGTTCTTTTTGTCTCTTTCCCCCTTATCTAGTGGCCAGTCTTCATCTGCGCCACCCAGTCCCAGCTGCAGCTTCCTCAGGCAGATGGTACAGCACATGACCGCGCAACGACCACTTGGTCATAAAAGCGTGCCGTCTGTGCCTGTCCTGACTTAGCCATTCTCAGCAGTGCTGGGGCTTGTGCAAGCATGAGGAGTCCAGATGGAGCATCAGACTGCCCCACTGCAGCCTGGTAAGTGGTGGTGTGCCCTGTTGAATCCTCACAGGGCATTATGTCGCAAATTAGAAAGGAATGCCACTGGGCTATCTCATCTTTAATGGGAGTCTCCCTCAACCCCAATTCTTAAAATTTGCTCCCTCAAGGATTAATCCAATCTTTGGGGCGGGGGGGAGTCTTGGCCACACCCTGAAAATGGACAAAAAGGCTGGGCTGCATATTTTGGCCCAGAGTTATGTGGTAAGACATGATCATGATGGCATGTCATGAAGACCAATCAACATGCCAAGAAATAGCAACTCATGGTGGCTTCATCATGCGAGAATCAAACCAGCTGTCCGGATTGGTCCACACTTTGGTAGAAGAGCAGGTGGAGCCCATCAAGAGATGATAAGTATGCTAAAGTTTCTTTGGTGTGTGACATTCATGAGTCCTTCCTTTCCAGATTGCTTCTTCCATTAGCAAACTATGGCAACTGATTGAAGACGCGTGCCTGATCCATCAATCCAGTGTGTCCCCCCTCCCCCAATGCAGGTTCTCCTCCGCCTGAAAATGCAATGGCTGCCATTTGTTATTAAAACATTCCCGATGGTACCTCCCGTTAGAGTGGGGAAGGAAAAAAATGACTTGTGGTTTATACCCATTGGTTTCCCTTGCCCTTGATAGCACAACTTACAAATGAACAGTGATTGTGTAATTCATTCCTGCAATGTTCATTTTTATTTATAATCCAAAAGCAATTAAATTCTCTTTTATACCACATTGTCCGGGTGACAGATGCACACTGGATGGTTGATGGCTGACATAAATCATCTCACGATCAAAGCGCCTGTTGACTTGAGAGCCTGTACTTTGCAGCAGATGCCTCCCCAGACATGGTGACAGGGAAATTCTTCACATTGGGTCTCATTTCTGCTAACCTCCTTGCTTCACTCTGACTTGGGAAGCTGACAGCTTGGTTATTTTTATGACAGCTGGGATTTTTCAAACGGATATTTACAAAAGGTACCAAGTGTGTCACTTTATCGCTTAAACCAAATAATGCCTTTGATATCCAACAGGTCTATTAAAATGTACCGGAGCGTTGCTCATGCATGGGAAACTGGGGAAGTGAGCATAACGGTTTCATCATGTATAACAGAAATGATGTGAACAGAACAATATTTTTATACTTAATTTGGCCACAAACAAAGCTGGATTTTCTTTATTGTATGGGAGCTGCCCTGGAGCTGAGGCTGAGAGAGGAAAACCAACTCCATTGCTTGGAGATGCAGATGTATTGCCTTTTCTCATGGGAGACTGGCAATCAGGAGAGAGCTGGGGAGGAAACAGGAAGTGAGCATCCACTTGGGAGGAAGCAGGAAGTGGGGTTTGGCTGGTGAAGGACAGCTAAGCCAGGCAGTATTCCTTTGAAATCTTGCTAGTTACCTGGAGTGGAAACTAAACCAAGAGGAGGGGAAAGAAAGCCTGGTGTTGTTTAACCTCCTTCCATCTGCCAAAGGACTTCTCTAAGAACCCCCTATCCACCAATCCCCTATCCACCATTCACTTATCTAAGAACCCCCTATCCCCAATCCCCCCCTATCCACCATTCCCCTATCCACCCAGAAAGACATCTTGGGGTTGTGGTGGACAACTGGATGAAAATGTCGACCCAGTGTGCAGCTGCTGTGAAAAAGGCAAACTCTGTCTTCTTAGGCATAATTAAGAAAGGAATTGAAAATAAAGCTGCCAAGATTCTTCCTGCCCTTATACAAATCTATGGTGCAACCACACTTGGAATACTGTGAACAGTTCTGGTCACCAGCACCTAAAAAAAGGACATTGTAGAGTAGGAAAAGGTGCAGAACAGGGCAGCTAAAATGATCAAGGGGCTGCAGCAACTCCCTTATGAGGAAAGGTTACAGATAGCAGCGGGGATTGTTTAGCTTAGAAAAAAGGGGAGTAAGGGGAGACATGATAGAGGTGTGGAGGAAGTGGATATGGAAACATTTATCTCCATCTATATATATAAAAGAAGGTGGCCTGACTGACTGATTGACTGACTCATCAATGCCCAGCTCAAACCGTTTAATCTAGGAACGTGAAATTTTGAAGGGACATTGCTTTTATGACGTAGACCCCCACTAAAGAAGGATTTTGGGAAATTCCGTCCCTAAGGGGGTGAAAAAAGGCAGGCAAAATCGCCCCACTCTCACATCTGCAGTTCTGCAAATAGGCCTCACCTCATAATTGCTGCAGGAGCCAACTTGCTGCAGGAGTCAATAGCAGCAGTTATGCAAACAGTCCATACGACACTTAGAATGTTCGTATGAATTCCTGCAAGGGTCAATAGGGCTGGGTATGCAAATCTCCCCTAGGCCATTTAGAATGTTCTCTGAGGGGGTGAAAAGGGAAGGAAACTTTTTACATGACGGGTGAAAAAGGAGGGAAACTTTTTACATGACTGACTGACTGTTGTGTAGGGGGCATCGTCACATAGGCTCCATCACATTTAGACGGATGTACCCCAAACTTGGCATGCTCACTCTTCATCACCTGTAGACTCTCAGGATTAACCTGATTTTTCTTTAAGAACAGATATTTCTGTCACAAAAGATTTCTGCTGCCAGCACCCAGCCTAAACGTTACACTTTCAGTCAGAGACACTGCATCTTTTCCATACATGTTTCTTTTAAAAACAATTATACCAAATCCTAAAATCCACGCAAGCGCAGCTGCGAGCAACAGCTAGTCTCTCATAATATGAAAACCCAATGGGGTCATCCCATGAAGCTGATTGGTGGAAGATTCAGGACAGATAAAAGGAAGTACTTCTTCACACAACACATAGTTAAACTATGGAATTCATTTCCACAAGATGTGGTGATGGCCACCAATTTGGACAGCTTAAAGGTGAATTGGACAAATCTATGGAGGAGAAGTCTATCAATGGCTACTTGTCCTAATTGGCTATATGCTTCTTCCAGTATCAGAGGCTGTATGTGTATGTACTCCAGTTGCTGGGGAACATGGGTGGGAGGGTGCTGCTGTACTCATGTCCTGCTTGTGGGTTTCCCGTGGGCAGCTGGTTGGCCACTGTGTGAACAGAATGCTGGACTAGATGGACCCTTGGTCTGATCCAGCAGGGCTCTTCGTAATGTTCTTATGTTCTTAACATTTCATAGAAGAAAGTAGGGGCATGCTTGTAACACCCTCTTCTTACACCAAGGATCCAAAAGGCACCAAGTATGTCACTTTATTGCTTAAACCAAATAATGCCTTCATTATCCAACAGGTTTATAAAAATGTACCAGAGCGTCGTGCATGCACAGGAAACTGGGGAAGTGAGCATAATGGTTTCATCATGTATAACAGAAATGATGTGAACAAAACAAGGATCCATTTGTGAACGTTGGAGTAGTGGTAGTTTGAAGTGCAGAGGTCATCATGGCAGGCTCTGTGGCCATCACCCCAAGAGAATCCACAGCCCTGCTTCCATGCCTCTGTTATTTATATACAAAGCTGCTAACACTCTCGTTAAAAAATCTCCCTCATGAAACCCAGGCATCCAAAACAATCAAGCAAGCAAGCAAGCAAGCAAACAAACAAACAAAGCACTAATAAAAATCTCCCAGTTAAGTTCATGGGACATGACTGCAATTCTATGCATAGTTAGCGGGGAGATGGCTCCTTGAACTCAGTGGTGTGCTTACTTCCGACTGCATAGGTTCAGCTTGTAAAACAACATTGGGTTGCATCCAGACACGATCAAGCTTAGAATCATGACTAACAAGTGCCATGGCTTTCAGTGGGCCTACATCAACCTACCCAGACACTACGATCTACATCTGAGGCCTTCCTCTGAGTGCCTCCTCCGAGGGAGGCTTGGAAGGTAGCCACAAGAGAAAGGGCCTTCTCAGTGGTGGCCCTTCGATAATGGAATGCTCTCCCTACTGAGGTCTACCTGGTGCCAACACTGTCATCTTTTTGGTACCAGGTTAAGGTTGTTTTCTACTCCCAGGCATTTGACAGCATGTGATAGGGCATTTATGCCAGCTGTTTCTATCATGTCCAGTATCTTACTGCAAGTGTTTAAATTATTTTTAAAATTTTGTATGTTAAAGCTTTTATATTCTGTTTTTATTATCTTGTATTTGTGGTGTGTAATTTGTGTGAACAGCCCAGCTATTGGGTGGTTATGTGGGATTACCTCTCCCCAGCACTGCCACCACCTATGGGGAAACTGCTCCTTCACTGGGCAGTCCCAGCTATTGTATGTGGTTTCTTATTTATAGGAAATGCTTATATTTCTGGGCCCAAGGAACTCTCTATCAGTATATCTCACAGTTCCACAAGCTGACCCTTTTCTGTTGCCACCAATTCTGTTAGAATACTTTAAAACCTTCTAGTAGCTGATACAAGAGGCTTAGGCATGAGATGAGCACCAACACTAGAGACAAGGTGAGCTATGAAACAAGTAATTTATTAAAGGGATATTTTGCACATAGGGGATTACTAGTATTTACTTTGGGGGTTTTACAAGAGTGCTTAGTGAAAATTCTTAAGAACTCAAGAGAAACTGTTGCTGCTACAAGCCTCTTAATGACTTCTTTTACCTCAGGCCAAATTGCCTAAACCTCCACCCTAGCCAAATACACTTACAACCAGGTCCAGCTTCTGGATACAGTCTTCCTCCGACACCAAAGCTCCTCCTGTTGTATTTCTGGCTGTTTGGACAGTTTATCTGGGTTTTTACTGCCTGTTTGAATATAACCTTCTTCTGGCAAGATCTTAGGACAGCCTCCTGGCATCACACAGCCACCTGCTTCCTAACCTGATCTTCGCCAGCCACGTATGGTTATCCCACAGAGAAAGAATAACTTAACATCCAGGCCTTAGCTATTCACATTCTCCTCAGCTTTCTTCTAGTCCTTTTACAACACCACACAACAATCAGCAGACCGTCTTCCACCCCACAGACTACCACAGACTGACTCCCAGCTTTCAACTGTCCTACCTTAACTGTCATTTCCCAACCATTTCCCCCCACCTAGCTAGAAGCCCCAGCCAATCAGAATCAAATTTACCTGATCCAGGCCCCATCTAACAATATTCAAAGCAATTGTCTCTCTCTTGCCCTTCAGAACAGCACTAACCAACTACTACACAGGCCTTTGACAGTAACAAAACAAGGTCTCGAGCCTACTCAGATACATTATTGCCTCTCAGAGGACACACAAAGTAAACATTACATAACAATAATTATATACAGGGTATGAAGATGATGATGATGATGATGATGATGATGATGATGATAATGATAATAATAATAATAATAATAATAATAATAGTAGTAGTAGTAAAATCATGACTAAGTTTTGATCCAGCAGTTTGAACTTTAACAAAAGATCTTCAGCAAGTTGAAATGTCATCTATAGCTTTTAATTAGAAATGCAAGTCATCTTGCAAAGCAGTGTTACCATTTAAACCATTAGCATGAAGTAGAAAACACATCAAAGGAAAGGAAAGGAATGTCCAGCCTCTGCTTAATTATTTTCTTCATTTTCGGACTTTCTCTGTGCTAATCTGGCATGTGTAACTGAGACCTGGGTGGATGAACAGGGAGAAGTTCGGGTGAAATCCTCTGTATGTTTAGATAGAAAATTCCTTCAACACCCATCAGTCCTCAGCCAACCATGCTAGGAGTTGTAGGACTTTTTCCTGTCTAAACATGCATAGGATTGCACCCATAGTCTCTCCCAAGTACCAACAGAGGTAACTGGTTCAGCATTAAGGTAGATGACTTAGGGCTGGGCATCATCATCATCATCATCATCATCATCATCATCATCATCATCATATTTTGCCATGGTCTATAGGAATTCTGTCTCTCTCTCCTGACTCCCTGTCCATCTGACTACCAGTGTGGAGTGTTTGAATCTTGTGCTGAGCCAGCAGGACAGATTGAGGATTCTGCTGGTGTACTGCCTACCCCACAGCCCAGCAGTCTCCCTACCTGAGCTGCCAAAGGTGGCCTTGGATGGGATGCTGAGGTCCCCCAAGCTGCTGGTTTTGGGGGACATCAACATTCATGCTGAGGGCACCTTGTCTGGGATGGCTCAGGATTTCATGGCCTACATGACAACCATGGGACTGTCCCAACATATCATTGATTTAACACATGTAGCAGAATATGCTCTAGACATATTTTTTCAGTTGGTCATGGGGATGGTGATCTGAAGGTGGGGGACATTGAATTGGTCACTTTGTAATGGTCAGCTTACCTCCTGTTGAGGTTTAGACTGATGGTAGCTTTCCCCTCTCTGCAAGGGTGTGGGAGCTATTAAGATGGTCTGCTCCCCAGAGGCTGATGGTTTCCAGACAGCTCTGGGTTTTTTTTTCCAGCTGATATGGCTGACTCTCCTGTCAAAAACCTGGTTGATCTGTGGAATGCAGAAATGTCCCAGGCAGTTTACATGATTGCTCCTGAATTCCCTCTCTGCAGTAGAGCACATACAGAGAGCGATGAAACGAAATAGGAGATTGCTTGAGTTGAGATGGAGGAAAACTCCTAGTCGATGTAATGAAACACTGCTGAGCGCCTAGCTATATATATATATATATATATATATATGCCTCTATGTTTGCAAGGCACTTCCAAGATAAAATTTCTTGCATCCACCAGGACTCGTAGTGTCTAGGCAGGCTTCATATCGGGAGAGGCGCTCCATCAGGTATTGTGGGTGCAACAAGCCATGGAAGGCTTATAGGTTAAACCCAGCACCTTGAACTGGGCTCAGAAACTTACAGGCAGTCAATGCAAGCAGGGCCAGAGTTGGTGTTATATGCGCAGACCTTCTGGTCCTGGTTATTAATCTGGCTGCAATATTTTGCAAACTTCATTGCTATACCAAGTGAATCAGGTGAGGTATCCAGAGTACAGCCTTGCCCAGTTTTCTTGGATGACTTTCAGTTGGCACAGCTTGAAGATGTTGACAAAGTGCTTTGATAGGTTCAAGCAGCCACTTCCATACTGGATCCTTGACCCTCTTGGCTTATAAGAACTGTCAGGGAACAGCTGGTTGGCCAAGGGAGGTGATTAGTGCTCCTTGTGAGATGGAGTGGTCCTGGGCCACCTGAAAGAGGCAGCAGTGAGACTACCCCTGAAGAAATCCTTCTTGGACCCAGTAGATCTTAATAACTTTAGGGTGCTGGCAAATGTTCCTTTCCTGAGTAAAGTCCTTGAGTAGGTGGTTGCAAACTAGCTCCAGATACTCTTGGATGAGACTGATTATCTGGATCCATTGCAGTTGGGGTTCAGGCTGGGTTTTGGCATGGAAACAGCCTTGGTCACCCTGTATGATGACCTATGTCGAGAGAGAGAGACAGGGGGAGTGTGACACTGTTGGTTCTCCTTGATCTCTCAGCGGCTTTTGATACCATCAACCATGGTATCCTTCTGGGGCAACTGCTCTGAGCTGTGAGTGGGGGGTACTGCATAGGAGTGGTTCTGCCAGCTTCTTGGCTGGCTGGCTGTAGAAGGCGGTACTTGAGGATTGGTGCCTGGCCCCATGGATTTTCCAGCATGGGGTTCCTCAGGGGTTAGTTCTATCCCCCATGCTATTTAACATCTATAAGAAACCATTGAGTGGAGTCATCCAGAGTTTTGGAGTGCACTGCCATCAGTATGCTGATGACAAACAACCAAGCTTCTTCTTTTTTCCATCTTCATCAGTTGAGGTATGGATGTGCTAGATCAGTTTTTGGCTGTGACAATAGACTGGATGAGGGCAAATAAACTGAAGCTCAATCCAGACAGGACTAAGATGCTGTTAGTGGGTCGTTCTTCTGACCTGATAGATGGTGTTCACCCTGTTCTGGATGGGGTCGCACTCCCCCAGAGCAGCATGTTCATAGCTTGGGGGTTCTTCTGGAGCCATCTTTGTTACTTGAGGTTCAGGTGGTCTCAGTGGCATGGAGTGCCTTGTATCCTGCTTCATCTGATGGCCCAGCTACTCTCCTATCTGGGCATGGATAACCTGGCTTCAGTAGTCTATGCTCTGGTAATCTTCAAATTAAATTACTGCAATGCATTCCTTGTGGGGCTGCCTTTGAAGACTGTTCAGGATGTTGTGCAAAATATTGCAGCCAGATTAATAACCAGGACCAGAAGGTCTGAGCATATAACACCAACTCTGGCCTGCTTGCATTGGCTGCCTGTAAGTTTCCGAGCCCAGTTCAAGGTGCTGGGTTTAACCTATAAAGCCTTACATGGCTTGCGCCCACAATACCTGATGGAGCGCCTCTCCCGATATGAACCTGCCTAGACACTATGATCAACATCTGAGGCCCTCCTCTGAGGGCCTCCTCTGAGGAGGCTTGGAGGGTGGCAACAAGGAAGATGGCCTCCTTGGTGGTGGCCCCCAATTATGGAATGCTCTCCCCACTGAGGTCTGCCTGGGACTAACATTGTCATCTTTCTGGTGCCAGGTTAAGACTATCCTCTACCTCCAGGCATTTGACAGCATAGGATGGGGCAATTATGTCAGTTTTTTTTTTTTTTTATCAAGTCCAGTATCGTGGCATAACTGTTTTTTAGCTGTTTTAATTTGTTTTTAAATTTTGTATGTTAATACTTTTTTATTATGTTTTATTGTCTGCATTTGTGACTTGTAATTCTTGTGAACTGCCCAGACAGTTTTGGCCATTGGGTGGTATAGAAATACATACATACATACACAGTGCTTTTTTTCTGGAGAAAAAGGTACCGGAACTCTTGGATTACATTTCCTCGGGAGTAGATGGCGATTAAATTGTAATGCAATTAATAGAAGAAAAGGTGCTGGAACTCAGTTCCGGTGAGTTCCACCAGAAAAAAAGCCCTGTACATACATACTAATACTAATATGTCACAAAGAATAGTAAAACTTGAAAGCCTTGTTATCTTTTGCTTGCCAGAGCAAGAAAGGACTATCAATTGCTCTAGCCAATCATGTAATCACTAATGCGCTGAAAAAAGTCCAGGGGATTAATAGTCCTGGGGCCAATAGCTTGCAAGGGCCCAGAGTCAACACATCTGTATATCACAATGCCCAGATTGAGTTTTGATGATCAGTACAAAAAAGTAAAAAAAAAGATAGAACCTTTCCCTTCTTCTTATCTAATTAAATTTATATTATAAGATCAAATAAAATTTTTATGTCCTGCATTGCAGAAGTAGTCCTCGGTAGACGATCTTAAATTATCTGCTCTTTGAATGAGTTCATTTTACTGAGGGCGTTTCATCAAGCCTTTAATTAAGATCGAACCGTACATCTTTAAAAGTTGGTAATTTGACGGCGACCTCGTCCAGCCGCTCTGATCTAAGCTGACAGAAGTGAGAATCCAATCTAAAAGCTTTTCCACATCAGGTTTTTGGGCCTCTAGGTTTGATGGGGAAAGGTCAGGGGTCAAGGAATCATTATTAAAATGATGTCCTTCTCATTTTTTCTTCATTTCAAAGAGATTTTCTGCCTCTAGGGTTTCATAATGGTCTCCCTGGCATTCTGAGAAGTGAAATAAAAAAGTTGTCTGTGTGGTCTATTTATTTATTTTAAAAACGATATCCCACCTTTCCTTAAAAGTCCAAGGTGACAAGCAATTCAAACCATAAAAAGCCATAAAACAAATAATAACAAAAACTAAAAACAAAGTTAAAAGACCTTGAACCTAGGGAGGTATGCCAAGCGGGAACTTACCTGCTCTTGGGGGTGCTCTGGAGCACCCCCCACCCGCTCTCGCCGCTGGCAGCACCAGGGAACCAGAAGTGACGCGACGGATTCTCTGTCGTATCACTTCCGGTTCCCCGGCGCTGCGTTTTTAGCATAAAAACCAGGGTTTCCAGCTTAAAACGGCCATGAATAGCAAATCGTGGCCATTTTAAGCTGGGTTGCCCTGGTTTTTATGCTAAAAACGTAGCGCCAGGGAAGCGGAAATAGACGCGCCGGGGACCTGAAGCTCCTTTCCCCGCCGCGTCTATCGAGCGGCGGGAAGGTAAGTCAAGAGAGTCTTGGGGGGCGGGGCGAGCGGGCCACTTTCGGCCCGCTTTCAGCCCCCCCCAGACTCTCGGATACATCGCTACTTGAACCAGCAAGATATAAAACAGTTTATAACAACAGGAGAACCAATAAACAAACAAACAAACAAACAAACAAACAACCCCATAGGCATCTTTAAAATATTCGACATCAATACAAACAGCAGTAGAAAAGCATCATTCAAAACAGTAGCACAGCCTGCTGCCTCCCAGATATGTTGGACTGCAACTCCCATCATTCCCATCTAGAGGACAGCAGATTGGGGAAGTCTGTGGCTCAGTGGGAGAGCACCTGCTTTGCACGCAGAAAGTCTGAGGTTTAATACTGGGCCTCTCCAGATAGGGCTAGGAAAAAAAATCCTGCCTGACACCCTGGAGAGCCACTGCCGGTCAGTATTGAAAATGCTGGGTTACATGGGACCCATGGTCTGATGAGGCATAAGGCAGCTCCCTACATTTCTGAATCAGTGCTGTGGAATGATAGAGTCTGATGGCCTTTCTGAAAATGAAGGTCTACTCTTTGCCATATGGTGGGAAGCCATCCAAAGTGGGCTTCCTTTGAATGGGAATTCCAAAGCCTAGGTGTGACTACCGGGAAAGTGATCTTACTGGTTCCTGCTAAAATAGTGTTCTCCAACCTTGGGTCCCCAGATGTTTTTGGCCTACAACATAGCTGGCTGGGGCATGCTGGGAGTTGTAGGCCAAAAACATCTGGGGACCCAAGGTTGGAGAACACTGTGCTAAACAGGTTGCAAGGGCTGATGGATCACATAAGAAGGTCTCCGCTGGTGAGCTTAGTAAGCAGGCAGGCTTATATGGAAGGAGGTTAAAATCTACCAGCCCGATCCTGCAGTTATGTTGCCCATGCAGTAGAGGGGTTGCCCTAGTGCAGTGGTTCCCAACCTTGGGTCCCCAGATGTTGCTGGCCTACAGCTCCCAGCATGCCCAGCCAGCATGGCGAATGGCAAGGGATGCTGGGAGCTGTAGGCCAGCAACATCTGGGGACCCAACGTTGGGAACCACTGCCCTAGTGAATCCACCGTTCAGCAATCATCCAAGGCGCTGAAAACCCATGCGCAAAAAGGGCAGTTCCAAAGGGAAGATCTGTTTTCTATATACCTAGTTTGCCCCTTTCACATACAGATAGACAGATCTAGCTTTTGGGGAGGGGGTTGCTCTTCATCTCAGAGTTGAGGCCAAGACAGTCAGATCCATCACTGATGTTGGAGAGGGAGGAAAGCAACTCCATCAGGGGCCTCTCCAGTGAGGATGTTTAGGGCCATCCTGTTATACCTTCTCCTGATGCTTCAGTCTCAGAGGAAGAGTCTGATTCAGAGATAGAAGAATCTGATTTAGGGCCTAATCAAGTTTTGAATTGTCAGAGTGCTGGGAATTCATCTCTGCTTGGCTTTACAGTAGATTGAAGTCAGGAGGAGGGAGCTACTTCTTCCCAGCTACAGCCAGACTTAGCCTGGGAAAAAAGTCCAAGTTACCCCAGCCAGGAGGCAGATTCAGCCTAGGAAGGGGCATGCCTAAGGTTATCTCCCAGGCAACAGTAGTGACTGAAAAGGCAAGAGGTAAAACAACCAGTGAGGCAGAGCTCTTGCCTCCAATTTAAGTTTTCCTGTAGAGCTGGATTGATGTGAGCAACCCTAGTCGGTCCACCCCCACATAAAAAGTGGCATACAGGCAAGAGTTTTGTGGGTATAACGTCACTGATCCCAGACACTCCTTTGTTTGGACTACCCTTGAACCCTGAACTATTGCATGCCTTGAATCCCATGCCTTGGCACCCTGTCTTGAATTATACTGCCAGACTTTAAGACCTTGTTTCTGTTTCCTGTTTGGATTATTTGAGTTTATTTGAACTTGGGCTCATGAAGGACTCTGATCCATGGACTCTGGTGAGGTGCCTGTGTTTGTGTCCTGCTGTAATAAAGAACTTCACTGTTTCTTGAACATCTGTTTGGTTACTGATGTTGTGAAGGAGCCAGGCCTGACACATCCATCCAGCTGCCTGTTTCTTGAACATCTGTTTGGTTACTGATGTTGTGAAGGAGCCAGGCCTGACACATCCATCCAGCTGCCTGCAGGAAGAGCTACATGGCCAGAGAAACCTTGACCACATGACCCAGAAGTTATTACCCGCCCCATCTCCCAGGGTGGGCGCTACCAAGAAGAAGGCTGATCTTTGCCCCACGGCCAAAGATCAAGACAGCCAGAACCTGAGTAGACATCAGGCGTAGGGTGAGTGAGGAGTCTGTTCCTTTGGATGAGGGTAGGAGATGACCTACACATGGGAGCTTCCATGTTTGAGACTGAAAACAGCTTTATTCAAGCATGTTTTTAAGCTGCCTTGACGATCTAAATAGTGCAAAGGTGGGATAGCAATCTGTCAGACAAACAAACGAACAGATAAATATCATCCTCAGATTTTAATCTAAGTCAGAGAAAAGAAAAACTTTTTTGAGCCTTGTCTTTGAGGCACTGGAGGCTGGTGGCTCCATTGCTAGCGGTGCTGCGTATTCATTCCGGATTGTATTCCCCGAACTTTTAAGGAGCTATCCATGGTGCCGAACCTACTTTTGGGGGGACAGGGTTCAGCACAATGGACAGCTCCTTTAAAGTTCAGACTGCCGTCTGGACTGGATATGCAGCCCCGCTGACATTGGAGCCACCAGGCCTGCACTGCTTTGAGGCAAGTATTACAAGCTGCCGAGATCTGGATTTCCAAGCCATGAAAAGCAACAGTCAGTGACCTCACAAGCTGGGAGGGTTGCTGTGGGGGGAGGAATGCACGGAGACACATTGCATTCCTCCCCCAGAGGGCTTTACACACAGTGCACAGGTTCTCTCTCCCCCCCCACCCATAATGGGCATTTTGCTAGCTAATAATAAAGGATGTGTACAGAAAGAATGTCTCCTCTTCCTCATGCCTAGGCAACAGCAACACTAACCAGTCTCTGCACATCTGAAATTAAGGGTAGACCTCTGGGGCACAGAATGCAACATCCAAGGCATCTTGAATGCCACCCATTCTCCTTTTGCCCTGCTATATTTAATCAATCAATCAATCAATCAATCAATCATATTTATATCCTGCCTTTTTTCCTGCAAGGAACCCAAGGTGGCTTACCTAATCCTCCTCCTCCTCCTCCTCTCCATTTTATCCTCACAATTACCCTGTGAGGTAGGTTAGGCTGGGAGTCAGTGACTGGCGCAAAGTCACCCAGTGAGCTTCATGGCTGAGTGGGGACTAGAACCCAGATCCCAGTCCAACACTCTCGTCACCACTATGCCACATTGGCTCTCTACGCCACACCAGCTCTCTCTCTCTCTCTCTCTGCCATATATCCTTCTATTGTAAGAGTTCCAGGAGGGTATGAAACGTACAGGCTAGCAGTGGAGAGGCAACCATCCTTTTCTCGCAGCCATTTCCATGTGCTGTTCTTCTGGAACTGCACCCCGTCCTCAGTGAAAAGTACGAAGAGTCAAGCATGAATAGTGGGACAAATCAATATGGAGCAGCATCGGTGGAGAAAATTCAGATCAAGTGGCGGATAAAAAAGAGTCAGTCCATTATAGATCATAGAATTGCTTTTCTGTACTTTCACCGTCCCTGATTTCTGTTTAGTGTGATATAATATTCATACTACGCTCGCTAATCCATCACTCATTTGTCTCCTGGGAGTAACCGCTCTTGTGAAATCAAATGAACGTAATCTGGGAGATGTAGTGCATCTTTTCCTGGGTAATTGTGATTACTGGGTAACGGGGGGGGGGGATCATCACCTGTAGGCTCAGTTTTATTGGCTTTTGTACTGTTATTTTAACTGTGTTTTTAAATTTGGTTTTTAATTCTTTAAACTATTTTGTATGTTTTTATGCATAAAGTATTGTGAACTGCCCAGAGAGCTTTGGCTGTGGGGCGGTATATAAATGAAATAAATGAATGAATGAAATGAATGCATGTACCAAGTCATTCACTGCATAGTTCTGGTCGTGGCTGTTGTTGTTGTTGTCCTTGCACTTTTATTTTGCTTACTGGGCTGGAGAAATTGTTGAAGTGGCTTACTTTCAGGAGAGGCTGGTGGGGTGTGTATCCACGCCGGATTTTAGTCTGAACTGTTATGGAGCTATCCATGGGGCCGGACACCTATTTTGGAGATAGGGTTCACCACCATGGATAGCTCCTTTATATTTCAGACTAAAATCTGGAGCGGATAGATAGCCCTGCTGACATTGGAGCCACCAGTCTCCGCTGCCTACTTTGTAGGGGTTTAAGCTGTTCCCACCCAATCAAGTAGTTTGAGTAATCAAGGTTGCAGTCAAGATGCTTGCGAATAGTTTTGCCAATAGTCTTGCATTCAGGAATGAGAAGCCAGACACTAGTCTTGGGTTAAACTTAGCCACAACCTTTGTTTAATTACAGGCATAATGGAACAGGTTGGTGGGCGGGCATTGGAAAGGCCATTGACCTATTACTCCTATCTTGTCTGAGGAATTGACCTGGCTGTCTATGCTGCATTTGGCCCCCTGGGTGCTAGGGCTCAAACCTCCTATTCCAAGGTTTCTGAGCCTCCTATTCTGATGGGGCCCTACATCTGAAGCCTTTCTCCGATTGCCACCTCCAAAGAAGGCTTGGGGGGTGGCAACAAGGGGGAGGGCCTTCTCAGTGGTGCCCCCCCAATTCTGGAATGATCTCCCCAGTGAGGCCCGCCTGGCATCAATATTGTCATCTTTTTGGCGCCAAGTTAAAACTGCCCTCTTCTACTCCCAGGCATTTAATGGAATATGATGTGACATGTCAGCTGTTTTAACAGGTCTAGTGTAACAGGTCTAGTTTCTTTTAATTGAAATTGTTTTAGCTGTTTAAATTGTTTAAATTTTTTTATATTGACATTTTATGCTGTATTTTATTGCATCTGCATTTTATGATGCATTTTTTTAATTATCCTATCTGTGTTTTATGAATTGCTGTGAACTGCCCAGAGAGCTTTGGCTATTGGGCAGTATAGAAATTCATCATCATCATCATCATCATCATCATCATCATCATCATCATCATCATCACGGGCCTTAATTAGTTTTGCCATGGTTCCTGTTCCCTAGTACTTTCCCAAACTCTGCAGGATGGTCACCTGTTGATCTGGATCATTATGAGATTTTGACTCTATTAAATATGAGCCTCAACCCACCCACCCCTTTGTCCCATGCCGGTCAAAGATGTGACAGTGATGTGCAATCAACTCTCATAGATACATCCTGAAGATGATACCCCAGGGAAGGTGAAAAACAGGCCAATTCCCCTGTCAATCTGGTTGCCATGAAAAGATTCCTTCCCAGCCCCAGTAGAACGACCGCCATATGCCTAGGGTTAATCCTGGACTAATAGGAAAGGTGGGCGGGCTGTGCTGCCTACCCAGATGGAATGAAGCTGGGCCATGTCAGCAAGGCCTCATATAGGTCTGCCCAAATCCCATTCTCAGGAGACACAAATCACGCAACTTGGGAGATTTGGGTCTTGGAAATCTTGCCTGCCAGGCCTTGACGTTAGCCGGACCTGGTAGAGCTAAAGGCAGGAGACCACTTTTCCATCACTACAACCCCCTCTTTGCTGATAAGTGCAGTTGCGGGGCGTGGGGTGGGCTCCCACGTATTCCTGCCTGTGCATTGAAGTCATAATCAGCAGCCCAATGAGAACTGAGTGTGCTTAGTGGCCGCAGAATGCCATTGGACTGCTGGGGATAAACATGACATGGAGTATCCTTGAGACAGGCGTGGCTGATTGGTTGGAACATTGAACAGGACACTCCGCGCTGCAACATTTCGTTGCAGTTCCCACTTGTGTTTGTTTATCTTTGCTGCTTTGAATGCTGCTGTATACGCTGTGCTCCTGCTGCTTGCAATTTGCATTCCATGATATGGTATGGATTATTTTAGGCTGCAGTCCTATGCACACTTACCTGGGTGGGGGACTTGGTTCTAAGTAGACATGCGAGTGTTCCTCTAAGTAGACATGCACACGCTTGTGCTGTCATTGATGTTTTTAGCCACCCTGAAAACTATGCTAATAGGATGCATTTTTTACAGTAATTTAAAGAATGATTTTCAGCCTCTGAAGTGGAAAATCACACTGCCAGCTTGGTGGGGGAAAAAATCCACTGGAATAAGCAAGCATCAGGTTTGCAGAAATATCACTAGATATGTAAGGGGGCAGGGGGAAGAAAGCACATCATATTATAAATAATACCAAGTATAGTAGGTGGTGTTTGTGCTTATGCTTTGAAAGGGGAAACTATTGAAAAATGGCCTATGATAATGCAAAATAGCTAATGGGCGCTGCTTTTTAAATGAGGATCTGATCAGAAACAGCCCGGAAGAAAGTGCAATAGCTCTCTGGATCTGTCAGTGCATGAAATGGGGGAGCTGAAGAGTAATAGCCCACCCAGCATGGTTTGTAATAGCTAGCTGGCTCTGCCCTTTAAATGAGGAACTGATGAACAACTGAGCCTGGCATGGTTCAAACTTTCAGGCCTGATCTGACTTTTAAAAGAAGCACAGGTGAGAAATAGCCTGGAACAAACGCAATAGTTAATTAGGTCTGTACTTTCAATGGAAAACTGATATTTGCAGCACTATTGGTCTGTGCTTTAATTTTGAAACCAATGAGCGATAGCTGGTGCAATGTGAAATAGACTGAATGGGAACAATCGACAAGAGTGAAAATCAGAGATCCACAAAGATTATCCAGAACATAAAATGCCAGTGTTTGGAAAAGTAGAGATTTCTGTAGACAAGAATGGTAAGGTTTCACACATTCTTACATTTGCAGCACATAGTCCTCTCAAAATAAATCTGTTGCAAAGATATCTGACAGATTATTTATTGTACCAGACTTTGGGTCATGGTTCAGTCAAAGAGCAATTTAAAAATTCTTTTAGGAAATGCAAACAAACAAAACACCCAGCCTAATGATACAATTATAGCACCAATAAGGTAGAGACCAGCAGATCAGTAGCTAAGGAGTAATCGATACAAATCATTTCCTATGCAGCATACCAGATTCTCTTGCACAATTTCTCCTCTGAATTCCAACTGCGATGTATGTGATGCTGCTATTCTATTTGCTATACCAGTGTTCTCCAACCTTGGGTCCTGAGATGTTTTTGGCCTACAACTCCCAGCATGCTCCAGCCAGTGTAGCTGGCTGGGGCATGCTGGGAGTTGTAGGCCAAAAACATCTCGGGACCCAAGGTTGGAGAACACTGGGCTATACTGTTGCTTCTCCCGTTTAATAGATTATAAATTGTATCCCAACATATTCATACTTAGAGTAGACCCACTGAAATCAATGGGAATTAAGCTAGTCATGACTATTTTAAATCCTGTTGATTTCAACAGGTTTACTCTAAGTATGACTAAGTCAGGATCCAACCCACTAAGTCTTGTGCAAGACAGATGGTTGATGACTGCTTTTTTTTTTTTAAAGTGTCCCCTATTATCTCTCAGGGAATTAGATAAAGGCTATGGCAGAATGTAGTGGTCAAATCCTCACCTGCCAGCACACATTAATGCAAAGTCTTTCATAGATAGGAACATTTAAAGAAATTATCATAGAGGGCAGTGAGATCCCATTTCCCTAGTACTCATTTTCATTCATTCATTCATTTATTACATTTCTATATCGCCAAATAACCGAAGCTCTCTGGGTGGTTTACAAAGATTAAAATCTTTAAAATACATTATAACCCCCCCCTCCATATACATACAAACATATAAACAGACAACACACACAGAGCACACATATATCAAAAACAATTTTAAACACTCAACAACCAGAAAAATCCAGGACCTGATTAAAACCTCATCATATGATGCCAAATGCCTGAGAGAAGAGGAAGGTCTTAACCTGGTGCCAAAAAGATAGCAATGTTGGCGGCAGGCGGGCCTCATCAGGGAGACCATTCCACAATTTGGGGGGGGGGGCACCACCGAGAAGGCCCTCCCCCTTGTTGCCACCTTCAGAGGAGGCACCTGAAGGAGGGCCTTAGACGATGAACGTGGTGTCTGGGTAGCTTCATGCCAGGAGAGGTGTGCCATCAGGTATTGTGGTCCCAAGCCATGTAAGGCTTTTCAGGTCAAAAACAGTGCCTTGAATCAGGCTCGGAAACATATAGGCAGCCAGTGCAAGTGGACCAGAATTGGTATTAAATATTCGGACCTTCTTGACCCTATTATCAGTCTGGCCATCGCATTTTGCACAAGCTGCAGCTTCTAAACTGCCTGCAAAGGCAGCCCTACATAGAGAGCACATTGCATTGCAGTAACCTAACTTGGAGGTTAGCAGAGCACAGACAACTGAAGCCAGGTTATCTCTGTCCAGATAGGGCTGTAGCTGAAGTTGGTAGAAGTCACTCCATGCCACTGAGGCCACCTGAGCCTCAACTGACAAAGGATGGCTACAGGGGAACCCCCAAGCTAGGAACCCATTCCTAGCTTGGGGGTGTGTGCAAACCCATCCTGAACAGGTTGAGTGCCCTCCATATAGTCCGAAGTACCACCCACTAACAGCATCTCAGTCTCGTCTGGATCGAGTTTCAGTTTATTAGCCCTCATTCAATCCATTGTCACAGCCAGGCGCTGATCTAGCACATCCACAGCCTGTTACGACAGATAATTCTGGGCGCTAGATTCCCCTCTAACCCCACACTCTTACGAAAGGTTTGGGATCTTTGGCTGGGGTAAAACCTGCGCTGTTAGGGGGGGAATATGCGCTTTGCTCCTTTTACACTGAAACAAGCCTACACACATACACAGATTCTAGGAACAAAAGGGTGGTTTTATTGAAGAAGAAATACAGAGTAGGCACAGCGTCTTACTTGTTGGTAAAGCAAACCTAGTGATGTCAGGCAGCAAAATATCCTCATGCTATGGTTCAAACACACCCTGTATTCTGGAGAGGAGAAAGAGTCCCTTTTGCCCTGACAAGCCTGAATAGAAAAAAAAAAACGGGGGGGGGGAGATTCCCGTCTAGAAGGATAGAAAAGCAAAGTCCCGGCTACTACCTGTCTGCTGTGATGAGGTTCCACCTGTAGCCCCTGCGGAGGCAGGAGGGATTTGAGCAGTCCACGTTCCAAGGTGACTCCTTCAGCTCTCTTCCGACACACACCCTTGCTAAAACCTCTTGGTTCTTATAGGGCTGGTTCGCACGACCCAGGCTGCGGGCGGGGGAGGCACCACGGGACGATCTGCAGGGTCCCGGCGGGGCGCCGCAGACGACCTGTGCCCCGCGCACGTGGGCGGACCCCGCAGTCCCCGCACCAAAGTACGGGCCTCCCGGCGCTAGGGGGTGGGGCCCCGGGATGCCCAGAGGGGCCATTTGCCCCTTCAGGCTGGAGCGGCGGCCAGCTCTGGCCAGCTCCGGGCAGCTGCCTCTGTGCGGACCCCGCGGGAGGGCCTCCCGCTGTTTGCACGGCAGGATGGCCACGCACGGTAGGGCTTACCCCTCTACCGCCCATGGTCACTTTGCGTGCGTCCCAAGCGTGGCCCTCCTGCGGGGGCACCCCCGGTCGGTGTTCACATGACACGGGAACCATGGGGGACTTCTGCTCCCCCGCGGTTCCTGTCTCGTGCGCACAAGCCCATAGTCTCCTCCCCGCCTTTTGGGAGAAATGAGAGCAGTCTTTGCTCCACAGATGTCTTCAAACCCTGCTAACGACCTTACTCTTTATGTTTTGATAACTCCTAATGGGCGTACTTAGGAAAGCAAAGGTAAGGTTTGGGTCTACCTGCTGATGGGACTGTTTTTGGGGAAAGCTTCTGGTATTCGCCCAGTGGTGGGGATAAGCCATTTCTTTTCAGGAGAAATCCTCCTGTGTTTTAGGCGATGTGCAATATTCAGGTCTTAATCAATGCAAGCCTGCCACCCATTTGCCTATGCATGCCTCTAGGCTTCATTCACTCTTCCATTCAAACCTTCGGTCATGACCTTTTGCCTTCTGCCCTGCTGGGGAGGTGGGCAGGCTGCTTCTTTTCTCCTGAACCCTTGCTTACCCAACACTTCTTGCAAGGGCTGTGGACTTCCTTTTGCAGGTGTAGCCACAACCAAATGATCAGAACTTTATCTCATCTTAACAAGCCTCACCTGAAGAAGAAAAGGAGAAATAGAGCTGTGTGTCATCTGCATATTGATGACAATGCACTCCAAAACTCTAAATAACTGCACTCCACTGTTTCATGTAGATGTTAAATAGCATGGGGGACAAAACCAAGCCCTGCGGAACCCCATGCTGGAGAATCCATAGGGCTGAGCATTATTCCGCAAGCACTACCTTCTGGAGCTGACCATCCAAGTAGGAGCAAATTGGGACAATCTGTGCTTTCAGAAGTGTAGGGAAAACAATCACACATAGGAGAACATTTAGTTTGCTACTGAGCAGGCCTTCTCAGTGGTGGCACCCACCCTCTGGAACACTCCCATGTGTGGTTTGAGAGACAGAAACTGTGGTAAGTTTCAAACACTTCTTGAAAACATACTTGTTCACATAGGCTTTCCCTGACCTGTAATGGATTGTGTCAATGCCCTGTTTTTACAGTCATGGAAGCTGTGTGGATCTAGAATTGGCCTCCACAGTCACTTACGGACCCATAGCTAGAGTCTACACCAGTGATGGCGAACCTATGGCACGGGTGCCACAGCTGGCATGCAGGGACCTCTCTGTGGGCACTCAAGCCATTGGTCACCAGATCGTGAAAACACTAAAGATCTTGTTCTTTCTCACAGTGTGGAACAGAATGATTTTATTCTAGAATTCCTGTTACAGAATTCTTTTCTACATTGTTATCACATTTAAAAGATTTTGAAGAATGATGCACAGAGCATGGCTTGGATGTAAAGCCCTATCAGTTGACCCGAGTGCTGCATGTGTTGCTCTCAAACTAACGGAGTGTGAGCCAAGGTTTGACAAATGATCAGCATGCATGCAATAGCAAAAATCACATTAATTGTGCAAAAGCATGCCCAATGCAAACTTTTACCTAATGCAATGTTTGCAGTACAAGACATAAAGTGTTTAAAATGTGTTAAGCACGTTTAGTTTTCTTGTTTATCTTGCTCATCCTAGTACAGGTTGACTTTTACTTTTACTAATCCGACACCTGTAGAAGCAGGGAAAGGACCTGGGGTAAAGCTTGCCCCATACAATTTCAGTCTGGCATATAATCATATTACAAGTTGAGAATCCCTTATCCAAAAATACATGTGCCTAATTATTTAAAAAGTTTGTATAAATCCCCTTCAGGCTATGTGTACAATGTAGTACTATAATAATTTTTTGAGTTGATTCCCCCCACCCCGACAAAACACTGTTTCATTGAAAGCTCTGGTATTGTGTTTTTCTTTTAAGACAAAAGATGTTAATTAGTTCGGACAACTGTATGAGTTGTTTTTCTCAAACTAAAACCTTGGTATTCAGGTTTAATTGCAGTGTTGGCACTTTGAAATAAATAAGTTGGTTTTGTGTTGCAGTTTGGGCACTCGGGCTCAAAAAGGTTCGCCATCACTGGTCTACACAATCTTCTTTAGAATTTCCTCCTTTTATCCTGGAAGGCAATCTTACTCGGTCACGAGTGATCGCCTGATGATGATGATGATGATGATGATGATGATGAAAGTTTTATATCATTTCATGTTGCTTTTGTATTATATCATTTCATGTTGCTTTTGTATTGTATAATATATACATGTTAAGATGAACCACTTGGGGATTAAAAAAATAAAGCCATATAGAAGTATTCTAAATGAATGAATAAATAAGACCCATTTGTAGAAATCCAATAAGTGGTCTGCATTAGAATATAACAGACCAACCTCCTTCTTTACTCCTGCAGCACAAAAGGAAACAACAACAACAAGTTGAGCCTGGCTGTTCTCATTATTTTATTCATCAAAAACGCCCTTCGACTCTTTAAATTAATGGCTCCTCAATTTCACTGTGGTGTGGAAATATGGATGTATCTGGGAGACTGTGGTCGCTTCCACCACTTTAGAAATTAATCGACTGCTTGGGATATAATGGCACTTCTTTTGCGCATCTATAATTGGAGTGCCAATTTATTTCAAATCATTCTGAGTGCCGTAATTATAGTGCATCATTGTTGCCTGTTTAACAGCCATGTCGAAAACTGGCACAACAAACACCAGTGGGGCCTCAAAATATTTTACCACTGAATGTCAGGGATATATTTTTTGAGAGAGGTGATAGTCAAAAAAGCACGTATCATTCAGTATTTCTTTATAGAATTTTTAGTTTGAGCTCACGTACAAGGGAGTGCAGGCTAAAATAAAATAAGACTCATAAAAATGTCTATTAAAAAGTCTTCCAAACTGATTGTAACTCACCTGTGGGGGGAAAAAACACGATAATGCAAAGCCTAATTTTCTTCCCCAAGTGAAACTCCTAATAACTGTAATATACAGGATTGATTCATGATAAGACTAGATGAGAATTTGACAGTAGGCGGTTCTGGGTTTACACATTGCTTAAAGTATCATTTCAAATTGTCCTAGAAGCTAAACCAAAGGAGGTATTGAGATCTATTCTGGCCAAAGATATATCTGGGTTTAAAAGCAGATCTAAATTTTATGCAGAATGAAGGGTGGCAGAACTCTGGACTTGACCACTACAGCTGGGCCTCTGTGTCATATTTTTGAATGCTCATGGTGGTGGTGGTGGTGGAAACTCCCAGAATGCTAGAAAGAATGGTTAAGGATGCAATCGTATGTATGTTGAGACAGAAAAAAGTCCTACAGCTCCCAGCATGCCCCAGCCAGCATGGCTGGCTGGGGAATGCTGGGAATTGTAGGGCTTTTTTCTATCTAAACATGCATAGGATTACACCCTAAATGAAGCCCTCTCGCTGATGTGGAACTACTACATGGAGGGAGATTTGTACACGAAGGAGCATTGAAAAGACTCAGCATCATAGAATCATAGAATCATAGAAAAGTAGAGTTGGAAGGGGCCTACAAGGCCATCGAGTCCAACCCCCTGCTCAATGCAGGAATCCAGGTCAAAGCATCTCTGACAGATGTCTGTCCAGCCGCACCTTGAATGCCTCCAGACTGGGAGAGCCCACCACCTCCCTAGGTAGTTGATTCCATTGTCTTATTGCTCTGACAGTCAGGAAATTTTTCCTGATGTTTAGGTGGAATCTAGGTTCCTGTAACTTGAGCCCATTATTCCGTGTCCTGCAAACTGGGATTAACGAGAAGAGATCTTTGCCCTCCTCTGTGTGACATCCCTTCAAATACTGGAAGAGTGCGATCACATCTCCCCTCAGTCTCCTCTTCTGAAGGCTAAACATGCCCAGTTCTTTCAGTCTCTCCTATACCTGTTTCCATCCCTTTTTCCTTGTTCCCTCCTCTGAACCTCTCCGTTTGTCTTGCCTTCTTAAAGTGAGGTGCCAGAACGTACGCGTACTCAGATGAGCTACCATGCAGATAACGGGAATATCCCTTCCGCGATTTGGAAGCTATACTTCTATTAATACAGCCCAAAATCTTCCCACTTGCAGTCTGAACTGCCTCAAATGCTGCTGCTCCAGCCAGCTTTCCCCTGGACTGGGAAAGGTACTGAGGTTTGACCAACCATGATGGTGGGCTAGGTGACTCTAAACAGCCCTAGCCCTTCCAGGGTTATTGAGCATTCCAGAGTTAGAGCTCTGATTCAGATCCCTTCTTTTGTTTCCCCTGAGCAATTGCTGCTGCAGCTACCTTAATCCCTTCCTTTTCTGTTAGCCTCCTTCCAACTCTATGATCTAGGAAATCTAAGCCCCAAATAAAGCTCAGGACATTTGCTCATGATGTGTGTTTTTGAATATTTTGGGTGTATGTACACTATATAGTCATTTGTTGAAAGAAGATCATAGGATCATAGAGTTGGAAAGGGCCTACAAATTGAGCCCAGGGACTCAAATTGGAATCTGCTTCGGGATGGAATTTGGAGAACTTCGGAGAGCTTGGGTTTTGCTGCTCCACCCCCCCCTAGATATTGTGCATGCACAAAAACTCATATAAAAAGAATGAGATCTTGTATTAAAGGAGAACTCTCACTTACTTGAGCTCTGATACTGGAGGGTAGCATATAGCCATCAGGACTAGTAGCCACTGATAGCCTTCTCCTCCATGAATTTGTCCAATCCCCTTTCAAAGCCATCCAAATGGGTGGCCATCACTACTATCCTGTCGAAATGAAATCCATAGTTTAACCATGCGCTGCGTGAAGAAGTACCTCCTTTTATGTGTCTGGAATCTCAGCTTCATGGGATGACCCCATTGGGTCCTAGTATTATGAGAGAGGGAGAAAAATGTCTCCCTATGCACTTTCTCCACACCATGCATAATCTTGTACACCTCTATCATGTCTCCCCTTACTCACCTTTTTTTCTAAGGCTAAACAATCCCAGCTGCTGTAACTTTTCCTCATAGGGGCGTTGCTCCAGCCTCTTGATCATTTTAGTTGCCCTTTTCTGCACTTTCCCCAACTCTACAATATCCATTTTGGTTGTGGTGACCTCCAACCCACAGCTAAGGATGATATAATCCAGGGCCTGTCTGCCAGTCTGTCAAAAAAGAAGAATGTGGAAGCAGCTTGTGGGATGGTGAAACAGAGAGCAAAACTACACATTATTTTAGAGACATAACTAGCTGCATCATTGGTTTGTGTCACATTTTGGCAATATGGTGTAGTGGTAGAATGTTGGACCCAGGAGATCCAGATTCTTTTTCCCACTCAGCCATGAAGCTCATTGGGTGACTTCGGGCCAGTCAAAGACATTCAGCCTCATCTGCCTCTCAGGGTTGTTGTGGGGATAATATGGAGAGGAGGAGGTTCATGTAAGCTGCCTTCAGTTCCATGGAGGGAAAAAAAAGAAAGGAAAAAAAGAAAAGAAATAATAAATAAAAATAAATTACAAGTTCAGCCTCCCTGATCCAGATTGGAATGCAGCATAAGGCAAGGGGTTAAATCTCAGCTACCCCCATGCTAGGGTCCCAATCTGAATTGCATTCCCTGGAATTACTTTTGAGTACAAAAAAAAAAAGAAGAAGAAAAGATGTAGCTGCTACCAACATCTTGTTGTGATGTGTTATCACTACAAGCTGCAGTACATTGTTTACACATGTCTAAGGAACAGTTTGGCTCTGTGAACAGGTCTGTTGTGTCTACACACAGGGTCTATTCTCGGACACATGAGAACCAGATCTGTGGGAATGAAACGAACCAGTCACGTGTTTGTTGTTCGATGACGTACTGACCTATTCAGGCAGAAGCCATTTTAAGGGGAAGGATTTGTTCTTCTTCTCTTCGTCTTTTTCCTTTGTTCCTGCAACAATGTAATGCCTTTGCTAAGGTGGGGTGAAGCTCAACTTCTCTCCACTGAACGAATGCTTGCTATGCATTTATACTCTGCACATGGACTGTAACTAGGAAATGTATACTCTGTAGAACTTGCTTTGAATAAGTAAATAGACAGGTAGAATTAGACCTGTGTTGTTCCAGAGTGTTTCCTGAGTCCTGCATTTATCTGCAACAGGGGAAGTTGGAAGCTAATGTCATAACAAGGGCAGGCCAGGCTGGATCTGCATGCTGCACGCTGCGCAGGGAGGTGATACTCTGCCAAGATCTGTGTGTGGAAAATAGGCGGCTGTTAGCACACAGATTGGATTACCAATCTCCTCCAGCCGCAACACATCTTTTAAGAAACATGTTGCAGGATCTGATATGAGGCATTTGTTGGTTTTTCAGACATGTTAACAGTGCAATCTTATCGTCCCTGGGAGGGCATCCCAGGGGCCATATGATATAATGGATCGTGCCCTTCATAGAGGTCTGACCTCAGATGGGAAGATCAGATCTCAGAAGCCCCCCGCCACCATGGAAACCTCCATGGTTGGACTATCTCCAACACTGGACCTCCAATGTGAGGGGGGGGGAGTAGACATGTGGAGGATGTGTCAGTCTGTGTGTGCTGGGAGAGGCTGTGGATATGCAGGATTCACTACCTTCCCAGAGCTCAGACACCCCCCCACCCCAAACAGTAGACAATCTCTTATTGTCTGTTTGCACCTCCTATGTGCAAGCTTGTGCTCCCTTTTGTTTTCCTCATTTGGGCAAGACTTCCATTTTCTGAAGAATTTAGGGATGTAACTGTTGTGATATGTATCACATTCACAAGCTGGAGCACATTGTTTACACATGGGAGGGACAGAATGGCGGGTAAACAGGTTTATTATGTCTCTCTAGAATCTCGTGTTTTCGCAGGGGTTACTAAAGTGTGAGAACAATATGAGCTGGTCACATGGTTTGTATGTTCTGGTGACGTATTAACTTGTCTGTCTGGAGCCATTTTAGAGAGGAGCAGGACTGTTCTCTCTCTTCACTCTTTTCTTCTGACTATTGCTTGCTGGACTTATGCAACAATGTAGCATCTTTGCTGAGGTGGGGTAAAGCTCAACTTGCTCCACTGGAATAAATGCTTGCTATGCATTGTACTCTGCACATGGACTGTAACTAGGAAATGTATACTCTGTAGAATATTACTTTGCTAAGTAAATAAACAGGTAGAATAGACCTGTGGAGGTACAGAGTTTTTTCCTTGCTATCTGCAAACGGGGGAGCTGGCTGCTGGAGTCGGATTACAGGCTGGAAAGCTGGCTGGCTGATTGCAAGCGAAACGCTGCACGCTGCGCAGAGAGAGGGGGGAGAAAGATCTGGATTTCTGTGTGTGGATAAATGGGCCTCTACACACGAACAGGATTTTTAATCTCCCAACTCGCACACATGGGGCTCTGCTGTCACTCATGCGCCATCAGTAACCGCTTGCCCCAAGCGGGCGTAGTGGGCCAAAATTGGCCCCGCTCACGCCCGCAAGAGGCGAGCGGGCCTTACCGGGTTCCGATGCCCGCTCGCCTCTCTGCGGCGAACCTGCAGCGCCGCCTGCGCCAGTCCCGTCGCATCACTTCTGGCTGGCCAGAAGTGACGCGACGGGACCCTGCACCGGCATGCCGGGACCCCAATGCTACGTATTTTCCATATAAACCAGGGCAACAGGGCTCTTAAGCTTCTATGGCTTCTATGGCTTCTATGGAAAATACGTAGCATTGGGGTCCCGGCACACCGGCACAGGGTCCCATTGCTTCACTTCCGGCCAGCTGGAAGTGACACGACAGGACTGGTGTGGCTGGCTCGAGCGGCATGGAGAATCACTCCGCGCCGCTGAGGATCAAGCGACGGGGGGGGGTGGGGTGGGGTGACGCAGAGAGGCGAGGTGGGGCGGCCCCCCCACAGGTACATCGACATCTCTACTTCTTATCTGTAATAGCTTCCTTGACACTGCTTGTTCACCATGCTGGTGACCTCTTAGACTTGGTGCTACCTTTCCTAATCTGTGGCATACATTCTAGCTGAGCTTCTTTTATTGTGGTTTTGAGCAACCTCTGAGCATTTTAAGGGGATTTAACACTCTCTTGACTCCCCTTTTCAGTTTCCTTTTTACCAGTTCTCTCATTTTTTAGATGTTTCCGCTTTGAAGTTAAATATATATCCAAAGAGCTTGAGTTACGTTTAGACAAAATGGGAGCAAATAGAGGGAGAAAGGAATAGAAAGAAAGTGGAGTGATACTAAAAAAGAAAGAAAAAGATACATGTCTGGCAATGAAACTTAGTTGCTTAATTTGGATGTTTGGAACATAGTTGGTCAGTAAACGGCATTGAAGCATCAAAGGAAGGTGGCATTTGATCCAATTCCATCTGCATAATATGTTAAGGGCTTTGTCAGTTCTAAGAACCTCCCTCCCCAAGATATCAGTTTTGTCTGTGTTTAGCACAGCTGGGCATTAATATTTTTATTTGCATGCTATCTGAAGGGATCAAAGAATGTCTAGTGTGGCATGAAAGGGAAAAGAGAAGACTCTTTGGGGACCTTCCTCAAAATAAAAACATCCTCTCCCAACTTTTGTTTAACCTCCACTTCTCCAGGAGTTGGGGTTGGGTGGGGATCATAAAACTGAAAAACACACCACAAACAAGCTACTGAGATCAGAGGCAGCCTTTTTCAAATGTGGCTCTGATAAATAGCTCTGCTCCTGCTACACAATAAGATGCACAATGCTCCACATGAAATGCCACACTGGAGATTCCGAGACTAAAAGACGAATCCTTTTGTAATTTTAGGTTCTAAGTC
The DNA here is from genome assembly GCA_021292165.1 of Shinisaurus crocodilurus. Lineage (NCBI taxonomy): Eukaryota > Metazoa > Chordata > Lepidosauria > Squamata > Shinisauridae > Shinisaurus > Shinisaurus crocodilurus. The sequence continues at coordinate 282,942,840 of CM037878.1, forward strand.
AACCTTGTGAGTTTTGGGGCTCGAGGAGAGTAAACATTTGGGGGAAAAAAATTGGCGGTGGCAATCCTGCCAACAAAACATTGTTTTCTGCTCCCTCTTCCCACACCAAGGGGTGGTTCAGTTTCTGGGTGTTTAGTGATGGAATGAAATGGAGTTTCCTGGAAGGGGGGCATGGCTGGCTGACTGGCAAGCTGGAACCCTGAAGAAGAGTGTTCCACACTGAAACATGTGTGTGGAACATGTGAAACATGTGTGTGCAGGGTCCCCCTTCCATGAGACTCACTGGGTGACTTTGGGCCAGTCACTGACTCTCAGCCTAACCTACCTCACAGGGTAGTTGTGAGGATAAAACGGAGAGGAGGAGGAGGATTATGTAAACTGCCTTGGGTTCCTTGCAGGAAAAAAGGCGGGGTATAAATATAATGAATAAAATAAATAAATGTTGCAGGTCTCACTTATCTAACCTTACCTATTGTCCATGCTTCATGTCCGTGTAATGCTGTATTTATTTATTTGTTACATCTCTCTCTCTCTCTCTCTCTCTCGATTAAAGGAGGGTAAGACTATCAATGGCTACCAGTCACAATGGCTATATATGACCTTCAGGCAGGGTGAGAGGCAGCATGTCTCTGAATAGCAGTTGCTGTGAAACAGTGGGAGAGGGCCATTTCATTCATGTCCTGCTTGTGGGCTTCCCACTCGGGCATCTGGTTGGCCACTGTGGGAACAGAATGCTCGACTAGTCACATAGGTCTTTGGTCTAATCCAGTGTTTCTCAACCTTGGGTCCCCAGATGTTTTTGGCCTACAACTCCCAGCATGCCCCAGCCAGCATAGCATAGCTGGCTGGGGCATGCTGGGAGTTGTAGGCCAAAAACATCTGGGGACCCAAGGTTGAGAAACACTGGTCTAATCCAACAGAGCTGTTCTTATGTATGGTTTGGATCCAGACTTATTCATACTTGGACTAGGCCCATTGAGATCAGAGGGCAGAATCCAATGGCACACTTATGCCCCCACTGATTCCCACCTGCAAGCGGTGCCCACCATTTGCAGAACAAAGGTGTGGTGCTCCCGGAGGCGACTGGAAATGAGCAAAAATGCTCATTTCTGGAAGGGGGCAGGTTGGCTGAGCTCTAAGGGAGCTCTGCCAACCTGTCCTGATTGAGAAACGGCGCGTGCATTTCCGCTTATCTGGGGCCTTCCTCTGGGAAGCGTTAAATCTCTGTTGCTCAAGCAGTGGGTCCCGCTTGCGCAGTGGAACCAGCAGAACCCACCACTTGCACAACAGAAGCTGCGGGGTGCAACCGAATCAGTGGGGGGCATAAGTGCCCTGTTGGATTCTGCCCAGAGGGATGTAAGTTACTCATCATGACTAACTTTTCCTGAATATGAACATTTTTTTAAAAAATTAATGTTTGACTGGAGAACTGCATCGCAAAATTCAGAGAAGTCTGAATACTGAGAGATAACGACGTTTTGGTTTGCACATTGGTTCAGGAAGTGCATTAAAATGCGAACTGAACGGATTTCCCCCCACATCCCTACGATCAGCTTTCAGCAATCTGGTGCTCTCCAGATGTTTTAGACTACAACTCCCAGCATTCCCGACGGTTGGCCATGCTCGCTTGGGGCTGATGACTGCACTAGATGTTGGAGGGGGTGTATGGCCATGCCAATCCACCTCTCCTCTCCCCATCTCTGGATAGAAGTATGATAACTTCTAGTGAAGAAAGATGTTGCTATGCTCAACATTTCCCCATCTACTCTCCCTCTTCTTTGGTTGTGGCTTGCAGGACATGTGTGAGAACATGGAACATGATGAGCTCGCATCATCTTCTTTTACTAGATCAGCCTTCTCCAACCTGGCACACTCCAGATGTTTTGGACCAACTCCCATCAGCCCCAGCCATCATGGCCAACGGTCAGGGATGCTGGAAGTTGTAGTCCAAAACATCTGGAGAGCACCAGGTCAAGTAACATGACTCTAGATCAGGGCTGGGGAACCTCAGGCCTAGGGGCCAAATTTGGCCTGCCTAGGGGCCCAATCTGGCCCTCTGTGGTTCCCCAGGAGGCCATGCCCACTTCCCCTGGCCCCACCCTCTTTCCCCCAATAGCGATCATTTGGTGGTTTCCTGGCTTTTGTGCAGTTTTTTCTCCCATTCTAAAAGGTTGAAATCCCTCTAGATGTTACCAAGGAGACACAGAGAGATGTGGATCAGCAGCAGCCAGAAGTACCATGGAATGGCTAGTTTGGACCTTGTCTGAGAGAGAGGGCTTAAACCATTGATCAGTTCTTCCCATGGGAGCATGAACATGGCCATCGATTCTGGACAGTTATGTTCAGCATCCTTTGGGTTTGCAAGGTCACAGAGCTTCATGTGAAGCTCTGCTGAGGATGGAGAAAAACAATCCCCACGGGGCTCTAAGCCTAGTTAGCAAAAAAAGAAAAAAAAAGAAAAAGTGAATTATCCTGCAAAGGTGGGGGGCAGGGGAAGAAACAAGATGACAATGTTGTGATATCGCACAAAATAAGCCAGCCCTGCTCTTTTCTCAGCTCAGTGGCACCTGAGAAAAGTGCCGAGCTGGATAAAAGTAATTTAATGCACTCTGACTTATTTAATCTGCTTTAATGTTAACATGATCATTTGCTTTATGTGCCATTAAACTGGGTAACTCTGCGGATTCTCTCGCCTCTTTCCTTAAATCATGGATCTGCTTAAGAAGACCACAGTGGTGCCTTATCTGCTTTACCATGCCACATTTCCCCCAAGACTTTATTGCAAAGTCTTTGCAGCTTACTGTAGAGGAAGGGCTGCTCTGAGTGCGCAAAGGGAGGCCATTCAGGTGTATGATGAAAACCCATTGGTGTAACGTAGGTCCAAGCGTGTATCAGAGTACACATGCAGCTTTCATTCAGAGACGCTTGCAAAATAAGCTGCCTGAGCATGCAGCGGGGCAGAGTGAGCAAAAGAGAAAAGAACAACAAAAGCAACAATTTCTTCTTCTTGTTGTTCCTCTCCTATCGGAGGCTGGACATCATCCTGGCTAGACTGTCTGTCTGTCTAGCCATGGTGAGTACTCTTGGAAAATAGAATGTGGCGGTTTTCCATTGCCTTCCATGTTGCAGCACTATGGCCAATTACAATGGCCATCATCTCGCCCGCAGCTTTGCACCCCGAAGCCCCATCGGCATCCCTTGCCTGGGTCTCCGATTGGTACTGCCACTGCTGCCGCCCAAGGTCAGGTGGAATTTAGAGGTGATTCAATTCCCCCAAGGCCCCACAAGCCTCCTGGTCAAGCTCCTCCACCCGAAGCCATTGGCTTTCCCAGGGGTTGGGTTATTTACCGCCGCCCGATCCTCGGCGTAACTGAGGTACGTAGTGGCGCTACTCACCAAAGTCAGCCCATAGGCCAACCCTCCTATGGCAATAATTTCTCAGACACCTTTAAAAGAAAAAGTCTCAAGGTGACTCATAATAGAATCAAAGCATACAAAATTTGGGACAGCTACAACAATGATCCAGTAAATACAGCCACTCCATAAAACAACTAAAATTTCAGTAACAACCATGAACAATTGGAGCGACAGCATTAAAACAGCTATCAAATGCCTATGAATAGAGGGAAGTCTTAATCTGGCACTGAAAAGGTGACAACGTTGGCACCGCTGGAGAAAGCATTTCAAATTTATCTTTGAGAAATCATGGAGGACAGGTGAAGTGCCAGATGACTGGAGGAGGGCAAATGTTGTTCCCATCTTCAAAAAGGGCAAGAAGGAGGAACCTGGGAACTATAGGCCAGTCAGTCTGACATCAATCTCTGGGAAAATTTTGGAGCAGATTATAAAGAAGTCAGTCTGCAAGCACCTTGAAAACAATGCAGTGATTACTAGAAGCCAGCATGGATTTGTCAAGAACAAATCCTGCCAGACTAATCTGATCTCATTTTTTGATCGGGTAACCTCCCTTGTGGACTATGGGAATGCTGTGGACATAATGTACCTGGACTTCAGCAAAGCTTTTGACAAAGTGCCTCATGGTATCCTGATTAGCAAGCTAGCTAAAAGTGGGCTAGATGGAACAACTATCAGGTGGATCCACAATTGGCTACAGAATTGGACTCAAAGAGTGCTTATCAATGGTTCCTTCTCAAACTGGGGAGAGGTAACGAGCGGGGTACCACAGGGCTCGGTCCTGGGCCCAGTGCTCGTCAACATTTTTATTAATGACTTGGATGAGGAGGTGCAGGGAATGCTTATTAAATTTGCAGATGACACAAAGTTGGGTGGAACAGCTACGGTAATACTCTGGAAGACAGAAACGAAATTCAAAGCGATCTCGATAGGCTGGAGCGCTGGGCTGAAAACAACAGAATGAAATTTAATAGGGATAAATGCCAAGTGCTGCACCTAGGGAGAGGAAACCAAATGCAGAGTTATAGAATGGGGGACACTTGGCTCAACAATACCACAAGTGAGAAGGATCTTGGAATTGTGGTAGATCACAAACTGAATATGAGCCAGCAATGCGATGTGGCTGCAAAGAAGGCAAATGCTATTTTGGGCTGCATTAATAGAAATATAGCTTCCAAATCGCGGGAAGTGATAATTCCCCTTTACTCGGCACTGGTTAGGCCTCATCTTGAGTACTGCGTCCAGTTCTGGGCACCACACTTTAAGAAGGGACGTAAACAAACTGGAGAGGGTTCAGAGGAGGGCAACAAGGATGATAAAGGGACTGGAAACAAGGCCCTATCAGGAGAGACTGAAAGAACTGGGCATGTTTAGCCTTCAGAAGAGGAGATTGAGGGGAGATATGATCGCACTCTTCCAGTACTTAAAGGGTTGTCACACAGAGGAGGGCCAGGATCTCTTCTCGATCATCCCAGTTTGCAGGACACGGAATCATGGGCTCAAGTTATAGGAACCCAGATTCCACCTAAACATCAGGAAAAATTTACTGACTGTCAGAGCAATAAGACAATGGAACCAACTACCTAGGGAGGTGGTGGGCTCTCCCACTCTGGAGGCATTCAAGGTGCGGCTGGACAGCCATCTGTCGGGGATGCTTTGACTTGGATTCCTGCATTGAGCGGGGGGTTGGACTCGATGGCCTGGTAGGCCCCTTCCAACTCTACTTTTCTATGATTCTATGAAAATCGGGGGGCCACCTCTGAGAAGGCCCTCTTCCTTATTGCCTCCTCCAAACCGCCCTCAGGATAGGCACTCAGAGGAGGGCCTCAAGATGCTGATTGTACGGTACGGGTAGAGTCATACTGGGAGAGGTGTGCCATCAGGTATTGTGGTCCTGAGCCAGATAGGGTTTATAGTTTAAAACCAGCACCTTGAATTGGGCTCAGAAATGTGTACACAGCCAGTGCAAGTGGGCCAGAATCAGTATTATACGCTCAAACCTTCTGGTCCCTGTTATCAATCTGGCTTGAAATGAGGGCTTGTTAGCAAAAGGGCACATGGTATTGATATAACTAAGAATGAGTAACCTCATGTTTAGATCGCTGTAATGTGCTTTATGTGGGGCTACTCTTCTGCTTGTGCTGGAAGCTGGAGCTGGTGCAGAATTCAGTGGCCAGGATGCTGACTGGGATGCTTGGCCATGCACATAGTACACCATTGTTGAAGCAACTGCACTGGCTACCTATTAACTACTGAACCACATTCAAGGTTGTGCTGCTGGCATCAACCTCTGAACAACTTGGGACCAGGTTACCCATAGTCTCCAATTGCCCCCAAAATGCCGGGACCTGTCACGAAAACCCTTAAGCCATCACAGCTTCTCACTTTGTCATGCAGAGTCCCGAATTCCCCTGCTTCCCGCAACTGCAAGCTACTTAAAGGGGCCATGGGCAAAATTGCAACTAAGGTTGCAGTTTTAGCTTAGGTGCAATTTTGCCCCTGGCCCCTTTAAGATAGCTCTGCTTAGGCTCGAACAGCCGCAGTAAGCAGGGAGGGAACAGATGCTGCTAAGCTGGGAGGGCCAGGTGAGGATGTGTGTGCGTGTTCATGCTCTACCTGCTGCCTCTGCTGCACATTGCTGTGGGAAAGGAATTAGCTGGGTGAAAGCCTGGACCTACGGAGAGGTGAATGAGGGAATTTATCACATGATTCCTATCTTTATATTGCCAAAGATTTCATTTCCTAACAGAGCTGACTCTTTGCCTCTAACAGATGAGTTTACAGTGTCAGAAGGAAATGCAAGAAACTTCCCCTTCTCTCTGAAGCTCCATGTTCAGGGGTGTGGGGTGGGTGGGTAAGCTTCACCTGTTGAATTTGTGCCAATCCTGACAATTTTAAAACATAAAGAAAGAGATTGCCCTGCAAGCACTGACCCCCCCTCCATGAAAAACACGAGATATCAACAATTAAGGGTTTAAGCAAGGTTAAAAAAAATACAAAAGCCACTTATAAATATTATAAAATATATATAATATAATAATGTCATAATTATAATATATAAGATTTTGTGTGTTTCCTCTAATAACTTTTGTACTTGACCATGCCCTTTGGTTGCCTGGCCATACTCTTGGCCACACCCTCATGTTGCCAGGCCACACCCTCTTGATCACACCTTCATGTTGCTTAACCACACCTCTTACAAATTCACATGTGTGACAGTGTCCCTATTTTCATCTGTGAAATGTTGGAGGGTATGGGTTACCTGTTGGATCGCCTTCCCTGATATAGACACATTCAATTGCTAAGATAATCAGAGGAGGCCTTGCTGGTACTACCACAACCTGCAGATTGCCATCCAGCAGCAAACAGGAAGTGGGCTTTCTCTGTGGTGGCACCCACTTTGTGGAATACCCTCCCCCTTGCTATAAACATTAAGAACTGGGAAGCTCTGGCCCATGAATGCTCTAAATGGAGGTTGGCCTTTCACAAAGGTTCTATGGACTTTGAAGAAGCCCGAGTGCAAGGTGAAAGGGAGAAACGTGCTAAGCGAAAAGCACATCAAACGAATCCTTTACAGGACCATCTTCCATCTGGTAACTGTGTCCTCACTGTGGGAAGCTGTGTGGATCTAGAATTGGCCTCCACAGTCACTTACGGACCCATCGCTAGAGTCTACACAATTTTATATGATTTCCTCTTTATATAATTTTCTTTTTATAATTTTATCCTGGAAGACAATCTTACTCGGTCACGAGTGATCGCCTACTACAGCTATGTGGGAGGTGCCCTGCAGCATGTTTTAGACACCAGTTAAAGACTTATCTTTTCATCCAGGCCTTCCCTTCCTGATTGTGTAGCCTAGATTGTATTGTTCAGTGATCCTCCTCCACCCAGTGCCTTGGCCAGTTGGGCTTTGGTTGAGCTTCGCACACACCGCAAAAGGCCCTGCTTTGCTTCATCCAGGCTTTCCCCATCTAGGGAAAGCCAGGGTGGAGTGAAGTTTGGTTGGCTCTTTCCTCTTTGTTTCTCCATTGGAAGGTGCAGGGGAAGGCTGGCTCCTCCACCTGGCACCTTGGCCGGAGAGGCTTTGGTGTGTGTGGGCTTTCCCCAGTCCAGGAAAGCCATGCACACCGAAGCTGGGTTCCTGGCCAAGGCACTGACTGCTGGAGTTCTAGCCGATGCTTCCGAAAGGGATCAAATGATGTCAGAACGTGTGGCCACATCCACACTGACATCAGTCCCACAGTCCCACAGGTGGCAATTTAGCCCCCACCCCAAACAATTTCCCCACTTCTGATCTACAGTGAGGTTTTTCAGACATTGTGCTTTACTCATAGTGATGCAAGAAATGCAAAGGTTGATAGGTGCTTCTAATCAGGTTATAGTAATTCCCCCTTCTGCATTTTAAAAAGTTCTGTTTTTGGAAATGTGATTAAACTTTGAAGGAAGGAAGGAAGGAAGGAAAGAAGGAAGGAAGGATCCAAAGAATGCCTATTTGCAATTATACCAGTACATACAATCTCAGCTGTACACATCTTTACAAAATAACGCAATCTAATCCTTCCATCTGTGCAAATCTGTGATTCAAAACGTTAATGGAGCTTGACTGCTTATCTCAAAATTGATCATACTTTTTCCTTCCATCAGTCCCTCATTTGAACTATGTGTATCCATTTAATCATCACTGTATTGTTCAATATTTGTTTAACCACTTCTCTACAGGACATTGAGCCAAGTTCCAGTGAAATGCAATTTCTCTGATGTAAGAGATTATAGATTTCCTATAATCTCAGGGCCAAACTATGTATTATTTTACTCACGCTTTTTTTTAAAAAAGGCATGCTTAAACTGGCCACTTTTTGGGCGTGCGAGTGTGATTTTCAATGGGAAACTGCCATGGCCCCCCCTTTCAGGATCGGGAACACATTCTGTATTAGGACCCTGAGGCTGCTATTTTTTCAAAATAAAGTGGACAGTTTAAGCATGCATTTTTTTGGCTTTTTTTTTTTAAAAAAAAGAATGAAGAATGCAATATATAGTTTGGCCTTCAGGTGCAACCTACAGTGAAATACACAGGTGTCCAAACAGCAAAACATTCTGTGCAGCCTTAAGACAATGAAATGCCACAATGAAATGCAAAATTTATTTGTTATTTATATCCTGCCTTTTTTCCCTCTTGCAAGGAACCCATGGCAGTTTACATAGTCTTCCTGCGCTACATTTTTAAAAACCTTCACAACAACCTTGTGTGGTAGGTTAGACTGAGGGTCAGTGACTGGCCCAAAGTCAGCCGGTGAGCTTCGTGGCCAAGTGCGGACTAGGACCCGGATCTCCCCAGTCCCAGTCCAGCACTCTAACAACCACTACGCCACACTGGCTCTCATAGGCCTACTGGCACTGCCAGGTTTGAAGGAGCCCCAGGCCAGATGTCTTCTGGGGTCCTCCTATGGCTCCGCTGCTTTCTCTCTCCCCCTGCCCACTCTGTTTCCCTCCCTCCCTCCCTCTACTGCTTACTGGGCAGTGGGACAGGATGCAATGGGTCCCCTTTTATTCCTTTTGCTTTGGGAAGGGGACAAAGGGACCCATTCCTTCCCTTCTCAATGCCTGGAACATGGCAGTGGCAAGATGGGGAGGGTGAGTTCTTTGTCTTTGATTTGGCTACATGTGGAGGCCTCCATGCTCAGGCTGAGAGTCAGTGACTGGCCCATAGTCACCCAGTGAGCTTCATGGCCAAGTGGTGACTAGAACCCAGATCGCCCAAGTCCCAGTCTAGCACTTTAACCACTACAGCACACTGGCTCTTAACTTTGAATAAAATATCAGTGCATAATGCCACATATGTATGGCTGGCTGGGGCATGCTGGGAGTTGTAGGCCAAAAACATCTGGGGACCCAAGGTCAGAGAACACTGCTCTGGAGAAACAGAGAACAAGTCTGCTCCACCTTCTACATGACAGCCTTTCAAATACCTGAAGACAGCGACCTTGTCTCCCCTTAATCTTCTCTTCTCCAGGCTGGTTCTCTCTGGCCTGACTGCCTTTAGCTTAGTGTGGCGTAGTGGTAAGAGTGTTGGACTGGGACTCGGGAGATCCGGGTTCGAGTCCCCGCTCAGCCATTAAACTCACTGGGTGACTTTGGGCCAGTCACTGACTCTCAGCCTAACCTACCTCACAGGGTTGTTGTGAGGATAAAATGTAGAGGAGGAGGAGGATTATGCTGCCTCTTGATTTATTGATTTATTATATTTTTAAACAAGGTCTTTAAAAAAGATATTTCTTTCTTTCTTTCTTATATTTATACCCTGCCTTTTTTCCCTGCAAGTAACCCAAGGCGGCTTACATAATCCTCCTCCTCCTCTCCATTTTATCCTCACAACAACCCTGTGAGGTAGGTTAGGCTGAGAGTCAGTGACTGGCCCAAAGTCACCCAGTGAGTTTCATGGCCGAGTGGGGAATAGAACCCGGATCTCCCGAGTCCCAGTCCAACCAACACTCTCACCACTAGTTGAGGTTGTATATATTTTTTTAATGCAAGAAGCAGTGTCTGTTTGTTTAGGGCCATATAATCAGATTTTATTATGGGGCCCTTTGGGTGGTTCTCTCTTCTTCTTCTTCTTCTTCTTCTTCTTCTTCTTCTTCTTCTTCTTCCATTTAACAGTTTGTTTTATCGTTTATTTTTATTGCCGTTGATACTGGTTATGTAAATGCATTTTTGATTTTTTTAAATTCACGGCTTTAGTATTGTAATTACCGTAACATTTTACATCAAAATGGTAAACCAATTTGGCTGTCCTTTTCCATAGTTTTATTTTGATATTGGATAAAAATTATGAGGGTGACATTTTAAGTTTTGCTTATATGTTTCATTATTAAAATTTGCACAAATCGTCCATAATAGAGTTTCATATTCTTTATATTCATAGTGCCCATGACTCATGAGACAGAACTCAGTTTGAAATGTGTGTGGCTCAATAATTTAATTTCTCATATGGACCTGGGTCTCTGGGTCTCTCTCTCTCTCTCTCTCTCTCTCCTTCCTTCCTTTTTCCTGTGATGGGTGCCTTCATGCTTTTTGTTTCCAACTTCCTTGAGCCCTTAAATGCTGCCTCCCAGGCAACACCCACTTCCTGCTTTCCCTCACTTCCTGTTTCCCCCCAATGCTCACTTCCTGTTTCCTCCCAAACTCCCTCATGACTGCCATCTACTGCAAATAAAGGGAACATGGCTTCTTCAACTGGGATGGCATTCATCTCCCAGCCTCAGTTCTGGGAACATCTCCATACAGGCTGTAGCCCACGGGTAGGGTACCTTCCCTGATGGTGCTCATCAAGGGCCCTACCCCTCCCACTTTTTCTTTTTAATTTGCACATATTCTTACCAGCAGCTGGGATTGCTGTGAAATAGGCTTCCGTTGGTGCTGAAAACTGTGGGTTCAAAGAGTTGTTTAGTGTGTTGGGGCTCAGTCCCCACCTCTGCCGTGTGCTCGGTCTTTTGGGCAGGTCACTTGTCCTTTGCCATGCCTCCAGTGGCAGCCATTTTGTGGTGGTTCACAGGACAGTTTTTCAAACTGCCGAATGTGCCCGTGGTCCAAAAAGGTTGTCTACCCCTGCTGTAGCCAATACTAGTGGACTGAAACAACTCCGCAGCTATAATGGAGTAAGAGTGCATTGTGTCAGAATGGACCCACGAGTATCTCTCTGGTAGGTCCAGATGCTGAAGGTAGTGTACAGCTGTACCCTCTAAAGCAATGTGTTTATCAGGGATGGGGACTCGGACTCCAGGACTCGACTCGTGAGTCGGACTGAGTCCCCCCTGTGACTCGAGTCAGACTCGAGTCCCAATATTTTTAATGGGACTCGAGACTCGACTCGGGACTCGAGACCAAGGACTCGTGTTCCAAAATCGTGTTCCTCAAATGCAACATGGATAGGTTTTAGGAAGTACAGCAAGTTTATTTTTTTAAAATCATTTTCCTAAAATGCAACCTTTCAGACATTTTGGGTTTGGCTGCCTCTGCCTGCCTGTTTGGGGTTCCCTGCCTCCTCTGCCTGCCTGGTCTCTTCTTAACCAGTTCCACAGTTTGAATTGTCCAAGACAAAGGCCTCTGCCTGCCTGCTTTGGGGTTCCTTGCCTCCTCTGCCTGCCTGGTTATTTTGGGTTTGTCTGCCTGGTCTGTTCTTGTCAAAATCAGTTGCAGAGTTTTGAAATAAAAAGGCACACTTGTGCCTAGAATTTATTTAAGCCACACATGTGAAGTAGCCTTATTCTGTTGGGGAAAAAACCCATTGATTTTAATAGGGACTCGTGGAGTCAGCTTTGGGAGTGACTCATGACTCGTGACTCGTGAGTCACCATTTTGGACCAAGGACTCGGACTCGGACTCAAGACTCGGGTCCAAAGACTCGTGACTCGACTCGTGACTCGAAACCAAGGACTCTTCAACATCCCTGGTGTTTATCTCTTGCCGAACTTGGCATATCTGACACTTACTAAAAAGGCCTTCCCTTCCCTAGGCCTTCCCACAAATGCCTCATACATTATAGTCCCTGCTGCCCAGTTTGGAAGCAGATGTTTCTCTTCATTACATAGTTTAGCTGCAAAATAATTTAACAACTCTGATTCTAAATGGAATGGAAATTTTCCTTCAGCTCAGGGGGTGGGTGGGGAAAGACAAAAGACAAACTCCCCCTGGAAATATTGGAAATATTTACATCTGAAAATGTAAAGCATTAAAGGCGAGCGACATCTGCTTTTGAATAATCGCAAATCCTCCATGCAGCGCTCAAAGAGGCTGTCAAAATAATTAGCATACTAACGGCCACACCGGGTAAGAAATTGATTTCTTGGGTAAGTAATTGGCAGGTTGAGGGACGGAGGCTTTCTATGCCAGCGGGAAACATTTTTCGCTTTCCCCTTTCTAGAAGAAGAGGGCTCACACATCTACAAGTTTCATTTCTTTTCGTGGAGAAGACAGCGAGCTGAGATGAACAGTGGGCTTTATGATCAGAGGTTCATGCAAAGTCCTGGCTGGCAATTTTTTTTAACCGGGGCCATGTTTTGAACTGAGGATTGAGCAAGGGTCTGGAAAACCAGCAACATGGACATCATCATCACCCACTAAAACTCAACACAGGGAAATGAATCTTTAACCTCCTCCTCCCTGGGATGTGCAGTACCAGAAGCCTTGCTCCCACCTTCAAAAGTGTGCTATGCTCAACGCATAAAGCAGGGGTGGGCAACCGGCAACCCCAGGGCCCAATTTCATGTGGCCCTCAACTTAATTTCAATAGCCTTCTGCATGCCATCTGTTCAGGCCTCTGGTAAGAGCAATTTGTCCCTTTCCTGGCAGCCCGCTGGGTTGGAGGAAAGGGGGAGACAGAGAAAGGGGGGGGGTGGCAGAAAGAGAAAAAAGAAAAGGGGGTGGCAGCATTGGTTTTATCTGGAGTTTGGTACGAAGCAAGTGATTTCCCCCCCAACAGAATGGGTCCATTTTCTAGCTGCACAGTTGCATTGCGATGCAGCGAGAGAGAACTCCAATCCCATTACCATATATATTGCTGGCCTTATCAGTGTTTTGTCTCAGTTGTTCAAGTAATCTTAATGATCTTTGCTACAATCAAAATTATATATATATATATATATATATATATATATATGACTCAGTCAGAAAGCCTTGCAAAGCAGCTTTGCTCCCCAGATGGCATTTTAATAAAGTTGAGAACCATGGAAAAGTTTGGTGATTCTTGTGATAACTATATCTATGGATCTCTCTCTCTCTCTGTCTAGATAGATATGGGTATAGATATTGCTATAAATATAGATATAGGTACAGTACAAAAACCCCACCAAATTCTTCCACTGTTCTCTCGGCCTTATCGAAAGGCCGATCTGGGGGCAAAGCCGATTTCGGATGTCTTACTGTGGCACTCTGGTGTGGGAGGGAGGGATACTGAGGCACGGCCAGGATGCATCATATCATGACAGTGCCGCCGGTCTCCTCCCCTTTCTGCCCCCGGGAATGCCTCCTAAACCCCTTCTCCGAGCTCACATTTGCGACCTCAGAGAAGCTGCTGGTGTGGTTCTTTCTGCGCCGGCTGCGAGGTGGGGGGGGAGGGTGCCCTGAGCTTGGAGTCCCAGCTCCGACATCAGAGCAAGTTTCCGAGGTCAGAGCTGGGACTCTGAAAAATCCTATGGCTGTCTAGATGCTGTCTAGCAGCCATAGGATTGGGCCATTAAGTGGAAAAGTAGACATCTTAGAAAATAGTAACCAACCTTTCTCTTCTAAGGAGCACATCTGCAAAAGATTGCTAAACAGTGGTAGGCGTTATAAATGATGCCAGCCTTGGAGATATTTCACTGTGTTGTCACGGCTGGGGAGAAGCATGACCCAGCAATTCAAGGAGATACAGGTGGGTTTTTTTTGTTAGACCAATCTGGAAGAAAGAGAGTCAAGGTACCACAGCTGGATTTAAACAGGTGCACATTTTATTGAACTCAGTAAGGATCTGCAAAGGGGTGAATGTGTGGGGTTAACGAAACCCTGGGCCCCACAGGTAATTAGCATGCTGACTATTTGAGCAAGCTCTATCCTGCACCGAATGCTGGGTGAACTGAAATTCCCACCCAGCCTGCAAGCCTACACCCCTGCAGGGGGTGGCCTTTCTGCATTACTCCATCCCAGAGCCTCATGACTCCAAGTGAATGGAACAGGTTAGCCCCAAAGGCCATCCTTACCCTGCCCCTGGGTAGTGTTAGGTTTTGCATAGTTGCAGAACGAGATTGTCACCTGACATGCACAAAGTCTCCTGACATGGAGTCTCCTGATAGTCACAAGGGGGGGGGGTCTATGAGTCAGAATCATGGGACAAGTTGGAGACAACATGTTGTGAAGAACAGGTTATATAATTGGTGAGTAATATCCTATTTATAGGTACAGGCTCTTCCTATAAAGGTTGGGGTAAGTCAACATGTTGCCTCATCTCATCACAGTCACTTCACTTCAACGTCATCTTCATTCACACATCTTGGAACTTGAGACCTGCTTGGGTCTTGGACTTGTATCTGCAATGATGTAGTGAGACAGAGTCATCTCTTCTGCGTAAGAGAAGCCTGCATTGCTTGCCTTAATCCCATGTAATTAGGTCTTACAAATAAACTCCTTAATCTTTATTATCTCCTGTTATCTCCTGTTTCCATTTGTGGTACTGGGACTCCCTTGCTGGGTAAGCTTTGGAACCCCAGCCAAGTTCTCACAGGTAGCACAGCCCTAGAGTGGCAGGTCTTGGGCATGACCAGTCACCTTAAAGGTGTCTCAGGATGCGTACCTAATCATCTCTCTATACTGATCCCACCCACACATCCCAGCCAAATGTGACCAAATTGACCCACCTAACCAACAACTCACCACTAACAACTGAAGCCAGTTAACCCCAACCAGATTCGGTGTAAAGCAGGCAACCCCACCCCCCCGCCCAGCAACCCAGCCAATCAGCTGATGAGTCTTAACATTCCTGCTTGGCCTCAAGAAAAGGCAACCAGCTAATTCCACGGAGCGTGAGTGGGGAAGCTAACGGAATGAAAGAGGGTTGGCTCGGGGGCAGAGCCACCTTAAGTAGGTCAAGCCCCGCCCCCTCCCTATATGCTGACGCAACGTCCTCTGGCACATTCTGTGTGGTGTGTCCCACTGAACTCAATGGGGCTTACTTCTGGTTGCATATTCACAGGGCTGCACCGTTAATCTCTGATTCTCCTCTCCCACCCCGCAAATGACCTGGGATGCCTTTTAAACTGTTTTGTCTGCTTTTGAACAAGGTGTCTTTTTGTTTGTTTGTTTTATTTGCGGGGTGGCACTCCGATATAAAAAAGGAAGAAAGGCAAACATAAAAAAACATTTTTCCTTGTAGTTCTGGTTTTAAAATAAGATTGCATGGAATGGAACACCACAACTTAATATGTTTAAATAAAATACTTCTTGCAGACATTTTTAACATATTCTACGGGGAGCCTGGGATCTGGAAGTCCAGTGAGCGCCGGCTGAGGTGCTAACTGGCGGCTTGGCTCAGCTCACACAGTGGGGGCGTTTGCTGAGTGCTCCGCGAGTCGAGTGCCGGGTCTGGTGCCCATCTCTACGCATATAATAAAACTGCACCATTTGAAGGGGGTTCTGCACATTCCCATCTAGCTTGAAATGTGAGAGCTGGTGGGGCATAGTGGTTAGCACGCTGGAGTAAAGCTGGGGAGAGCTTGCTGGGTGGTCCCAGGCCAATCACCGTCTCTTGGCCTGTCCTACTTCACAGGGTTGTTGTGAGGATATAGTGGCGGTGGGAGAACCATGTTGAGCCACCCTGAGCTCTGTGTGGAAAGGGCAGGATAAAAATGTAATACAACAGTGAAGGTAACTTCAGGCCACTAATCTCCCATCTATACCTAGATGGGGGGCAGCGGCTTTATTTTATCTTTCTAAGCCCTCTGCCCTATGATTCATTTATATGGGAATTCTATTCCCATTATTCACTTTTTATTGTGTTATAATTAAGGCGAGCCTTAAAAGAATATATTAAAAAACTTTTCCCATCTGCAAGTGGATGTAGAGATAAGAACCATTTATACCTTCCATTTAAATTTCTCCTTGTCATGTTCAAAGCTTAATAGATGTGGGGAGATTGCTATCTTAATTAGATTGTTTTATAAAAACCCTGGAGTTTTTATAAAAGCAAAAAACAAAGCGAATGGAGGGAACTGTTATGCTGCCGATGTTCATAAGATTCAGGTTTGGAGCTTTTGGCTTTGCCTATTGGCAAGTCTTCTTTCCCCAAATCCTTTACTCTGTCTTGGGGCATGTCTACATTTCATATCTGTGGCGGCCCCCGTACTGTGGAACTCTCTCCCGAGTGACCTCCGCCATGGCCCCTCTCTGCTGAGCTTCCACCGCTCACTAAAAACTTGACTATTCAGGCGGGAATATGGGGTGGGCTAAGATTTTAAAATTTTATACTGTTTAATGTATTTTATCCTGTTTTATCTTCTGTACTGTACATCGCCCAGGGTGGCCGGTTTGCCGGCCAGATGGGCGATAAATAAGTGCAAATAATAAATAAATAAATAAATAAATAAATAAAACATCTGAACTGGTTTAACAGCAGTTCCCTCTTCCCAGCAAGAGTCTGGCACAGGGGTGGGGTGGGGTGGGGATGTTGTCTATGGATTCCTAACGGAATTCATTTGTATCAAACTAGAACTCTTAGGCTGCAATCTTATAATATATGCTCTTACCTGGAAGTTCAGTCGAAATAATTGGGATTCACATTTGAGTAGACATGCTACTCAATTTACTGCTACTTAGGATTTTGCAGTTCGGGCTCTTTGGAGGAAGCACGACAGTCATAGCAACATAGGAAGCGGCCTTATCCTGAGTCAGAGCCTCGGTTCATCTAGCCCAGTGTTGTTGACATGGACCAGCAGTAGCTCTCCAGGGTTCCAGGAAGGAATTTTTCCTGCCCTACCTGGAGATGCCGGGGACTGAACCTGGGACTTTCTGCATGCAAAGCAGGTGCTCTACCCCTGAGTTATGGCCCCCTACAGTCACACTGATCGAAAACAGATGTAGATTTATGGTGTAGATTTGCCCTGAGTTGAGGCTGGCATATGTGTCAAGGTTCCACCTGTACCAGGACCCCTCCTGTACCAGGATGCCAATTCTCTGCCTTTTACCTTATAAGGCAAGGGGAAGAAGGGAAAGCGGGTGAATGAGTGTGTCAAAGGCAAAAGCTAATTTGTGCTCTCCCATTCTCTGCAAGTTCAAAACATTCTAGATCAGTGTTCTCCAACCTTGGGTCCCCAGATGTTTTTGGCCTACAACTCCCAGCATGCGCCTGCCAAAAACATCTGGGGACCCAAGGTTGGAGAACACTGTTCTAGATTGTAAAGTGCGTGTACACCAAAAGAGATGTCGTCGACGTGGCACAGATCGACCTCTGTCTTCAGAAATGAAGGCTCAATGCGCATGACTTGTGTTTTCCCACCCACAGCAAGCAGCTTCTGTTAGCAGGGCACATGCCCAGAAGGTGATGCATAAATAAGATAAGATCTCCTTGTCCCACAGGAGACACTGTTTGCAGCACTGTGTTTCCTCTATTCTGCAGAATAAAACTTTTTGGACCGTTTCCAGACATTCTCTCTTTCCTTTGTGTGCATGATTTGAACTCAGCACATCAGGGTATGTAGCATATTTGCAACAGCTCCAATGTCAGGAGGTGGTGTATCCAGTCCAGGTTTCAGCACCATGGATAGCTCCTTAAAAGTTCAGACTGACTGTGGATACACGGGCATGTCGCCACCAGTCTCCACTGCCTCACTGCAACTTGCAAGTACCCACTCCCTTCCGCATGGAAAAAGCCTTTCCTTCAGGATGAGGGAGGGGGTAACAGGCAGCAGAAAGTTCCCTTCCAGACAAGTCCCACAATCTCCATCAGAAAACAATGTCCCATGCTTCACCTGTGACGGAGACGTAGGGAATGTTGGAGAAATCTGCAATGGGTTCAAATGACTTTGGTTTTCTATGAAACTGACCCACCAATTCTTTTTCCAACTCACGGGGATTCTGCAGATTTGCAGGCCGTTTTTTTCACTTTTTGGGGTGGGGTGGGGATTTGTGCTAATTTGCATCAGCACCTGGGTACATTAGTTAATGCTGCGTGTGCTGATTCACATTAAATAATACACATTTACACAAGTGTGCATTTGTGCGAATGCGTATCAGCACAAGTAGAATGAAATTTTAGTAAAAAGAAGAAGAAAGAATCCAGTTCTGTCAATGAGCAGACGATGGAACGAGAGACACCTGACAATCCGTGAAAGGCACCTGACAGATGGAATGGATTTACCAAAATCTGTACACCCCTAGCTGAGAGGCCCCATGGGACCTCTCTCCTGCTGAAAGGAGTCCTCCGCTGCTTCATTTTGGTGGTGCAGAAGTGGCCAACCTAAGCCCATTCCATGAGGGGAGACCAGGGGGTGGGTGTTGCTGGGGAGCAGTGGAGGTGGTACGTGTGCCCATTTTTGAGCCGGCAAGAGAGGGCAATGGAGGAATGAGGAGGCCTATATGGGAGAAATGACAGTCAGTCAGTGCTGAGGGACAGTCTAGCGCAAACTTCTCCAACCTGGTGCCCTGCAGATATTTTGGATGAGAACTCTCAGGATCCCTGAGCATTGGCCCTGCTGGCTGGCACTGATGGGCATGGAAGTCCACAACATTTGGAGGGCACCAGCTGGGGGAAGACTGTCCTAGGTTGTCCCTTGGCATTGACTGGCTCTCATTTCTCCCATATAGGCCTCCCGATCCCTTCTTTGCCATGGCCTGCAGATCTAGGAATCATGGTTAGCCTGGCTTCCTGTTTGGGCTCCAAACCCCATCCTACCTTCTCTGCTTCCAGGTACCTGCAGCCTCACCAGTGTTGGGGGCTGATCCTGCCAGCACTCTGCACCAGCTACTTTACTGCTTGTCCTGTCTGCCATTGGCTTTTGGATGTTCCTGCCACGAGACTGCAGGGGACAGAGAGCAGATTTTCTGACTTTATTTATTCATAAGGTAGCATATCTGGATGATTTGGAGGCAATGAGCCGTAACCGAACCATCTTTTTATCGCTGCCTTCAGCTTTCCACCACCTGTTTGTTACACTGGCACATTGCATCTTGCTTTCAATCAGATTGAACTCTCCATCAAGTCATGCCTTGCAAGCAACCTTAGGAAGGAGCCCTCCGAAGGGCCGTCACTTTGCAGGGCTGTGACATTGGCTGAATGATCCAAAGGACGGTGAGAATCTTGAGGCTCTGTGTAAGAGTGCGGGCCACTCAGGCCCACCCTTGATATATGGGTTAACAGTTGGGTAACTGAGTGGCCAAAAACAATTTTGTCAACTGACCAGTCAAATATTAGTCAAGCAACGGTCATGCATTTTTAAAGCAGTAAAGTTAGAAAAAGAAGAACAAAGAAAATGCTCCTAACAGGTTTGATCTGTATGCGAATAGGTAATGAAAAGAGTTCCTTTGCGGATGAGTAGGATACAATCGTGATAGACCGATAAAATAAAACAGAAGTTAAGAAATGAAAACGGCATGCACAAAATCTGCCAATGCACATCGTATTTTTCTCAAGTAACTGCTCAAGTAGCTGTTGATCATCTGTCCCACCCAGACCTGATTCAGCGTGTACCAAAAATGATGTTCTGCAGAAACTTTAAGGAGACTGCAGCAAATTGCCAAGCAGATGAAGAGAGCATATGTAAGAATGCAGTCACTGAGGCAGAATGTAAGAATGCAGTCATTGAAGCCACAATCCCATGCATGTTTAGACAGAAAAAAAGGCCTACAATTCCCAGCATGCCCCAGCCAGCCATGCTGCACCCTGAGTCAACTAGGCAGCCAGGGTGGCCTCATCTGCATTTCAATGGCTTCATATGCTGGTTAGCCTGATTTGGAAGGTCCTGAAGCTTTCTCTATGTGGGCTACATCCAGCAAGAAAGGTAACATTTGGGATCTGGAGAAAGGAAAACATAATAGAGATAATACACTATTATCACAACTTGATTGAGAAGTATTTTTGTTCTTTTTTAAAATAATGTATGGTAACCATTTTTTCCATTTAAGTTCTCAAAGCAGTGGTGTACATAATTTGAACATGTCCACACTGTGGTACAGGCTATGAAACAACTGTACCTCATCTTATTTATTTATTTATTTATTTATTATTTATTATATTTATATCCCACTGTTTTCCCCTGCAAGGAATCCAAGGCAGCTTTCCTCCTCCTCCTCCTCCTCCTCTCCATTTTATCTTCACAACAACCCTGTGAGGTAGGTTAGGCTGAGAGTCAGTGGGTAGCCCAAAGTCACCCAGTGAGTTTCACGGCCGAGTGGAGACCAGAACCCAGATCTTCTGAGTCCCAGTCCAACACTAACCACTACACAATGCTGGCGCTTGTTTCCCAAACTGCACTCTTGTTTAACCTCCTGCAACTCCAAACATGGTAACCATTTATTTTGCATAAGCCAGAAGAGCCGTGGGCACAGGTCTGATGGTCAGATAGATTTGCGCTTAAAGTTAAAAGTCTAGATTACAGGGGTGGGCAACTTCCAGGGCTTGGGGACCACATTGCCCCCTCCAGACTCCACTGGGGACCGCACCTCCAGGAGCTGAAATTCTGTGGCATTGTGATGCGGGGGACACACCCCATTTTAAAAGGAAAAATTGGTGTGTGGTGTTTTTGCTGAAAATTGGTGGCATAGCAGTAGCAGTGGGGGGAAAAGAAGGTGTTTTGTTCTGAAATAGCATGGTCTTTTGCTGCTGCAGCTACATCCCTGAATTTCAGCAGCAAATAGTTGATTTTTCCTTTTGAAGCAGGGCTTCCCACCCCTCCCCCAACCACTGCACTGCAGGATTTCAATGGAAGGGTAGTGGAGGTCCTAAAAACTGGCTGGGGAGGCTGCATGTGGCACGCAGTCCGTGGGCTACATTGTGTGCCCCCCCCCCCACCGGGCGAGAACTTATGTACCTGCCCAGACACTAAGATCTTCGTCAGCGGGCCTTCTCTAAAAACCCCTGCCAAAGGAAGTGAGACAGGTGGCTACCAGGAGGAGGGCCTTTTCTGCTGTGGCACCCCGGTTGTGGAATGAGCTCCCCAAAGAGGCTCGCCTGGCGCCTACATTGTACTCTTTCCGGCACCAGGTGAAGACCTTTCTATACTCCCAGGAATTTTAATCATTTTAATCTTGTAGTTGTTTTTAACTCTGTTATTGTAACCTGAACTGCTGCTGCTAGCTTTGCTGTTTGTTTTTAATCTGTGGTTTTAAACTTTATATTTATATTATATTGTAATTTATGGTTTTAACTGTTGTAAACCTCCCAGAGAGCTTCGGCTATTGGGCAGTATAAAAATGTATTAAATAAAATAAAATAAAAATAAAATAAATAAACTTCTCACTGTGGTTGTAAAACTGTGTTTATGCTGTTCCATTTTAGACTGCAGGTGGAAGCTCACACCTAAAGCACACAAAATAATTCCCTGTGCATAGAAAGCTAGCATATAAGGGGAGAAGTGTTTTAGCCTATCTGTATCCCTCACATGTAGTTTTTTATTTGGAGGAAAACTACAATTGGGGTGGTGGTATGGAGATGCATACAGTCAGAACTGGTACAGTCCAGCCCGGAGAACAGGTTTAACAACTCAATGAGAAGTAGGCCATTCTCTCTGCAGTTAGACATAAAGTTAACAGAAGTTTTCTCAACACTGGAAAGCCCAGGAAGACAAACTTTTTAAAAAAAGAATTCAGACATTTTGTCTTGCAGAGAAAGAGGGGCTCATTAAGTCAAATGATCCCATTTGCTACTAGAGAGGAAAGGGATTTAGTGAAGCAGGACACCTCATCTTTCATTGAAAACAAAAGAAGGTCATCTCCATATTGAAGCGCTTAAGGAGACTTTCTATATTCAGTCCCTATGTCTATATTAATAAAGGTGAAAAGTAAAAGATGAGACCATGAGAGGCTGCCCGATATATATAGTCAAATAATTTCAGACTGGAATCATTAGGAAGAGAAAGGAATTTGAAAAATGAAGACAGGAATCAAGAGACGGGAATCACATACTGATGATGTCACACCAAAGAGAGGTCAAGGGTCCCAAAGTAGCTTTTCAGAGGCAAAAAAGTAGGCTACATCTTTATGCAGGATCTGTTCAGGTTTTTCTGCTATAGAATCATGGAGCTGCAGGGGCCCTCATTCAGACTCCTCCTTGATGCAAGACACCCAGAGGTAGAGCGTCCCCAACAGATGGTTGTCTAGCCTCTGCTTGATGACTTCCAGCAAGGGAGAACCCACCACCTAGGGATGAATGAGGATTTCATTTCAGTTCGCAAATCACTCCAAGATGCCCCATTCACAATCCCGCATGTGGACGAGAGTGCATTTTCTCCGAAAATGTTTCCAAATTTCTGAACTTGCATTCGCGAAATGCGTACTTGAAAAATGCACAGCTTTCTCAAACTACAAATTTTGAAAAAAACACAAATTTCTCAAAATGTGCAAATTTTGAAAAATGAACAACTTTCAAATCACCATTCTTTAGTCTTTGGGGAAATTGCACTTTAAAAAAAATGCAATGTTCATGTTCGATAGCTACTTGTTTTGCGTTATTTTCCTGTTCGTGCAAAATGAACGGGGATTGCAAATGCGAGCGCAAATGGAGGCAAGGCGAGCAGTGAGCCGTTGCTTGGAGAACCTTGGTGAGTGCAAACTTCACTCATTCACCACCTCACTAGGTCATTGGTTCTATTAATGAACTACCCAAGATGTCAAAGTCACAAATTATCAAATTACCATTGGCACAATAAAAGGGAGAATTCACGGAACCTCCATATGCCTAAAACATGGATGTAGGCAATGCAATAGTAACTTTTCCCAGGCACTTTATAAATTTTTGTGAGGATATAGTAGCAGTGGGAGAACCCTGTTGAGTCACCCTGAACTCCACGTGGGAAGGGCAGGATAAAAATGTAATACATCAGTGAAGGTGGCTTTGTGTGATATTGTTATTGGATTTTGGGGCATGGGGTGTTGTGTTCCTTTAAAAGGGGGGGGGACCTAGCAAGGAATGAAAATTGTGTTATGCAACATCACTTAATTTCTAAACAAGAAAAAGAGGGGAAGAGCCACAGTTCAGTGGTAGAATATGGAGGAGAAGGCTACCAATGGCTACTAGTCCTGATGGCTATATGCTGTCTCCAGTATCAGAGGCAGTATGCCTATGTACTCCAGTTGCTGGGGAACGTGGGTGGGAAGGTGCTGTTGCACTCCTGTCCCGCTTGTGGGATCCCATGGGCAGCTGGTTGGCCACTGTGTGAACAGAATGCTGGACTAGATGGACCCTTTGGTCTGATCCAGCAGGGCTCTTCTTATGTTCTTATGTGGAGCGCATGCTTTGCATGCAGAATGTCCTCCCAGGTTCAATTTCCAGGTTGGGACGAAAAGGACCCCTCTCTGAAACTGTGGAGAACTGCTGCTAGGCAGAGCAGGCCAGAGGTGGGGAAACATGTGGTGTGGCTCTCCAGGTGTTGCTGGACTCCAACCTCCCATCAGCCCAGGCCAGAATGGGCAATGGTTGGGGATGATGGGCGTCGTAGACCAAACACATCTGGAGGGACAAAGGCTATGCCAGGAGTAGGCAACCTTTTTGGCCCGTGGGCACATTTGGCCATTTGAGAAACTGTTGTGGGCACCATTACAAAATAGCTGCCATGGGATGCGTGGCTAGTCACAAAGGACAGGTCACCTGCCCAAATGACTGTGCGGCAAGACAGAGATGGGGTCTGAGCCACAAGACACTAACCCAGTGTTCTCCAACCTTGGGTCCCCAGATGTTTTTGGCCTACAACTCCCAGCATGCCCCAGCCCGCTATGCAGGCTGGGGCATGCTGGGAGTTGTAGGCCAAAAACATCTGGGGACCCAAGGTTGGAGAACACTTCACTAAACAACTCCTTTGAACTCACAATTTTCATTGCCTTTTTCTGTTTGCCATTCTTTTTCTTGGTAGCTGGGCAAGCTGCAGAGGAAAGTATCGTTCTGCAGCCACCTACCATTTTCGTTTCCTAAGAATGACTCTGAGCCCCATCAGGAAACTGAGAGGCATTCATGGGGAATGAAGATGGCAGCAGCTGGAGGACCTCACTTTGCTTTGAAGCAATCCCAGCTGTTAGTAAGAAAATCTGTTCATTAAATTTTTTTTTTTTTTTAATAAAGTGGGAAGGATAGGGCAGCTTGATGGGTGCCAAGAAAGATGTCTGGGAACACATTGGTGACCATGGGCATCATGTTGCCTACCTCTGGATATGCAAACCAAAACTCAGTTAGAGCACAATTCTATGCATGTTTAGACAGGGGGAAAAAATCCTACAACTCCCAGCATTCCCCAGCCAGCCATGTACAACTGGCTGGGGAATGCTGGTAGTGGTAGGACTTTTTTCTGTCTTAACGTGAGTAGGATTGTGCTCTTAGCCTTCAAAATGGTATTATTGGTATTTTGACCCTGCCCTTTTTCCTTTTGACCCCTCCCACCACTGAAATGTGGTGCCTGAGAGCTTCCCCAAAACTCAATTTGGCCCTTCGGCTGGAAGAGATTCAGCACACCTAACAATTCATACAACAGTCTAACAATAAAAACAAAACAAAACCAAGACACAATCCATATTCATAGCAAAATGAGATAGGGATGTAACTGTTCGCCCCGTGCGGGTGTAGCAGGCCGAAATCGGCCCTACTCACGTCCGCGTGGGGCTCGTGCGGGCCTATGGGCCTACCTTATCCAGCGGCGGCTCGCCTCTCCACGCCGAGCTGCCCGCGCCGGTCCCATTGCGTCACATCCGGCCCCGAAAGTGACGCGACGGGACCCCGCGCAGGCGCGCTGGACCCCCGCGCGACGTATTGCACCTGTGCAGGGTCCCCATCGCGTCACTTCGGGGCTGGATGTGATGCGACGGGACCAGCGCTGGCGGCTCGAGCGGCGCGGAGAACTGCTCTGCGCCACTCAGAAGATCAAGGCGGGGGGCGCCCCCACAGAAAGCCGAGCCAGCGGAGAGGCGAGGGGCCCCCCCCAGGTTCGTGGCACATCCCTATTTTTGAAGCCTGTAGGCCCAAACATCTCCTGATGGGAGGGGGGCATTTGTGAGTTTCATTTTCCCCTCATTTATTTATTTATTTATTTATTATATTTATCAATCGCCCATCTGGCCGGTCACCCGGCCACCCTGGGCGATGTACAATTAAATTACAATAAAACACAATAAAACATAATAATTAAAACAATATAAAAAAATTCTCATTAAAAACCTAACCCACCCCATATTCCCGCCTGAACAGCCATGTTTTTAATGCACGGCGGAAGCTCATCACGGAGGGGGCATGGCGAAGGTCACTAGGGAGGGAGTTCCATAATGTGGGGGCCGCCACAGAGAAGGCCCTCTTCCTAGTCCCCACCAGCCTGGCTGCTCTGGCTGATGGGATAAGGAGAAGGCCGTCCGTGGCAGACCTTGTTGAGCGGCCTACTTGATGTTGCTGGAGGCGCTCCTTGAGATAAACTGGGCCGGAGCCGTGTAGGGTTTTAAAGGTCAAAACCAACACCTTGAATTCGGCTCGGCAAGCAACTGGTAGCCAGTGCAACTCATTAAGCACTGGCGTGATGTGATCACGCCGGCGGCTGCCCTTAATCAGGCGAGCCGCCGCGTTCTGTACCAGCTGAAGCTTCCGGACCGTCTTCAAGGGTAACCCCACGTAGAGCGCATTACAGTAGTCTAGGCGAGAGGAGACCAAGGCATGAACCACTGATGGGAGCAGATGATTAGGAAGGTAGGGACGCAGCTGCCGTATCAGATGGAGTTGATACAGCGCCGCCCGGCTCACAGCTGCCACCTGAGCCTCCATGGACAGCTGGGAGTCTAGAATGACCCCCAAGCTGCGGACCTGGTCCTTCAGGGGTAGATGTACCCCATTCAGCACCAGGTCAACATCCCCTAACCTTCCCTTGTCCCCCACCAGAAGTACCTCGGTCTTGTCCGGGTTCAGTTTCAGCATGTTCCTTCCCATCCAGCCAGCCACTGACTCCAGGCACTTGGACAGGGTCTCAACGGCCAACCTCGGTGAGGACTTGAAACAGAGGTAGAGCTGCGTGTCATCCGCATACTGATGACACTGCACCCCAAACCTCCTGATGATAGCTCCCAGCGGCTTGAGGTAGATGTTGAATAACATCGGGGAGAGGATGGAACCCTGCGGCACTCCACAAGTGAGCAGCCGAGGGTCCGAAGCCTCCTCCCCGAGAACTACCCTCTGATACCTTCCAGAGAGGAAGGACCGGAACCACTGCAATACAGTGCCTCCCAAGCCCAACCCCTCCAGACGGTCCAGGAGGATACCGTGGTCAACGGTATCAAAAGCCGCTGAGAGATCGAGGAGGACTAGAAAGGAGCATTCGCCCCTATCCAAAGCCCTCCTCATATCATCCACCAAGGCGACCAAGGCCGTCTCCGTCCCATGTCCAGACCTGAAGCCCGACTGGCACGGATCCAAATAATCGGCTTCATCCAAGTGTGCCTTCAACTGAGCACCCACCACCCGCTCGATCACCTTGCCCAGAAATGGTAAATTGGAGACTGGGCGAAAGTTGTTTAAATCCTGGGGATCCAAGGAGGGCTTCTTCAGAAGCGGTCTTATTACTGCCTCCTTGAGGGCTGATGGCATCACTCCCTCCTCGAGGGAGGCATTCACCACCGCCTTGATCCCCTCACCCAGTCTCTCCCTGCAGCTCATGATGAGCCAGGATGGGCAAGGGTCAAACAAGCAGGTGGTCGGCCTCACAGATGAAAGCACCTTGTCCACTTCATCAGAAGGAAGAAGCCGAAACCGATCCCACAAAACCGGTCTGCCATTGGCCTCCTCTCGCTCACTCCCTGTGTCCACGACGTACGATATCCCACTCCTAATCCGATCGATTTTATCTGCGAAGTGCTTCGCTAAAGCCTCACAGGAGGCTTTTGACTGTTCCAGTGGGTCCGGAGCGACTGGACCGACCAGACTCCGGACCACTTGGAACAGCCTCCTGGGGCAGCACTCTGCAGACGCAATGGAGGCAGCATAGAAATTCTTTTTTGCTGCCTTCACCGCCACCCGGTAGGCTGAAGATGCAGCTCTAACCCGTGTTCGATCGTCTTCGGAGCGGGAATTTCGCCATCGGCGCTCTAGCCTTCTCACCTCTTGTTTCAGAGCTCGCAGCGACGGAGTGAACCATGGCGCCGCGTGAGCTCTGTTTAGGCGAAGAGGGCGCTTCGGGGCAACTCGGTCTAATGCCCTGGTGATTGCAGCATTCCAGTCATTCACCAGGGTCTCGACCGAGCTACCGTTTGTGTGCTCCAATTCCCCAAGCGCGTTCAGGAATCCATCCGGATCCATAAGACGCCTGGGGCGGACCATTCTAATAGGTCCCTCACCCCTGCAGAGGGGTTGTGGCACCGAGAAATCCAACCCCACCAGATAGTGATCTGACCATGACAAGGGGGTGGTGGATATACCCCCGATCTCCAGATCATTTCCCCCCTCTCCGGAAACAAAAACCAAGTCCAGTGCATGACCGGCTACATGGGTAGGTCCAGTTAATACAGGGTGCAGCTCCCAGGAAGCCATGGTCTCCATAAAGTCCCGAGGTGCCCCCGTGAGGGCAGCCCCCGAATGCACGTTGAAGTCCCCCAGCACCACTAGCCTGGGGGACAACACACGCACATCGGAGACCACCTCCAGCACCTCGGCCAGGGAGTCTGTCGTGCAGCGGGGTGGACGGTACACGAGCAGAATCCCCAGGCTGCCCTTTGGACCCAACCTCCAGTACATGCACTCAATAAACTTGGTCTCCCGGAGAGGGAGTCTGGTGAGGACCAAGGACTCCCGGTAGATAACAGCCACTCCCCCTCCCCGTCCCCCAACCCTTGGCTGCTGGGCATACGAGAAACCGGCCGGACACAAGGCCGCCAGAATTGGAGCAGCGGCCTCGTCCAGCCAGGTTTCCGTAACACATGCCAGGTCCGCACCCTCATCCATGATCAAGTCATGGATGAGAGATGTTTTTTGGGTAACGGACCTGGCATTGCACAACAGCAAACGCAGGGTGGGGGGAGGAGCAACACATCCCCCAGTTATCCCTTGGCTCTGGGCAGGCCCGGAACAAGGGATAGATATTAAACATCGATCCCTTGTTCCCCTTACTCGGCGTGGCCTGCCCCTAGCGCTCTGCCAGCGCCTGCCGCTCAACGTTGGTACCGTTTGCCCCCCAGAACTCCCCCCACTATCTCCCTGGGAGAGACACATGCCCCCTCGCTTCCGCCAGTCAGGCGGGAGACCCACCCCTAAAATCAACCCCTAAAAAGCCCCAACCCTTCAAAAAGGAAGGGCCTCTTTAAAACTCCCAGCCCCACCTATATCCCCAACAGCAGGGGGACAGGCCCTCGCCCTCGTGCCACCCCCGAAGTGGCTCCCCCAAAGGGGCAACCCCCTTTGGAGTGAAAGTTTCCTTTTCAGTGAGAGAAATCACCTTTCCCCCTTAATAGAGTTAAGTTTCGTTTCCCTAGTTTGAGGTCACAGGTTTGTTGCCTTCTACTTCTAGTCCTGGTGAGAGTGTATATAAAGGGGAGGCAGAAGCAGCAGTGCAGAGAGAGAAGTGGTGGAGGAGATGTTCTGCAGGCACCAAGAAGCAGAGTCTGAATATCACTGAAGAATGCAGAACAGCCAGGGCTAGGCTGAGAAGGAATCTCTATTAAGGTTAGAGGTGAAAGAGTAGCTAGGTTAGAGAGAACTGTGTTATTATTTCTTTTATACCTGCTTTTTGAAAGTATACAGCTCTATTTGTGTAATTACCTTAAGTATTGTGAATCTACTATACCAAAATTTACCAAAGTAAACAGTTATTGTTAACATTCAGTTGTTGGAGTGCCTTTTGCACCATGCCTAAAGCCTAATCCCACGTTACTGGGAAGAGAAGATAAAAGGCAGAGAATTGGCATCCTGATACAGGAGGGTCTCTTAAAGAGGCAGATATCTTTAAGGAGCTGATCAAGGTGTACTGGTACAGGTGGAACCTTGACAACCCCAAACCTAATAAACCTCTCTCTCTCTCTCTCTCTCTCTCTCTCTCTCTAAATAAAAGAAGGTGTCCTGACTGACTGATTGACTGACTCATCAATGCCCAGCTCAAACCGTTTAATCTAGGAACATGAAATTTTGAAGGAACATTGCTTTTATGACGTAGACCCCCACTAAGGAAGGATTTTGGGAAATTCCATCCCTAAGGGGGTGAAAAAAGGGGGCAAAATTGCCCCACTCTCATATCTGCAGTTCTGCAAATAGGCCTCACCTCAGGATTGCTGCAGGAGCCAACTTGCTGCAGGAGCCAATAGCAGCAGTTATGCAAACAGTCCATACAACACTTCGAATGTTCGTATGAATTCCTGCAAGGGCCAATAGGGCTGGGTATGCAAATCTCCCCTAGGCCATTTAGAATGTTCTCTGAGGGGGTGAAAAGGGAGGGAAACTTTTTACATGATTGACTGACTGTTGTGGGTGGGGCATCGTCGCATAGGCTCCATCACATTTAGACGGATCTACCCCAAACTTGGCATGCTCACTCTTAATCACCTGTAGACTCTCAGAATTAACCTGATTTTTCTTTAAGAACAGATATTTCTGTCACAAAAGATTTCAGCTCCCAGCACCCAGCCTAAACGTTACACTTTCAGTCAGACACACTGCATCTTTTCCATACATGTTTCTTTTAAAAACAATTATACCAAATCCTAAAATCCATGCGAGCGCAGCTGTGGGCAACAGCTAGTGTATATATATATATATATATATATTTCTAACTGTTCATTTCAAAACAAGCTAGCAGAATTTAAAGAACTCTACACATTCTTGTATTCCCAGATGTTACTAGGGAAGGAGGAGGAAGATGGGGTGATTTTGTTTTCAATGGCAGCCTTACATACTCAATGTCCCGCTCCCTCCGAAGAACCTCCTACCCTCTATTTTCTTTGGTGTTTCCTTTTTTGGAATGTTTCCCCCCCACTTTAACTTGAAAGGCAATAGATTTGACAATACATAAAAAAAAGTGGCAGCTCGGAGTTGTAATGCCCATCAATCTTGGCATCGTTTTCTTGGCATCGGCCGTGATGTCCTCTGGCAGCAGGAACAGCTCATTGTTCATCCCCTAGAGGACTTGGCGCACCAGCAAAAAGGAAGCAAATGTAGAACGGATCATAATTTCCTAGAATTTCATCAGAAGGGCAGGACCCATCTCTGACAGTTTTTGGACGCTGAGACTGAAGCATAATGATGATGATGATGATGATGATGATGATAATAATAATAATAATAATAATAATAATAATAATAATAATAATACCACTTCTTAGGGAGAGGGATGTTTGATAGCTCAGCTCCTTTTGCGATAACCAAATGAAATGAAAACTGTGATGCAGCCCAGCCCATCTGAATAAAGTGCAGATGGGCATTAATCACAAGAGTCAAAGCACCCAAAGGGATGGATCCTTTTGGTCTATCCAAAATAGCTTTTCTACGCCATCTGAAGGGGGAAAAAAAGAAAAAGAAGGAGAGGAATAATAATCCTGTGAATTAATTCTCAGCAAATTGCCCCCTTGCTAATGCAGCTCATTCCTCATTTTGGACAAGCTTGCCAAAATTGACACCTGTCCGTTGCACACAAATTCCCCTGCAAGGAATAGCGAAGGGTTGGTGGGTTTTGTGTTGTTTTTTTTTTGCATAATCGTATCAGAGTACACCTTCATTATAAGTACATCGCTCAGAGTGGCCGGATGACTGGCCAGATGGGCGATGCAAAAATATAATAAATAAACAAACAAACAAATAAATAAATAAATAAATAAATCTTCTTTCATTCTCAAATATAAACTTTGCAAAGTTTGGTAAATTCTTATTAAAAGCAAACTGAAATGAAATTCTCATCCATCTGCACTGGCCAAATCCAATAGGTCTAGCTGTTCCCAGCATGGGAAGGGACCGTGATGCACCTGTCTGCTATGTAGCTGTTAAAGATGAGGAGCCTGTCAGAAAAAAAGAGGTGGCAACCCTAATTCAGCACCACAAACAGGGTTGAATACCATGGGTGAGCTCTTAAAAGTCTTGATTGGATTCAAACCCAATCAAGAGAGAGGGGGACAGATTACTGTGTAAATAGATTGAACTGCCATTAATCATTTAACATGGTGGCTGGCGCATTTTACTTACCAAATCAATGTGTCAGGCGCATAACAGCACCAATATACATTTCCGTTGCATTATACTCCACTACACCTCTGTCAGGGAACTGACGGAGGTAAAGGGACTTAATTGAAAATGACAGCCTCAAGCAGATTTGGCTTTTAAGAGCTAAGAGCTCAGATGTCTGGGCCTGATGGCTGTATCTGCCAGTTTCAGTTTCTCCCACATTCACTTAAAATAAATAAATAATCTCAAGTTCTTTTTGTCCTGAAGACGGAGAACTTTGGGGATTTTGGTAAATTCTTATCAAAACTGTACTGAACTGGAATCTTCATGCATCCCTACATAGGACTAGCTAAGGAAAGAAGATAATCATAGATTAAAAAGCAAGCAAGCAAACAAAACACCTAGACAGAAGCAGACAGCGATCATGACTTTGAGTGTCAGTTGCTGAGGCCAAACCACAGGGAAGCTCGCAACCTTTACATCTTCCTAGATTTTTTTTAAAAAAATGACATTTATTTGTCATCCATCAACAAACGTTCTCGGTGGTGGGGTGGGGGGATGTTGGAGAAATCGGGAATGGATTCAAATGAGTTCGGATTTCTATAAATCCGACCTGTGGATTTTGCAGTGGGCAGGCTTTTTACTGAGAATCATGCGGATTCTGTGGACTTGCGGCATGCATGGTTTTTCACTGGGTGTGTGTGGATTTGCACTAATCCGAATTAGTGCTAATCCGCGTGAGTTGGTGCGGTGAGTTAGCACTAATGTGAATTGGTGCAAGTAGAACGGAATACTGGGAGGAACAATCTGATTCCTTCAATGAGCGGATGACAGAACAGAAAAATGCCCGGCAGTCTGTGAAGCACAGATGGAATGGATTTAACAAAATCTGTTCTTCCCTACTTCGACATAAAAGATAATATCATAAAATCTAAATACAGCATAAAAAAAACCAGCAGCAGAGGATAAAACAAATGTAATCAAACTCATAGCAGCATCAGAAATGTCACAATTTCATACCCTGAAAGTGTCCCAAGTTTGATTCATGGAATTTAAGATTAAAAACTAGACGTTGAAGGCCTGGGAAAAAGAAAAAAGTTCTTCACCTGGCACCAAAAAGATCAGAGCGTCGGTGATAGGCAAACTACTTTGGCCAAGTGAATCCTCTGGGGAGATCTGTCTGGTTGCTCTTAGAAACTGAATGCTCGACTAGACGGACTTTGGTCTAGGGAGAGGGGACAAATGCACTCACTTTGCACTTTGATGCAAACTTTAATGTGAACTTACCAAATGTCACACGTTTGAACTGCTGTGTGAACCAAAACTCAGTCATCTTTGACAGACCTGACAGAGAGTCAGCAGAGAGATTTCGGAGTGTTGGGTACAGGAAGTGTGCTGTTACAGTCTTTCTTAAAAGGTACAGCCATCTCACGATACATCACAGGGAATAGATTTGTTTCATTACCCCCTAATCTGCCACCCTGTACATATATTGCAAAAGCTTTTGAAATGCAAAGCCAGCTAAGTCATTTTCCAAGCCTGTCTGTGAATATCTTCTGCAAACAGTAAACAGCATTTTTGATGTGGGCAAAAAAGCAAAAAGAACAAACAAACAAACAAACAAACCAACAAGTCTTTCATCTATTTCCATAAAAGCCACTTCCCTATAACTCCTCTCTCACTGCCTCTTTCCCTTCCTTTCCGTCCCGCAGGGATTGGCTTGCTGTTTTCTTCATAAATAGATCTCAACGCTGACTTGAAAATGTCACTGTTAACAATGAGATGTCCCAGCCTGTACAGTCTGTGATGTGATCCCTCAATAGTAGTTTTATGTAAGCCTCTTGTGGCCCTTGGGCACAGATAAAAATAGTAAATGTGCAGGAAAGAGAGGGGGACAGATTACTGTGTAAATAGATTGAACTGCCATTAATCATTTAACATGGTGGCTGGCGCATTTTACTTACCAAATCAATGTGTCAGGTGCATAACAGTACCAATATACATTTCCGTTGCATTATACTGGGAACTGACGGAGGTAAAGGGACTTAATTGAAAATGACAGCCTCAAGCAGATTTGGCAGATGGATATTGCTTCTTTGTAACTCGAAGTATAAGCCTCAGTTTATTCCAGGTTGTAGTGTGTGTGTGTGTGTGTGTGTGTGTGTGTGTGTGAATGGGAAGGGTTCTTAACTTGCTTCGGCTGTCAGTCTTTGCCTGCTGAATTTATTTATTATTATATTTATACCCCACCTTTTTTCCTGCAAGGAACCCAAGGTGGCTTACATAGTCCTCCTCCTCCTCCTCTCCAACCCTGTGAGGTAGGTTAGGCTGAGAGTCAGTGACTGGCCCAAAGTCACCCAGTGAGTTTCATGGCCGAGCGGGGACTAGAGCCCGGATCTCCCGAGTTCCAGTCCAACACTCTCACCACTACGCCACACTGGCACAATCCTATGCCTCTTTCCCCAGAACTCCCACCGATTTCGATGGGCCGTTCCCTAGTAAGCGAGCTCTCAGATCAGCCTCGGAGGCTCTGCAATATGGTCCATCAATACGAGATGTTGTTAGGTTGATGGATACTAGTAGGGAGGTACAAGGATTTGGTTTCAGTTGCTTAAATGTCAGAACTTGCCCTGTTTGCAACCCCAAACATGAAAGCAAAAGCAAGTGCATTTTTTTCAGGCAGAAGTCACATACTCCTGAGCTTGCGGTTGCATCTGCCAGTTGTATTCAATAGGGGAAAAAAAGCACACTTTTAAAACATGCATTTTTATGCTGTAAATGGGGTGGGGGTTTAAAGTAAAGTGTGTACTTTTAGGGCACAAGCCGATCGCAATGGCCATAAAAACGTGAACTCGGAAGCTTACAGCCTTCCAGGGCAGGGCGGGAGGAGCGATGCAGGTGATCTCTGCTTCCCCGTCCTCCTGCCGTGCATTTCCCACTAGATGGGCTTCTTTGCCCATCTAGCTGGAGAGTCTTGGAGGGGGAGGGAAGGAGCCTGGAGAGGCCTCAAGATAGCTCATATCCTGGCTTCTCCCATCTCCCCTCCTCCCTCTGAAATGCCCCCTTTTCCTCCTCCCCAAGGTCACTTTCCTGACCTCAGAGAGCAGCTGGCACGGTTCTTTCCATGCCGGCTGCAAGGAGTCAGGTGTGTGTGTGTGTGCGCGTGTGTGTGCGCGTGTGCGTGAGTGCCAATTCCGAGTTCTGAGGTCGGAGTGCTGTCTCCGATCTCAGATCTGGGAATCTCAACTATCCTATGACCCCACAGATACTGTCTAGGGGGCCATAGGATTGCTCCCTTAAAAAAAAAAGTGCACCCAAATGCACACTTTTCCCATTTGATATCCCCCTCCCCAAATGCTTGCAGATCCCACCCATCTCTGACAAGCGCTTCTGATATCCCATGATAGTCAACGGGAGGCCCAAAGCCTAGGCTTCCCAGATCTCAATTCGGGTTTGGCACCCCAGTCAAAAGGATGGCCTCCGAATTGTCCCGAGCGGAATTTTCTGAAGTGCCTAATTCAGGATTAATCTTGTGGCCAGTGCACACCTCTACTCACTAGTCCTATTTCAGCAGTCGCCCCCATTGTGTGAGGGGGAGAACGAGGCTGCACTCTCTGGCCCCCCTCCCCTCTCGCATTCCCATTGCCTGGCCATGCATGTAGCCTTTCAGTATAATATAGAATCCTGTTTGCCTAGCATATAAGCACGGAGCAGGCCCTCAGCTCCAGATCTGCCCTGTCAAGTGCATGGAAAGTGGCAGGGCCAGGTGATGGAGAAGTGATGGAGTGGGCGTGGCCAACAAGTGTGCCCCTCCCCTTCCTCTCACATGATTCTAATTATGTGAGGGATATAATGAATGAGCCTGTGGCTCATGCTGGCTCAGCTTGTCTGAGCGTGGAAAGCTAAGCAGGGTCAGGCCTGGTTATTACTTGGATGGGAGAACCCTCCTCTAGTTTCCTGCGTTGAGCAGGGGGTTGGACTCGATGGCCTTGTAGGCCCCTTCCAACTCTATGATCCTATGGTATCCTATGAATGAATGAGGCTCTTCCTCATTATAAAATGGAACTTCTCTAAGATGCGATGAATTCCAGATCTCATTCCATTGGGGAATATGAAAACAAATGTTTACCATGCACAAATGATGCGTAAAGATTAACATTGCAGTGATGTGAAGTAAGCAAACAAACATGAGGGTCGTCCAGCTGAAAATCGTCTGTAACTGATTGGTCTCTGGGTTGAGAATAATATGCACCAGCAGTTCGATCAGGATGTCTTTTGCAGCAGTGGGTAACCCAAAAGGTACTTCCTAACATATTAATGAGGATAGTTATTAAAATGGAGACACCTGGCGCCATTATAAAACCATTCACAAGGAAAGGGGGTTGCAGTGTTCCGTACAGCAAGGGGGAAATGGCGTGCATGAGATCGAAATGTCTCTGAAGCACAATATCCTTAGCTAGCATGCGTGCAATTTGTGTTAGATGCATGTGGTTCCACTTAGGAGATTCTTCCCTCTTGTCAGCACAAAAGTCTTAACAAAGTAGTAAGTGTAAGGTAACCAGTTACTGAGAGCCAGGGGGAGAAGCTAGGGTCTTGGGGAAATTGCATCACTTCCTGACAGCTTGGGGAAGAAGGTGGGGCCAGGGCAGTACCTGGAAAAGTTGTTTGCAGAGCTGGGACCAGGAGAAGAGAGCCTGGTTCATAGAATCATAGAAAAGTAGAGTTGGAAGGGGCCTACCAGGCCATTGAGTCCAACCCCCCGCTCAATGCAGGAATCCAGGTCAAAGCATCCCTGACAGATGGCTGTCCAGCCACACCTTGAATGCCTCCAAGAGGGAGTGCCCACCACCTCCCTAGGTAGTTGGTTCCATTGTCTTATTGCTCTGACAGTCTGGAAATTTTTCCTGATGTTTAGGTGGAATCTGGGTTCCTGTAACATGAGCCCATGATTCCGAGTCCTGCAAACTGGGATGATAAAGCACTAGATTTGCTCATCCTCTAAGTCAGGTGTGTTGGGGTTCTCAGGGTGACCATGCCCTCATCTCCTGGCCCCACCCCCTTTCCCCCAACTACCAATTGTTTCTTCAAGCAGTCCCCCCCCCCATTCTAAAAAGTTGAAATGCTTCTCCTAAGGGGTAGTTACTGGCATTTTAAGCTAAAATATGCAGGCATTTTTGGTATTTCGGCCCTGTCCCCTTTTGCCTTCCATCCCCGCCCACCCCTAGAACATGGCCCCGCCCACCCCTAAACAGTGATGGCGAACCTTTTTGAGCCCGAGTGCCCAAACTGCAACACAAAACCAACTTATTTATTTCAAAGTGCCAACACTGCAATTAAACCTGAATACCGAGGTTTTAGTTTTAGAAAAACAACTCATATAGTTGTCCGAACTAATGAACATCTTTTGTCTTAAAAGAAAAACACAATAACAGGGCTTTCAATGATACAAACAGTTTTTTGCTGGGGAAAAAATCAACTCCAAAAATTATTATAGTACTACATTGTACACATAGCCTGAAGGGAATTTATACAAACTTTTTAAATAATTAGGCACATGTATTTTTGGATAAGGGATTCTCAACTTGTAATATGATTATATGCCAGACTGAAATTGTATGGGGCAAGCTTTACCCCGGGGTTCTTTCCCTGCCTCTACAGGTGTCGGATTAGTAAAAGTAAAAGTCAACCTGTACTAGGATGAGCAAAGATGACCTGTACTAGGATGAGCAAAACAAGAAAACTATACGTGCTTAACACATTTTAAACACTTTATGTCTTGGACTGCAAACACTGCATTAGGTAAAAGTTTGCATTGGGCATGCTTTTGCACAATTAATGTGATTTTTGCTATTGCATGCATGCTGATAATTTGTCAAACCTTGGCTCATACTCCGTTAGTCTGAGAGCAACACATGCAGCACTCAGGTCAACTGTTAGGGCTTTGCATCAAAGCTATGCTCTGTGCATCATTCTTCAAAATCTTTTAAATGTGATAACAATGTAGAAAAGAATTCTGTAACAGGAATTCTAGAATAAAATCATTCTGTTCCACACTGTGAGAAAGAACAAGATCATTAGTGTTTTGCAGAAGGGGACGGTCTTTTCGCGATCTGGTGACCAATGGCTCGAGTGCCCACAGAGAGGTCCCTGCATGCCAGCTGTGGCACCCGTGCCATAGGTTCGCCATCACTGGTCTAGGCTGTGGCCCCGTCCACCCCTAGAATTCTGAAACTGAATTCGGCACACAGGTTGAAAGAGGTTCAACAGCCCAGCTCTAAGGCCCCTTTTGTCTTGAAGAGCAGAATATCTTGGGAAAGAATCATAGAATCGTAGAGTTGGAAGGGGCCTATAAGGCCATCGAGTCCAACCCCCTGCTCAATGCAGGAGAACAGATGTGGTCAGCCCAGGCAGTCACCCATCCAGGCACTGACCCGGCTCATACCTGCTTAGCTTCAGCATGTGGCCTGACACTCTTAACTATCAAGGTTTTTCAAGGATTGAATATCATGAAATCAGTTTACTTTTGTCCATTTCTCTGCCATGCTTCGCTTTTAGAGCTGATTCGAATGCTCAGGAGAAAACCCAACAATCCCTGAGTTCCATTCTCCCAAAGACTGCGGTACCTCAGAACTCAGATGGAAGGCGTTCTAATGCTCTCCCACATTAACATTAAAAATCAGCCCTCTACATGCTTTCCCCCCAAGTTGTAGGGCTAACATGTGGAGGGAGCTATGCCTCCTGGCTCTCCCGCAGAAATTGTGGCACATATTGTCCCTGGCCCTGGCATCCACATGCTGCGCATGACCATCTGAAAAGGGGCGGCTCCATGTGAGCACTTATGAAAAGGGCTCCCAATTGCTAAGTGAGCAGAACAATTAATGTACTAGAAAGTCCATCAAGGATTGCCAGCTTTTTGTACCAGCACCTGCTCCTGTACTTTTAACAACAGCTTGTTCTGCAGGCATGAGCAGATGATCATACTTACCTCTGTGCTCAGAATAAGCGGATTCCTGCGGATCAAACTGCTGTGGAAGGCAGAAGAGTAGGCCAAGCCATCTTTTCCTGGTCAGTTGGCAACCCCTAAGCCCTTCCCACCTTTGCTACTGTACAATCTCATAATAGGGTGGCCAGGTGTCCTACTTTACAGGGGACAGTTCTCTGTTTGAAGAGCTGTGAGAGGATTGTCCTCTATTTGAAGGTGTCCTCTATTTGATGGACTGTCCAGTCCATGTATCGTCTAAAACAGTGTTCTCCAACCTTGGGTCCCCAGATGTTTTTGGCCTACAACTCCCAGCATGCTGGGAGTTGTAGGCAAAACCCCCCAAAACATCTGGGGACCCAAGGTTGGAGAACACTGGTCTAAATTTTTATTTATTTATTTATTTATTATATTTATTATATTTATTATATTTATACCCCACCTTTTTTCCTGCAAAGAACCCAAGGCGGCTTACATAATCATCCTCTTCCTCTCCATTTTATCCTCACAACAACCCTGTGGGGTAGGTTAGGCTGAGAGTCTGTGACTGGCCCAAAGTCACCCAGTGAGTTTCATGGCTGAGCGGGGACTAGAACCCGGATCTCCCGAGTCCTAGTCCAGCACTCTCACCACTACGCCATACTGGCTCTCGTAAAGATAATGAACCATAAGAAGGGAGAGATGAGTCTTGAAGTTACCCACCAAAACTTAGCAGCTGGACATAAGTCACCTAGTCAGTCTTCCCCACCTGGATTAGATGTATTGTATTTCTAATTAAATTATAGGCACAATGCCTTAGTTTGCATGTACACATATGAATTAGAATATACAAATGTTATGCAAATTTGTGTCCTTTTGATCCTCTTTTTGCGTGATGCGTTTCCTCTTTTTGGACAATGCGCATGTGGCTACCCTATCTCTCAACAAGACCTTCTGATTCGTGCAGGGCCTCTGTGATCATTTTGATTTCCCTTTCTTCACTTCTGTTTTATAATAAACACAATCTTTTTACTGCAGAGCTCCCCAAACAAAAGCGTGACACTCTATTGAAAGCTGCAGTCAAGTCAGGGCAGTTGATCTGGCCACTCAGTACTTTGTAATATGCGTATGATAGATTAAATAAACAGCAAATAATTCTCCAGCAGTAGAAAAGGTGAGAAGACACATGTTAGACAGATGCACCTTCTTTGCCTTCTTATATGGAGATACCGAAATATTAGAAGAGATTTGACTTGCTTTGCCAGTGATTATGGGAATTTGTCACTGCAATATTGCATGGCACAGTTAACCGGCCACCCTTGCAAATTGGGCTGATAGGCTGAATTTGTTGAGCAAGCCTGGAGCACGTAAATTTATGCTGATAATGTACTAAGCCAGCTGAGTTGGGCCTAATGAATTGATCGGAATGCAGATAAAATATAAAAGCAGCAGGCGGCCGGAATTTCAATGCATCTTACTAGAATGGCAAGTACAAAATATATGTCTTTTTTTTTTTTAAGCTAGTGTAAAGTCTATCAAAAGGATTGTAACAGATTAACAGCACAATATTGTGCATATTTACTCAGAAATAAGTCCTGCTGAGTTCAATGGGACTTACTCCCAGGTAACTTTATCGGATTACAGCCTACTTTTCAATGGCAAGGAACTGGTCATTTCCGTCTCCATTAGAAGGGAAGTTTTTATGCCACATGTTATTGTTTGTTTGTTGATCTTAATTATGGCATTTTGTGTTTTTATTGTTTTATTTTGTGTCTTGCTCTGAAAACTGCCCAGATAATGGTTGTGAATGGGTGGCCGTATACAGTAATACCTTGGATTGCAAGTAACTTGGTCTGAGAGCATTTTGCAAGACAAGCAAAAAAATTTTTTAAAATTGACTTGATAAACGAGCAAGGTCTTACAAGACAAGTAGTCACGTAGGGATGTAACCGCTTGCCTTGAGTGGGCGTAGCGGGCTGAAATTGGCCCCGCTCACGCCCGCCAGAGACTCACTTTGATATAAGAGTGTTTTGGATTATAAGCACGTTTCTGGAACGAATTATGCTCTCAATCCAAGGTATTACTGTATATTTAATCCATCAGTCAGAATCAAATTGGTTAGCACAAGGTTCATACATATTACATGCAATAAGTATTCTATTAGTGTATTTGTTTTTTAGAAGCGA
The DNA here is from genome assembly GCA_021292165.1 of Shinisaurus crocodilurus. Lineage (NCBI taxonomy): Eukaryota > Metazoa > Chordata > Lepidosauria > Squamata > Shinisauridae > Shinisaurus > Shinisaurus crocodilurus. The sequence goes on from CM037878.1 coordinate 282,983,230, forward strand.
AGTGCCTCACAGACCTCCTTTAAGGGCAGGTTCACGCATGTAAGTTGAATCAAAAAAGTGAAGACGGCACAAATTCAGGTAACCATAGAGAGGCCTGTGGCTCACGCTGGCTCAGCTTGTCTGAGCGTGGAAAGCTAAGCAGGGTCAGGCCTGGTTATGACTTGGATGGGAGACCCCTCCTCTAGTTTCCTGCATTGAGCAGGGGGTTGGACTCGATAGGCCTTGTAGGCCCCTTCCAACTCTATGATCCAATGATAAGAACTCTACAAAGCTGGACAAGGAGCAGTAGGGCCAACCCAAGACATCTTGCTGCCTGAGGCAAAGATGGGCCCCCCTCCATTCTATAAACAGCAGTTGGCTGGACTGGCAGTTGAGTCTTACATTAACACTGGGAACGGGATAGGGCCTTCCATGACACCTGAGGGCATCATGCTGGATTATGGGGAGTAGAATAGGCTGTGTGGTACACACAGCTCTGTCCACCAAGAGAGGAGAATTCCCGGGGGACTCAAGAGGAATGGATGGGGAGATGCCACTGCAGTCCCCCAACATCTGGCACCTGAGGGAATTGAATCACTCTGCCTAAGGGTAGGGCTGGCCCTGATGAGAAGGACAGTTTACTGAGACCTGATGTGTTTTGACTCTTCCGCAGGGGTTCCAGCAGGGCCGGTGCTACCATTAGGCCAACTAGGCAGCTGCCTAGGGCGCAGGGCTAAAGGGGGCACCAGAAACACCTTGAAAAAAAATACAGCGCTCTCAAGTGGGAAGGGGGGGGGCGCTAAATATCTGATCTTGCCTAGGGCACCAAACTGCCTTGCACCGGTCCTGGGTTCCAGAACCAGGGCTGGTGCCAGATTCCAGTGGGCCCTTGGCATAGTGCTGCCAACAGGCCCCCACTGTGCTCCCTGCTGCTGAAGCCACCTGCCCGCCACTGCCCAGGCATTTCATTATTTTTTAAATTGATGTGTATGCTTGTTTTTTGGTGGTCGAATAGTATTTCTGCCTCTTTTTAAAATAATTTTATAGCTATCGTTATATTTGTCTTTTTATAAGGTTATGTATGCCACCCTAGAATCCTTGTGGATGAAGGGCTTTTTATAAATTTTCAAAATAAATAAGTAAATATATGTGGCTACCCTATCTCCCAACAACTACTGACTACTAATGACTGTAACTGATATCATCACTACCACTAATTTCATTAATTTCAGTTATTTATATGCTGCCTTTGGGGATACAAATCCTACCAAGGTGGCTTCCAAAATAACATAAAAATAATAAAATTGCAATAATCAATGTGAGAGCCAGTGTGGCATAGTGGTTAAAGGGTTGGACTGAGATAGGGGAGACCCCGGGTTCAAGTCCCCACTTCGCCATGAAGCTCATTGGGTGTCTTTGAGCCTGTCACCGACTCTGAGCCTAACCTACCTCACCGGGTTGTTGTGAGGATAAAATGGAGAGGAGGAGGATGATCATGTACACTTCCTTGAGCTCCATGGAGGAAAAGTCAGCATATAACTATAATAAGTAAATAAATGTATGTTAACAATAATAACCATATTTTTAAAAAAAGAATCACCAGGATCCTTTTCCTCAGGGCCGTTGGTAGGACCTGGCTTGGGGCAGAGAGAGTCCAGCTGGAACATGTGTCTGGTGTCATTCTCTTCTACCTCCCTCTTTTCCAGAATCCTTCTCACAAGGCAGTTGATGGTAGATAGGCCTTGTGATGGTGGGCAAGTCCAGCTGGCGCAGACCTTGAGGTCCTTCTTCACCTGCCTCTCTCTTGCTGCATCACAGCAGTCGATGAAGTTGGTGCTAAGTCCTGCTCTAATGATTTTTAAGTGCCTCACATTCTGAAAGGATTGAAGAACATTGTTTTTGCTGCTTAGCATGACCAAAGTTCAAACTGTGAGTGACTGAGGCCGATACATTGGCTTTAACCTGGGTATCAGATGTTGCCCACCTTGCTATGGAGTTTTGACCCTCAATCTACAATGGAAAGCAAAGTGATTCAGTAGTTGTAAAAGAAAGCAATTTGCTCAGTTAATTGTATTCAGCCGGTGATGGCAGAGAGCCATTATTCATTATTACTAGAAAAGTGGATGGAAGCCTAATTAAAAATATGGCTATAAAATGGTATACATGATTACAAATAAAGAGATATTTATGGTGGCTAAAAAATGGTGTGTGTGGAGGGGAAATGCACAGAAATATATTTTGCTTGTGCTGGTGGTGTTTCCCCTCTACCCCTGACCTGGACTAGCTTGTGAAAAATCAAAGTTCAGAACCTAAAGAAGGAAAAGAGATTTTGAACTCAGGGTTCAAAGGAGTCATACCATTCAGAATTCATCCTTGCTACCTGTTGAAGCTGGAATAAAACTTGATTACTCAAAGTCAAGACTCCTGAGCTTATTTACCAGGTGTCTGGTAAAAAGGGCAAAATTGATATGAAATTGCGCTTATCTAAGGGCTGGCTGGCTCTCGTGCATCAGCCTTCTAAGGAGGGACCACATACACTGCCATTCCCAGATCACATATGTGACTGTACTGGCTTCTGGTTCCAACAGCCAACACAGGCACTCACAGGTGGGCAGTCTCCTTCCACCCAAAACTTTATTTATTTCTTACATTCATATCCCACCTCTCTCCATCTTGCCAGGAACCCAGAACGGCTGACATGGTCCTCCTCCTTTCTACTTTCTCCTCACAATGACCCTGTGAGATAGGTTAGGCTGAGAGTCAGTGACTGGCCCAAAGGCACTCACTGAGCATCTAGCTTTTCTGAAGCTTATGCACTACAGTTTCTATGGACAATATTAGGGATGTATGTGGAGCTTGATAGGGGGTGTGGAAGTCCGGTGAACTCACCGGACTCAACTCCCCCGGGCTCCGCTCAACTTACCTTTCCCTGGCTTGACTCACGTTCTCGTGAGCCGAGCCGGGGAAAGTGACTTCCGGTTTCTAGCTCTACATTGTTTACGTAAAGAATGGCATAAGATACTATTAAAAATGGCTGTGATTTGCATAACTGATGCAAATCGCAGCCATTTTAATGTATTTTATGCTGTTTTTCACATAAACAATGTAGAGCCAGGGGACCCGGAAGTCCAGCGAGCGCCTCAGCTGGTGCTCATGCTCGGGTCTACTCGGCACGGCGCGGTGCTCGCACTTGGCTTGTGCGCCGTGCCGTGAGCTGAGTGCTGGGTGGATTGCCCACCCCTAATTTGGACATACATTTCATACACACATATTCCACCAGCTCTGCCAGGAGTATTCATTCATATCCCCCCTTCTTCCCTCCCCATTCCTTTTTTCTTGTGTGTCGCGTCTTTTTAGATTGTAAGCCTGCGGGCAGGGACTGTCTTGTTAATTGCTGTAAACTGCCCAGAGAGCTTCGGCTATTGGGCGGTATAAAAATGAAATGAATGAATAAATAAATAAATAATATTGTAAGTGATTTATTTCATTTTCTATGTGAAAATATGATAATTGTATATATATTTCTCTCTCTTTTATATGGCTTTGTTTATTTTGGTGAAATTCACATTAAAAAAATAATTAAAAAAAAAAATCCCCTCCAGGCACCAGATTTGGGAGTTAGGATTGTGCTGTTATGAAGCCATGCTAAAGGCTTCACGGAAAAGATGGCTTTGGAAGGAAGGAAGGGAGCTGACCTCACGCAGATGTTCTTGGATGAAGATTTTGGCATCATTGGCAGCAAAGGGGAAAGAGCAGGGTCATTTGAGGACATCCCCGATTATAACGTTCAGTTGTTCAAATTAAATTACTTCTGCATTTGTAAAAAATGAATAAATAAAAGGACTCTGAAAGTAAGGAGTCTTGAACTGTCTTGAACAGTGAATGGAAAGGACTGCTTCTAACACCCTCAGCCATTATTTCAGCCCCATAGATCACTGTTCATCGGAGATTTGATTCCAGCTGCGAGCCGCTCAAATTTAGTCAGTAGTCCTTTTTATATTTGTCTCAATTAAGAAAGATTCCATTGCAGCCCAGTGAGGAATGTGGATATGTTAAAATATACATTGATTGGAGGGCTCCCCATCTTAAAAAAAAAAAGAAAGAAGAAGCAGAGAGATTGTTATTAATAAATGCTTTTGTGCTCCATCAATAATATATCACAGGGAAATTAGTGGCTGAATTAATGGTGAGTGGCTGAAGCTAGAAAAATTGCCCTGATTTTATTACATAGTAAAATGTATTTAATTGTTGGAGCAGAACGATTTTATTACATGCCATTACTTTTGGTAACAACTCCTGTCCATTCGTTGACCAGGAAATGTTATCAGACATAACCAGACTGAACATAAAAGACTAAAAGGAAAACATTATTGGGACGGCATTCTTGAGACACCTATAGCACGGTCACAAGTTGAAAGATGTGTAAAATTAATTGGTGATGGGGTTTGGGGGGCAGTCCTTCCCCACATTATGTTTCTGTTCCTTTGCCGCACCCAGCTCTCCTGCTTTGCCCTGTGCCTGTGCCCGTGCGACGGCAATTTGGTGCAGTGCCTGTACAAGACAAGGTATGTGTGAGTGGGGTTGTGCGTCGAATGTTTCACCCCCATACTCCAAAAGATTTATCCCCAAAGGATAAATGTGCATACATTACACAGACTGAACGCGGGAAGTCTGTCAATGCAGATTTCGCGAAACATGTAATATAACGACTCAAAGGGGATAAAAAGGAAGGGGGAATTTGCTAAATATTCTCGGGGTGTGTGTGTTCTCCAAAACCCACCCTAAGCAACAGCAGCAGAGCTCATCTCTTGGCAACCTGACCATCATTTTGCATCTCCCACAATGCCCCATGCTTAGCGTTGTTCCTGGACTCTACTCTTTTCCTGGACTCTACTACTTCTGACGTCTGGTGGGGAGTTTGCTTATTTGAATGTTACCACTAGCAAAATGTCCTTCTTGCAAACATCTACCGTAGCGGTGGGGGGAGAAATTCATTCTGTTCACATTGATTGATTTCACACATTCAAACCACTATGAAAACCGAAACTGAAGTTTGCACCTCTCCAAATTCTGCTATGGAGTTTTCCAATCCAATAATGTGTAAAGACATGTGTATATTAAGGCAAATAATGTGACTCAGAATGCATTATACTAGGAAAATTGCTTGCAAAATGTGTATATTAGGCAAAAATATATCATTATAAAAAAATTAATGCATTAGAAGAAATGTGCACAAAACGGCTTATGAGTTTTCGTGCATTTTAAAATAATTCTCAGCATTCGGGAAGAACTGAACTTAAGACTGGAGAGATCCTCAAAGTTCAGGATGAACCAAATTTAAGATTGGACAAATAAGAAACTGAGAGAAACTGAAATTGACAGATTCATCCACCCCTACTAGTAGCGTGTCATGACGAAGAGTTCAGTATTGTGCTATTTTCTGGATACAGCAGGGGGGGGAGGGAGGGAATACTCATTCGAACATGGAATCCTACACCTGCAGCCTGATATAGCACAGCCTGCAGCTATAATAGTAATAATAATTACATTACATTTATATCCCGCTTTTTTTCCTGCAAGGAACACAGACGGCTTACATAATCCTCTTCCTCCATTTCATCCTCACAACAACCCTGCGAGGTAGGTTAGGCTGAGAGTCAGTGACTGGCCCAAAGTCACCCAGTGAACTTCATGGCCAAGTGGGGACGAGAACCCGGATCTTGTGAGCCCCAGTCCAACACTCTCAACACTACACCACACTGGCTCTGTGGCTATACAACCCCCCCCCCCCCTGGTAATCCAGCAAAGGTATCAAGTTGACCAATCAGGATTCGGTTCAGTATAAATCTTCTTTACAGCCAGGTCAGTGTTATGAGGAAGTGGAAAGGGAGACATTTTTCTTTCTCCCTCTCCCATAATACTGGAACCCAATGGGGTCACCCCATGAAGCTGAATGATGAGAGATTCAGGACAGATTCAGGAAGGACTTCTTCACACAGCGCATAGTTCAACTATGGAATTTGCTATCGCAGCATGTAGTGATAGCCACCAACCTGGATGGCTTTAAAAGGGGATTAGACAAATTCCTGGAGGATAAGGCCATCAGTGCCTTCTAGTCATGATGACTATATGTAACCTCTCATATTGGAAGCAATATGCCTCTGCATATCAGTTGCTGGGGAACATGGGAAGGAAGGTGTTATTCTACTCATGTCCCAATTGTGGGTTTCCCAGAGGGAGCTGGTTGGCCAGAGTGTGAACACAATACTGGACTAGATAGACCTTGGGTCTGATTCAACATGGTTCCCCTCATGTGCTTATGTTCTTAAGTGTTTCTTATTCAGAACCAAAGTAGACATTACTCACTAATGCATGTAACACACCTCTGATGGCCTCCCCCTCCCTTTGTCAACTGCCCAGAGCTTCTGCGATTGGGTGGTGTAGAAATGTAATAAATAAATAAATAATTCAGAAATAGAGATTGGGGAGGAGACAATGCAAAGTGGAAAAGCATTGTGTGATTGGGAAGGGGAAGCTTTACTCTTTCCCCACCAGCCTCCAGTCCAAATGGACTCCCCACCACCACAAACAAACAAACAGACAAACAAAAACAGTTTTTCCTCAACAGCGTTTCAAGTTAAGAATGGGTTAATGGCTGTTTTTGATCTATGCCACTTTGCATGTGTTCATAGATGACTTTCCATATTAATCTAATTTTTTTTTTAAATAAAAAACTCTGGACAAGGATGTGCATTTAAATATGTATTTAATTTTTTTTTGGTAATCTGCCCAGAGATAAAGAAATACATAAACATCTTAACAGCCCCATCCTATGTGGGTGCCCGTAACCCTCCAAACTCGGAAGATTACGGGCATCCAATCGAAGGTGGGAGGAGCACGGTGGATAGGGTTGCAACCATGCTCCTCACACTCTCCAAAACATTTAGACGGCTGATTTCGGCCGTCTAAATGTTTTACCCCTCGTCATGAGGAGGAGAGGCTGAGGCACCACCTGGATCCAGGGGAAGATGGCGGTACCTTGCTCCTTCCCTCCCTGCCCCTGGGAATGCGCCCTGCCACGCTGGAACTGAAGACTGTCTTCGGTTCCCAGCCACAGCAGAAAGAACTGTGTGGGCTGGGAGGTGGGCGGGTGGGAGGGTGCTCTGTGGGCTGACTCCCCACTGTGACCTCAGAAGGGATTTCTGAGGTCCCAGTGGGGAGTCCGACCTATCCTATGCCTGTGGCGTAACCCCACAATTCAGTTCCCTGGTGTATGTCTGCTTTAGTATATTTAGTGAGTATAGAATGTTGAACTGAGTGGGTGTGGTTTGTGATGTCATGGAAAGGGTGGGGGGAGGAGTATATAAGGAGTGTTTGAGTGATGTCAGAAAGGAGTTAAGAAGTAGCGTGTGGGTTGGAGTGTGTTGGGAGGGTTAGAGAGTTTGGGAGTTAGGTTAGTTGGGTTATTCGTGTCTTGTCAGGAGTTTTAGGAGAAGTCAGTGCTTGTCTGAGGAGTGAGGTATTTAGAGTTATAGGGACTTAGGTTAATTATAAAGTGTTTGGCGTAGGCAGGTTTAAAGTTATTTTCTGGAACTAAGATTTTGAGAATGAAAATAAACTTATTGTTATTTTGTTTGCTACCCACATCCTACGTGTCAGCCTGGCGTTATTAACCTGCTTTACTTTTAAATCTACACACACACCTTTGTACCCACAGCATCATAAATTTAAAATAGATCCTTAACAGCCAGTATTAATCTTTTCCCTCATTAGTGGGAGAATGGTTTCATTTGACCCTCCCCTCAGGTTTTTACATGTTGATGCTTAGCCTGAGAAAGGGTTTATGCGCCTGGTCCTAAAGTGAAAAGGGCCGTGTCGTTGCATATTCATGCACCCCCCAGGCAAGGTCAGAGGGCCACAGGATTGCACCCTAAATGTATTTTCTCTCAAATTGCACATTTCTAAAAAATGTTTTCTCTTAAAATTTGCGTTTGATTGATTGATTGATTACATTTCTATACCACCCAATAGCCAAAACTCTCTTTTTAAAATGCATTTTGATATGTCTCTGGAGCCAAGAACATTCAGGAAGTATGAAAGCCAGCAGATAACTAAATCCAGATTTGCAGATTAATCTGGGACGTGCAGGTCTGGTCAGCACTTATCAGAATTCAGAAAGACTGGAGTCCTCAGGGATCTCTACCATTCTGAATGCCTGTGGTAAACATGAGTGGAGCCCCATGAGGTAGGAGGGGTGTGTGAAAGCATCTTGGGGGATATTTTGGAGAAGATACGCAGGTGAGTGGGGAACGAGTTAAGCATCTCTCACCCTCGAGTGCTTCTCCACTGCATAGCACCCTGCCTGATCCAGAGTTCGCCGGGCTTGACCCCCCGAACTCTGTCCCTCCTCCCTGTCTCCCAGGCTTGACTTGCGTTCTCCCGAGCTGGGGAAGCAAATTCTGGGTTCCTGACGGTACACTTTTTACGTAGAAAATGGTGTAAGATATGCCAAAAAAACGACCACAATTTGAGCAAGTTATGCAAATTGCGGCCTCTTTTACCGCATCTTACACCACTACGCCATTTTCTATGTAAAAAGTATACTGCCGGGAAACCAGAAGTCTGCCAAGCAGCTGGGGGGGGGGGGCGCTCACTTTTGGCTTGGATCGGCGGGTGCATCGGCAACGCTCACCGAGTGCCCAGAGTCTGGTGGTGGATTTTGGTGCTGATCACAAATTCCCGGGCTCAGCATGTGCTCAGAGGCACACTGTTCCTTAGTTTTTAGCATACGCCCAGCTACTTGAGTAGTCGCTGTTTTGCACCTGGCTCCCTTTAGTGAAAAACAATTTAGATCCTGAAGCCTAAAGTCTCTCGAACCCTGCATTGTTACCAGGGATGTTGAAGAGTCCTTGGTCTCGAGTCACGAGTCGAGTCACGAGTCTTTGGACCCGAGTCTCGAGTCCGAGTCCTTGGTCCAAAATGGTGACTCACGAGTCACGAGTCACGAGTCCCTCCCAAAGCTGACTCCACGAGTCCCTATTAAAATCAATACATTTTTTCCCCAACAAAATAAGGCTATTTCAGATGTGTGGCTTAAATAAATTCTAGGCACAAGTGTGCCTTTTTATTTCAAAACTCTGCAACTGATTTTGGCAAGAACAGACCAGGCAGACAAACCCAAAATGTCTGAAAGGTTGCATTTTAGGGAAATGATTTTAAAAAATAAACTTGCTGTACTTCCTAAAACCTATCCATGTTGCATTTGAGGAACACGATTTTGGAACACGAGTCCTTGGTCTCGAGTCCCGAGTCGAGTCTCGAGTCCCATTGAAAATATTGGGACTCAAGTCCGAGTCGAGTCAGAGGGGGGACTCAGTCCGACTCACGAGTCGAGTCCTCGAGTCCGAGTCCCCATCCCTGATTGTTACTTTATAATGAGTGCTGTGCCGAACCCTGCCCCCTATTTTTGCATTTTTCTCTCTCCTTGTGAAAGAAGTATGTTCTTTTTCTGTCTCTTTCACAGGGAGGGGGAGAATTTCAAATACTTTTCTCCTTTGGGGGGCAGGGTTTCAACCTACCTTTATAAAGGTAGGAGGTGAGTGAGGGAACTTCAGTTTTTTTGGGGGGGGTTACTTTAAAAATGCCCCATGCAGCAGCACAAGACTCCTTAGAGCAGGGCTCTCCTACCTTGTTGTTGGCCTACAGCCCCCAGCATACCCAGTCAGCATGGCTAATGGCAAGGGATTCTGGGAGCTGTAGTCCAGCAACATCTGGAGACCCAAGGTGGGAGCGCCCTGCTTTAGAGAGAGGCTTCTCTCCATCCTGGCAGCTTTTCCTGAAGTCCCATGAGACCATGTGACATTGGCCTCTCTCATAGGCATTCAGGAAGAGCTCCTGGGCTGCAGATGCCTCTTTGCAAATGCAAAGAGCCCCATGTTGCTGCAAGCAAGAACAAAATGGGACGTTTAGAGCTTTAGAAAAACCCTATTCTTGCTTGAAGCAGCACAGGGCTCTTTGCACAGAAGCTTGCAGCCGAGGAGTTCCTGGATGCCTCTCTACAGAAAGCTTCATTTGCAAAGAATCTTGTGCTGCTGTAAGTGCACGCAAGCATTTTTAAACTAAAAAAAAGAAAAGAAAGAAAGATCCCCCTCAGTCATCTCCTACACTTAAAAAGGCACGTGGAAACCCGGCCCCCTCCGCAAGGAGAAAATTATTTGAAATTCTCACCTCCCGAACCTCTTTCGCCAGAAATGGAAGAAGCAAAATATTTGGCACAGCACTCATTATAACTATTTGTTTGCAACAATCTGGTTCGGCCCCCAGCATTAGGAGTGAATCACGTACGTATATTTGTGTGTACGTAACATCTATTTGGACTGTCAGATATTCTTGTCTCCTGAAATAGAAACCCCCTCCATGTCTCCATCTCTTTTGAGCTCCTGCACTCAGGTTGTGTATTTATCTTCATCTGTTTGTCATTAAGGATTTTGCAGCAATGCTGTGTGAAATTATACAAAGCTAATAATTCAAGGCTCTGAGCTGAAGATAATTTTTTTTTTTGTTAGCACTTAAATTAAAGTATCCCTAATAACACTCGATGGCACATTTAATTTACAGCAGTCTTCAATGAGTAATTAGGGTATTTTAAAGCCATGCAGCTAATTAAAGTACACACATTAGGATTTGATGGTTACAAAACAGAGGCAGGGAAGTTTCGATTCCCGTACCCAATTCAGCATGCATTTTCCATGCCATCCTAGGGATTACTCATGTAATGTTCTAGTCAAGGGTAGGCATAGTTGGGCATCTGCCAAGGGCCCATACCCCAGCAGGGGGCCCACTGACAAGAGCCCTCTGCTCCTCTTCTTCACCATTGCAAACTGCCTGTTGACCTGCCTCTTGCTTATTGGTCCAGACAGTGGCGGTGATGTGGAAAAAGAGCAGCAGATGCCACTGCCTACTTGTCCATTGGCTCTTGACCTGTCAAACAAGCAAGTGGTAGCCGTGACGAGAAAGAGGATGAGGAGCAATAGCAGTTGGTGGCCATGGCAGTGTTCTCCAACCTTGGGTCCCCAGATGTTTTTGGCCTACAACTCCCAGCATGCCCCAGCCAGATAAAAAGAAGGACTTCTTCATACAGCGCGTAGTTAAACTATGGAGTTCACTTCCACAAGATGTAGTGATGGCCACCAATTTGGACGGCTTTGAAAGGGGATTGGACGAATTCCTGGAGGAGGAGAAGGCTATCAGTGGCTACTAGTCCTGAAGGCTCTATACTTCCTCCAGTATCAGAGGGAGTATGCCTATGTACTCCAGGGAACATGGGCGGGAAGGTGCTGTTGCACTCGTGTCCTGCTTGTGGGATCCCGTGGGCGGCTGGTTGGCCGCTGTGTGAACAGAATGCTGGACTAGCTGGACCCTTGTTGGTCTGATCCTGCATGGCTCTTCTTATGTCCTTATGTAGAGAACAAGTGTGTTCCATCTTGCGTTTATTTATTTATTATATTTACGAACCGCCCATCTGGCCAGACATCCGGCCACTCTGAGTGATGTACAATCCAATAAAATACAAGAGGGGGGGGGAACACACACACACACACACAGTATAAAACACAATTAAAAACAGTACAAAACTTAAAAATCCTAGCCCACCCCATATTCCCGCCTGAAAAGCCATGTTTTTAATGCACGACGGAAGCTCATCAAAGAAGGGGCATGGCGGGGGTCACTGGGGAGAGAGTACCATAAATTGGGGGCTGCCACAGAAAAGGCCCTCCTCCTCCTAGTCCCCACCAGCCTGGTTTCTCTGGCTGATGGGACAGGGAGAAGGCCGTCCATGGCAGATCTTGTTGAGCGGCTGACTTGATGTTGCTGGAGGCGCTCCTTGAGATAAACTGGAGCGTTGAGGAGCTTTGCAGCAGTATTATTTTAAAACACTGTATTTTAAAAAAACAAACCCACTCATCACTCTGAAAGAGGAAACATTTAGAGGTGGGGCTTCTCCCCCCATCTCTGGTTCCACTCTGTTACCATAGGGCCACCCACATCCCTGGGCCCTAAGCCGAGCAGATGTTGATCTTTTAAGCTGCTGGTAGTCCCAATGACATCATGAGGCCATACAAGCTATATTGCTGTGCCCCACGCTAGGGATGTGAGAAATTGCGATTTTCATGCTTGTCTAAATTCTCTGAAAAATCACTTCGAGACACATTTTGGCTTACTTGTGTTTTAATTTTTGACCTATTTTTCTGCTCATTCGAATGGGAAAAGTGCACATTTCTGTGCACATTTTTTCAAAAGTGCACATTTTGTCCCCATTAACTGGAGTGAAAATGCAATTTAAAAAAAAAAAAGCATTTCAAAGTGTATGTTTTTTTAAATGCACATTTTTGAATGTAATCATGAATTCAGGAATTTGCAAATATTTCTTAATCCCCCCCCCCCCGCACTCCTGCTTGTTTTCACATTTGGGATTGTGAATGGGACATGTTTGCACGATTTGTGAACAGAAATGAAATTCTCGGATATCCCTAGCCCCACCTCATAAATCGTAGGCTTTGGGATGCTCCAGACCAAACAACGCTAGCATTTCCCCTTTTTAGTATATGCTGTAGTCTGCTTGCAACTGTGCTATATTTATTTATTTAAATCGCATCCATTCTAGGGATGGGGCGGGCTAGCATTTAGAATAAATAAACATCTTTTAATAGTCTCCGAGGTGTAATCAGAGGCACACCAAAGGCAGACTAAACAATGCAAGATCCAATTTGTAACGCCCGATTACGGAGCAAACCGAAAATGATTACAAATGTTTGTCTAACAACGAATCTCTGTGTATGCACAGACCGATGATCACATTTCTTTTGCATTAGCGATGGCATGCTCTCTCAAATGTTTTACAGATGAAAAGTGGGACATCCTTGTTTACACGTCACCCGAGAATCACCGCCTGAGCCCTGTGCTCCTTCTATTAGAACAGCCTTCTCCAGCCTGGTGCCCACTAGTTGTTTTGGGCGGCAGGCAACTCCCAGCATTCCTGACCATTGACCATGCTGGCAGGAGGTGCTAAGAATTGACGGTATCCGACGGTGCCATTCCATAAACTCAAATAGCACTAACGGAGCTCTGCCGAGTCTTTCTGTTGCACAAGCGGTTGTGCATTATGCTCGTGCAACCAGTTGCGCGATGGGTTGCACAGTCATAATGTGTGACTGGTTGCACAGTGGGTTGCACAAGTGTAACCAGTATCAGAGGCAGTGAGGAAAGGTTACAGCAGTCGGGATTGTTTAGCTTAGAAAAATGGCGAGTAAGGGGAGACGGGTCATAGAGGTGTACAGGATTATGCGTGGTGTAGAGGAAGTGGAGAGGCAGAGGTTTTTCTCCCTCTCTCATAAGACTAGAACCCAAAGGGGTCATCCCATGAAGCTGATTGGTGGGCGATTCAAAGGAAGGACTTCTTCACACAGCGCATAGTTAAACTATGGAATTCACTTCCACAAGATGTAGTGATGGCCACCAATTTGGACAGCTTTAAAAGGGGATTGGACAAATTCATGGAGGAGAAGGCTATCAATGGCTACTAGTCCTGATGGAGATATGCTTCCTCCAGTATCAGACGCAGTATGACTATGTACGCCAGTTGCTGGGGAACATGGGTGGGAAGGTGCTGTTGCACTCATGTCCTGCTTATGGGTTCCCGTGGGCAGCTGGTTGGCCACTGTGTGAACAGAATGCTGGACTTGATGGACCCTTGGTCTGATCCAGCATGGCTCTTCTTTTGTTCTTATGTTCTTATGTAATGTGCAACCAGATGCACACAACAGGTTCTGCACACATAATGTGCAACAGGTTGCATAGCAAGTTGGACAAGCATCATGCACAACCACTTGAACAAGCTTAACTTTACGTAGGGATGTACCCGAGTAGCCCGGCAGACAGGAGCAAGGCCCAAACTGGGCCTGCTCGTGTCCGCCGGGCTTCTCGGCCACCCGCGCGGGCTTACTTGCAGGCTCTCTAGCTCTGCGGAGAGCCTGCCTCCCCGTCCGCTGGTCCCATCGCGTCACTTCTGGCGCGGAGGAAGTGACGCGACGGGACCCTGCTCCATCACGCTGGACCCCTGCCTGCGCTCTGTTTTTGGCATGGGAAACCAGGGCAACAGGGCTGTTTAAGTTCATTCTGGGAATGAACTTCATACCAACCATTTTGGTATGAAATCTGTGTGCCTCTTCCATGGAACCCCACATCATCAAAACAATGCTTATTACCTCTTCAATGGTTTGGCTTGTTCTACATGCAATGGAATGAGGTGGTTGAATCAGGGCCAGCTCCAGGATTGAGGCCCTTAGCAGAGAGCCTTCCAGTAAGGGCCCCCTGAATCGGTCCATCCTGCCACCGCTGACACCTGCCCTGCCTCCCCCTCCTCTCTCTTTTTTTAAAAAAATGCAATTATTTTTACCTTTTCTTTTTTTAGTGCTCCAGTGGTGAGCAGCTTTATTTATTTATTTATTTCTTATATTTATACCCCACCTTTTTTCCTGCAAGGAACCCAAGGCGGCTTACATAATCCTCCTCCTCCTCCTCTCCATTTGTACTGCCTGCCCTTTTGCAACCTCTTCGTTTCCCTGCGAAAGAGGCAGTCGTTTTTCTGCCTCTTTTGCTGGGATGTTGAGAATTTCAGAGAAATTCCTCACAGTGCAGGGCTCCAGTGCTTACCTCAGTGTAAGGAGGTGACTGAGGGTGTGTGTGTGCTCTTTCTTGTACCATTCCCTCTCCCTGCTCGGCTGCTCCCATTCTGCTCTTGCAGCCCCTCTGGCTGCTTGAGCATCTTGGAAAGCGCCCCCCCCCCCCCCCGAGGACTGAGCCAGGACTTCCTCCCCTGGGGCTTCCCTGTGCTGCTGCTTGCTGAGTGCCTGAAAGCTGAGCGAGAGGCATCTTTGCTTTTGCTTTGTTGGTATTAAAAGTCCTTTTTAACAACATCAACAACAACAACAAGAAGAATAACAACAACTCACTCAGCTTTCAGGCACGCAGCAAGCAGCAGCACAGGGAAGATCTGGAAAATCCCGAAGGGCATTCAGAAATCCACTGGATTCCATCAGTCTCTTGGGGTGGACCATCCAAATGGGTCCCTCACCCTGCAGGAGGGAAGTAACACGGTGAGTTCAAATCAATGAGACTGAAACGCTTGGGTAGGCAGCCAGGTCTTAACTGAAATGAAGCCAACATTGGTGCCAGCCGGTCCTCTGGGGAGAGGGCATTTCATAACTGGGGTGCCACAACTGAGAAGGCCCTCTCTGGCATCTCCACACAATGTACAGCTCCTGACAGTGGGACACAGATCATGAGACTCCCCTCGGCAGATCTTAATGCTCGGGGCAGTTGGATACAGTTGCCAGTGAGGAAATCGGATTCAACTCTGAGTTTGCCATCAGGGCCTGGCCGTTTCCACCTGCCTCGTCTCACCACCCTGCTTCAGAAGGGAGCTGCTGCTACTTTGCGTGCGTGTGAAGGTGTTCGAGCCATCTCCAGGATAGTTTGGGAACATCTGCCCAGGTACAGGCTTTTCCCATCCTGCTTCTCCTGGTGTTCTGCTGCCAAGAGACAGCCAGGAGGGGAGTTTCCAGGACGATGGGGGTGCCCTTTTTGGCTCAAGACATGGGACCCTGATGAGAGGTGGCTCTCTTTCTGCTGCTTGAGGGTGGGCTGCTTGAAGTGCCTTCCCCCCGTTTCTCTTTTTTTGCTGTGAGTTTGCGGTGGATGAGGTCTCTTATTGTTAGATCTCTTAACACGAACTGTTTAGTAGGGCTGTTGGAGAAATCTGTAATGGATTCAAAAGAGTTTGGATTTCTATCAATCTGACCTGCAGATTCCACGGTGGACCGCCATTTTCCGGGTCATGCATATTCTGTGGACTGGTTTTTCACTTTGGGGGGGGGATTTGCACCAATTCACTAACGTTTATTAGTGCATTTGCGCAACTGTGGAAGTGCAGATTAGCGGTATTGCGCATTTGCACTGATGCAAATTAGCACAAATGAGAATTAGCACAATTACAATGAAATTCTAGTGGGGGGGAAAAAAAAAGCGATTCCCCACTTAGGCCATGAAGCTCCCTGGGTGACTTTGGGCCAGTCACGGTCTCTCAGACTAACCTACCTCACAGGGTTGTTGTGAGGATAAAATGGAGAGGAGGAGGAGGATTATGTAAGCCGCCATGGGTTCCTTGCACGAAAAAAAGGCGGGGTATAAATATAATAAATAAATAAATTAAATAAAAGATGCCAGACAATTTGCGAAACACAGGTGGAATGGATTTAACAAAATACATACATCCCTAAATGTGAGTATATGCTAGTATTGGTACTGAATATTGTTAACTGACCTACTGTTATGTCAGATTTAAAATTTGATTTCCAGAGGGGTAGCCGAGTTAGCCGGGTGCAGCAAAAATAAGGAAGAGTCTTGTGGCATTTGTTAGTCTTTAAGGTGCCACAAGTTTGTGTGTTCTTAAATTTTGATATGTTTTAAATCGGGGTGGGAGGAGAACCTCTCTCGGTCTGAGCACTAAATTCCATTTTGGAAAAGCTCTTGGGGATCGAAGGCAAAAGGGGCTGGAGCCATCTGGTGGTTGGTGGGAAGCAGATTATTATATTTATGGCAATAGCATTTGTTTGTTTTATTATTATTTATTATATTTATACCCCACCTTTTTTTCCTGCAAGGAACCCAAGGCGGCTTACATAATCCTCCTTCTCCTCTCCATTTTATCCCCACAACAACCCTGTGAGGTAGGTTAAGCTGAGAGTCAGTGACAGGCCCAAAGTCACCTGGTGAGTTTCATGGCTGAGCAGGGACTAGAACCCGGATCTCCGGAGTCCCAGTCCGACACTCTCACCGCTACGCCACACTTTTGCTTTGAGCACAATGTATTGTGGAAAGTGTGGTATCCAAATAAATTGATTATGGCTAACTTCTGGCCCGGTTGTCCTCTTTCTGTAATGGTGATGGTGGTGCTGAGATGCCTTCTTATCCTTTGCCTCATGCAGCAAAATATCTTGGGATGGCCCTGAAGGAATGAATAGGCAGGTGCAAGAAACTTCAGGACAGAAACCTCAATTTCAACAGCGGGCCTAGTTGTGTGTTCGACTTATATTGGCAGAGCCGATGCTTTGCCGGGAAAAACTAGAACTCCTATAAAACTTTATTGGCTCCAGAGACCATAAAAGGGAAGCAGCAGGAAATGAAACTGTGTGATGAAGAAATGACTTCTGCTAGTTTCGTACAGGTTAATCCAGTCATAAATTTAATTTACATCAAATGCCACCAAACAGACAGACTGCTGGGGGGAAAAAAAGAAAGGGCTTCTAACCTGTATAGCCGTAACAATTTTAAAAGGTCTGTTCAATTAAACTGTCTTCTGTTGGCAAAGATTGAAGTTTTCCCTCTCTTTGGGGACTTGCAGCACAATCTCATGCTCAGAAGTAAACCCTATTGGTAGCCTTAGGCTACCATCCTATGCACATTTGCCTGAGAGCAAGTCCCATGGAACTCAGTAGGGTTTACTTCTGAGCAGACATGTATAGATTACACTGTGACACTGCAATCCTACAAACTTATTTATTTATTTATATTTATTATTACATTTATATCCCACCTTTTTTCCTCTTGCAAGGAACAGGGAGCTTCGGCTGTTGGGCGGTATAGAAATGCAATAAATAAATAATAATAAATAAACCCTCATTTATATGCTTATATAAGGTGGCTTATATGCTTCACCTCCTCTCTATTTCACTCTAACAACAACCCTGTGAAGAAGGTTAGACTAGTGACTGGCCCAAAGTCACACAGTGAGCTTCATGGCCAAGTGGGAATTAGAATCCAGAATTCCCAGGTCCCAGTCCAATACTCTAACCACTACACCACACTGCTCTCTACCTGGGAGATAGCCCCATTGAACTCAGCGGGGCTTACTTCTGAGTAAGTGTGCATAGGATTGCACTTCATGGATACTTTCCAAGGAAGAATATTGCTGCATGGGTACATACCTGAATTTACTCAGCCTTTTGCTTCCATTTTACCTAACAGATGCAGGTACAGTGGCCATGTGTCCTCTTTGATAGAGAAAAGTCCTCTATTTGAAGGGCTGCCAGAGGATTGTGACCCCTCCTCTAGTTTCCTGCATTGAGCAGGGGGTTGGACTCAATAGCCTTGTAGGCTCCTTCCAACTCTATGATCTGTGAAATCTATGAAACCCCCAGAAGGAAGAGCCAGGCCTTGAAGTTGCCCATGAACAGCACCTGGACCCCAGACTGAGCAAGGCACATGGGTCACCTGGTCACAGTCTTCCCCGCGACGGTGAGCTGTACAGTATTACTATTTAAATTATAAATAGTTATAATTATAATTTATAGTCATAATTTATAATAAGTAATTATAAATTATAAATAATTTAAATACTATTTAAATTATAAATATAAATTACTATTTAAATTATAATAATTATGTCTAAATTTTGCATCTATACATAGAAATCAGTGTTTGCAAATGTTATGCAAATTTGTGCCCTCTTTTATCCTCATTTTTTTTGGTGATGGATGGATCCTCTTTTTGGGTGATTCACAAGTGAGTACCCTCAGCGCGTAGGCAAAGAAAAATCTGGAGCAGTAAAAGGATCCCTTACCTCGGCTGCAGGAGAATTGAGGAAAACAGGCCGCCTGAAAGTGAGACTTGGAGCTTAACTATGCATCCAGAAAGCTCACAGAACTAGTATAGCACTCTAACCACCACACCACACTGGCTGGAGTTGTTATTTTGCCACCTTAGGCCACCTTAGGCATTCAGGCCTGTGGCTTATGCTGGCTCAGCTTGTCTGAGTGTGGAAAGCTAAGCAGGGTCAGGCCTGGTTATTACTTGGATGGGAGACCCCTCCTCTAGTTTCCTGCATTGAGCAGGGGGTTGGACTCGATAGCCTTGTAGGCTCCTTCCAACTCTATGATCTATGAAATCTATGAAATCTACCCCCCCCCCATCTTTTTGTACTCTGGCAAACCTTGCAGTTTCCCTGAATGTGTCGATACCTCCCTGATGCTTTTCAGTTGCCCCCTTTTGGCCACAATCCTGTTGGCACTCAACCACCTGTGTTTGTTACTAGAAAGAGCAATACTGGGTTCTATTGGCCAATGGTCTATCTCACTAAAAGCCAGCTTCATCATGTGTGTTCCCCAGCAAGTCTGTTTTTCTGAGCACTTTCTCAAGAGACAGGTGTGGCAGGGTGCAGATGGCCTGGGCTCACCTGACCTGCTAGCCACAGCTCAGCTCCAGTAGGGAGGGTAAGTCCCATGTAGTATCCTTAGAAGGGTGGTCAGTTATGAATTGCCCAGTAGAGATGAAATGCATCACTGAAAAAGAGGACAAATTTGCACAGAAATTGCATGTGCTATTTTATATGTATAGATGCAAATTTAGAAATAATTATTATAATCCAAAAAGAAATACTGTAAAGCTTACCAGAGTGCAGAAGACTGTGATGAATTGACCTGTGTGCCTGCCTGTTCAGTCTGTTGTTTAGGTGCTAACTGTTGATGGGCAACAGTTCTTACACTTCTTTATCTTAAAATTGCCCTTCAAAAGAGAGGGCAGTCCTCTTGCAGCCCTTCAAAGAGAGGATTGTCCTCTGTAAAAGGACAGTCTTCTATTGGAATGGCCACCTTACTCCCAAAGTAGTGCAGCTCTTTTATCCTGCTCCTGAGAGTTTAATCCTGCAAGAAATTAGCAATCACACTATTCCGTAACAGAAGAACATGCCAATCATAAAATGCCCTGGGTCCCTTTAAAATATTTTATTTCTTTATCTGTATTTATTACATTTCTATACCGCCCATTAGCTGAAGCTCTCAATTTACAAGCAATGGGATACACCCTTTCCTTTCTCCTCTCTTTCTTCACTCCCAGAAATGAAATGAAGATTATTTTAGTTTAACAAACATCTGGCACGTGAGATGCATTTTGTCCTTTCGCAAAGGGATGCCTTCTGCTAGCTGTTAAACGCACCACTAAGTGATGGGTTCTTTATGCCTAGGTGTTGCAAAGCAACCAAACAGTGACAAACAGAGGAAATATTGCCCAAATAAATTTGCATCTTTATGAAACTGGCACGGAATGGCAGCAAATCCCCTTATGCATTTGATTTGCGGTATGGAGACACAATCGGTTGTTAGCTGGGCTGATTCAGAGATGCGACGTTGCACAAACAAGAGCGAATAAGGCGGACGGCCCCAAATTCTAGACTCAGGACGCAACTGCCCTTCAGGCATCTGATTCATTCTCATCATCAGAGGATTTTAAGGACGGCAGCTGAAAAAGCATAGCGTGGAACTGAGAGCAGAAGTAGCTGAATAAAGCAGACTGAATCCAGAAAGATTCCAGGCAGAGGAGGTGGGTGACTCCTATGTCAGTGGGGCACCTTATCCATTGCAGGTTTTATCCTGAGCTTTCCAGGATCTACCCACGGTGCTGTACTCCATCCCCCAAATAGGTTCACCACCATCGAGCACCATGGATAGCTGCTATAAAGCTCAGAATAAGAGATGCCATGGATAAGGAGCCCCACCGACATAGGAGTCACCAGCCTGCCCTGATTCCAGGGTAGTTCTTTGTGCCTCCTCTGCTGCTTTTCTCATTTCTGGGAGTTTTTAAAGTAAGGCAAGTATATAAAAGCTAGACGGCCCTGCCCCGGCATCATGGACTAGAACCAATGGGTGGAAATTGCAGGGAAGCAGACTTTGGCTAAACTTAAGGAGCAACTTCCTAACGGTAAGTGCTGCTGGACAGTGGAAGAGACTGAGAAGGTTGTGGTTTCTCCTTCGCTGGAGGCATTTAAGCAGAGGCTGGACAGTGGACAGCCACCTATCAGGGGAACTGTAGTTGCATCCTGCCTGCACTGCAGATATTGCAATGAGCAGGGGGTTGGACTAGATGGCTTCCAGGGTCCCTTCCAGCGGTGCAATTCTATGTTTTTAATCCTTAGTGGTACAGTCCATTCTACTACCTCATCGTGCTGTCACACATAGGGCAGCTCAATCACCCACGGCCTTATATATCAGCCATGTGACCTAAACATTCCTGCCCCTTGTTGTGACTAGGACAGCAAGCTCACCACCCCATGTTTAATTAGTTGGAATTCACTATGGAATTCAGTTCCACAAGATGTAGTGATGGCCACCCGTTTGGATGGGTTTAAAGGGGGAATGGAGAAATTCATGGAGGAGAAGGCTATCCGTGGCTACTAGTCCCGATGGCTAGTTGCTCCCTGCAGTATCAGAAGCAGTCTGCCTATGTACACACCAGTTGCTGGGGAACACTGGTGGGAGCATGCAGTTGCACTCCTGTCCTGCTTGTGGGATCGCGTGAGGCAGCTGGTTGGCCATTGTGTGAACAGAATGCTGGACTAGATGGACCCATGGTCTGATCCAGCATGGCTCTTCTTATGTTCTTATTTATTTAGTTAATTAATTATATCCAGATTTATAGCCTGCCTTATCCAGAAGGTTTTTGTTGGGTAAAAAACCAACAACCTCCTCCTCCTCCTCCTCCTCCTCCTCCTCCTCCTCCTCCTCCTCCTCCGCCACCACCACCACCACCAGCACCAAATGAACCCAACAACAAGCAAAACAGGAAAGTCCAACAAAACCAAATACAACCGACACAAAATTAAAGAAATCTGAATTATTCCAGAGCCTCAAAGGCCAGCCGGAGCAGTCTCACAATGCTTCCAAAATGCACGTAGGCATGGATTTTGGTGAACCCCCTTTGGTGGCATGGAGCTCCATAATGTGTGTGTGTGTGTGTGTGTGTGTGTGTGTGTGTGTGTGAGTGCATAAGTCTATATGTGGGGGAAGTGATCAAGCATGCCTTCCTCGCTGCCCTTGCATCTGAGCCTCTTAAGATGGTGTTGTGGGGTGTGAGCCTCTGGGGTCCCATTCCTTTGCCCGACGTCTTTTAGGACCTTATAGCCTATAACCAGTAGCTTGGTTTTGTACTGGAAAAGAGCATTACACCAGCGCTGCAGACATCATAGCCCTGGTATATGCCAGGGATGTTGAAGAGTCCTTGGTCTCGAGTCTCGAGTCGATTCACGAGTCTTTGGACCCGAGTCTTGAGTCCGAGTCCGAGTCCTTGGTCCAAAATGGTGACTCACGAGTCACGAGTCCTGAGTCACTCCCAAAACTGACTCCACGAGTCCCTATTAAAATCAATGGGGTTTCCCCCCAACAAAATAAGGCTACTTCAGATGTGTGGCTTAAATAAATTCTAGGCACAAGTGTGCCTTTTTATTTCAAAACTCTGCAACTGATTTTGGCAAGAACAGACTAGGCAGACAAACCCAAAATAACCAGGCAGGCAGAGGAGGCAGGGAACCCCAAAGCAGGCAGGCAGGGGCCTTTGTCTTGGACAATTCAAACTGTGGAACTGGTTAAGAAGAGACCAGGCAGGCAGAGGAGGCAGGAAACCCCAAACAGGCAGGCAGAGGCAGCCAAACCCAAAATGTCTGACCCTAACCCTAACCCCCCACAACAACACATCAAAATAAATCTCAACACATCGTTGGGGCTGCGCTCCTGGTAGCTGTCCATAGTGGCCGAGCAGCGGCGCTCCTCGCTTCCATGCACTCTTCACCGGTGATCGCGCTCCTGGCACAGCCAGAAGACTCATCAACAGCCCAGGGATGTTGACAAGTCCTTGGTCTCGAGTCCCGAGTCGAGTCTCGAGTCCCATTAAAAATATTGGGACTCGAGTCCGAGTCGAGTCAGAGAGGGGACTCAGTCCGACTCACGGGTCGAGTCCTCGAGTCCGAGTCCCCATCCCTGGTATATGCTCCAGCCTATTCCCGTTATGGCGCTTTACAACACTGGATTGAAGCTAGTGCTACTAGTATGGTGTTAAGTTGGTGGCCATCACTACATCATGTAGCTTAACTGTAAACTTCTGCATGAAGAAGCACTTCCCCTCTGCTCCAGTTGCTCGCTGCTTCTCTAGCCATTGCAGGCTGGAGCTCTGATCTGGGAACCCCACAGAAATAACCATATGCAGTTGCATTCAGTATCCTATGGACAGATTCCGGAGCTGAGTGCTGGCTTACAATGAAGCGGACGGAGAGCTGTCAGTGTTCGAAAGCTGCCTCCTTCACTTAGTTCTAAGAATCCAATGGCAAGAAAGCATGGAAACAGATGGAGAAGGGCTCTAAGTGCTCTCTCCCCCACCTTTTTGGGGGCTATCATAAGTTGTGCCAGAGTTGACACTTTGCCGACAGGTGAGCAAACGTCAAGGATCTGACACTTTCTTTTCTCAGAGCATTGGAAGACATATTTTATCCCTTGCTGCACACTGGGCACAGGATAGAAGGTGGCGATTGAAAAAAAAAACATCATCCCTGTGTTTTAATTAACATAATGGCTGATGGACAACTTCTCCACAAGTAGCTAGGAATCGGGCCAGACATGGGGCCCGACACACTCATTAAATCAAGACATGCACCACATTGCGTTCCACAAATGTAGTGAGGCAGGCAGCGAGAGAACAAAATGAAGCAAAAACAGACATAGAAAAGCCTCAAGGGAGGCATTTCCCCCCAGGGAGCCATTTTGAATTTCTTCAGATTACTGAAATTATGCGTAGTGGCACAGCTGCTGGAGCCCCAGTGGGGCACAACGAAAAAACACATCTGGGACCAAGAGCTGCTATTTAAATGGTCCCAGGGCATGATCTGAAGGCACATGAGGCAGCCAGCTAAGCAGGTCTGGGTCTGGTCAGTGCTTGGAGGAGAGAGCACCTGGGAACCGCATGTAGCCACCCTGAGTTCCACGATGGAAGAAAGGTGGGATATAAATATAATGTATTATAATATTATAAATAGGATAAATAAATTCCCCACAAAGCCCCAGGGTGACAGTATTATTATTAATTATTGACAAAATTTCTAGGCTGTCTTTCATGGCCAGAGCCCTCCCAAGGCGGCTTACAACCGTGAAATAGACTGCAACAATTTCATTAAAAATGCAGTCTAAAAAAACAATAAACACACACACACACACACAATCAGGGGAAGGCCAGAGTATACAAGTAGGTTTTCAGAGCCTCCCTAAAAGCCTGCAGTGTTGGGGCCTGGTGAACCCTCAATGGCAACCCATTCCAGAGGTATGCACTACCTTGGGTGCATTGTGGGAGATTTAAATGGTGGCTTCTTCTTCTTGGCACTGTTGCGAGATAAGCTGGAACAGGCCCACCGATGTAGGAGGGGACCCATCAGAAGGCATTTTGCCCAGGGCCTATTCAAATCTGTCTCTGTCTCTTTCCCTGGGCCTTGATTGGGCCTGGCCTGGGCTAGGCATCAAGGACAGGTAGCCCTTTGCATAAACGAAGCCAACTAGGAATGTCACGGCAATCTGCCCAGCTATGATCTGATGGGGTTAAAGACTGAGGTGGCCACTTACAAATTGCCAAAAAAGAGGAAATGCATTGCCAAAAAAAAAAAAAGAGGACAAGAGAGAACACCGAGTTGCATAACATTTGCATATGCTAAACCAGGGCTCTCCAACCTTGGGTCCCCAGATGTTGCTGGACTACAGCTCCCAGAATCCCTTGCCATTAGCCATGCTGGCTGGGTATGCCGGGAGCTGTAGGCCAGCAACATCTGGGGACCCAAGGTTGGAGAGCCCTGTGCTAAACTATATGTATAGATGCATATATATTTTTTAAATTTATATAGTACAATACATCTCACCATAGTGGGGGGGGGGCACTGTGACCAGGTGATCTGTGTGTCTTTCTCTGTCTGCTGTCCAGGTGCCAACTGTGGATGGGCAACTTCAAGGCCCGGCTCTTCCTTCTGAGGGTTCTTTATCTTGAAACCGGACTTGGACTGGACAGCCCTTCAGATTAAGGACAGTCATCTGGCAGCCTCTTAAATACAGCAGGACTGTCCCCTGTGAAAGAGGACACATGGCCACCCTAAGAAAAGAAATTTGAGCATTGGAGCTTGTTGGGGAAAAAGTGCTGAGAGGTTTCCAGCTGGCAAAAAGCAGCTCCTGTCCTGCCCCCTTTTGTTTTAGGAACTCAGAGTACTAGGCTGATGCTGTGTTGGGACTAGCACTAGCCTTTTGTGCCTACTTGCTTTCCACCCGCTCAACATGTATACTTGCAAATAACACAGATATGACAAAGTCACGTGAATTTTGTGACTCCCTAGCAGTTCTCTTATAGCGCACGATTGTGCCCTTGCATGCAACCTCGGAATCATGGTGTGTGTGTGTGTGTGTGTGTGTTTTGTGCTTCCAGATGGTAACAATCAGAAGGCACTGTGCAGTTATTCCAACTTTTCCCCCTTCTTGATGGATTATCCGTGGAAAGAAAAGAAGTGGCGGGAAATCACAGGTGAATTACTAGTGGATGACGTCACCATCTGGACCCTCTGTACAATTCCGTGAGCAAGGCAGGGCGATCAATTGCACATTACAAGCCGCATCTGGAAGCACCCTGGTTCACACTGTTGTCGTTGTGGATGTCTAAGTTTTGGGGAAGAGATCTCACTGCCATCTTTTTAAACTGCCTTATTTTCCCTGTGGTACAATGTACCTAGCATGCTAGAGAGATGAAATACCAAATAGGCCATTTAAAAAGAGATGATAAAATGCCAGCATGCACATAATTAAGCAGAAAAGAGGAACATCCGTGCCTGGGAAATGATCAGCAGAAACGTAGCACCCTGTACTTCGAAATTGGAAGATAGCTTTTAATTACATAGCTTGGGACAACAGGGATTAGATTGCCTTTTCCACGGCTCTTTTTAGATACTTGTCAAAACTGAATGCCTCTTTCAGAAGCATTCCAGGTTGATGCAGCTGGCTGAACACTCAGAACAGTGCTGGGGGATGTGCTGTAGTGCGGCCCGCCTCGGCCCACAACAAATGGACATGCATGTCGAGAGTCAGGTGGCCAGCGAAAGCATGGACCCAGAGCCATGCCTTGAGAATTGTGCCCGAAGGGAAAATATCACTTGTTCCTACCCGTTAAACTTGGACGGTATTTAGATTTCAACATCAACTCATGCTGTTCCAACAACATTCAACCCTACCTCCAGTATAGCCTTCTGCTCTATTTGAAGCTGTGGGCACAACACCCCACAGAACACAGAAAGAAGAAAAGAGGCCAGTCAGGAAGATTCATAGATTCATAGATCATAGAGTTGGAAGGGGCCTCCAAGGCCATCGAGTCCAACCCCCTGCTCAATGCAGGAAACTACAGGAGGGGTCTCTCATCCAAGTAATCACCAGGCCTGACCCTGCTTAGCTTTCCACACTCAGAGAAGCTGAGGGAGAGATGGTATCACTGATGAGCAGTTATAAACCACTTTCATCTAAAAGTTTGCAGGTGGTGTGCATGATAATAGAAACTAAATAATAATAATAATAATAATAATAATAATAATAATAATTATTATTATTATAATTATTATTATTTTCATTTCTATACTGCCCAAAAGCCGACGGCAGTATTCCCAAATCAGTGGGAGCAGGGCTAGTTAGTTTACAGTCTGCTCCAAAGTAAGATTGGTCTTGGATCAAGGATATTGAAGACAAAGTTGAGAGAAAAACTCATTTTAGAGGTTACTCATTTTGAATCTTCTGCTGAGGCCAATTTTTTTTAATACTCACTTTAACTGAGGATTAAAGATTTCACATGCAAGATATGGGGTCTACCATACAGTTTTTCATATGATGGATTGATTCAGGTGTAAAAGAAAGAGTTAACCAATATAACTTTTTATCTGATGAAGATTATAAACAGGATTTGTAACTGGTACACTTGTCTGTTTGCTTGGATTATTTTTGTATATTGTTTGCATTATTTTTGTATATTATGTGTGTTAATGATTGGCTATTGTTATTTTTTGATTGTTTAATTTACTGTTTGGATTATTGTTTGTCAACGTTTGGCATCTATATTTTTTTATTATTGTACATTGTGGTGTGAATTTTGTTGTTTAACATACAAGCATTTGCATCACTTGTGGATATAATTCTTTTTATTCAGCACCTATATAATTAATTCCTCGGTTTGTGACCGTTCACTCACTTATTAGGGTTCCTGTGCCTTGCGCCTTATCTACTTGCCTGTTTGGAACTCCCTCCCTTTTTTCTTTGCCATCACTAATCTTATCTACATAAGATGGTAGGCTACACGACACAGGGAAGGCTTCCATAAACAAATGGGTCTTCAACATCTACCTAACAATAAAAAGTGTGGACGCATGTCTGATGTCAAAGGGAAGGTTATTCCACATAGTGGGTGCCACCACACTAAATGGCCTGCTCCAAATGCCTGTGGAGCGGATCTCAGAAGTATGTGGCACGGCCAGGAGAGCCAAATACTTGTTTCTCCACCACATATGGTGACGGAGGGTTACTACAGCTTTGGACAGTGATGACTACAGCTTTGTGATTACTTCCGGATTGTCCTGCCCTAACAGCAACTTTGAATGAGGCCACCAGCAAGTTGACTTTGAATCAGTCAGAGCATAATAGAATACATCTGTGCTGACTGTCCCGCAGTGACCAATGAGTGCTAATTTCCTCCAATCTGGACAAATGATCATCTTTGAGGATGGCAGTGTCTGTCAATGTGATGTATAAACAGGTCTTCCCCTTTAGCCTAAGAGAACAGTCATTTAAATAAAGGCACAGAAGTAGGGGCATTAGTGCAATCGTTCTCTTTGCAGGTAAACAGCTGTTAGCAATTTATCTTTGTAGGGCCAATGAAGTTTTTTCTCTCTCTCCAGGATACGGCTGCTCCTTTGAAGCCTGATTATTAGGGACACCTGCCTTCTGCTTCCAAGTCTGGCCATTTATTTCCCCCCTTCTGTAATTAAGGTTTGCTTGAAATTAATTGAATTCTTCTTAATTCTTCTATATAGCACCATCGATGTGCTTTACACTATACGAGGACAGGTCCTTCTCCCGATGAGTGTACAGTCTAAAGTTTGACATGGGAACACAAGAGGGGATGGAGGAAGAAATGGAGGCCCACAGTGGCCTCAGCATTAAAAAAAAATATATGAATGGATGATGTGCAAAACTTCTTCCTGGCTCACCTCGAGAACTAGATTTTGCAAGCATTCCTGCAAAAATGCTTGGGGAAAAAAACCCTTGAGGAATTGTCTGGGCATTCCACAGGATTGCACTCAAAAGCCCAGGTGGTCTTTGCAACTCTGCCCCTGACACCTACACCCCCTTCAGAAGCAACCGCCCTCCTTCTACATGTGCAAAAGCAGAGAGGGAGAGCAGGCACTGGGAAAGGATCGCTGGTTAGTCTGGCTTGTCCTAAGCTTGAAATGATGCACCTGAGCATCTTGAACTGGAAACCATGTCAGGCTCAACCCAGAGCTGGCCAGGCTTTCCAGTGATTCCCTCCACACCACCATTTATTCCATCCTCTTTGCAAAGGGTGTATATTGAAGTATATCAAACATGTCATCAGTCGCAGGGTTCATCATGGAGATGTATCTTTTTCGGAGATCACTGCAGGCGATTAGAAATTTAGAAATATTGCATGAGTGCACACAGGCATAATTGCAGTGTGAGTAATGTAATGGTGTTTTTTTTTGTTTGTTTTTTAAATCAGAATGTTTTATTTCCAAAATGTATACTCATGCATTTGTGTCCCTTTCTGCTTTTAATTTAGCCCATGAAGAAGACTCATATGTACCATACCAGGCCAAAATGTGTTGGGCTACTTCAATGAATGAAACTATATCTCTCTCTGCCCCACTCACTCTCTCTCTCTCTCTCTCTCTCTGTATATGTATACCATTCAACATCCTGATACTTTCTGTCTTAATTCCATTGGGTTATTTTGGATGTTCTCCAGTTTTGTATGATCCTGAAGAGGGAAGGCCAGCTGCAGGGGACAAGTGCCATTTTGAGCCAGATCCAGGCTTGAATGGGCCTGGCCTTGACTTAAAATGGAGCACCAAAATAAAGTTTGCATTTCATTTATTTATTTACTTATTTATTTATTTATAAGTATATATTATTTATTTATTATTACATTAATATCCTACCTTTTTTTCCTCCAAGGGAAGGGGAGGAGTATCATCATCATCATCATCATCATCATCATCATCATCATCATCATCGTTGTCGTCGTCGTCGTCGTCGTCGTCGTGCTCAAAAAACCACAATGTAGGTTCCAGGTGAACCTCTCTGGGGAGGACATTCCACAACCGGGGTGCCATCACTGAAAGGGCCCTCTCCTTAGTATCCACCCACCTCACTTCATTTGGTGGGGGGGGGCTTGTTTAAACTTTGTCAGCATCACTAGTCCCCCACCCTCAAACTAGAACTGTGCACAAATTACCTTTTGAAATTCTCTACCCTTTTTGTGGGCAGAGAAATCGGGGGGGGGGATTTCATGGAATTTCTCCAAGGGAAGGAGAAATTCTCCAACACTTTTCCACAGTGGTGGGGCTCAGCATTCATGGGGGCAGTAGCACGGCTCCATTCTTTTCTCCTAAGGTTTGTTTTCTTGTTGCTGCTGGAAGCAGCACCAGCAGCAACTGTGTTGGCAGCCTGGCCACCATTTTGCATTCTTCACCACGACTGGAACTTGGCATTATTCTGGGGCATTGTGTGTGTGTGTGTGTGTGTGTGTGTGTGTGTGTGAGAGAGAGAGAGAGAGAGAGAGAGAGAGAGAGAAATAGTGGCCAACACACACACACACAGTGGAGAATAACTGGGGGAAATTCGGCACAGTTGTCTTCTTTTTCCAGGAGGGTGAGTAAAAGAAGAAGCTCAGAAATCTTCTCAGAAAAGTGGCTTCTGAGTAATTGTAGCTCAGTTCTACCTTTAACAGCACAAAAATGCACCCAAAGCACTCAACTGTAGCAGTAGTTGTGGGTGTAGAATGAGATGTACGAATCCCTAATCTTGTATTCTTGTGCATAAGGCTTCTGCACCATCTAATCATTTATTTTAAGCAAGGAAGCAACGGATTTAGAAAGATTCATCCTTCGGTCAGCATAGAGATGGTTCTCCAATAGCAACATGAGGTGGGACTCTTTTTTTTTTTTTTACCCTTAAGGTACAGGGAAGAGAATTGGATTCTTTAATGTGGCAATCAGATGCAAGGATGTTTACTGCAATGCTGACAACTGCTGGAGCTATTAGAGATGGGAATACCACCCTAGGCTATCCTCTCCCTGCCAGAAGCGATGAGTGTTGGCAGAGTGTTCAATGGAGAGTAATATTTAATTAGAAGTGAGTCTTGCCAAAGTCTCCTGCTTTCATTCTAAAGATGATAAGAGTTGACAGTACCTTTGTCCACTCAGGGTAGAAATTTATTACGTGCCAGACTTTACTAACTTACATCAACTTTTTGTAGTGGATCATATGCCTTTAGCTACAATGCTGAAGTCCTGGAAAAAAAAAAAAGACTCCATTTGGGTTTTAAAATGTCAGCCTTACAGAAGTCGGAGGAAGAAGAGAGCCAGCGGTGGGAACAGAGCCAGTGTGGCGTAGTGGTGAGAGTGTCGGACTGGGACTCGGGAGATCCGGGTTCTAGTCCCCACTCGGCCATGAAGCTCCCTGGGTGACTTTGGGCCAGTCATGGACTCTCAGCCTAACCTACCTCACAGGGTTGTTGTGAGGATAAAATGGAGAGAAGGAGGGGGATTATGTAAGCCGCCTTGGGTTCATAGGAACATAGGAAGCTGCCTTATACTGAGTCAGACCATTGGTCCCTATAGCCCAATATTGTCGACACTGACTGCCAGCGGCTCTCCAGGGTTAGAGGCAGGATTCTTTCTAAGCCGGGGATCGAACCCGGGACCTTCTGCATGCCAAGCAGGTGCTCTCTCACACTGAGCTCTGGTCCCTCCCTGCAGCACCTGGTATTCCAAGGCCGTCACCCATCCAAGTACTAACCAGGCCCGACCCTGCTCAGCTTCCGAGATCAGACGAGATGGGGCTGTTCGGGGGCTGTTCAGATGTTCCTTGCAGGAAGAAAAAAGGTGGGATATAAATATAATAAATAAATAAATAAATAAATGTAATAAACAGCATCTGTTCCCTGAACGGATTATTTATTCAAGCCTTTATCATTGGATTGAAATGCTCTGGCAAAAGCAATTAGTTTTGCTAGTTGCAGCTCACCTCTGTCTCCTTGGGATTGCAAAATGCCACCCCACCCCCCGTGAGGATGCTCAAGGAATGGGACTTCGATGGCAGGCTCTCTAGAGCCCCCGTGAGAGTGACTTCCAGAGCAGTTTTTTAACAAGTAAAAAGAAAACAACAGAGCAGCGGGAGCTTGGAAAATGTGTGTGTGTGTCGAGGAGAAGGAAAAGAGTGTGTGTGTATGTGTGTGGGGAAGAGTGTATATGAGGTGTGTGTGTGTGTGTGTGTGTGTGTGCGTGTATGTGGGGGGAAGAGTATATGGCGATGTGTGCTCCCAGCCCCATATCTGACTCTGAATTCAGCCGTCAGGGATAAAAAAGTTTGGGTACTCCTGGTTAATGGTTTGTGGCTTTCCCAGAAGCTGTCATCTAGAGCAGTGTTCTCCAACCTTGGGTCCCCAGATGTTTTTGGCCTACAACTCCCAGCATGCTACGCTACGCTGGGGCATGCTGGGAGTTGTAGGCCAAAAACATCTGGGGACCCAAGGTTGGAGAACACTGCTCTAGATGCTCTGTTAGATGCTCTAGATGCTCTGTTAGATTTGTCCAATCCCCTTTTTAAAGCCGGCCAAATTGGTGGCCATCACTACATCTTGTGGAAGTGAAATCCATATTTTAACTATGCGCTGTACGAAGAAGTCCTTCTTTTTATCTGGCTGGGGCATGCTGGGAGTTGTAGGCCAAAAACATCTGGGGACCCAAGGTTGGAGAACACTGCTCTAGAGACTTGAAATCAGGAAAGCTATGTGAGAAATTACCCTTATATGGAGACACATTTTTTAAAAAATGTTTTTGCAGTATATATGGGAGGGTCTATAAAGACAGTGTGTGGTGGGGAACTTCAGTTTGAGAGGAGAGAGAAATTGGAGCGAGAGAAGAAGCTGTGGAGACAGGGAGTGAGAGGCAGGGAAGCTGCAGGAACAGGAGAAGCTGAGATAGAAAACTGCAGAACAGCCAGAGCCAGAGTCTCTACCAAGCCCTACAGGTGAAAGTGTAGCCAGGTTAGAGGAAACTGCGGTATTATTTCTTTTATTTCTATTGTACATGCTTTTTGAAGTCTAACAGCTCTATTTGTGTAAATACCCTAAGTTAATGTGAATTTTCTATACCAGGTTTAGCAAAGTAAACAGTTATTGTTAAACTCAGATTGTCTGGAGTGTCTTTCACAACACGCCTAAGGCCTAATCCCATGTCACTGAAAAGGAAAGGGGAAAGGGCAGGAGCGTGTCATCCTGATAGCAGGAAGGGCTCTTAAAGAGGCGAAATATCATTAAGGAGCTGATCAAGGTGTCCTGGTAAAGGTGGAACCTTGACAATGGCTTGTACTGTATTTCTATTTAAATAATAATTTCTAAATGTGCATCTATACATGTAAATCAGCATATGGAAATATCATGCAAATCAGTGTTCTCTTCTGTCCCCTTTTTGGTGATGCCTGTCTTCTTTTTTGGGGGAGGGGCTGCGTCTCATTTGCAGAGGACATGCTTTGCATTTAAAAGTCTCAGGTTCAATCCCCGGCATCTTCAGGTAGGGTTAGGAAAGAATCCGAGGAGATTCAGGGCAGATAAAAGGAAGTCCTTCTTCACACAGTGCAGAGTTAAACTATGGAATTTTAGGGATGTGTGCGAAGCTTGATTGGGGGGTGGAAGTCCGGCAAACTCGCCGGGCTCGACCCCCCGAGCTCCGCTCGCCCTACCTGCTTCCCTGGCTCAAATTGCGTTCTCGTGAGCCAAGCTGGGGAAGTGACTTCTGGGTTTCCGATGCTACTTTGTTTACGTAGAAAATGGCGTAAGATATGTTAAAACCGGCCATGATTTGCACAGGTAATGCAAATCATGGACGCTTTTAACATATCTTACAAAATTTTCTATGTAAACAGCATAGCGCCGGGAACCTGGAAGTTCAGCAAGCGCCTCGGCTGGCGCTTGCTTTTAGCCCGGCGTGGCAGGTGCAGCAGCAGTGCTCACCGAGCGCACTGCGAGTCAGGTGGTGGGCAGATCACCCCCCCCCCCAAATTAACTTCCACAAGATGTAGTGATGGCCACCAGTTTGGAAGCCTTTAAAAGGGGACTGGACAACTTCATGGAGGAGAAGGCTATCAAAGGCTA
Source organism: Shinisaurus crocodilurus (assembly GCA_021292165.1). Classification (NCBI taxonomy): domain Eukaryota; kingdom Metazoa; phylum Chordata; class Lepidosauria; order Squamata; family Shinisauridae; genus Shinisaurus; species Shinisaurus crocodilurus. Next base: position 283,016,539 of record CM037878.1, read on the forward strand.
CTAGTCCTGATGGCTATATGCTACCTCCAGTATCAGAGGCAGCATGCCTATGTACACCAGTTGCCGGGGAACATGGGTGGGAGGGTGCTTTTTCACTCATATCCTGCTTACAGGATCCTGTGGGAAGCTGGTTAGCCACTGTGTGAACAGAACGTTGGCCTAGATGTACCCTTTGTCTGATCCAGCATGGCTCTTCTTATGTTCTGATGTCTTTATGAAGCCGTGCAAAGCCATTGGAGTAGGAGGGGGCAAAATGTCAGTGCCTATGTAGGGAATTGCATGATCCAGGTGTAATCATGGAAAAGGCTTCACCACCAGCCCAGTCTTAATTTACCAAAGGGGCTGTGAAGAAGAACCTCTTCAGAAGCTCTTCATGACTGGACAGGTTCAAATGGGAGCACCTGTCCCTTTCATATATGTATCTGGAAGAACTGCTGTAACTCACTTCTGGGCCCATGGGATACAGCAGGCTATAAATCAAACAGATAAAGAAGTAAGCTAACTAATAAAAATTTTGAGAGCCCCAGATTACCTGGCTTGCCCCATGAATAGGATAGAAACGATGCGTGTCTTTGAGGCTGACAAATGAAAACGAATAAGAATGTGTGCAGAGTCTACGTTAAGTAAGTACCTGGAGGTGTACGTGTCGGAACAGCCTAAATTGATTTGGTGGTAATAACGAAGTCAGTGAAATAGCCGTCGGGTGGATTAACCCGTCATCCCTGGAAGTGAATGAAATAAAGCAGCTCCGTGTTGGGCAATTTCCTTGCAAGAGGAAGGACTGCTTCTTCTGTTTTCAGGCAGTACATCCAGAAATCAGGTTGAGCCAAAATAGAGAGCAGCCTGTCAATTCCATGATCTGTTTTGATGCTCACTGGAAGCGCTCTTGATTCAGTTAACTTGCTTCCTGCTTCTATTCATGGTGCTCTCAGCAGATGGGGCCCAGACCAGTTTTGCATCCCCATTGTGCATTCCGTTGAATTCGTGTCTTGCCACAAATACAGATCTCGTTCACATACTATCTGCAATAGATTGGGTTTCCCCCCCCTCTGCTCTTGTTTCTGGAGTCATTCACATGGCAGCAAATGGAACCCCAGCCTTTCCCAGCTCCCTGGCATGTGTGCCTGTGTAAGTCACATGGCTTGCACATTTGTGTATACATATAAAACATTTTTAGGTGTGCACATAACAAACAATTAGAATGTAAACAGCACCATCAGTATAACATGATGCTTTGAGAACATAAGTATTTCCTCAGTTGGTCAGGCGAGAGGTCTATCTAGTCCAGCATCCTTTCTTTAACGGCGGTTAGCTAGATGCTTCTGGGAATATCTAGGCCTGCAGGATCTGGCCCACAGAAGCTTATATCACAATAGCCCTATACACACGTTCTTTGTAGGGATATATGAGAATGTTGTTTCCATTCGTTTAACACCAGAACTTGCCTCGCTGTCACCCATGGATGGGAATATGAACACGAGCACATTTTATGGGCAAAGCTTGCACATTCCTGACCTTGTGATGCTCATTCGCAAAATGTGTCCTTTAGAAAAATGTGCACTTTAAAAATGCCCATTTGGAAAGGATATATATATATATATATATATATCTGCATTTTGACACTTCAGTTGGTGAGGGAAAAGGGGTACACACTTTTAAAAAATGTGCACCCAAATGCATCCTCTTCTTGTTCAAATGAGGTGGGGGAGGGAGCTCATGATCATGAACGGGAATGAGGCAGACAGACCTTCGAGGTAGAATTCAGAGAACCTCAATGAGTACATTCCTCGCCGATTGTCCCAACCCTACGGTTCTTTGCATGTTCAGTGAATGCGCATGGGCATCATGCGTGTTGCATTGCTGCAGCAGATTTTACCCCTGACCTACATACCTTCATTAGAGCATCTTCAGAGAGGGACCTTGCTCCTATCAGGTCCCACCACCATGATGCTGCAACATCCCTGTGCACATTCACTCCTCTCGCCTAGACTACTGTAATGCGCTCTACGTGGGGTTACCCTTGAAGACGGTCCGGAAGCTTCAGCTGGTACAGAACGCGGCGGCTCGCCTGATTAAGGGCAGCCGCCGGCGTGATCACATCACGCCAGTGCTTAAAGAGTTGCACTGGCTACCAGTTGCTTGCCGAGCCGAATTCAAGGTGTTGGTTTTGACCTTTAAAACCCTACACGGCTCCGGCCCAGCTTATCTCAAGGAGCGCCTCCAGCAACATCAAGTAGGCCGCTCAACAAGGTCTGCCACGGACGGCCTTCTCCTTATCCCATCAGCCAGAGCAGCCAGGCTGGTGGGGACTAGGAAGAGGGCCTTCTCTGTGGCGGCCCCCACATTATGGAACTCCCTCCCTAGTGACCTTCGCCATGCCCCCTCCGTGATGAGCTTCCGCCGTGCATTAAAAACATGGCTGTTCAGGCGGGAATATGGGGTGGGTTAGATTTTTAATAAGAATTTTTTATATTGTTTTAATTATTATATTTTATTGTGTTTTATTGTATTTTAATTGTACATCGCCCAGGGTGGCCGGGTGACCGGCCAGATGGGCGATTGATAAATGTAATAAATAAATAAATAAATGCACAAAAAGCGTGTGCATAGGGCTAAGATGTTTATTAGTGCTTAAGGTGCTGTGGGATCCTTTTGTTGTTTCCCCTTTCATTTAATTTCGCAAGATTTCAGTCTCTCTCCATCTCAGACAAGTCCTGAAATTGCCTCAGCTGGTTGTTAAGACCTATCGGTTATGGCAGGTGTCACCAGCTGAGGCGGGTGGGGGAGATACATCGGAGCCATTTGTCTTACTTCTCATGTGCCATTATGGCTTTGAGCTTTTACAGAGGGTTGAATCAAAGATGAGTGGTATGCAAAACAGCCGGGGAGGGAGCAGAGAGATGAAAGATGACGGGGCAGGGCAACCGTAAAGAGCGAATGTGAGAGAGGTTTGCACTTCAAGTTTCATTACAAAGACCTGATTTGTGCGTGCAGCAGAGTAAGCTAGAAAAAGAATCTTGAGACGGTAGAATGGATGACACCACTTTAGACTGCAGCTGGCATAGTGGTGGTCACATTTTTGAATGCCCCCTACATACAAAACTCCCCGAAAGTATTTATTTTACTTATATTTCTTTATTTTTTATTTATTATATTTATACCCCGCCTTTTTTCCTGCAAGGAACCCAAGGTGGCTAACATGATCCTCTTCCTCCTCCTCTCCATTTTATCCTCACAACAATCCTGTGAGGTAGGTTAGGCTGAGAGTCCATGACTGGCCCAAAGTCAGCCAGTGAGTTTAACGGCCGAGCGGGGACTAGAACCCGGATCTCCCGAGTCCCAGTCCGTCACTCTCACCACTACGCCACACTGGATGTTATAACATTAACATCCCATCCTGTAGCTTCAAGTGAGCTCACCAGGGTGCTTCACATTCAGGAATAAAAACAATAAAGCCACACACTCATTACACTATCAAACTGAAAACAAAAGGAGGCATTGATCAGCACACTTTCCAGTAATAGCAGATGAAAGATTGACAGAACAACCCTAGTTCCCGATCTGGAGATCTCTAATGTCAGAGCCTCTGAGATATGCAGAGGGCAGAAGAGAGGAAGGAGTGGGTTTTTTTTTTTTTTGCTTCCCCTCTTCTGTTGTTTTTTTAAAAAGCTATTTCCCTCCCATTGCAAGTTTCAGGATTGGAGTAATTCCCCCCCCTCCATGTTAGGGGTGTGCTTGGATTAGGAAGCCTACCCTTGCACACCCAATCGCGGAACTCGGATGTTGGACAGATAAGGGCTGCAGAGGTTTCCACCTCGGCTGGGCGGTTCCAAAGTTCTGTCTCCCCCTCCAAGGTCAGGTCTCTTTCTCCACCCTCAGATGGGTAGGGATGTGTGAGCAATCCGTTAGGGGGGTAAAAATTCATTAGATTTTCATGATTCGGCCCCCGCCAGTTTCTGGTTCACTAGTCATGCGCTGCTGCTGACTTACTGCAATGCCAGTCAAGTCAGCTGAGCTCACAGACTTCCGTCCATAAGATGGACTGCCATTTGTGTATTTATTTTTTAACCGCCAATGGAATGTGCACAAACCGGCACCCGAAAACCACATGGTTTTAATGCTACTAGTTGCACAGACCATGCAAATCACATTAAAACCACATGGTTTTCAGGCGCCGGTTTGCACACATTCCATTGGCAGTTAAAAAAAAAAGAAGCAAATCATGGTCTGTCTTACAAACGGAAGTCCGTGCCTCCATTGCGTCTGCAGAGTGCTGCCCCAGGAGGCTGTTCCAAGTGGTCCAGAGTCTGGTCGGTCCAGTCGCTCCGAACCCACTGGAACAGTCAAAAGCCTCCTGTGAGGCTTTAGCGAAGCACTTCACAGATAAAATCGATCGGATTAGGAGTGGGATATCGTACGTCGTGGACACAGGGAGTGAGCGGGAGGAGGCCAATGGCAGACCGGTTTTGTGGGATCGGTTTCGGCTTCTTCCTTCTGATGAAGTGGACAAGGTGCTTTCATCTGTGAGGCCGACCACCTGCTTGCTTGACCCTTTCCCGTCCTGGCTCATAATGAGCTGCAGGGAGAGACTGGGTGAGGGGATCAAGGCGGTGGTGAATGCCTCCCTCGAGGAGGGAGTGATGCCTTCAGCCCTCAAGGAGGCAGTAATAAGACCGCTTCTAAAGAAGCCCTCCTTGGATCCCCAGGATTTAAACAACTTTCGCCCAGTCTCCAATTTACCATTTCTGGGCAAGGTGATCGAGCGGGTGGTGGGTGCTCAGTTGAAGGCACACTTGGATGAAGCCGATTATTTGGATCCGTGCCAGTCGGGCTTCAGGTCTGGACATGGGACGGAGACGGCCTTGGTCGCCTTGGTGGATGATATGAGGAGGGCTTTGGATAGGGGCGAATGCTCCTTTCTAGTCCTCCTCGATCTCTCAGCGGCTTTTGATACCGTTGACCACGGTATCCTTCTGGACCATCTGGAGGGCTTGGGCTTGGGAGGCACTGTATTGCAGTGGTTCCGGTCCTTCCTCTCTGGAAGGTATCAGAGGGTAGTTCTCGGGGAAGAGGCTTCGGACCCTCGGCTGCTCACTTGTGGAGTGCCGCAGGGTTCCATCCTCTCCCCGATGTTATTCAACATCTACCTCAAGCCGCTGGGAGCTATCATCAGGAGGTTTGGGGTGCAGTGTCATCAGTATGCGGATGACACACAGCTCTACCTCTGTTTTAAGTCCCCACCGAGGTTGGCCGTTGAGACCCTGTCCAAGTGCCTGGAGTCAGTGGCTGGCTGGATGGGAAGGAACATGCTGAAACTGAACCCCGACAAGACCGAGGTACTTCTGGTGGGGGACAAGGGAAGGTTAGGGGATGTTGACCTGGTGCTGAATGGGGTACATCTACCCCTGAAGGACCAGGTCCGCAGCTTGGGGGTCATTCTAGACTCCCAGCTGTCCATGGAGGCTCAGGTGGCAGCTGTGAGCCGGGCGGCGCTGTATCAACTCCATCTGATACGGCAGCTGCGCCCCTACCTTCCTAATCACCTGCTCCCATCAGTGGTTCATGCCTTGGTCTCCTCTCGCCTAGACTACTGTAATGCGCTCTATGTGGGGTTACCCTTGAAGACAGTCCGGAAGCTTCAGCTGGTACAGAACGCGGCGGCTCGCTTGATTAAGGGCAGCCGCCGGCGTGATCACATCACGCCAGTGCTTAATGAGTTGCACTGGCTACCAGTTGCTTGCCGAGCTGAATTCAAGGTGTTGGTTTTGACCTTTAAAACCCTACATGGCTCCGGCCCAGCTTATCTCAAGGAGCGCCTCCAGCAACATCAAGTAGGCCGCTCAACAAGGTCTGCCACGGACGGCCTTCTCCTTATCCCATCAGCCAGAGCAGCCAGGCTGGTGGGGACTAGGAAGAGGGCCTTCTCTGTGGCGGCCCCCACATTATGGAATTCCCTCCCTAGTGACCTTCGCCATCCCCCCTCCGTGACGAGCTTCCGCCGTGCATTAAAAACATGGCTGTTCAGGCAGGAATATGGGGTGGGTTAGGTTTTTAATGAGAATTTTTTATATTGTTTTAATTGTTATATTTTATTGTGTTGTTTTGTTGTATTTTAATTGTACATCGCCCAGGGTGGCCGGGTGACCGGCCAGATGGGCGATTGATAAATATAATAAATAAATAAATAAATAAATAAATAAATAAATAAATCCCTCAACTTGGCCCACTTCCTATCATTGGCTCAGAAGCAGGCAAGAAATCCATCAAGCTGAAACGAGCCAGATTTCCCTGTTTTGGTACATCCCTATGATCAGGAGCTCTGATCTATCCTATGGCCCCTATGGCGCCGTCCCACAGAGCATCAGATTGCACCATAAAAGGCTTGTGGCAGTGGTGGCAAGAAGCATGCTTGCACAGTTATCCCTAGTGAGCCAGTTCCTGAGTCAGTCTGATCTGGCAACATTTTTCCGTGCCTTGGTTATGTTCTCGTTAGACTATTCCAATGTGCTCTACTTGGGGCTACCCTTGAAGAGCATCCCAAAACTTGACAAGAGTACTGGCTACGAGCTTGTATAACTGTCTTCTTCAGAACAAACATTCCACAAGTCATTATTTTCTTCAAAACATGAAAAAAATATTTTTTCTTGCTATGCTGTGTCCTCTGTATCCTATCCTAAATTCGCCAAAAATAGCAAGAAAAAAAATTCCTTGGAGGCTTCCCATTTTAGAATTTTCTCTTCTTGTGGAGGTTGAGAATTTTCTCTTACGACGTTCTTAAAGCATTGAATATTTATAAAGTATTTTGCAGTTACAATATAGAAATGTATAAAATTCTTTTTATTGTAGTTATTTTGTACTCATATCAACCAAGATTTATCAAAAGAACTCCAAACTCATGTATGAGATGTTTAGTTCAACAATAAAATCATCCACGTGACTAATTATTTCATGTTTTGAAGAAAATAATGACTTGCAGAACGTTTGTTCTGAAGAAGATAGTGAAACAAGCTGGTAACCAGTAGTGTTGTCAAGTTATTTATTTACCTCAAGTTTTCTAGTATATTGTATTTTCTTATATACTTGTATTATTGGTATTTTTCCAACTGTTTCATATGTAGTTCATTTCACTTTTGTATTCACCATTGTTATATCTTGCATTTGTATATTTCTGCGGAAATTGTGATTCAGCATTCTTTTTTCTGTATAAAGTTCTTCACTGTTCATACATATAATCATTTTTGGGTTCCTGTGCTTTGTACATTTCTCGTTATCTACTCCTACACACACACACACACACACACACACACACACCGGGGTCACCATCTCCCCCACTGTCTTGCATCTCTCTGCTAATATCAGAGAAGATCTAGCTTAAGGCATGGCGAATTCCAGATTCCATATAGTGTGATTGCCAAGAATCTGAGTGCTAGTTTGTTTATCGTTTATTTTAGGAGGTGTAGTCCTATAGTCCACCCTTTCCCAATCTTAAGTCCAAAGATGTTGGGGTACAATTCCCACCATCTCCAACCAGCCTGGCCAATGTTCAGGGATGATGAGCATTGTCCTCAAACATCTGGGGACAAGGATGGGAAAAGCTGTTCTAGACTGAGTCGCTTGCATAGATAATTATTGTTGGTGGTATCTATAGTGCTATTTAAGAATAACACAAACGAACAAACAAGACAGGCTCCAGCCCCAAGGACATAACAATGTTGAGTTTGACAACTGGGGAGACAACAGGAGCAGGGAACAGGAGAAAGGAATGGGAGAGACAAGTGTAATGGAATGGATATGTGCAAATGCAGTTGTAGATTGTGTTTTATCATCTTGTAATGCTTCCGTTAATACAAATTCTGCCTTGGGGAATATTACAATGTTTCCTACGGCACTGTGGGGGAAAAAAAGGGAGCGAGTCTGATTGCATGACCCTGCCCTCCCCAAGTCAACAACCCAACTTTTAGTTTTGCAAAACCAGTTGCCAAGTTCTTCTTCTTCTTTTTTAAATGCAGAAATTTATTCAAGGGAAATAAACATTTATCATCAGTGCATTTGTGTTCCCTTATCAGCCTGTTTATGAATCGCTTCTACCAGGATTAGATGTTGATGAGATATAATGGCCACTAATGATCCTATCGACTAAATTAAGGCAGATGTTAGGGGATTTGTACTTAAAAATACCTCATGTGGCAAATCTCAGGAGGAACGTGCAAAAGAAAGGCATTGCCATCTGCATTTCTGGTGATAATAAATTAACCATGACCTGGAGAGGTTAGGGCAACATGGGCGTTCCTCTGTTTCAAACAGTGCTGTACTGTATCAAACGTTCTCAGATAAGACTCAGATTGGGACTCATCATTTGGGTGTGTGTGTGGGTAAGGAGGCAAAATAGTTCCCCTTCCTTTTCCATTTTTGCCACTGGCACTATCACAGCAGTGATGGCAAGCAGAGCTTTTCCAAACTGGCAGTAACCCTCCCCACTCAATAGCATCTTGGAATCATGATATGCAATGACAGAGCACCATTCCCAGATTCTTCTGGAAAGGGGGGGAAATGGCCATTGGGAGGAGCTCTCCTTGCCACCACTGACTGTCACGCACCCACCTCTGATCCCATGGTCCTGCAATACCCCGAGGAGGGCAAGGTACCAGGAAATAATAACCTTTGGTTCCTTCTCCCATGCCTCCCTTACTGGAAGGTGTGGCCCTACCATTATCCTCAAACTCAGAAGATGAGTCCCAACAGCAGCACCACCAGCTTCCTGACCTCATAAAAGCCATCAGCTACAACATCAGGAGAAGCTGCTTTAAAAAAACACTGTTGACCCTTCCAGGGCAGAGGGGGACAAGTATAGTACCAGCCTTGTCAGCATACAGAAACTTTCAGGGGACTTCAGCTCTCCACTGAGACAACATTCCTCTATAGCTGCAATTGCAGGAGTGGGAAGGGAGAACTGAGCCAGCAGGGCCTGCTTGGAACGGTCCGTGGTCCTGACTTCCCCAACCTCTGCTTAAGAGACTTGATCTGACTGTGCCTGACTTCACCTGACTCTAGCAGACGTGGTTTGCCCACAAGAGACTTGGACTGACTCCATCCACTGGCCTGCAGGCCTCAAGCTCCAATGGGGCAGGATGTTGGCAGTAAACCATTATTGATAACGATGATCAGTATTATTATTCCCTACCTCTTGATCATGAAATCCTCAAGGAAGCTTTCAAGATTGTAACAATGAAAACATAACAGGTGATGATATTCAGAGAGAAAGCTACATAATTTGGGTACCACCATAGAAAAGGTCTTTTCTCTGGGCATCAGCTACCTTACTTCCAAAGGCAAGGGCACCCAGAGATGGATCTCTGAAGAAGACCTTAATTGGTAGACAGCTTCATGCATGTTCTCTGGGAGAAGATTCTTTATATGCCTCATCCTGGACCATTTGAACTGTCTATCTGTCTTTCAGGGTAGTCAATACCCATCAATCTCTAGTGGGAACACTTTTCTTTTGCTCTAATAGTCAGTCATGTAGCATTCATGATGATTGAAGTCAAATGTGTATGACATTATGATACAATGTCTTGTAAACTCTAATATTTCCATGTGCTGTTCAGTGTTTACTGGGCAATTCAATCTCCAGCCAAGCCACATCAGCCATGAGTCTTTTGCTTCAAGTGTAAACAGTGTAAAATAATGTGTAAAGGCATTTCACCAAGGGTAAATGGGAACATTATCAATTTTCATTTGTGAAAAACCATTAACAGCTCCGCTATTCTTTCACATTGGCAATCCCAAAGGGTCATTCAATGTCATAACCAATGCAATATGATTTTTGTTTCTCGGCACATGTGAAGAGAGTTCAAGGTGTTCTTGTTTTTCCATCCATCAAACGGATGAAACTACAAGTGGTTCCTCTGTAAAGAAGACTAGTTATGGTGGACAAGCTTCCTTGAAAGACAGCCTGTTCACCATTACTGCGCTTTTCAGCAATGCATGGCTGTGTTCTTAAGGTCTAAGAGGCCAATCTAGTACCCCATGTGATCAGAGAGTGTGGCCTAGAATGTGCTCCAGAATATTCTGGAATGCATTTTGGTTCAATGGCGGACATGAAGGGCTTCCTCAGCAGAGGAGTCAGAAGTGAAAAGGGTTTCCTGAAGGTCGATGGTTTGAAAACTATTGTACTACAGCCTCTTCCCCAGCCTGGCACCTTTCAGATGTTTGGGACTTCAACCCCCAGGATTCCTGACCATTGGCCATGCTGGCTGGGACTGAGGGGACTTTGTGTGAGCAGTGAAAAGTAGCTGGCATTTGTGACAGCTTTACCCAAGCACAGCTTGTATTTAGTAATTTGCATTACACCCTCACTCCAGCAACAGGAAAGTCTTGGTGCTGTAAAAGAAAAATACATAGGAAGGACATGTTATAACAGCCCCAGTTCCAGACCCAGGAAGTCCTAAAATGTTCAGTGTGATCAACCTTCATAGAATCATAGAAAAGTAGAGTTGGAAGGGGCCCACAAGGCCATCGAGTCCAACCCCCTGCTCAATGCAGGAATCTAGGTCAAAGCATCTCTGACAGATGTCTGTCCAGCTGCACCTTGAATGCCTCCAGAGTGGGAGAGCCCACCACCTCCCTAGGTAGTTGATTCCATTGTCTTATTGCTCTGACAGTCAGGAAATTTTTCCTGATGTTTAGGTGGAATCTAGGTTCCTGTAACTTGAGCCCATTATTCCGTGTCCTGCAAACTGGGATGACCGAGAAGAGATCTTTGCCCTCCTCTGTGTGACATCCCTTCAAATACTGGAAGAGTGCGATCATATCTCCCCTCAGTCTCCTCTTCTGAAGGCTAAACATGCCCAGTTCTTTCAGTCTCTCCTCATAGGGCCTTGTTTCCAGTCCCTTTATCATCCTTGTTGCCCTCCTCTGAACTCTCTCCAGTTTGTCTATGTCCTTCTTAAAGTGAGGTGCCCAGAACTGGACGCAGTACTCAAGATGAGGCCTAACCAGTGCCGAGTAAAGGGGAATTATCACTTCCCACGATTTGGAAGCTATACTTCTATTAATACAGCCCAAAATTGCATTTGCCTTCTTTGCAGCCACATCGCATTGCTGGCTCATATTCAGTTTGTGATCTACCACAATTCCAAGATCCTTCTCACTTGTAGTATTGTTGAGCCAAGTGTCCCCCATTCTGTAACTCTGCATTTGGTTTCCTCTCCCTAGGTGCAGCACTTGGCATTTATCCCTATTAAATTTCATTCTGTTGTTTTCGGCCCAGCGCTCCAGCCTATCGAGGTCACTTTGAATTTTGTTTCTGTCTTCCAGAGTATTAGCTGTTCCACCCAACTTTGTGTCATCTGCAAATTTGATAAGCATTCCCTGTACCTCCTCATCCAAGTCATTAATAAAAATGTTGAAGAGCACCGGGCCCAGGACCGAGCCCTGTGGTACCCCGCTCGTTACCTCTCCCCAGTTTGAGAAGGAACCATTGATAAGCACTCTTTGAGTTCGATTCTTTAGCCAATTGTGGATCCACCTGATAGTTGTTCCATCTAGCCCACTCTTAGCTAGCTTACTAATCAGGATATCATGAGGCACTTTGTCGAAAGCTTTGCTGAAGTCCAGGTATATAATGTCCACAGCATTCCCACAGTCCACAAGGGAGGTTACCCGATCAAAAAATGAGATCAGATTAGTCTGACAGGATTTGTTCTTGACAAATCCATGCTGGCTTCTAGTAATCACTGCATTGTTTTCAAGGTGCTTGCAGACTGACTTCTTTATAATCTGCTCAAAAATCTTCCCGGGGATTGATGTCAGACTGACTGGCCTATAGTTCCCAGGTTCCTCCTTCTTGCCCTTTTTGAAGATGGGAACAACATTTGCCCTCCTCCAGTCGTCTGGCACTTCACCTGTCCTCCATGATTTCTCAAAGATAATAGACAGTGGTTCTGAGAGTTCTTCTGCCAGTTCCTTTATTACTCTAGGATGCAGCTCATCAGGCCCTGGAGATTTAAACTCGTTCAGAGTAATCAGGTGCTCCTTGACCATTTGCCTATCAATCTCAAGCTGCAATTCTGCCCCTTCAGTCTGCACTTCAGGTTTGCCAGGGGGGTCATAGACCCTCTTTTGGGAGAAGACCGAGCCGAAGTAGGAATTGAACACTTCTGCCTTTTCTTTGTCTTCTGTTATCAATTTGCCATCCTCATTGCGTAGTTGAACCACCAGTTCTTTCTTCTGTCTTTTACTGTGCATGTATCTGAAGAAAGCTTTTTTGTTGCTTTTAGCATTCCTCGCTAACCTTAGCTCATTCTCAGCTTTAGCCTTCCTGACACTATTCCTGCAGTTCTGTGCTACCTGCCTGTACTCTTCCCCTGTAGCCTGTCCTTCCTTCCACTTCCTATACGTGTCCTTTTTTGTTTTCAGGTCATCTTTGAGTTTATTGTGAAGCCACATTGGCTTCTTCTGTTGCCCTCTGCCTTTTCTCCTTGTGGGAATTGTTTGCAATTGTGCCTTTAAAATTTCCTTTTTTAAAAACTCCCACCCGTCCTGGGCTCCCTTTCTCGTGAGAGTCACTTGCCATGGGATCTTACTAATCATTGTTCTGAGTTTGTTAAAATTGGTTTTCCTAAAATCCAGGGTACGTGTTTGGCTACACTCAGCTTTTGTTTCTGTTGTCAAACTATATGGAGATGTGGTGTAGAGGCCCAGAACCACTAAATGTGGTGTATGGCCCAGAATGTGACCTATGGCTATGAGTTAGAAGAGCTGTTCAAATCTTCAAAATGGACACATGAAATTGGTTCTCCGTTGGTTTACTTCAAAATGAAAACATGTCAGGCAATAAGAGGAAGAGATCCATGATGCAGCAGTGTGCAGCATAATGCCAGGCTGAAAATTTATCCTGCATATTTTTACTATGCTTATTCAATTTGATAAAAGAAAGAAAGAAAGAAAGGAAAAGAAATGGCTTTCAGAACAAAGATTCAAAGGAGAAGAAAATTTCAGTGAAATCCTTATGGGTGAGGTGTGAGTTTCTTGTGTTTACCTTAGTTATGAGGTGGCTGATGGGTATGTCTTAGTCTCCTGTGTTTCATTTAGGGATGTGTGAGGAATCCAATGAGGGGGTGAAAATTTTCACAGTTCGGCCCACCAGATTCCAGCTCGTTAGCCCCATGCTGGTGCCAACTTGCTGTTGTGTGAGTCGAGCCAGCTCGTGGCCTTCTGTCTCTGAGACAGGTTGTGGTTTGCACATTAGAAAAACAAAACAAACCTCAGCAAATTTGTGCAAATCGCGCTATTTGCGCAAATTGGAAGCTGAAAACTATGCAGTTCTAGTGTGATTTGTGCAAATAGGAGTAGAACTATGTAGTTCTCACTTCCAATTTGCGCAAATAGTGCCCTGAGAGAGAGAGAGAGATGGAGAGAGATATGGGCGAAAAAGAAAAGGGGTTGCCTCTGACCACTTTTGGCTATGGCTTTGGCCCTGCCCACTGCTGGTATGCAGCCCCTGACAGATTACCCCCAGGGGAATGTGGTCGACAAAAAAAAAAGGTTCCACTGCATTGTGAAAGCTAAAGTGATGGGGAAGAACTGTGTGATCTTGATGGGTAGGGAGAGTGTGGGGAGCATTGGTCGAAGGCTGAAGTTGACCTTTGGACCTGTCAGGCCTGTCTGGGGCTCCGATGTGGCACAGGAGAATTGCTGCTCTGTAGGAGTGTGCCCCGCAGGCCTCCACTCATGCTTTCCTTGACAATTTGTAAAGAAAGCAAACCTGGCGGAAACCTCAAAAACCTCAAATGCCCTCTCTCATCCAAAGGAAGCCAGACGCAGGAAGCAAAACTTCTCACCACTTGGGGAAGTAGGAAGCATGCATCAGGACTAATGACTTCTGATGGTTTCTGAGTTGAGATTGGAACTAGATGACTGCTTAAGTATTTCAGATTGAATCTTTTTTTTCTTTCTTTCCTTCTTCTTTCTTTCTTTCTTTCCTTTTTTTTTTTTAAATGGCTCAAAGTAACTGTTCTTCGCTAGTACACACTGTTATCACTAGAAGGGGAATAAGGCATTAATGTCCAAACCGTAATCAATAAGAAGAGTGTTTGACAGGAAGGCTCTGTTTCCCTGGAAGCTCTATGCTTTACACACCTTAAGCCTTGGTAAATATTTATACCATTGATTTTTCTCCCCAATGAGCTTCTTATATATATATATATATATATATATATGCTTATCAAGGGCTTTCGTCAACAGCTCCTCTTCCAGAGCAGACAGAGAGCAAGGGCTTGACCGAAATGCATAATGGCTGCAGCATTATTGCTAATTAAATGCAGTGGGAAAAAGCATTGCTCAGTGATGCCAGATTGCCATAACTGGGCTGGATATTTTCTAGTTCTTCACTGAAGCAAAACAAATCACACACTTAAATAATAATAATAAAAAGACAAGTGTAAGAGAAGAAGCACCCACCATATCCGGATACAGTGGCACGCAAGAATGTACACTTAGCCTGGGACTGGGCTATGGGATGCACAAATCATATTTGCACTGGGGATATGGGTGCAAATGTACAATCCCCATTCTAAGTGGACGGGGAGACATTTTTTTCCCTCTCTCATAATGCTAGAACCCAATGGAGTCATCCCATGAAGCTGTTTGGTGGGAGACTCAGGACAGAATGAAGGAAGTTATTCTTCACACAGCGCATCGTTAAACTATGGAATTCACTTCCACAAGATGCAGTGATGGCCACAAACTTGGACGGCTTTAAAATGGATTGGGCAAATTCATGGAGGAGAAGGCCATCAATGGCTACATCATGTCCTGATGGCTATATCGGAGGCAGTATGCCTATGTATACCAGTTGCTGGGGAGCATGGACGAGAGGGTGCGTGCTGCTGCACTCAGGTCTTGCTTGTGGATTTCCTGTGGGCATTGCGGGAACAGAATTCTGGACTAGATGAGGGAGTGTTTGAATCTGCTGTACTTATTTATCAACTAGGGATGAGTGAGGAATCCAATAGGGGGGATGAAAATCAGACAGATTTTCATAATTCAGCCCCCAGATTCTGGTTTGTCAGCCCTGCACTGGCACTGAGTTGGTACAGTGCAAGTCAAGCCAGCTCACAGACTTCCGTCTCTAAGATGGGCTGCGGTTTGCGCATTAAAAGAAATGCTAAGAAAAGTTGCGCAAATGGCACAATATGTGCCATTTGTGTAACGTCACGCGATGAGTGCAGATGGTGTAAATCACAGTATTTTGCGTGTTTTGCATGAATCGGCACGCAGAAAGCATGTGGACCTAGTGCCATTTGCACAGATCAGTCAATTTTATGCAAATCGTGCTAGATCCACATGCTTTTTGGGAGCTGATTTGTGCAAAACATGCAAAATACCATGATTTCCTTAGCGTTCTTTAAAAAATGTGCTAATTACAGCCCATCCTAGTGACAGAAGTCCACGGAAAAAACCCTGACTTGGCCTGCCTTTAATCATTGGATTGGAAGTGGGCAGGAAGTCCATTGAGCTCAAACAAGCCAGACTTCCCAGAGTCAGCGCATCCCTTTGACAACCTTGTTAGTTTCCTCTCTATAAAACAGCCAAAACGATATACCTTAAAGCAAAGAATTAGTGCATCATATCTGTTAAAAACACAGCTAAAATGGGGGGGGGGGTTACTCTATTCCCCTCTCCCAAAGACTCAGAGCAGCAAAATAAGGCACTTCTGGGGGAAATGGCGTCTGTGAAACTCTTCATGTTCTTCTCTGGTGCTCCGAGTGTCCTCTTCGAGTGGTTCTCCTCTCTGATGCCAATTTCATTTGTTTCATTTAAGAGCCTCCAGAGATCCAGAGTCCAGGCTTGCCAATCTCATCTGAATGTCTTGTGGTTTATTGGGCATCACAAAAGTAATGAGAAACTCCATCAATATTATTTAATTAGCGAGATGCCCACCAGATGGTGGGGATTTATATGGAAATGCTGGGAATAAGGATGGGCTGTCACTGAGTGGGTGAGTAGCTCTCAGTCCCAACTTCCCATCTTTGCTTCAGCTTTCTTTCCACTGTCCCCTGGTTCCTCACTCTTCCGATTCCTTAGGAGCCTCACACCTGCCTCCTCAGCACCCTTAGATCTGCTGCCTCCTTCCTCTCTTCTCTTAGCTGCTGTTTGTGTGGAGTGGGGAATGAGATGATGTCCGTTGGGCCTCCTCCTTCACCTCTGCGTACTTCCTCCCCTGCACTTGATGTCCTTATATTTAAAAAATGGGGTGCTGAACCCAGTGGAGGCTGGCCTCCAATGTCAGTGGGATAGTTTATCTACTCTGAGTTGTAGTCTGAATGCTAAAGGAGCTATCCTGGTGTTGACCTACTTTGGGGATAGAGTTTTAGTTCAGACTAAAAACCAGAGAGGATAAACTGCTCAGCTCCACTGACCTGGGAGCCACCAGCCTCCATTGGTTGAACCTCTTTCAGCCTGAAGGTCTAATTTTATTTTGCAGAAGTTCTTGAGGGCCATATTCCAGTGATGGCCAAAGGGAAAAGGGGGTGGAGCCAGAGGGGAAAGGGGGTGGGGCCAAAGTACCAATACTGCGAGCATATTTCAGTTTAACACTCTCCCTGCCACAAGCCTTCAGAGAGGCATTCCAACTTTTTAGAATGGGGGGGGGGACCTACACAAAATTTGGGAAACTACCTAATGATTGGTGGTTGGGGGAAAGGGGGTGAGGCCAGTGTAAGGGGGTGTGGCAACCTGGTGAACCCCGGAGAGCCAGATTCGGTCCCTGTGCCTGAGGTTCTGCACCCCTGATTTCAAGGAAGCTGTGGAAGAAATCTCGATACACATATGTCTGGATGTACCTAGGATCTTCTATGGCAATGTTCTCCAACCTTGGGTCCCCAGATTTTTTTGGCTTACAACTCCCAGCATGCCCCAGCCAGCTATGCTGGCTGAGGCATGCTGGGAGTTGTAGGCCAAAAACATCTGGGGACCCAAGGTTGGAGAACACTGTTCTATGGAATTGAGAGCCTTGCATGATCACCATTGCCACTTGCATGGAAGACCCTTTGCATGACAGTTGATTCTCTATGCACAGATGCCCTTTTCCTACCTTCCATGGAATGTGAGGGGGTTGGGGAGGTGAGACCAGCGGGTGTGATTCCACTCCCTCCTCCACACATTCAGTACATGTGTGGAAGGATGGGGTGGAAGGGGTTAGAGCCACGTTGGTCATGCTTCTCCAGATGATTCTCTGGGCCATTTCATGTGACAGCAGTGATGTCGGGGGAAGGGGGTAGAAATGGCAATAATCAAGACAAACCATGTGAGACTTTGGCTTGCCCCTAATTTTGCATCCCTTCCGAACATCTTGGTTGCATCATTCTTTTTGCTGAGTATGTCAAACATTTCCTCCTGGAGTTCCAAGAAGAAAGACCCAATGTCCTGTTAGTGGCAGGATTTATGTAGAAATAACATTTATCACACACTTCCCTGACAAAATAAGCCCTTTGATCAATACTGTGAATGTCATATCTGCATTGCTTAAACTTCACCAGATTTCTTTGTGTACAAGGATCCTTTCTTCCCTTAATATAAATGTATTTTTAATGAGTTTTTGCTGGGTGTATTTCCCCCCCCCTCCCGTGTTCACATTTCTCTTTTATTTATGGTTTACTTTTCTCCCGTGTGGTATTCATTTTCTTTTGTCAATTTTTTTTTTTTTGGTTTTTGTTTTGTTTCTTGTTTTGTGTTTTGCTTTACAGTGGCCTACAGAGATTAATCTATTGTTGATTTATTCATGGCTAAAGACATGTTACTTCAGGGAGCTACACATCTGAGGAAACAAGTGACCTCAGATGAAGGAGCAAAATTCTGCAGCTACGGTTTCCTTTGAATGTGAAAAACAACAACAACAGGTGGGTTTCTACTTGCTGTGTTAAAGTCTTTGATCCTCTTTTTGTAGATTCAGACTTGGCATCATCCATTCTTCTCAGACTTGAAGTTGGACAAGCAGCCATTTTGGAGAGGACTGTAGACTTGGACTTCCTGTTCCTTGCATTTCAGGTGTTCACTTGAACTGGTGAGGGCTAAGATTGGGGCCACACGCACTAGCCCCGCTCCCAATGTCCCCATGCATGATGGGCCATGCTCTCTCAGTTCCTGACCTTGGCATGTTGTTGAGTGGTACAGTCTGAAGAAAAGTGCTACCCATGGTTGCTTCAGCATGAGTAGAACTCTCAGTGTGATCATGGAATCCGCTTTATCATGGTTCCTGATTGCACAAAGATTTCTACTCACGTTCAAACACAGGTAGAACTCCTCATTAGACATACCTGCTCAATGCAGGGAGGTTGGAAACTGAGGGGGGGGGGTCTAGCACACGGACATATTGGGGCAGGGCATATGTGGAAGTTGGGGCAGGGCCAGTACACATGGTCCTATCCCTCTACACCAGTGTTCTCCAACCTTGGGTCCCCAGATCTTTTTGGCCTACAACTCCCAGCATGCCCCAGCCAGCGTAGCTGGCTGGGGCATGCTGGGAGTTGTAGGCCAAAAAGATCTGGGGACCCAAGGTTGGAGAACACTGCTCTACACACTTTTATTCCGTATGAGTTCAAGTGAATGCCTGAACAGGGCATTATGTTCAGAATTTATCTTACCAGGGTGGTGGCCCCAAAGTCAGCGGGGCTGTGTATTCGCTCTGGATTTTAATCTGAACTTTTAAGGATATATCCCTAGTGCTGAGCCTATTTTGGGGATAGGGTTCAGCGCCATGGAGAGCTCCTTTAAAGTTCAGACTAAATCCTAGAGTGGATATAGAGCCCCACAGACACTGGAGCCACCAACCTCCGCTGGTAAGGATCAGCATCTTGTTCTCTCAGAAAGCTGTTGGGGCCCAAACTCCTGGGCAGAAGCCACTGGAACTGGGGATTGCCCTGTTCACCCCCACCTCCCTGTGCTGAGTAGCTGGGCCTGTGAAGAGTGACTTTATATTTCTACACAATGTTGCTCTGGGGCATTGTGGGAAATTTAAAATGGTGGCTTGTAGCCACCCACTGCTGTTAGAAGCAGATAGGAGGCCATGGTCACAAGAGGGCCCCCACCAAAGGGCACTTGAAGAGTCCTGTCAAATCTGGAGCTAGCCCTTCTCCGAGCGTAGGCAGAACTTAGCTCACACTCTGGGGACAATGTGTGTATCTCCCTTCCAGTCAGGGGAGGCCGGTGACTCTTATGTCAGTGGGGCTCCTCCTCCATTGTAGCTTCTATTCCAATGTTCTCCAACCTTGGGTCCCCAGATGTTTTTGGCCTACAACTCCCAGCATGCCCCAGCCAGCATAGCTGGCTGGGGCATGCTGGGAGTTGTAGGCCAAAAACATCTGGGGACCCAAGGTTGGAGAACACTGTTCTATTCTGAGCTTTATGGGAGCTATCCATGGTGCTGAAACCCATCCCCAAAAGATGTTCACCACCATGGAGCACCATGGATAGCTCCTACGAAGCTCAGAGTAAAAGCTGCAATGGATGAGGAGCCCCACTCACATCGGAGTCACCAGCCTCCCCTGCTTCCAGTGTGTGTGTGTGTGTGTGTGTGTGTGTTGGGTGGTGCTGCTGTACAAGACTGATTTCAGATAAGACTAGGCTTCCAAACTGCGAAGGAAAAAAATATAGGCTGTTGCAGGCAGAGGAGGGGGATGGGTGGAAAGAACCAGGGAAGGAATGGGTGGGAAACGGGCTAGCGGTTTCTTCTCTCACTTTCCTGGTCCATTTAAAGATGAACACACACATGCTCCAAGTTGCAGCCTCACAACCTTACTCTCACAGCCCCACTGATTGAATTGACCCCCAACAGGTAATCAGCAAATGCTTTGGTTGATTAATGTTTCTTCAGCCATAAGAAAAGATGGTGTGATTATAATGGATCCTGCAAACCACACTAATTATGGCCCCTGAAGACTGCAGCAATAAGGATAGTTTCAAACTGTTCTAAACTAGCTTCATCATATCGCTATTGTGTTGTCTGTTCATTTAATCACAGCATCCATTTTGCCATTGATTGTATTGGCCAAATGTAGCTGATTGGGCATGTATTGGCCATGGTAATTAATTTACTAAATATATAACTCCAGAATATATTGAAGGATCAATGGAAATAGAGTACCAGTGTCCTAGTACACATAGACTCATGGTGTAACCCAGGAATGTAACATATTCTGTTCATATGCATGCAGTTAGTGGATTTGCTTAGAGAAGACAATTACTGGAATGATGAGTTTTGCCCTCCCCCAAAAGGGGGGGGATGTTTAGAGATGAGAGAAATCATGTTCAGCTAACGGCAACTTGCAAGTTTTCAAAATCAGTACACTTTCCGTTTCTTTGTCCTCCCTACTTTCCAAATTTCTCCAAAGATGAACTAAATGTGATGGGACTCATCTGCTTGCCACCAAAAGCAACCATCTACCTTTCTCTGACTGGCTGGAGAATGTTGGGAATTGTAGGATTTTTGTTCTGTATAACATAGTATTGCACCCTTAGGGTTGAATTCTTTTTCTGGCTTCCCTGCCTTAAGCAGCAGCAGCATATCAGGTCCAGAAAGGCAAATGGTGCAACTTCCCCACGCATGGATATGCTGATGCAGCAATGGTGAAAGCTTCACCATTTAAATATCAGCATGCTGTGAACCTGAAGGCATGAGAACCACTGCAGAAAAAGGGGAGAGGAGGCCAGTCCTGGACAAGCAATGTGTCCCTTCCTCGTGCTCACTTAACAATAATTATGCCCCATCAATTTGGGGCAATTTTTCTGGGGAAAGGGATGGGAGAGGAGTTTGTTTGGTTATGCAAAGTTACCCAATTTCACACCGTTGAATCAAGCTGCAAACTGAAACTTTGGAATTCACTCTCCTTTGAGTTTTACAATGGACTTCTCCAATTAAAAAAAAAAAATCATACAAAAATTCATTCATTCATTCTAGGGAACAGTGCACACACAAAATGTGTATATTAGAGGGGGGGAAATAACATTCCATAATGCATTATATAAGGAACATTAATTTCCAAAATATTTACATTAGGCTACAGTGCATGTATTAGGAGAAATATGCATAAAAATGCATACACATTTTCATGTATATATATAAAGTTTGGGACGAACCGAATTTAAGATTGGAAAAATTTTTCTCACCGTTTGGGATAAACTGAATGTAAGACTGGAAAAATG
Source organism: Shinisaurus crocodilurus (assembly GCA_021292165.1). Classification (NCBI taxonomy): domain Eukaryota; kingdom Metazoa; phylum Chordata; class Lepidosauria; order Squamata; family Shinisauridae; genus Shinisaurus; species Shinisaurus crocodilurus. The sequence continues at coordinate 283,037,740 of CM037878.1, forward strand.
AGAAACTGAAATGGACAGATTAGATTTTGGATTTGCTGGCCAGCTGACTATGGGCAACTCCCCTCCTGCATCTGAAGGCAGCTGATGGGGAGAGGTGGCACTTTGGCAGTGCCATGGCTACTCATCTGGGGCAAGCTTCCAGTTCTGTGCCCCCTTTATCTGGAACATAAATTAAGAATTCTTCTGAAATTTTTAAGGTGCTGCTGCTCAAAATTCATATTTCCTCACCACTCAGAGATAGACAGCCCTTGCTCAGAAGCTGCTGTACAACCAACAAACAACAGCCCTGCTATAAAATCAGCAGCAGCTACCTATAGTCACCTGCTTCTATTTTTCTCCTTTCCCACCTGCACTATGCAAAAGCTGAATATGCTCCGCTGTGTTAGGCTGCAGGCATATTGATAACTTCCAATGTGGTCACTCTGCCTAGCAAGCTGCCCTCGATAAGCCTCTGAGCAAGCTGATATCTGCTTCTTCATTGACCACTGTGTGACTTTATTTAAACAATTGTTTAATTATTATTTAATTGTTGATTTATTGCTGTTTTTATTATTTGTAAGCCACCTCTGTTATGTTTTAGCATAAGGTGGAGGAGAAAGGTGGAGGGAAAATGTATATAATTTAACATTGGCTTAATAGCTGTCGATATATATTACATGACCTTTGATATCAGCTTTGTACCCCTGTCCAGGGCAGGTGACCCTTTCACCGCAGCCTCATTATACACTACTGGGGATGAAGGCTTAGGGTAATTTAGTCTAGAGCAGCCTTTGGTGCCCTCCAGATGTGTTAGACTGCAAATTCCATTATTCCTAGCCAGTAGTACCCGTGGCCATGGTGGCTGGGAATTCTGGGAGTTGTAGTCCAACCCATCTGGAGGGCTCCAGGTTGGGGGAAATCTGGTCTAGAGTGGGGGAGGAAAAAACACATGCTTTCAAGGGAGCTGCTGTGGTGGGGAAGAGACATTATTCTGAATGTTAGGAGGCTGGAATCAATAGTCCTCCAGGCTAAATTCTAGTCATGGTAGAAGAGATGTAAGTCAGAACAATCCCGAAAGTCACCCTGAGAAGCAAGTTAAGCCCAGCGTCAGTCCAAAATGTGGAATTAATTTGCTGTTTGCCAATTCTTCATATCCTTAAGAAAACATTTTAAGTTTTAGACGGCAACACTTTTTTTGTCGATATAGCAATTCATCAACATGGAGGGAAGAAAAGCTCTCACTTATTTATTTATTTATTTTTCAAGTCAGTATAGCAGGCTTTCTAGCCAAGGTATTTAATTTGTCAGTTCACCTAATTAATGGGCAAAGCAGAATCTGGACACCATGACAGTGCATTCATTTAACATGTCTCTGCCTTTGATGTATAATGCATATGCTCAAAGGCACTTGCAGACACAATTCACAGAGGCTTTTAGGCTAAAATGCCCAGAGGGCTGTGTTTTTTTTTAGACCTCCAAAAAGGGGAGCATTTAATTTCTTTGCTTTCTTAAAATAAACCCAGTGAGTCAAAATATACATGACATGGGATGGAGGAATCTGTCTTATCTCTGGTCTGTGTCACGTCTGCATGTATTTGCTTGTTGTAAGTCTGTTCTGGCCCATTTCCTCATGAATCCAAGATATATATTTTTAATCCACATAAAAGACTTGCATTTAAATTCACATTGGTCAGGGCAATTCTTTTTTTATTTTATTTTTATTTATTTATTTATTTTAAAAATAATGAATACAAAACAAAAAATACAACATAAACATTGTGCACCCCCCCCACCTCTTGGGACCAAGTTATATTTCTCACCCCATATATATACAAGCTATTATTCTATATTCCAAAAATATAACAAATCTTGACAAGGTTTGTTCCCCTTCCCCTTCACCAACACATAATCCAAAAATTTCCCCCAAATGTTCACAAAGGTATCTTTCTCCAATTGTCCTTTTTGACACTTAATATTAGAAGTTAATTTATCATTTAATGCGATATCCCATACCTCTGTATACCATTCATTAATTGAAAACACATTTCTATTACTGAATTGGGATGGCCTCAAGTCGGAGCACTCTAACATTTCAAAAGCCCCGCCGGGCTCCTGCTGGCAGGGCAGAAGGGGGCTGGTATCAAAGGTAGGCTTGGCCGGGCAACTGCCGAGGGCCTACACCACAGCGGGGGCCCACTGAAGAGTCCCCTGGGGTGGCTCCTGCTCTTCACCATTGCAACGTGCTTGTTCACCTCTTGCTCTGGCCCAGGACCATGCTGGTGGTGAAAAGGGGGAGCAGTGGATGCCATGGCCTACTTGCTCACTGGCTCTCTGACCCCCAAGCAAGCAATTGGTAGAATGATGGGGTGGGGTGGGTGAAGGAGGAGGAATAGCAACTGCTGACAATGGTGATGAGAAGGTAGACTTAGGGAGGAGGCCCCTTGAGGGTGTTTTGCCCCGGGGCTCCCAGAAACCTGGAGCCAGCACTGGAGGGAGGAAGAGTGTTCGCTGCTCATTTCTTCCCATCCCCTGTGAGGAACGGGAAGGAAGCATTTAGACCAGCTCTTGGGCTGGTCTGAATTTTCTCCCCCATCAGATCATCATCATCAGGCGATCACTCGTGACCAAGTAAGATTGTCTTCCAGGATAAAAATTTACAAAAAGGAAATTTTAAAAGGAGGAAATTCAAAGGAAGATTGTGTAGACTCTAGCGATGGGTCCGTAAGTGACTGTGGAGGCCAATTCTAGATCCACACAGCTTCCCACAGTGAGGACACAGGTTACCAGATGGAAGATGGTCCTGTAAAGGATTCGTTTGACGTGCTTTTCGCCTAGCACGTTTCTCCCTTTCACCTTGCACTCGGGCTTCTTCAAAGTCCATAGAACCTTTGTGAAAGGCCAACCTCCAGTTAGATCGTTCATGGGCCAGAGCTTCCCAGTTTTCAATGTTTATATTGCATTTTTTTAGATTAGCCTTATGAACATCTTTAAACCTCTTTAAACCACCGATATTCCGCTTTCCATCCTTGAGTTGGAAATAAAGTAACTCCTTTGGGAGATGGCAGTCAGGCATTCGAACAACATGACCGGTCCACTGAAGTTGGCGTTGAAGGATCATTTTTTCAACGCTAGTAGACTTTGCTTCTTCCAGTACACTGACATTTGTACTGGGGGCATGGCAGAGGGCTGATGCCACGCCCCCAATCTGCCCACTTTTAACCTCTCCTGACACCGGAGCTCGGATTGGCCCGTCAAGCCCAGGAGGCCAACGAATTTGCCCAAAAGTTCCATTTCGGACGGTCAGAACCACCCTTATAAAAACAACATAGTCAGCCGTAAAACACAGAAGATGTGAAGGAAAGGTTGCTGCTGAGACTAGTGGCACAATCTCCCCACCCACCATGAAACTTTCACCTCATTTCACACTCCCCTGAAGATCACCAAAATGTCCCCCCCCCACCACCACCATGGCAGCCTGCAAATAAGGCTGCAAAGTAGGTGGTGGGATTTCAGTCCAAAATTACAAGGAAGAGACATTCAGTCCCTCACACACATATCAAAGGTTGGGTCCCAGATCTGCTTCTGTGAGAGGAAGGGTGTTAGACATATGGGTAACTTGGCATGCGTAGGGTCTCTAGGGGAGGAATGGGTTAATGCTGTAGGGATGGCCACTTACCCTCCCCCTCGCTTGTCCCGCGGCGCCCGGCAGCTGCAGCGCTCGGTGGACTTCCAGGTCCATGGCACGTCACTACCGGGTCCCTGGCACTGCGTTTTTTATGTAAATACCAAGGTAAACTACCTTAAAACTGCCACGATTTGCTATTCGCAGCTGTTTTAAGGAAGTTCACCTTGGTATTTATGTAAAAAAATGCAGTGCCAGGGAACCGGAAATGATGCGCTGGGGACCTGGAAGCTCCTTTCCCCACGGGAACTTGGGACAAGCTGGGGCCAGGTAAGTCTCGCTGAGCTCGGGGGGGGGCGAGCGGGGCGATTTCGCTCCGTTCCAACCCCCCCTCGGAAATTCTCGGAAATTCTCAAGATGGTTAGGCCTCATCTTGAGTACTGCCTCCAGTTCTGGGCACCACACTTTCAAAAGGACGTAGACAAACTGGAGAGGGTTCAGAGGAGGGCAACAAGGATGATAAAGGGACTGGAAACAAGGCCCTATGAGGAGAGACTGAAAGAACTGGGCATGTTTAGCCTTCAGAAGAGGAGACTGAGGGGAGATATGATTGCACTCTTCCAGTACTTGAAGGGTTGTCACACATAGGAGGGCCAGGATCTCTTCTCGATCATCCCAGTTTGCAGGACACAGAATAATGGGCTCAAAGTTACAGGAACCCAGATTCCACCTAAACATCAGGAAAAATTTACTGACTGTCAGAGCAATAAGACAATGGAACCAACTACCTAGGGAGGTGGTGGGCTCTCCCACTCTGGAGGCATTCAAGGCTGCAGCTGGACATCCATCTGTCGGGGATGCTTTGACCTGGATTCCTGCATTGAGCAGGGGGTTGGACTCGATGGCCTTGTAGGCCCCTTCCAACTCTACTTTTCTATGATTCTATGATTCTATATGATTCTATGATTCTATGAACCCTAGTTAATGAGAACTAACCTGCCTAACCACACCCACTTCCTTCCACACCTGGGAATCTTCCTTAGAAGAAGTTCGTTCTCTCTCTCTCTCTCTCTCTTTCACTCTCTCCCTCCCTCCCCGGACCTCAATGAAGCAACATGTGCCTGGCTGGCTCCCTTCCAGCCATGCTGATTTCCAACAGACTCTAACAAACTTTAAGTTGTGCCTACATGGACTAACAAGTTCTGCAAGAATGCCAGATGTTGTGAGTACAATAAACTTGCTGCTCTGTTTGATATAACTAGTCTGGATTGTTTTAATTCTAAGTAGCCTTTCTGGGTCAGACCACACGGTGAGCAGCCTTGTAGTTTTAAGTAAGTTAGTGGGAAGGCTTCTGCTACTATATACCAATTCCCTTTCCCCTAACAAAGGGCCCTTCAACAAGAGCAAGGGCTCCACTCCCGGTAGGTCCCTCTCCCCAATTTTGCCCTTCCACAGCTCACCCCATTCAGCAGGGTTGCATGACTCTCCGTGTAGCATTTTTAGGAGGCTGGAGGGACTGCCGTGGGAATCAGGTGGTGGGGAAAGTCCATTTCCATCAACCCAGTTCAAGCAGTTCAAATCTGGATCCAGCCCCAAAGATTGAGGGAGTTGGGCTTCCAAGGTCAAGCTTTAGCCCTGGTGTTGTTTCTCATTTTAAAACTTCAGTGTGGTGATTTCAACAACAGTCAAATATAACAGTCCTGCTAAAGAAAGGTTAGACATAACATTTCTTCCTAAATATATATATTAAAAACCCTGACCTTTCTCATAAAAAACTGGACATTGATACAGATTACTCTCAGTGTACAAGTTGTTAAATATTTGAAAGATACTTTGCTTTACATTCCAAGCAGGTGTTCTCCACCCCCGACTCCCCTTGGAGTATAATGATATCCAGCGAGCTGTTGGCTTCATTCCCCCAATTATGCAAAGGAAACAACCTTGAAATTGATCAAAGTCCAATCACTTATTAAAAAAATGGAGCAAAAATTGGTTGATGCAAGTTCAAATATGATTTGCATTCAAGCTACCTGAATTATAAATGCATCCTATTGATTGGGTTCAATTCCCCAAAGATCCTATAGAGAGCTAAAAAGTGTTCAGGGGAAGCTTTTGCCTCGCAAACCAGTAAATGTTCTTAATATTCAATGTAGATGCCTATTAATCACAGTTTTGGCAGTGTTCGGGTATTTTCATATTCTAGGCCTGCTTTGCACTATGCCATCTCATGCTCTTGTTTTATACATACATACATACATGTGTGTGTGTGTGTGTTTCATGTATACAGATAAGATAAACAATGTCAAAGATGGGATAAAGTAGTAATTGCCAAGTCCAGGGAAGACAGCTACTCCATCCTGAGAAATCATAGTAGGGCAAGCTGAGAATGGCTGTGGTGCTTAATGGGTAATGCTGCTGCAAGATCATGTGTTCACTGCTCAGGTAGACCACAGCTACTCAGAAAGGGTTCTGCAAAAACCTGGCTGTCTCATGTTGCATGTCTCTTATATTTCTCCACCACCAGCAGCAGAATTTAATAAGCTAGGGCCTAGGAGGGCTGGACCAAACCCCCCCCCCCAAATTTAGTTGCCCCATTTATAGGCTGATGACTCCTGTGTCTGTGGGGCTCCTTATCCCTTGCATCTTTTATTTTAAGCTTTATAGGAGTTATCCATGGTGCTCCATGGTGGTGAACCTATTTGGGGGATGGAGTTCAGCACCACTGCTAGCTACTATAAAGCTCAAACAAAAAAGATGCAATGGATAAGGAGCCCCACTGACACAGGAGTCACCAGCCTCCCCGGGTGTATGCGTAGGCTATTTTTGAGGGTGACCAGTGCCTCAAGGGAGGGGGGGGTTTGGCAGCTACCACAAAATAATGGGGTCTCCACTGGTAGCTGCCCCTGAAAAGCCCCTCAGAATGGGCCACTGTGGAGAAGCTGAAATGGCACCTAGCAGTCCTGTTGAGATTCAAGAGCCCTGGTTAGGTTTCCCAATCCCCAGAATTCCCCCCTCCTTTTTGCAACCATAAACACCCAGGTTTTGGTCTAAAGCTCTCTTCTGAGAACATTTAAACCAGCCCTATTTAGTGTTACAGCTGCAGGGCTGATGAAAAACTACTGTGGGGCCTACTGTCCTCACTAAGCCTGACTTATTTTCATGTACCATCTTGAAATCTTGCTTATTTAGTCTTGCTGAAAAGAAGCATTACACGGTTAACATTAACTGTTAAAACATGACATTTATTTATTCTATTTATTTATTAGATTTGTGAAGAAAAGCAGTCCTTCACAATATTTATATCCCACCATTTTTTCCTCTTGCAAGGAACCCAAGGTGGCTTACATAATCCTCCTCCTGCTCCTCTCCATCTTATCCTCACGACAACCTTGTGAAGTAGGTTAGGGTGAGAGTCCGTGACTGGCCCAAAGTCACCCAGGGAGCTTCATAGCCAAGTGGAGACTAGAACCTGGGTCTCCCGAGTCCCAGTCCAACACATTTTATTTATTTATTTTATTTATTATATTTATACCCCGCCTTTTTTCCTGCAAGGAACCCAAGGCGGCTTACATAATCCTCCTCCTCCTCTCCATTTTATCCTCACAACAACCCTGTGAGGTAGGTTAGGCTGAGAGTCAGTGACTGGCCCAAAGTCACCCAGTGAGTTTCATGGCTGAACGGGGACTAGAACCTGGATCTCCCGAGTCCCAGTCCAACACTCTTACCACTATGCCGCACTGGCTCTTTCATGCCCAATTTGTATGCCTGTGTAGACATGACCGGACTGTGAGCTTTTCTAGAGGAGGCATTTATTGTGCATTTGCCATTCCCCACTCATGGTTGTTTAAGGGGTCTTTAGGCAATGTCCTGACCCTTCAGTTCCACATTAAACAGCACTTTTGGCAAAATATTTTAGAACCAGGGAAATGAGGTATTATTTATGAAAGTGAAAGAAAATGCTTTTTCCACTTCTGTAAGTGTGCTATTCTGGTATATCACAATGCCACCTAGAGGTTATGTAGCAGCAAAGCAGGAAAGGAAATGCTCTTCATGCAGTGCTCGAATCTCAATTCTGCAATGAAACCGAAAGCAGATATAGCAGATTAACAGCCTTGAGTAGAAAAGCTCTGTGTGTCTCTATTCTCCCACTCCAGTGACACAACTAGGTCTATGAAAAAGACGGTCGACGCATCAAAAAGTCAAAGAAGAACATTGTCTGATCTGGGATTATTGACAGGTTAAAGCCCTGTTCAGGATCTGTGTAGAATCAATGTGTGAGGAGTGCTCTAGCCCTGCCCCATCCTTGTACTTTTCCATCAGCCTGTACTTGTGGAGGGCGATGTCTGAACTCTGAAGAGGAGAGCCTTGTGTATCAGTGTAGGCTCTCCACATGAACCAGAACATGGATTTCCCGGCATCCTGGCTCACCTGGACAGCCTCCAGAGATAGAGGAGGCTTTCCTCTTCTGATAGCATTCCTTCTCCTCACACATTTATTTATTTATTTACTATTTTTATATCGCACCTTCCCCCCCCTCCACAAGGAACCCAAGGCGGCTTATGTGGTCCTCTTCCTCTCCATTTTATCTTCAAAACAACCCTGTGATGTAGGTGAGGCTGAGTGATTGGCCCAAAGTCACCCAGGGAGCTTCATGGCCGAGTGGGGACTAGAACCCGGATCTCCCGAGTCCCAGTCCAACACTCTAACCACAATGCCACACTGGCTCTCGATTGATCCCAGAGTGCAGGACACGGAATAATGGGCTCAAGTTACAGGAAGCCAGATTCTGGCTGAACATCAGGAAAAACTTCCTGACTGTCAGAGCAACACAACAATGGAACCAATTACCTAGGGAGGTGGTGGGCTCTCCCACACTGGAGGCATTCAAGATGCGTCTCGACAGCCATCTGCCAGGGATGCTTTAACTTGGATTCTTGCATTGAGCAGGGTGTTGGACTCGATGGCCTTATAGACCCCTTCCAACTCTACGTATAATAATATGATCGTACCCAGATGCTGAACGCTTGAACAGGGCTTAAGTGTGGCTAAAATAATGACTAGAATAAACCCTGAAGATCTTTTGCGGGTTCTATCACCTACATTACCAGCTTGACGTTAAAAGGAAGGGCTGTTCTAAATCAGGTTTCGGTTGTCTGCTGAGTTTGCTTTGAGAGGGGCTCTCTCTCCATCTTATGTAAGTGAATTTGAACACTACTAAAGAATCAAATATTTGCTTCAGCCTCTTCTGTTGAATTGGTATGAAATGATTGAGCAGGGCATTGTATCTAGGGGCTTCAATGCAAAATACTAAAAAATACTTTTTTAATTTTTTAAAAATCAGGGCGACGATCAAGAACACCACAGAAGATAGCTGCCCCACCCCAATATTAAAGGGGAGATTAAACTGTTTGGCTGAACCCTAACTTCAGGGGCCATCAGCCACTGGTAGGGATGGATACAAATTTCATTTCAGTTTGGTTTTGATGAGAATTGACCAAAATTAGCAAAGCTCTCCATATTCAGGACAAAAAGAACTTGACATTATTGGGTTTTTAAAAAAAATGAATGTGGAAGAAACCGAAATTGACAGATTTATCCATCCAGGCCCTGGGCTTTGAGTGCTTAGGCTCTTAAAAGTCTGGGTTTGAGTCCCTCAGTGTTCAGCCATGTTTGTGGATCTGAATTAGAGTTGCCACCTCTTTTTTTTTCCTTCTTCTGATGGCCTCCTCATCTTTAACAGCTAGATGGCAGTCAGGTAAAACATAGTGCTCTTCATGCTGGGAATAGCTGGACCTATCTGATTTGGCTGGTGCACATGGCTGAGAATCTAATTTCAGACTGATTTTCATAAGGCTGTATCAAAGTTCACAGAGTCCATCATATTTGGGAGAGCGTGCGCGCACGAGATTTAAAAAACTCAAATGCGAGAGAAAGTGAAACTGACAGATTTACCCATCCTACGCAGCGGCAGAGCTCAGGTCCCTGGTTCAATCCCTAGCATCTTCAGTTGGAAAATTGGATCGGGGAGCAAATTACGGGAAAGAGCGTACACCTGAGACTAGTGGAGGCTGGTTGATCCAATGTCAAAGGGGTGGTGTATCCACTCCGGTTTTCAGCCTGAACTGTTAAGGCATTATCCATGGTGCTGAACCATAGCCCTCAAAACTCACAGGTTCACCACCATGGATAGCTCATTTAAAGTTCAGACTGAAACCCGGAGTGGATACACTGCCCTGCTGATATCGGAGCCACCAGCCACTGCTGCCTGGAGAGCCGCTTTCAGTCTGGGTAGACAAGGGAGCTCCATACATTCAGCAGCTAATGCGAACCAAAGGCCTACCATTCCTTGACCACCATCTTTCCACACGAAGCTATTCTGCATGCAGGAAATGCCATTTCTGCTCCTGTTTTCCATCAAACTAAACAAAGTGGAGTCCCACAAAGTGCTGGATTGTGGCAAATGCATACGCAGCCTTCCCCAACCTGTTGCCCTCCAGCTATTTTAGACTTCAACTCCCATCAGCCCCAGCCAACTTGTCCAATGGTTGGGAATGCTGGGAGTTGTAGTCCTAAAAATCTGCACGGCACCAGGTTGGGGAAGGCTGGTGGAGAGGGTTATATATATATACAACCTGCCCTGCTCTACTCCTTCAAACACTACTGAAAAAAATCTCTTCAGTTTTTAATAGCCTCTAAGAAACTCAGATACTTCATTTTTAATGCACGAAGGGCCACGTTCTTGGCAAGTCGTGCAGGTCAGAGCCAACTCTATAAAAAGTCCAAGGAATCTATTACCGAAAGACAAATGGTAGCAATGGCTGCCACTATTAATTCCGCGGAGAGACTTTACTTATTTTGCCACGAAGGCCCGAAGAGAAGCATTTTATATTTAGCTTCCGTTTCATACTGAGTGGTTGCAAACTCAAGATGAAAACTTCATCAGGCAAGGGATATGCCCTCTAATTGCCTGGAAATTGCCAACTACCGTAAATATCTGTTTTAGACAGTTCCCCAGGAATGTGTAGCTATCAGCTGAGGAGAAAGAACACAGAGCAGATCAGTGTAGCGTCAGAATCCCTTGCTGGATTGAGGCTCAAATGTTATTTTGTATATAGCTGCACCATATTCTCCCATTTCAGTTTTCAATCTGGACGTAGTGATTTTGTAGTGAGATGGGGTGTACAAAATAGTTCCAGGGGGAAAAACAAAACAAAAACAAAACAACAACTTGAGAATCTATTAACTCTGTGGATCATCAGATATCCATCAAAGATGCCAGTGCTGTTTGAGGACCTTTAGGATTCTCTGGTTTTGGTAGCTTCTTAGTTTTGCTACTATATTTATCTTTGTTTTGAGTGTTTTTTACTTTAGTATTATGAATTGTTAGATTTTGCCACCTTGTAGATATTTTTTAGATGGGTTACAAATGTAATAATAATAATAATAATAATAATAATAATAATAATAATAATAATAATAATGACATGAAGAAATTGTAAATGGAATGATGTCATTGATGGCGTGTGAGTGACAGCAGAGCCCCATGTGTGCGAGATGGGAGATTAAAAATCCTGTTCGTGTGTAGAGGCCCATTTATCCACACACAGAAATCCAGATCTTTCTCCCCCTCTCTCTGCGCAGCGTGCAGTGTTTCGGTTGCAATCAGCCAGCCAGCTTTCCAGCCTGTAATCCCACTCCAGCAGCCAGCTCCCCCGTTTGCAGATAGCAAGGAAAAAACTCTGTAACTCCACAGGTCTATTCTACCTGTTTATTTACTTAGCAAAGTAATATTCTACAGAGTATACATTTCCTAGTTACAGTCCATGTGCAGAGTACAATGCATAGCAAGCATTTATTCCAGTGGAGCAAGTTGAGCTTTACCCCACCTCAGCAAAGACGCTACATTGTTGCATAAGTCCAGCAAGCAATAGTCAGAAGAAAAGAGTGAAGAGAGAGAACAGTCCTGCTCCTCTCTAAAATGGCTCCAGACAGACAAGTTAATACGTCACCAGAACATACAAACCATGTGACCAGCTCATATTGTTCTCACACTTTAGTAACCCCTGCGAAAACACGAGATTCTAGAGAGACATAATAAACCTGTTTACCCGCCATTCTGTCCCTTCCATGTGTAAACAATGTTCCAGCTTGTGAATGTGATACATATCACAACAGTCATGACACTAGATAACTCATCACATTTAGCCATGCAACTACATGTGAGGGCAAACTAAGCCAACCAAGAGTAAGTGCAACATTTCCTGGAACAGAGGGAAGGGTGATACCAGGCAATCAGGGATTATGGAGTGAATGAGATGGTGATGCTGTCCTGTCCCATCACGGCTTGTGGCTTGCAGGAGAAGCTGACTGCAGCAGTCACTTATTAGTAGGGCAGGGTCACAACAGTCAAGGCAGGAGCCTGGATAGAGAACTGTGGAAGGTGCTGGCTGGAGCATTCTCACCCACACAAGGAGAGCTGTTTCCCCAGCAAGGCACAGAGGCCTTTTGGAAACTGGTTGGTCTGGTCTTCCTTCTGGTCCCCTCTGAGGAGGAATTGTGTGTGCTCTTAAAGGGCCATTTCCTGATTCTGCAGCCATTGGTTCCTACTCTGAGGACTCCGGCTGAGCAACATCTTCTGGCCCCGAAGGTCTGGGAGTTGGGGATGACAACTCCCCCAGAGGTGTCAAAGTCTTCCTCCAAACTTGAGGGAGTATCAAGGCCAGAGGAAATGACAGTTGTGATGCTACATGGCCTATCAAATTTGGCTACATGATAATGTCACTGCAGGCAAATGAAGGCAATTGAAAAAGAGAGAAGACAATGTAAATGAAGAGGTGGACATTTTATCAAGGGTAAAATCAAGTGTACCAAATAATTGAAAGGGAGGGAGCTTGTTGAGGCTGCTGAAAATATTCCCAAAACACCGTGAGTAGTTCCAGATCAGCCAGTGCTGCACAGACACATCTCCATTCACCTCTCTCTACCTTGCTAACCTTAAGGAGGTGTTTTAAAGCAATTTTCTAATTTCCAACTTGAACATCATTCTTCCAAGGCTCTAATTTTCTCCACACCTTCTTGTACATTCAGGAGAAAGTGTATTCCAAGTTCAAGGATATTTGGGGAGTATTTTTAGATTATGTATAAAGGGAAAAGGGAGTATGCCATGTCAAGATATGATGTATTTTTGGAATATTGAATAATAATGGATTCCTGAGATAGAAACCAACCTTTGGTCCCAAGGTGTTGGGTGCACTTTATTAAATATTTTGGTTTTTCTTTTCTTTTATGTACGTTCTTTTTATTTGTATTACATATATTGTTTGAAAAATGTAAATAAAATATATAAAAAAAATAAAGTGTGAAAACATGCATTGGGAGGGGATTTTCACATTTTGTGGGGATTTGCGCATTTTCAGAAGTGCAATTTTTTGCAAATGAAGATGAACGCAAGTTTGGGAAATGGGGGGGGGGATCCAATTCCATTAATAAGCAGACAGCAGAATGAAAGGTGCCTGACAATCTGCGAAATGAAGATGGAATGGATTTAACAAAATCCATACATCCCTAATGATTCAGTGGGCTGTTTCAGTGAGGCACTCAATTAAAACATGGCATCTTTATCAACATAGTTGCTGGCCAGGGTCTTACATGCATGGAATTGTTTTCTTTTTTAAAAAAAAAAAGTTTCTAGACCATTCTTTTAATCCTCTTTGCCAGCCAGTGTTGAAAACATGCCAACAGATGGTTCTCCCTGAAACTAGGCAGATGACGACTCTCAAGAAAGTAGTGTTGGGAGATTTCTTTGTGATGTTTGGGGACAAGCAAGACAGCTGTCCCAGAATATCTTAATTACAGCATTTACAAAGTTCTAATTAATGTAATGTTGCTTTTATGATTATATTAATGTTGCATCCATTAGCACCACTGGTCCCCTTGTATGGGTTGTCTTTGGAAATCAGCAAATACTTTTATGGATGCTCGTGATGCATTGTAGTTCTTGGCAGTGGGAAGGAACCATGACTTTCAACTTAGGCCTTAAAATGAAAGACACAACCCAACCGAGTTCCGTACCATATGCTGTAAGCCACCTTGGGAAGACTGTGTTCTTGAAAGGAGGATAAGAAATGGGTTAAATAAACAAACAAATGAATGAATCCTCATTCCTTACAAGGATCATAGGGCAATCTTTGCACGTGAATGTTGCCCATGCAATCAATAGCACCTCTATGATGGTGAGTGCATCAGAGATGGGCAAATTCTCAACCTTGGGCTCATTTGAATGTACTTGGGGGAAAGATACATGAAAATAAAGTGTGTGTGTGTTATGAGGGGGTGGGGATATACCTTTCAAAAGCTGGTGATCACATAAAGATTTGAAATCTGATGCAAATCCTGTTAGCTTAAACAATAATTGTTATTTCATCTACTTCAATTAGGGATGGACAAATCTGTCAGGTTTGCTTTCTCCTGCATGCAAATTTTTAAAGTACTTTCTGTTCCGAATATGAGGAACACTGGATGTATTGGTAATTCTGGTCAAAAATGATCTGAAATGAAATGATCACCCATCTGCATCAGTCAAATTCAACAGGTCCAGCTATCCCCAGCATAGAGAGGACCATGATGAACTGGCCTGCCACAGAGAGGACCGGCCTGCCACAGAGCTATTAAAGATGAGGAACCTGCCAGGAAAAAAAAAAATAGGTTGCAACCGTAACTGAGCACCACAAACTTGGAATGAATAGTAATGCACAGCGATTCAAACCCTGACTGTTAAGAGCTATGTACTCAAAGCCCTGAGCCTGGGTAGAGTATTATATGTTTTGCTTTCTCTCACATTCATTTAAAATAAGAATAAGAAAAAATATGGTGAACATGTCTCTTGGCAAATACGACAACCTTGGTTTTATTGTGATTGACAACTAGACCTTCCTGCTTACAGTACACTCCAAGTTGGATAAGCAATCTCCTCATAGCAACTTGGGTTAGCGAGATAAGAGCCATGTCATCAGCATAAAGCAGGGCCGGGACTGGAATCTAGTAAATGAAAGAATGAATGATTCAAAACCAGAAGAATTTGTTAGACAATTTATTTTTCAACACAGAGGACAGTATCTTCATACCTTTGCATCAGATTTGCTCTTTACACCTGCCTATTCCCTTCCTAGCATTTCAAGTATTTGCTGGTCAAGTACTTGAAAGGTTGTCACACAGAGGAGGGCCAGGATCTCTTCTCGGCCATCCCAGAGTGCAGGACATGGAATAATGGGCTTAAGTTACATGAAGCCAGATTCCAGCTGAAAAACTTCCTGACCGTTAGAACAATACGACAATGGAACCAATTACCTAGGGAGGTGGTGGGCTCTCCCACACTGGAGGTATTCAAGATGCGGCTGGACAGCCATCTATCAGGGATGCTTTAACTTGGATTCCTGCATTGAGCGGGACTCGATGGCCTAATAGGCCCCTTCCAACTCTAGTATTCTAGGATTCTGTGATTCTAAGTAGCCCCACTGAAACAATTACTCTTCATAGGAAAAAAAAGTGGCTAGAAGTGGGCCATAAATGAAGACCGCTTCTCAAAAAAATGCACCTGACTGCGCGAGATGAGGGTGGGGAGCAGAGAGAACTGCAAGCAACAGAGGCCTTTCTCACAGGGAAGGAAATTACTCCCAGGAAGATCTAATGGCTGGATTTGATTAGTTTCGCATGTTCTTCATTGGTTATTTAGAGGGGGGAAACATTAAAAAGCTGCGCTCCCCTGCTCTGGAGGTAATATTTAAAAATGTATGAGCATCAGCCGTCAAAGCCCTGTGGCTTTCTCCATTGCAAGACAATTGAAATGTAATGGAAATCCTATTGATTTTCAGTGGGGAAAGCTGCAGGATGCCAATTGTCCAGACTCCAGTGTTGTTGCTTGAGGTGGAATTGCACAAAGAGAAGCCAATCACACCCTGCGAACACTTATGCCAGTGTTCGCAGGGTGTGATTGGCTTCTCTTTGTGCAATTTTCTCTGGCTTCTGATTAAATTGCTATCAAATGAGATCATTTGGCTTGCTTCAACGTTCCTAAGGTTACCTGCCCCAAAGCGGGTCCCTATTTTTATTTTTTTCATTCAGGACAGAGGGTGAATGCAAATGGCTACTTATCAAGCCATAACGTATGGCAGAAAGCTGCAACTGCTTCGTAAATGTGCGGTCCCCTCTCTATCATCCTACCGTTGAGAAGAATTTTACCACACGTTTGCATTTTATCACAAATTTAGGCAAGCAGATGTATAATAATAATAATAATAATAATAATAATAATAATAATAATAATAATAATAATATTTTATTTATTACCCGCCTCTCCATCTAGATCGAGGCGGGGAACAACAGAAAATATAAAATACCTAAACTAAAACAACACAATATATACTATTAAACATCTTAAAACATCCTAAAAACATCTTAAAACATCTTCAAAACATCTTAAAACATCTTAAAAACATCTTTAAAACATCCTAAAATTCCGCCGGATAGGCCTGCCGGAAGAGTTCAGTCTTTATGGCTTTTTTAAAGTCCAAAAGACTGACAAGTTGACGTATCTCCTCCGGCAGGCCATTCCATAATCTGGGAGCAGCAGAAGAGAAGGTCCTCTGGGTAATGCTAGTCAGCCTAGTTTTGGCTGACTGAAGCAGATTCTTCCCAGAGGACCTAAGTGTGCGGGGTGGATTGTACGGGAGAAGGCGATCCCGTAGGTAGCCTGGACCCAAACCATGTAGGGCTTTAAAGGTAATAAATGTCATGTTTTCAGATTTACTCCCCCCCCCCCAGTACTAATGGTGTTTTGGACTAATGCAGGGGTGGTGCAACTTATAACTTTCCAGATGTTTTTGCCTATGATCCCTCACCATTGGCTATGCTGGCTAGGGCTGATGAGAACTGCAGGTCAAAACATCTGGAGGGCCACAAGATGCCCATCCCATGACTAATGGCTTGCACCCCAAGTTAGTCCTACTTAGAGTAGACCCATTGAAATGAATGGGATCTCTAAGTTGACTAACTTAAGAACCATTCATTCCGATGGGTCTATTCTAAGTAGGGACCAACACTGGATACAAAACCACAGTGTTTTGGGCAAGTTTCAGATTCCGGGGAAGGGCCATCACATTTTTGTCAGGCTTTTGATTTAGTCACTGAGTTAATCAGTTGCAGGCATCTTTTCTGACATGGAGTAGGGAGGGGGAGAAAGCTGTCCTCGCCACAATCACTGTATTTGTAATTAGTACTGTGCCGGATTTTTCTATCTATTTATTTTCGGCCATTCATTGAAGCCTCTGCAGCTGCTTGACCTTCTTGGAAACTCCCCTAGATGGCTTAACCAGGAGGACTTCCTCCCTTGGGACCTTCCAGTGCTGCCGCCTGCTGAATGCCTGAAAGCTGAGCGAGGAGCTGTTCTGTTGTTGTCTTTCTTCTTGTTGTTAAAATGACTTTCCATAACAACAAAGCAAAACCAAAAATGTCCCCTCTCAGCTTTCAGACACTCAGCAAGCGGCAGCACTGGAAAGCCCCAGGGGAGGAAGTCCTGGCTAAGTCCTCTAGGATGCTTTCCAAGATGCTCAAGCGGCCGGAGAGGCTGCAAAGTCAGAACAGGGGGGTAACGGTAAAACAAAGAGCACCCCTCCCCAGCCACCTCCTTACTGTAAGGCAGTGTTTCTCAACCTTGGGTCCCCAGATGTTTTTGGCCTACAACTCCCAGCATGCCCCAGCCAGCATAGCTGGCTGGGGCATGCTGGGAGTTGTAGGCCAAAAACATCTGGGGACCCAAGGTTGAGAAACACTGCTGTAAGGTCAGCGCTGAAGCCCTGCACCCTGAGAAATTTCTCTGAAATTCTCAACGTCCCAACGAAAGATGCAGAAAAATGACTTGCCTCTTTCGCAGGGCAAGGAAGCGGTTGCGAAAGGGCAGGCGGGGTTTCGGCACAGCACTATCTGCAGTAGCTTAGGGTGGGGTCGCGGAGGAGGCTTGCAGGCTTAACGGGATTAAAACTCAAGACAGTGAAAGGGTTAATAATGGGATTGACTTCTGTTAGCTGCTGACAGGTTTCTGGTGGCACCAAGGCTGTTGGGACCAAGAAAGCATCATGGCAGATTCTCCCATTTCTTTCATTTGATGCAGAAAATATAAAATCTACGTACCCGTTCCTCAGAGGCAAACTGAGCAATGGCTGAATTTTAAGCAAAATGGGGTGTGTGGGCAGGCCTGGTACCAGCACCTGACATGGTCAGGTAAATGTCAGGGTCCCCAGGCACCAGGGGCCCCACAATGGCTGAGGTTGGCCTCTCTTAAAACAACAGCGATGACAAATGTACCTTTGTTTTAATCACCTCTGACACATTGGAGATAAGGAAGGTGAAAAGGATGGCACGCTGAGAGAGCACACTTCCTTCTGGACTGCTGCCCATCTTCTCTGCCACCTGCTACCGATCTCCACCCCCTGATGAGCTTTTTGAGAGCCACCAGGGATGGGATGGGCCCCACACCAGAAGGCACTTTGCAGAGGGCCCTGTTGAATTTCACACTGATCCTGGGTGAGGAGCAAAGAAAAAGTTGGTATGATATTAAAGCCACATAGTCCGCAGTTGTAATAGTCTGAGATGGATTCCTTGGCAGGAGTTTATGTTATGGGATTTATTTATTTATTATATTTATACCCCACCTTTTTTCCTGAAAGGAACCCAAGGATTAAAACTCGAAAGCGTGGTCATTCTTGTGTGACATTTTGTCCAAATAAAGATATTGTCCTTTCAAAGACTCTGATTCCCCGCACCCATAGACCAAAATGATTCTTTAGTATCTATGCTATTTCTTTACATATATGATTATGGTTTTGATGATAAGCCCCAATCAGCATGGCCAATGGTTAGGAACCCTGGAAGTTGTAGTCCACAACATCTGGATGGTACCAGGTTAGGGAAGGCTGATTTAAAGCCATCCAAGTTGGTGGCCATCACAACATCTTAGGGTAGCAAATCCCATCGTTTAACTATGCGTTGTGTAAAGAAGTCCTTCCTTTAGTCTACCCTGAATCTCCCACCATTCAGCTTCATGGGATGGCCCCATTAGGTTCTGTTGTTATGAGAGAGCACAAAAACCATCTCCCTATCCACACCATGCATAATTTTATACAACTCTGTCATGCCCCCCCTTATTTGCCCTTTCCCCTTAAGTTAAAAAGCTCCAAACCTTGTAACCTTTCCCCATAGCTGTGCAACACATTTCATGAGATCTAAAGGATACTTGAGAGGTTTTTGGTTTTTTAAATTGTCATTTCCTGTTGCTATATGGCAAACAATTTTTTGAAACAGAGGGATTAAAAAAAAAATTTTTTTTTAAAGGTTTTGCTGCAACATGGGGATCAGCTGTTTAAATCAAAAAGTCGGAGCCTAAGGTAGATTTCTGGGTCCAAGCCAGTATCAATGGTAATTTTAATAGCTTATTTATTTACTTACTTCCAATATTTCCGGAATGCCTCTCAACAACAACAACAACAGCATCCAAAAGGTGGTTTTGAAATGACAAGAACAACATCACGGTGGGCCATACGGAACATTCTGGGTCTCTCCATGCCTAGAGATGCCAGTCTAGTCTACAAACTTTATTCTTCTCCCTTTGGTGGCATCCTACGGCAATAACAGCTTAGGTTATGATTGAAAACAAATTACAGGCTGAGGGCAGCGGAGACTGCTGTGTGAAGTAGCCAAACATTGTGCTAAGTGGAAGGGGTGGTGGTGTACATCTCGATTCTCTCTAGATTACGAGATAAAGGGCTTCTCGTCGGAGATTCCGTTCAAGGCTGTGATTGTGTTTGACCCAGATAAATGGAGTGTTACTCAACTCTCCTCCTGTGGTCAACCCTGCTGGATGAAATGCAAAGGTACCCAATTGTTGAAGACGGCCACGGTGGAAATACACCATGAGCCACAAGTCTGTGGGTATTCTGCATAATTTAGCACTTGCAGTGGACACTGATTAGCTGTTCTTTTAATAATAATAAAAAAATCTTACCTAGTTTTGTGTCTCTGTAGAAATAAGTGTTTTCCATTCCATTGTTGACCTCCATTGCAAAAAAGTAATTGCTTTGTTCTGAAGCTGTCTGGTGCCCTTTCCTCCCTTGCCCCGGCTGTTACTGCTTCTCGGTTGCCGTTTTCCCTTCTTTTCTAGGGATGGGTGACAAAAGTCTGTTTCAGTTTGGATTTGATAAGAACTTACCAAAATTTGCAATGTTCTCCACATCTGGGATGATTTGAACAGAACCTGAGATTAAAGAGAATGTGAATGTGGGAGAAAACCCACACTGACAGATTTTCTATCCAGGTCCAGTGCTTTGCCTGTAAAAGTGTCTTTGAATCTCTGTGTGTTCAACCAAGTTTGTGTTGCTGAATTAGGAATGCCACCTCTTTTTTTTTTTTTTGTTTCCCTGACAGGCTCCTCATGTTTAATAGCTATGTGGCAGGGGTGGACAACATGGTCCTCTCCATGCTTGGAATAGCTGAACCTATTGAATTTGACTGTTGCAGATGGGTGAGAGACAGGGCCGGCATCAAGGGTAGGCATGGTAGGGCACTTGCCAAAGGCCCCTATCCCAGCAGGGGCCCACTGCCAAGAGCCCTCTGGACTTGCTCCTCCTCTTCACCATGGCAACCTGCTTGTTCACCTGCCTCTCACCCTGGCCCAGACAATGGTGGTGGTGAGAAGGAGGAGCAGCAGATGCAGCCGCCTGCTTGCTTCCTGGCTCTCTGCCTGTCAGTGCAAGCAAGTGGTTCATGCCTTGGTCTCCTCTTGCCTAGGACTACTGTAATGCGCTCTACGTGGGGTTAGCCTGGAAGATGGTTCAGGAAGTTGCAGCTGGTACAGAATGCAGCAGCTCGCCTGGTTATAGGCTGCCGCCAGCATGATCACATCACTCCAGTGCTCAAAGAGTTGCACTGGCTACCAGTTGTTTGCCAAGCTGAATTCAAGGTGTTGGCGTTGACCTTTAAAACCCTGTATGGCTCCGGTCCAGTTTATCTCAAGGAGCGCCGCCAGCAACATCAAGTAGGCCGCTCAACAAGATCTGACATCAACGGCCTTCTCCCTGTCCCATCAGCCAGAGAAACCAGGCTGGTGGGGACTAGGAGGAGGGCCTTTTCTGCGACAGCCCCCAATTTATGGAACTCTCTCCCCAGTGACCTCCGCCATGCCCCTTCCTTGATGAGCTTCTGCCATGCATTAAAAACGTGGCTTTTCAGGCGGGAATATGGGGTGGGTTAGGATTTTTAAGTTTTATACTGTTTTTAATTGTGTTTTATACTGTGTGTGTGTGTGTGTGTGTGTGTGTCCCCTTGTATTTTATTGGACTGTACATCGCTCAGAGTGGCCGGATGTCTGGCCAGATGGGCGATTCATAAATATAATAAATAAATAAATAAAAGTGGGAGCAAGGAGGAGGAGAGAAGGAGGAGCAAGAGCAGCTGGTGAGAAGGTGGACTCACCGGGAGGGGACCCATTGAGGGTGTCTTGCCCAAAGGCCCTCCAAAACCTGGAGCCAGCACTGCTGAGAGAAAATGTTAATTTCAGGCATGGTGTATCAATAAACTGATTGCTCTGTTTCAGATAAAATATTGAGTTTGTGGTCTTGGTCACTGGCCATGCTTCCCCCCCTGACCCACTTGGTTGCAAAGGTGCAAATTCAAGCTCAGATTAGACCACTACATTAGCAGGGGCTTGCATGATGGAGCTCCCACAGAGAGAGAGAGAGAGAGAGAGAGAGAGAGAGAGAGAGAGAGAATATCTCTACAAACAGAACACTAGCATGTCAAGGGAGAAAGCTCATTTACTGTGTGTAGGGCATTATTTTTTATGGCGTGAACATTAGGCAAAGCTAGAACCGTTTTCCTTGACATCTTGTTTTCTCTATATGCTGAGATTTCACATTAATACTTTAAGGTACTGGAGGACTTGTGGCTTCCCACCTGTAATCTGCAATGTTACAGCCCAGAACGCAGCTTTACCGGTGAGCTTTCAGTGAGCCTGTGTGTGTTTGTGCATAAATGCGAGCGCTAGAATTAATTTCAGCAATTAACATTCATATTGATTGTATTTCTGCACAATTTGACTTTGACAGCTAAATAATGTAGGTCACTCATTTCACAGATTACTATTATTAATAATAATGTTTTTTTGGTCCTCGCTCCCCAGAATTTGTGGTTTGCATATCTGCCTGGAGTAATGCCTCAGTTGATCTCAGGCCTGTATAGGTTTATTTATTTATTTATTATATTTATATCCTGCCTTTTTTCCTGCAGCTCACATAATCCTCCTCCTCCTTCTCCTCTCCATCTTATCCTCACAACAACCCTGTGAGGTAGGTTAGGCTGAGGGTCAGTGAGTGGCCCAAAGTCACCCAGTGAGCTTTCATGGCCAAGTTGGGACTAGAACTCGGATCTCCCGGGTCCCAGTCCAACACTCTAACCACTACACCACACTGGCTATGTGACATTCAACTGAAATCGTATGGTAGCTACCATTAAGGGGTGGTCAGCTGCATTTGTTTGGGTAGGACATAGGTTGTGTGGACTGTACACACTGGGTTCAAATGCATGGCGAATATTTTGAAGCTGAACCTCAGAGGGACCATTCACACTTATTTAAGAATGTAAGAACATAAAAGAGCCCTGCTGGATTAGACCAAGGGTCCATTTAGTCCAGCATTCTGTTCACACAGTAGCCAATCCGCTGCCCACAGGATCCCACAAGCAGGACATGAGTGCAACAGCACCCTCCCGCCCATGTTCCCCAGCAGCCGGTGTACAGAGGCATTTAGCTGCATGTTGTTGTTTTTAACCCACCCAGATTATAGCTCAAAAAGCACCCATTCTGAATGCCAGTAAGTGGCATACATGGACAAATCCTGGATCCTCTATTCAGAATAGTGGAAAGTTGCTGGAAAGGGGCAACTACAATGATCAAGGGGCTGGAGCAATTCTCCTATGAGGAAAGGTTACAACAGCTGGGATTGTTTAGTAAGAAGGTGAGTAGGGGGAGACATGATAGAGGTGTACAAAATTACGCATGGTGTGAAGAAAGTGAACCGGGATACATTTTTCTCCCTCTCTCATAATACTAGAACCCAGTGGGGTCATCACATGAAGCTGATTGGTGGGAAGTTCAGGACAGATAAAAGGAAGTACCTCTTCACTCAGTGCATAGTTGAACTATGGAATTCACTTCCACAAGATGTAGTGATGGCTGCCAATTTGGAGGGCTTTAAAAGGGGATTGGACAGATTCATGGAGGAGAAGGCTATCAATGGCTACTAGTCCTGATGGCTACATGCTACCTCCAATATCAGAGGCAATAATGCCTATGCATAACAGTTTCTGGGGAACATGGGCGGGAGGGTGCTGTTGCACTCATGTCCTGCTTGTGGGATCCCGTAGGCAGCTGGTTGGCCACTGTGTGAACAGAATGCTGGACTAGATGGACTGTTGGTCTGATCTAGCATGGCTCTTCTCACGTTCTTATACATATATTATTTTTAATTTTACAGCACCATTTGTACAGCACCGTGGCACTTTACAGAGTAACATAATCCATATACTGGTCTCTGTCCCATGAAGCTTACAGTTTAAGTTCAAATACTGTTGGTTGGAGACAACAGTGTGAGGCACGACAGATGCAAAGGTAACAAGGGAGAAAAAGCATACATATTATCTATTAAATAGGTATCGTTTGAGAGTATTGGGCAGCTGAGCTATTTGCGGTTTAATTTCCCATTAAATATTTTTAATATTAAAAATATTTTTAATATTTAATGATATTTAATGATATTTAATGATAACTAGTTAATTGTACAAGAGGTAGGGCAAAACACTAAGAGAAATATCCAGGGACTATCAAGGAAACCATGATTTTACTTCCTTTTCAACCTGATCTAAATAGTGACTTGTGTGTGTGTATTCTGAACTTCTCACTGTCCAGAAAGCTAAGCAAACAGCTTGCAGATTTATAGTCTCATTACCTGCTGTAATAAACTCCGCCAAAAGTAATTTTCATAGCCCATGACTTCAAAATGAATGGGACTGTCTAGGCCAATAAAATATCACGCTGGCCAGAAAGGGGTTAGAGCCGTTCTCAGTGTCATTCATTACCACTGTAGATTTTCATTCCTCCTCCACCAATTCCTCCTTCTGAAGGATATTATTTCTAAGACGGTCATCATGGTTTTCCTTCTGGTCTTCCAAGACTTCCCATCTTGCTGTATAACATTGGAATTCGGCAAGAATTTAAGTCCAGTTTTGGGAACCCATGAAATAACGGGTGTGCCCCCCCATTTCTGGACATTGTTAATACAGACTTTATTTTGTTTACTTTGACTTAGGAGTTTGTCTGGCCCATGGCTTCCATATGGAGAGTGACCACAGTCCAGTCTTTATCTGAACAAGGGTCTAGATTCAATCCCTGGCATCTACAGTTAAAATGATCAGGTGATGGGAAAGACAGAGACCCTGGAGAGATGCTACCTCTCAGAGGATACAATACCGGGATAGATAAGGCACATATTCCAGCCTGGTATAAGGTAGACAATCACAGCATCACCTAAATAGGGCCAGTAGTCTAAGGTCATTGATAGAGAAAATTCAAAGGGCTCCTCCTGATGGTGGACAAGTATATTACTGAACAGTATGACTGGCAATTTACCATGGTTTCAGGGTAACTGAAGATGTCACATTCTCTGACTGGGTTCAGACAACACAATAACCCACACTCAAGGGTTGAGTATGGGTTGTCATTGAACTGTGGGTTGTTGTTGAAATGTGGGTTTTCATGTTGTCTGAAGCCATCTGAGATAACAAATCATGGTGAACAACCCACACTTCACAACCCAACAACTAACCATGGGTTCTCTTCCTGGGTTGTTTGTGCAGCTTCCTATGTTCCTATGGATGTCACCCAGGACTTTAGCCTCTGGTACCACTGGCCCACTGGAGTGGGTCAGCCCCTCTTCATCTGAGTCAGAGCCCAGGCTGCTGCTCAGGGTGGGGGTCCATAGGGATGTGTGAATCAGCACAACTTGAACTCATCAAGGCTTTCAGATTTCTACCTTGAAGCTCAGTCCAAATTGTGTCTGTATCACATTGTGAGCTTTGTTTCTTTTCTTTTTGTGCAAAAATTCATGTGGATTTTCATGCACTTTTTTTTCCTTTTCAAATCAATGTATGCATCAATTTTGAAATCTACACATTTTTCTCCCCTTGATTAAAGCATGATCGGGTGCATTTTCCAAATGTATGCATTTCTCGAATGCATTTTTGTTGGGCAAATGGCAACGCCAGCTTGGAAATGTACAAAACAAACTTCGGCTGCAGATGGTGTTCTCAACAGTGTTTGGTTCCAAGAGGTGCGAGTCCACTAAATTCTGACCAAAAATGAACTGAAACAAATTCCTCTAATGGAATCACCCCTAGTCTTGACACATTGAGAACCCAGGTGGATATTGCTGGCTCCAGGCTTTTGAGGGCCCTTGGGCAAGGCACCCTCCATGGTCTCCCTCTCTCAGTGAGTCTACCTCCTCCACCATCATCAGAAGCTGCTCTTGCTCTTGCTCCTTCTCCTCTTTCTCATTTTTGCTCCCACTTGCTTGCTTGACAGGCAGGGAGCCAGTGGGCCATGGCATCTCCTGCTCCTCCTTTTCATCACCATACAGGCCTGTGGCTCACGCCGGCTCAGCTTGTCTGAGCGCAGAAAGCTAAGCCGGGTCAGGCCCGGTTATTACTTGGATGGGAGACCCCTCCTCTAGTTTCCTGCATTGAGCAGGGGGTTGGACTCGATGGCCTTGTAGGCTCCTTCCAACTCTATGATCTATGAAATCTATAAACCACCATTGTCTGGGCCAGAGCGAGAGCTTGTGAACAAGCAGGTGGCAATGGGGAAGGGGAGGAACATGTCCAGGAGCTCTTATCAGTGGGTCCCTCCTGGGGTGTGGCAGGTGACCAAGCATACTGGGGAAGAGGGAGGGGAAAGAGAAGACAAGGTAGCGTTTGCATTCTACCCCTACATAAATCTTCTGATCCATGCCACATTACCTTCTCAACAAGACATGTCTGAGTCCCTTCCCTATAATTCCCATCTCGCGATTCTTAAACCTCCAGAGCGATCATTAAACCTATCCTTCAGATCACTGTAGGAGTACCTGGGTCGGTGAAGCACACCTGACGTAGCTCTTCCCACTCGCTCTACCCGCTCCCTTAAACCTGGTGAGCTTATCGCTCCTTGAAAAACTTGGAATGGAAGAATCACCCTGGGGAACCATCTTTGAAATCAGAACTACAGAGTCACAGCTTAGCTTGCTGCGGTGTACCCCTGCCCCCTGAAATCTGAGAAACTCCAGGGCTGCAGGTTTACAATTAAAGCTCTTTCTACATCACCTGGAGCGCTTTGGAGCTGCAGAGAAATACAGGGGCAAACGTCCTGTATTTTCAGGACGCTGAAGAATTTGAGAGCTGTAAGGCTCAAATGAAAATATTATCTCCAATCACCATGGGAACTTACTCAATGCTACAGAGAGCCAAGTGAAGGTTGCTCTAAGGCACCCCCCCTTTCTATCTATCCTCCAATTCTTAATGCTCAAGGCTCCCTTGAAATCAAATTACTCTCCCCCCCCCTCCCGAGAATACAACTGATAAACCCTTGGGAAGTGCGGGATGAGAGAGTGGGAAAGCAGCACATTTTTCCTTTCGAGTTGGAAAGGCTGCAGAGATCAGGGCTGGAGAAAATGCTGGATAAAACTAGCGCTCGAATTTCCACCCATCCAAATGTTCAGGACAAAAGGATTTGGAGAGGGGCATGCATTTGGCCCGGGGGGGGGGACCCACAAAATGACATTTGTGATGTTTTTCCTTGTTTGCACAGCCACTTGTACCCCATCTCCGTTTCTCTGGGCGTCCTTGTTTCTCCTTCAAAAGGATTTATTGAATTTTAAATTTATAGTATACCATACGGGCAGCAACACTGATTCATCTGTTAAATTAATTGATTAAGGCCTCTCAATCGTGAACTCACCTACCTCGAGGGTGTCCCATTGAATTTAATGGGGCTTACTTACTTCTGAGTAGGCATGCATAAGATAGCAATGTAAGAGCGCCATACCATGTGGCTGCCCATAGCCCTCCGAACCTGGTGGAGGATTACGGGCATCCAATTGAGTGTGGGAGAAGCATGGTGGATAGGATTGCTGCTGCACTTCCCTCATGCTCAAAAACATCTAGATCAGCGGTCCCCAACCTTTTTGGGACCGGGTCCCGGGTCCCGTGGAATAAACTTTTCCACGGACCGTGTGTGTGTGTGTGTGTGTGTGTGTGTGTGTGTGTGTCGCCCACCGCTCACAGCAGCACCGCAGAACCAGGAAGTGACGCGACGGGAGACCTGTTGCGTCACTTCCGGCTTTACTAAAATGCTCCTCGAGAGGCAAGGAGAGGGTCAAGCGGCGGCGGTGTGCTCGCCGGAGCTCGCAAGCACCAAGAGCCAGGACGGGGTGCTTGCGGCACATCCCGGCTGGCAGCCTGTGGTGCGTCCCAGCGGGCGGCGCGCACCGCGCCCAGCTGCTGCCCCGCTGCGCCAAGCACCCCGTCCTGGCTCTTGGGGTGCTCGTGAGCTCCGGCGAGCACCCCGCCGCCGTTCGTCCCTCTCCTTGCCTCTCGAGGAGCATTTTGGGCGGCGCGGCGGCCCGGTTCTTAAGAGGCCACAGATCGGTACCAGTCCGCGGCCCAGCGGTTGGGGACCCCTGATCTAGATGGCTGATTTTGGTCTTATATCTCCTCACGAGGAAGAGAGGCTGAGGTGCTGCCTGATTATTACAGAAGCCAGGAACGTCCCCCCCCCCCCAGGGGAACCAAAGGTGGTCTTCCTTTTCCTGTTCCCACCCAGTGAGGTAAGAACCACACTGGCTACAAGGTGTGTGTGGGGGGGCAGGCGCTCTGCGGTGCTGCAACCTTGGAAGGGATTTCTGAGGTTACAGAGGCTTCAATGCCCCATCCTATAGCTCCCCAGGCAAGGTCGGAGGGCTGTAGGATTGCACTCTCTTAGTCATTTTAATTCACAAAAAAGTTGCCCTGCCATATTCTCTCATATATATATATATATATATATATATATATTCTTTGACAATTAGATGAATAATGTAAGCATCTGCAAAAATCAATATTTTTCACCTTCTTCTCCCTCCCAAGCCTAAATTAAATAATGCCAATAATTGGGAATCTTGTATACATTTGGATTGGGAGGATTTAAATGAGAATGTGGGACTGGGGACTCGGGAGATCCGGGTTCTAGTCCCCGCTCGGCCATGAAACTCACTGGGTGACTTTGGGCCAGTCACGGACTCTCAGCCTAACCTACCTCACAGGGTTGTTGTGAGGATAAAATGGAGAGGAGGAGGAGGAGGATTATGTAAGCCGCCTTGAGTTCCTTGCAGGAAAAAAGGCGGTGTATAAATATAATAAATAAAATAAATAAATGTTGGCAAGCAAATTGACAATGTGGACTGTCTTTTCTGATTACTTTGGCAGAGCTTCAACCGGCACAGAACCTTTTCTTTTTGAAAATGGGGGAGGGGGTGTCATTTAAAGAGCAAGAAGTGCTTTGTTCTAAAAAGTTACGTTTCCAACAATCCAACAGAGAACAAATGTATGGTGTGGATGATCTGTTTTTAAAACCAATGCCCAATCATCCGCGTGTTCCTTATCTACAGTGGAAGGCTTCCATATGTATTTCTCCACTGGTGGCTCTAGTCAAAGGCTGTCTGAAATTCACAGAAGACATCCTGGTGACCTCAATTGCTTTAGCATAGGGAGAGAAGCAACAGGGAGCCCACGGGTTCAATCTGCCGCCCAGCATAGCTCCTGATACCAAACCCTCTACCTTGTTATGCACTTCAGGTGGGATGTGCATACAAGCAAAACTTGAGTTTGTCAAAGTTCACCAAATTCCACCTGGAAGCTCATTCTGTTTCATGTGCATATAAGGTTGCAATCTTTGGTTTATCTTTTTGCATAAAAAAATCATGCATATTTTCGTGTGCATTTCCCCAAATGTATGCATCAGTTGTGCACATCTTTGAAATGTATGCATTCTTCTGCCATTGATTAAAGCATGCTAGTCCATCCTGAGTGCCATTTTCTTGGCAGAAAGGCAGTGTACAAATCAAACCGGGTTTTTTTTCTTCAAAAGAACACTCCCCTCCCCCTGCACATCTTTCAAATGTAAACGTGCTGTCAAATGCATTGTTTGATCTGCAAATCACATCGCAAGCTCAGAAATGTATGGGCTTCGAACATAGATTGCGTTTGAGTCCCTGTTCAGTCCAGAAGGTGCAAACTGGGTAAATCCTGAGCAGAAATGAACAGAAATGAATTTCTCATATATCCCTAACTGTGTACCAGACAAGTAGACACAGCTTTGGCAAAGGCCTCTCCTCCTCTTTGCTGGCTGCTGCCAACTCCAAGCAAAGGGCGTTTTAACCTCATCCTCTGAAGATGAACACAGGCTTTGATGGATCCCTTAAACCCCTGAGCTTCTGATTTTTGTGTATGAGCCAGCAAAGAGGCAAATGGATGTGCACTTCAGGGGCACATAAGGGGGGGAAAGTCCGCTGCAGGGAAAGGAAACCTGTCAGGGGTGGGGCCAGATGACATCATTAGAGGGGTGGGGCTGCATCTTGAGATACTTCTTTAAAGTTCGCATGCAATACGTGTACACAACTTTGTGCACGTTTGTCCAAATACAGACCGTTGCTGAACACACTTTTGCCTAAGGTGATATTTTTTCCCCATCTAAACAATTCTCCTAATATCAATACAGTTCTGAATATATATATTTTTCATCAATATGTGCATTTGTGTGTGCACTTTCCCCTAATTTATACACATTTTGGAAGGCCTTTTAAAAAAAAAAAAAATAAAAATTGGAGAACTCCATTGCAACATTTGGAGAAGTGTGAGGGATAACAAAGTTTTGCCTTACATATTTGTACAAAAGTGCGAAATCGGGAATGCATTTCTCCCCCGTCCCTACTAGGAATGTATGAGAATTTCGTTTTTGCTCGCAACATAATGTGAGCATGCCCCATTCAAAGCTGCAAATGCAAACGTGAGCACATCTCCGCCGAAAATAGTCGCAAATTGTTGAACACTTGCCCACATCCGTCTCGTTCCTGATTCCCGGTTCGATTTGCACAAATTCCCTCTGTAGGCTGAGTCAGCCCCACTTTAGTCTATGGAGAAAATGTGCGCAAATTAGGGGAGACTTGCGCAAATCTCCTGTTCAATTGCTGCTCAGTTTGCACAAGTTTCCCGTTCGCTCAAAGTGAGCGGGAATTGCAAAGGCACGTGGGAATCAGGCACAAGACGAGCAGCAAGATGATGTTTGGAGAATCCTAGCAATCTCAAAACGTCACTCACTCACCCATCCCTAGGTATAAATATAATAAACAAATAAATAAATAAATAAATAAATGTAGCTGGCTGGGATGGCTGCTAAGGATAGCTACATACATCAAGACTGGTGAAGATTCCATACTGAATCCCCCAATTTCCCACACAGCCATGCTGGACAACAGCCTCCCCCCCCCCCCAAATAGGGACTATTTATTCTCCTGGCACATCTTCTATCTTGCATCCCTTCTTTAAGAAAACATCTGTCCATTAGCATACTAATCGCGGCTTTGCTGGCACTTAATGGAATCTTTATTATCCCACCTGGTTTTGAGAAACTTTTGGAGAAGAAGTTAACAGTGTAAAGGCACAATTTCCCTTACTTTGGGAGGGATGCGAAAGAGATCCCAGGGGTGTTGAGTGACTGGCTGTCTCGTTAGACAAAACTTGCCATGTTAAGACTCTGAGAAGGTAACATTTCCTTGAACTACTTGGTACTGCTTTCTCTGCCTCTTTCACTCTTTCTCTCTCATTTCTTTCTGCCTTGCTTGTCTACAAAAAATGCCCTCAGAGCAGTTTACGAAATATCAAAATAAACATTAAAAATCATTATAAAGCAACAAAACAAAAATTAAAGCAGCGCTAGAACCAGGGCTGAGCTGAAATTGTGTCTCCACAGGCCTGTGGCTTACGCTGGCTCAGCTTGTCTGAGCGTGGAAAGCTAAGCAGGGTCAGGCCTGGTTATTACTTGGTGGGAGACCCCTCCTCTAGTTTCCTGCATTGAGCAGGAAGGTTGGATTCGATAGCCTTGTAGGTCCCTTCCAACTCTATGATCTGTGAAACTATGAAACCTGCCCCAGTTTGCTGACATACTTGCAGATGGCAAAATTGTGTGTGTATGCGATTTCAGGTAATTGGAGCTCTTCCCAGCATTCACCAGCTGGTGACCACAACCCCCCCCCCCAAAGCCCCCAGCACAAAGCTACATGATGGTGGAGTGTTGCTCTGACAGAAATCTGGTATCGGGATTGGGACAGAAATGGCTTTGGTTGCCTTGGTAGGTGATCTACACCAGGACCGGACTGAAGGTATCATTAGTCTGCGACTCTGTGCATCATACCAGTCTGGTACCTTTTCAGGTGTGACTAAACACGTTGTGCAACTCTGTTTTCTTGGAGGGGGATAGAAGGGCGCTGGGTTTTGTTAACCGTAGCCTGCATGCATTGGGTGACTCATGCTGGGGACAGTCTGGCCTCCTGGATCCGAGGGTCAAATCCTTGCCTGTTCTTTCTTTCCCCATGCTTTACACAGGCAGCTGGTTGCCAGTGTGAACAGAATGCGGACAGAGGGACCCTTGGCTATCCAGCACAGGGCTTTCGATTGTTTAGACCTAAGATGAGTCGCTGGACAGCAAAGCCACTATCCATCAGTTCCCCACAGTGTGTCATGGTTGAGTCTGATCATACATAGAGTTGGAAGGGGCCTACAAGGCCATCGAGTCCAACCCCCTGCTCAATGCAGGAAACTAGAGGAGGGGTCTCCCATCCAAGTAATAACCAAGCCTGACCCTGCTTAGCTTTCCACACTCAGACAAGCTGAGTCAGCATGAGCCACAGGCAGGGCTCACACGGACACAGCACCAGCATATTTGAAGTGGTGTCACAAAGATGACGGAGCAACTTTGTTCTCTATTGCTCCAGAGGATAAGTCCCAGGGGAAGCTGGGGGTGACTCCTTTTTCAGTGGGGCTCCGTTTCCACTGCGGGTTTTGCAGGTGTCATTTGGAGCTTCAGCTATCCATGGTGCTGAACTCCACCCCCCAAAATAAGTTCACCACCAGTGGAGAGCTCCTATGAAGCTCCCAATAAAAGCTGCGAAACCTGTCATGGAAACGGAGCCCCACCGAAATAGGAGTCACCAGCCTCCCCTGATAAAACCCGATCCAACAGGTTCAAATGACAAGAAGAGGGACGTCGACAAAATATTAGGAAGAACGTAGGAACATAGGAGGATAATGGAGGGTAAGTCTATCATGGAGGGTACGGCCTTCCATGGCTACTAGTCCTTGATGGCCTTATGCTACCTCCAGTATCAGAGGCAATATGCCTGTATACCAGTGGGAGGGTGCTATTGCAGACATGTCCTACTTGTGGGTTTCCCACTAGGCAGCTGGTTGGCCGCTGTGTGAACAGAATGCAGGACTGGATGGACCTTTGGTCTGAGTAAGCATGACTCTTCTGATCTTCTTATGACTTACTCCCAGGAAAGTGTTCATAGGATCGCAGCCTAAATGGTCTAGGGCCTGTAGCATCTAAAGGACTCTATTCCCTCATATGATCCTGCCCAACAGTGAAATCAGTGACTGAGGGTCTTCTGTAGGTCTCGCCGCCCCCACTGCACTTTAGGTGGCTATCAGAGAGAACGGGTCTTTTCTCTGGTGACACCGAAACAGTGGAACTTCCCCTTTAAGAAAGTGTGTCTGACACCATCTCTATGGTCACTTAAGGACTAGGCTAAGCCTGCCCTGTTTCCTCAAGCTTTTAATCAAATAGGTGTGGGATCTATGTCCCCTTCTGGTTGGCTGGGTTTTCTTTCTTTCTTTCTTCCTTTCTTTCTTTCTTTCTTTCTTTCTGTTCTGCTCTTTTATTCTTGTTTTATTTATTGTTTTGTTGTTATTATTTGTTGTACTTGAAAAAACAACAACAAGCCATTGTAAGCCGCCTTGCAGATTATTTTATAGATAGAAAGGCGGGATATAAATCTCTTAAATCAGTGTTCTCCAACCTTGGGTCCCCAGATGTTTTTGGCCTACAACTCCCAGCATGCCCCAGCCAACACAGCTGGCTGGGGCATGCTGGGAGTTGTAGGCCAAAAACATCTGGGGACCCAAGGTTGGAGAACACTGTCTTAAATAAATGAACTAAATTCTTATAAATGAATAAAGTATTTATAACATGATCTCATCATCTGTTGTAGTCTCAGCTCCACAGGAACTTTATTAAAGTTCAAGACTGTCTTAAACTTTACTGGGAAAAGAGAGAGCAGGAGGGGGTTTGCCAAACTAAACTCTGCTCTAAACAGATACATCTTTAGATCTGACATGGACTTATGACTTTCTAACTCTTAGCTTACTTTTTTCTTTTTCTTTTTTAGAGGGGTGGGAATATTGAGAGAGAGAGAGAGAGAGAGAGAGAGAGAGAGAGAGAGAGAAATACAGCCTGATTGTTCCATTCTCATTTTAGTCCTTCTGCACCTACATTAAGGATGGGGTGATATTCCACAGTGATGAAAGCGTATCTCTTTTCTTCCTGTCATCCTGGCTGCCCCATAAAGCCATCAAATACTGTAGAGTATTATGAATAATATGAATGATATTTTTTCTTCTTCTTCGCGTATCAGAGTTTTCATAAATAGGCTGTATTACTTGGATATATGAGAACTCAGCTGTAATAACATTTATATTCATGAAAACCCAGTTGTAATAATAGGGCGACATCAAGATAGCAAAAGTATCAAAACAGAGAGAGGGGTACGCACCACAACAATATTATTTCGCCAACATTATTCACTGTCTGTTATACTACAACACCAGTTATTCAGCCAGTTCAATGGTTCCCAAGCCTTCTAACTTTCCATATAAACTTGCCTGCTAAGGAACCAAGGTGGAGTATATGCCATGGAACTAAGGTGGGCGATCCACCCAGCACTCGACTCGTGTCTTATGAGCTGAGCGCTGCCACTACGTGAGCCGAGCCAAGCGCCAGCGCCAGCTGAGGTGCTCATCAGACTTCTGGGTCCCCGGCACTACATTGTTTACATAGAAAATGGTGTAAGATACATTAAAAACGGCCGCGATTTGTGCAAGTTACACAAATCACAGCTGTTTTTAATGCATCTTACGCCATTTTCTACATAAACAACGTAGCGCCGGAAACTGGAAGTCGCTTCCCCGGCTCAGCTCACGAGAACGTGAGTCAAGTTGGGGAAAAGGTAGGGTGAGCGGAGCTCAGGGGGGTTGAGCCCAGCGAGTTTGCCGGACTTCCACCCCCCAATTGAGCTCCGCGCACATCCCTACATGGAACCCATGTGTGTTGCAAAGGAGTATAAGGCAGCATGTAGGGTGCATCATTGATTACAGAGGAACCTAGGAAGCTGCCCTTTCCTGACTCAGCCCATTGGTCCATCCAACCCAGTATTGTTGACAGTCTAGGGATGGGCAAATAGGGATAGGTGAGGAATCTGATAGGGGGTTGACAATCTGATGGGTTTTCTTGACCTGGCCCCATGGATACCATTCCATCAACCCTGCATTGGTGCCGAGTCAAGCTGACGCGAGCCAAGCCAGCATGCAGACTTCCATTTGCATGGGCCATGATTTGCATGATATATATGAAACTTGTGCAAAATTCAGTTCTCCACTCTGCAAGTTGAGCAAATTTACATAAATTGTGGAGTGGAGACCTGAATTCTGCACAAATTAACTGTCAGAAAATTCAGGGTGGCCAAGTGGAGTGTGTGCACATGCAGTGAGAAGATATTTCCATACTTCTCATGTTAAATGCTACAACAAGAACAGCCACATGAACAACAACAACAGCCTTGCTTGGAGGTGGCACTCAGAGGAAGGCATCAGATGTAGCTTGTAGCTGTCCAGGTAGTTTCACGTAGCTGGTAGTTAAAGATGAAGATTCTGTCAGGAAAAAAGAGAGGTGGCAACCATAATGAAGCACTACCATGGTTGAATACACAGGGATTCAAAGCCAGACCTTTAGGATCTAAGCCAGTGTTCTCCAACCTTGGGTCCCCAGATGTTTTTGGCCTACAACTCCCAGCTACGCTGGCTGGGGCATGCTGGGAGTTGTAGGCCAAAAACATCTGGGGACCCAAGGTTGGAGAACACTGATCTAAGCATTCAAAGTCCTGGGCCTGGATGGATATTTCAGTTTCAGTTTCTCCAACATTAAAATGTTTTTAATCTCAAGTTCTTTGTGTCCCGAATATGAAGACTTTTTTCAATTTTGGTAAATGCTTATCAAAAGTGAACTGTAACAAAATTCCCACCCATCCCTAGCGGCAGCGACTTTCCAGGGTTCCAGGTAGGCGCCCTTCCTGCCCTTCCTGGAGATGCAACTTGGGAGCTTGCGCCTGCAATGCGTGTGCCCTGCCCCTGAGCTATGCCTTCTCTAACTCTGGCCAGGCCTACTGCAGCTCTCCATTGTCCCACGTGAACTGCGAGCGCACCTTAAAAACATACCCAGAACTTTCCTGTGTCTCCATCTTTATCGGGAAGATTTGATATGGGTGAGCAAGCTGCCTTTCATGAAAGCTAGGCAGCCATTACCAATCTTTTCCTTGAAGAAGCTCTGATAATCTTCTAAGCAGTGGTGGCTGGTGACACCTGTGTTGGTCGGGTTCCTTATCCATTAAATCTTTTTGTTTGCACTTTATAGGAGCTATCCATGGCCACACACACACATGCACACACACAGACACAGACACAGACACACACACACACACACACACACACCAACACATTTTAGCTTAAAGCTCTTACGTCCAGTAACTAAGCCTTAGGAGAGGAATTTCAATGTTTTAGAGGGGGGATGGTAGAAAAGCTCGGAAACCGATGAACAACTGGTGGTTGGGGGAAAGGATGTTGGAGCCAGGAAAGGGGGCCATCTAGGGAACCCTTGAGGGCCAGATTGGGACCTTGGGTGGGCTCCATGTGGCCCCCGGGCCTGAGGTTCTGCACCCCTGCATTAGTATATTCATAACTGTACTCTTGCATACACCTTCTTCATGTCGTTTCTAGTCTACTGAGGCAGGAATGCAGGCCTGATTCTATGCCATAGCAATGTGAGCATTGTGTATGGATTATATGGCTTCTTGCACTAGAATTTGCCTGTGGGCCCCGCTCATATGTGTATAATCCCCATGTATAATCCACCTTGTTTGGAGAAAGGTTGAAATCATGCTTGGCTTAATATATAAGCAGGTGTTGGCCTTTATTTGAAAATATGAAGCTGAAGTATGGACGAGTTGCTTAAGAGCATAATCCTCTGATCTCAGAGCACCCTGTCCATCCTAAGCCCTGCCAGCAAGATCCCAGCACGGTGGGAGGAATGATAGAGACTGAACTATATTATTTATTGGTTTGTTTGTTTATTTATTTCCTTTCTATACTGCCCAATAGCCAAAGCTCTCTGGATCATTCACAACGATGCACAAAAACACTGTCCACAAATACAATAAAATACCGCATACAAGTTTTCAATTTAAATATACCAAATTTAAAAATAATTTAACAGCTAAAACAATCTCCATACAATCTAGACCAGTTAAAACAGCTGACACAACAGCGCCATCATACCATAAATACAGTCATGTGCCATTAAATGCCTGGGAGTAGAGGGCTATCTTAAACCGGGACCAAAAAAGATGACAGAGTTGGCACCAGGCAGGCCTCATAATCAGGGGGCAACCACTGAGAAGGCACTCCCCCCCCCATTGTTGCCACCCTCTGAGCCTCACTAAGAGGTGGCACTCAGAAGAAGGCCTCAGATGTTGATCATAGTGTCTGGTAGATTCAAGTCAGGAGAGGCATTCCCCCCCCCCAAAAAACAGTTTTCCCTCCCAAAAAGCATTGAACACGAGACAGGCCACTGATCCCACTTCTTGCTGTGGGTGGGGACAGCGGAGGCTGGCCAGTCACTCCTATTTCGGTGGGGCGCCTTTTCCATTTCAGGTTTGGCAGGTTTTATTTGGAGCTTCATAGGAACTATCCATGGTGCTCCATGGTGGTGAACCTACCTTGGGGGATGGCAGTTCAGCACCATGGATAGCTCCTATGACGCTCCAAATGACACCTGCAAGGCCTGTAATGGAGAAAGAGCTCCACCGAAATAGGAGTCACCAGCCTCCCCTTGGTGGGGATGGAAGCTAAGAGGTCTGGATGGATTCATGGCCCACCCACCATTATGCCCTTTCCTCCCCTCCATTATAGAATCATAGAAAAGTAGAGTTGGAAGGGGCCTACAAGGCCATCGAGTCCAACCCCCTGCTCAATGCAGGAATCCAGGTCAAAGCATCCCCGACAGATGGCTGTCCAGCCGCACCTTGAATGCCTCCAGAGTGGGAGAGCCCACCACCTCCCTAGGTAGTTGGTTCCATTGTCTTATTGCTCTGACAGTCAGGAAATTTTTCCTGATGTTTAGGTGGAATCTGGGTTCCCGTAACTTGAGCCCATTATTCCGTGTCGTGTCCTGCAAACTGGAATGATCGAGAAGAGATCCTGGCCCTCCTCTGTGTGACAACCCTTCAAATACTGGAAGAGTGCGATCATATCTCCCCTCAGTCTCCTCTTCTGAAGGCTAAACATGCCCAGTTCTTTCAGTCTCTCCTCATAGGGCCTTGTTTCCAGTCCCTTTATCATCCTTGTTGCCCTCCTCTGAACCCTCTCCAGTTTGTCTACATTCTTCTTAAAGTGTGGTGCCCAGAACAGGACACAGTACTCAAGATGAGGCCTAACCAGTGCCGAGTAAAGGGGAATTATCACTTCCCGCGATTTGGAAGCTATACTTCTATGAATGCAGCCCAAAATAGCATTTGCCTTCTTTGCAGCCACATCGCATTGCTGGCTCATATTCAGTTTGTGATCTACCACAATTCCAAGATCCTTCTCACTTGTAGCTCTGCCTGCAACTTCAGGGGGAGGGGGTGGGATCCCAGCATCTTTTAGCCCCTCAAATGCCATCCGGGGGCCATAGAACTTTTCTCTAACTGTCATAATTTGACATTTCAGAGGAGACTCAAGAGGGAAAGAAATATTATTCTAGTGCAGAAAGTTAACAAGCTGGTTCCCCTAACCAGATAGTGGAATGGAAGAAATGATCCTTTTACTGCATCCTTATTGCAAAAATCTTCTTCCTGGGTGCATCAGCGACAAGTATAAATAGTATTTATTTTTACTGTGGCTTTTGTGTGTGTGCCAGGCTTTCAATCAAAAGAAACCTTCTTGGCATGCTTAATGGTGTCCAAGGCAGAACTCTTGGTTCTTTCTAACGTACCTTTTAAAGGGTTCCCCGCCGCCAACACCACCACTGATATTTTTTTTTTTGACTGTGGATGCTGAACTTTGTTGAAGTCTTATAATACTTTTTTTTGAACTGGGAAATGTAAAATTGCATGTCAGCAGCCTGAAACTTCCTTTGTGGCCACCGCTGTGCAGAGACTAGCTCTCCGGTGAAGCTCTCTTCCAATTAAAGAAAGGACGGTTTGACATGAAACGAAACGAAGTGGGACACTTTAAAATAGACTGCTGTCTGAAATTAGGGAAGTAGAACATACCCTACCAAATTAGAATGGTGTTCCATTTAGAACCAGGACCAATGCTGGCACAATTCTTTTTGGGTTTTGTTACAGCAAAATGCCATAGCAACATTGGAAAGAGCAAACTCACCTATTGATTTTATTATTTACTAATTTCTATTTTGATTTCTCTCTCTCTACCGAATATCAAGTCAGCATATGATTTGAAATCAAAACCCCAAGATGGATTTTTTTTTTAACCACATTTCCAATATTTTACATAACAAAAATGCTAGAGAAAGGAGCCAAAAATTTCCAACAGAAATTATCCGATACTGATTGGGTGGGGAAACCATAAGGATGTCACAGGTGAGATTCGTGGAGAAACTTTATATTGCAGAAGTGGTCACCACAGTGAGTGACTAACAGTGCAATCTGCACAGAAGTAAGTCCCATTGAGTTAAATAGAGCTTACCGCCAGGGAAGTGGGTATATGATTGCAGCCTTAAACACCTGAATTTTGATAAGCTGTCATGGGGATAGAGCAGGGTTCTCCAACCTTGGGTCCCCAGATGTTGCTGAATTGTAGCTCCTAGAATCCCTTGCCATTAGCCATACTGGCGGGGTATGCTGGGAGCTGTAGGCCAGCAACATCTGGGGACCCAAGGTTGGAGAGCCCTGGGATAGAGGATCAATGTAGAGGGGCAACTGTAAACCAGAAAGAACTAGTTCAGGAGTCCAAGTAGAAGATGACAAAACCATAAGCATAGCTGTTAGTGAGGAGAAGAAAGATATTAATTTTTGCAGTGCTGTAGAAGTGAAAACGCAAGGACATACATTAGGTATATTTGTATGCTGGGACCATCTTGAGAGCTTCTGAACAAGCCTTGCTGAGGTTGTATTTGTGGACCCAGAGTGTGGACTGGCAGATCATGATTAATTCAATCTGCTACCGGAAAGTGCTGGAATAAATATTTCCCTCTTTGAGCGAGTGGCAACAAAAATTTATTTCCAGATTAAATGCAGAGATGATGGGGAACAATATCAATAAATCATGAGAGTATTCCACCATTCCTTTTCTTCTTCTTCTTCTTCTTCTTCTTCTTCTTCTTCTTCTTCTTCTTCTTGGGGGGCAGTTCTGGCAGCTACATTTTCGATGCATGACGTCTATCATTTACAATTCAGAGGACTTGTGGCTGAAAGTCAACAGCTGAGCCACGCTGAGTTCAATGCATGGCACTGCGCTTCACACAGCCAGCTTGTTACATCTGGAACTGACATGGGTTATTCTTGTTTCTGCAGCCGCCATGCACTGAGGCATTATTTCAGCTGAAAATGCACCCCCCACCCCAATTCTCCTTAAAATTTCCGCTATGCATGTTTGATGATAGTGGATATTCTCAGAACAGTCTCAGATGGTTTAGATATTCTACAAAAATGTCGTAAATGTAGACTACGTTCGGCGAAACATTCTTGTGTCTAACATGGTATGTGAGCCCACTGATGCCTCACAAATGGTAAGGCCTCATGGCTCGCTCCTGGCTCGGCCCCCAAGGCGGCGCCGGCCAATCTCGCCATTCAGAGCGGCGCGGAGCGGCGCGGAGCATTCTCCGCGCCGGTCAAGCCGCCTCTGCCCCCCCGCAGCCACCGAACCCCCTGCCACCCCCAGCAGCCGGCGGACCCCCTCGCCACCCCCCGCAGCCACTGGACCCCCCGCCACCCCCCGCCACCCCACCGCAGCCTACCTTCTCTGCGCCGCCTCCGCCTCCGCCACTGCCAGAGCCCTGCCCGCGCTCTGTTTTGGTGGGGGGAACCAGGGCTGTTAAGCCCTGTTGCCCTGGTTTCCCCCGCCAAAAACAGAGCGCGGGGGAAGGACGCGACAGGACCAGCGGATGGGGAGGCTGCAGGTAAGCCCGCGGTGGCCGAGTAGCTTGGTGGACATGAGCAGGCCCGGTTCGGGCTGCTCGGCAATGTCCGGGCTACTCGGACACATCTCTAGCATCTGTGGGCTCAAACTGGGGTTTGGGGTCTGACAGCAGGACTCTTCATTGCTAGTGCAGCACCACCCTGATGATGGCTGGAATGTACATTGCAGCTTGTCAGCACAGATGGATATCCTGTTCCAGGCTGAGGCCCACCAGAGGTACTGGCTAGACTTGACAGGCATAAAGGAGTAGGGGTGTGTGAGGAATCTGATAGGGGGATGAAAATCCAATGGATTTTCACAATTCGGCCCCCCAGATTCCAGTTTGTTAGCCCCGCACTGGTGCCGACTTGCTGTTGTGTGAGTTGACAGTTGAGCCAGCTGGCAGTCTTCCGCCTCTAAGGCAGGCTGTGATTTGCACATTTTTAAAAACACGAATGAGATTTGCACAAGTCATGCTATTTGCGCATTTTGGAAACTGAAAACGATGCAGTTCTAGTGCGATTTGCGCAAATCACGCTAGAATTATGTAGTTTCCAGCTTCCAATTTGCACTAATTTCCTTACCGTTGTTTTTGAAAACGCGCAAACCATGGCCCATCTTAGGAATTATGGGAGTCAGTGGAAACAACCCCCCCCGACTTGGTCTGCTTCCAATAATTGGATTGGAAGCAGACAGAAAGTCCATCGAGCTCAAACAAACAAAGTCAGTGAAGGCTGGCGACGCCTGTGTCAGTGAGGCTCCTTATCCATTGCATCTTTTTGTTTGAGCTTTATAGGAGGTATCCATAGTGCTCCATGGTGGTGTACCTAGTTTGGGAATGGAGTTCAGCACCACGGATAGCTCCTATAAAGCTCAAACAAAAAGATGCAATGGATTAGGGCCCCCACCAAAATAGGAGTCACCATCCTCCCCTGATTGCTAAGGCAGTTATGGTGAAGACAGTGGATTGTGAAAAACACTTGATTTAAGATGGTACATCCTCAAGTGAAGCCTCACCAGATCTCTCACCTCCATGCACATTTTGCAATTCACCCCAGTGCCACGTCGTTTCCTTCTCCTCCTTTCACTGACATCAGCTAGCCTAATCTGCTCTGGGCACATGGAAATGCTAGCATAGAGATTTTAATCGCAACCCTTAAAATGTATTCTGTTTGCTTACCCATGCTTTTTAGCGTTTACAAAGCTGCTATCGACTCTTGGTGAGAGTAATGTCAGCTAAGGAAAGAAAGGTCAGCCGCCCTTTTTGCCTTCAATATTCTATGCAGTCAAATAACATGGATAAATAAAACATTCAGCGATATGCTTAGGAGAGGAACCTCATTTATTGTTCTCGTGCTTTGGGAGCTCAGCCCGGGGAGGGAAGCATCAGAGAGCTGCGGGAGAGAAAGCACAAAACAACATCATTGTGTCCAGTTTTTTTAAAATACAGGGGCAACATGGAAGCAAATACGTATACTCTGGACATGGCCAACAATGGGAGGGACCGGCAAAGAAATTAGTGACCTCATTGAGGAAGCTTCTCAGCAATAGGCCAGAATGGGACTGGTGATAGCATAATAAAGGCCTCTGGGACATGTTTGCTTCTTCTTCTGAACAGCTAAAATACTCTACTCTGGCAAGGGATGTTTTTGGAATTCTCTTCCTCAGATTTTAGAGGGCTGAATTAGCTGGTCTTGTTTCTGAAGCAGAATTAGTGCACCATGTAAGATGCTGTGTGGCTTGAACCTGGCCTTCCAGGAGCCATAGGCTGGCACCTTACCTCTTGGATGGACCACTGTTATAGTGGGATATAGTTATGATCATTTGGTTGTGGCTATAGCTCATAAGGAAGTCCACAGCAAGGCACCGATAACTTGGGTAAGCGAGGGTTCAGGAGAAAGGAGCAGCCTTCAGCAACCGGAGCTGCAGCACAGGTCATGACTGAAGGTTTGAACGGTGAGTGTTTGAGGCTTAAAGGCATGAATGGGCAACAGATGGATGCTTGCAGTGATTAGATTAAAAATGCACATTGCCCAAAGGCACAAGGTAGGGACCTACCTGTTTGGCCATGCATTGCAGGATCAGTTCTCCCCCGCCGTGATTGCTCCAGAGCTGCTCGGCGCCCGCCAGCAGATGTGGTCACCGAGCTGCTCGTAACACTACCGGGTCCCCAGCGCAACTCTTCCGGGTCCCCGGCACTACATAATTACGTAGAAAACAGGGGAAACCACCTTAAGTGCCGCGTAAGCAAATCACAGCCGCTTTAAGGTGGTTTCCCCCGTTTTCTACGTAAAATATGTAGCACCGGGGACCTGGAAGAGTACCGCCGGGGACCTGGAAGAGTGCGCCGGGGACCAGAGACTTCCTTTCCCCAGCTTGTCTCGCGAGGAACATGAGCCGAGACGGGGAAAGGTAAGTTACATGGGGCTCAGGGGGTTGAATGGGGAGACTTTGCCCCCATTTCTACCCCTGTAAGATTTTCACCACATCCCTAGTGTGGGGTTAGTCTCTCTCTCCTCAGAGGGAATCTAACACCTAAATTATCTATCATAAAACCACTGCCATGTTGGCAAGCCTTACAAGCTAAATTCTGTGGGTCAAGGGTGCAATCTATGCTTTAATACCAGCCTGCCAATCCGCTGACCCTACAGGCTAAACACTCAAAATGTTGATCTTTCAGGCCAGCATGAATTAGGAGCCTGAATACATATTCCCCTCACCTTGGGGCTTCTGTCAGGATGCAACCTTTGAGCCATTTCACAGATTAAGCGGAGGCGAACCCAGTTTTGTTGCTCAGCCTCAGAGAGCAGAATCCGGAGGTTGCTGTTCTGCCAAAATGTTGAAGGCATTTTGAGGGAAGGAACATGAGTTTAGATCAGGCAAGTGAAAATTCTCGAGGGGTTGCCGCACATCCCTACGTTATGTAAGGTTTGGGATCTTGGGCTGAGGTAAAATGCACGTTGTGGTTTGCCCTTTTACACTCAAAGAAACATACACATACAGAGACTCCAGAAACAAAAGGGTTGTTTTATTAAAGAGGAAATATAGAGTAGGTACATACAGCGTCTTACTTGTTGGTAAAGCAAACCCAGTGATTTCAGGTAGCAAAATAGTCTTACGCTACATTTCAAACACATTCTACATTCTGGAGAGGAAAAACAGTCCCTTTTGGCCCTGACAGCCTAAACAGAAGAAGGGGTAGAAGAAACGTTTCCATTTAGAGGGATAGAAAGAAGTTCTGGTTACTACCTGTCCGCTAAGGCTTTCTGCAGTGAATTTCAGCTGTAGCTCCAGTGGAGGCAGAAGGCACTCAAGAGGTCTGTGTGCCAAGTCCAGCCTGGACATGTCTCTCTCTCAGCCCGCTCCCGACACACACTCCATTGGTGAAGCTCTTGGTTTTTATACCCTTTCTTCTGCCTTCTTGGAGGAATGAGAGCAGTGGGGGCTGTCTCTGTCCCCCGTGATGTCCTTAATCTCTGCCGAGGGCCCTACTCTTTGTGTTTTGATGGCCCTTGTTAGGGATGTTACTTTTGCCCACGCGGGCACGAGTGGGGCCCGAACTCGGCCCGCTCATGCCCGCACGTGGCTCGCACGGTTCGCGCAGGCCTACCTTGTTCCTCAGCGGCTCGCGCTCTCCACGGTGAGCCACCCGCGCCGTCCGCTCTGGTCCCGTCGAGTCATTTCCGGCGCAGCGGAAGTGACGTGACGGGACCCTGCTACGGCGCGCTGGACCCCTGTGCTATGTTTTTGGCGGGGGAAACCAGGGCAACAGGGCCGTTGCCCTGGTTCCCCCCACCCAAAACATAGCGCAGGGTGCGCCAGAGCAGTCGGAAGTTGGAAGCCTGGCGCTGGCGGCTCGAGCGGCGGTGGCGGCTTGAGCGGCGCAGAGAATGCTCCGCGCTGCTCAGAAGAGCGAGATCGGGCCACTGCTACGGCGGAGAACCGAGCCGCGGAGAAGAGCGAGCCCCCTCAAGGTACATGATACACCCATACCCTGATGGGTGTCATAGGAAAACCTTTTGCAGGGCTGCCTACATGATGAGTTGAAGCTTCTGGTTGAGTCTGCCCAGTGGGGGGGAGGAGCATTTCTTTTCAGAAGAAACCTCCTGATCGCCACTTTGCATTGGCAGTGGCAAAGTGAGTGTTCTGAATTAATGCAGTGTATGGAAAGAATGGACACAAAACTGTTTAACAGGCTGTTGAAATTCCAGACCAGATGTCCGCTGTGCATAGACAAAGTTATTCATTCTACACTCAGACATGCCTCTTTTGGAAGACTAAGAGTCCGTATGTGACGCTGAGCTTTACGGAGGGAAACAATGGGCATGCATCACTCCACTGGAG
The DNA here is from genome assembly GCA_021292165.1 of Shinisaurus crocodilurus. NCBI lineage: Eukaryota > Metazoa > Chordata > Lepidosauria > Squamata > Shinisauridae > Shinisaurus > Shinisaurus crocodilurus. The sequence goes on from CM037878.1 coordinate 283,082,354, forward strand.
TACATGACAATGTATTAGACTAAATCGTAATTGTTTAAACCCGAAGGTTGACTAACGGAATGGGTGTAATATTTCCAAACTCCATAAATCTGTCAACTCTCAAGAAAAGTCCTGAAAGAAAATGCCTGATTCATTCCACGAAATGCCACCCCTGCCGATTGTCCTGCATGAATTATGACTTCTTGGGCAGGTGATTGTAGTTCTTTCAAAGTCTATAGATTAAACACTTCAGCTTTTTTATGAGGTGCCCCGAGAGACTCTGACACTGCACACCTGAGAAAGGAGAAAAAAGAAACCACACTGAACCACCCATTCTTCTTTTGGGCAAAGTTTAAGGGGCATATTAGAGAATGTCTCTTGAATTCAATTATATAGAATTCTTACGTGTGTGTCTATTCATCCCCACTTTCCCCATCAGCAACCCTATGTGTAGTGCAGCTAGGGATGTGGACTTACCCTGTTCGTCCGAGTGCCGGACTGCCCGTCGATCTCCCCCGCCGCCAGCTGATGCGGTCGCCGAGCCGCTCGCGGCACTTCCAGGTCCCCGGTGCTACTTTTCTGGGTCCCCGGCACTACGTAATTTATGTAGAAAACAGGGAAAGCCACCTTAAGCACCGCCAACGTAAACTGTGGCCTGCTTTAAGGTGGTTTTTTCCTTGTTTTCTACGTAAAATACGTAGCGCCGGGGACCAGGAACTTCCTTTCCCCGGCTGGTCTCATGAGGAACGTAAGCCGAGCCGGGGAAAGGTAAGTTACGTGGGGCACGGGGGGAGGGGGGGCGAGTGGGGCGAGTTCGCCCCCTCTTCAACCCCCCATCCATTTTCTCCACATCCCTAAGTGCAGCCACTTGTGAATTATCAGAAAGAGGACATGCATGCATCACCAAGAAACAGCAATTTGCATACAGTTTGAGAACATAAGAGCATAAGAAGAGCCCTGCTAGATAAGACCAAGGGTCCATCTAGTCCAGCATTCTGTTCACACAGGGGCTGACCAGCTGCCCACAGGGAAACTCACAAGCAGGACATGAGTGCAACTGCAATGCAACAGCATTGCAATTAGCACATGCAAATTAGCATTTGAATATGTTATTGGATGGGACAACCCTTCAAATATAGGACATCTTCAAATGGAGGGTGGTTCTCTGGTGGCCATTCAAACAGAGAACTGTTCTCTGTAAAAGAGGACACCTGGCCATCCTACCTGTGGCGTGGTGGAAACCATGGGATCTGGTTTCACACAGTAGTGTGGATGTGGGAAAGAGATGCTGACCCCCAAACTAGCGTGCAGTGCCTCCAGCCTACTGGGACCCCTGTTTCTCGAAAAGGGGTGAGGAATAACCAGTGACCAACCAAGTGTTATAAAACAGCTTGTAAAACAAGAACTAGGATTTATTTGACAAGGAAGGGAAAGGGGAGAGGAAGCGAAACAAACAGGCAAAGGAATAAACCATTTAGAATAAGTCTCTAGAGTCTAAATCTAAACCATAAAATAGAGGGAAGGGAGTGGTATGGTCCACAAATGTAGGTTATGTCTTAAGACCGAGGGATGTACAAGAATTTTGTTCCTGTTCACAAATCATGCAAACATATCTCATTCACTACCTTGAATGTGAATGCAAGCAGGAACACAATTCTCAGGAATTTTTTCACAATTTCCTGAACTTATGTTTGTGTTTGAAAATGCACACTTACACAAGTCCCCCTCCATATCACATTTGCATGTTTTAGCCTATTAGCACATTTTCCCAGATTTTTAAATTTTTTTTAAAGTAGCTCGTGTTTGGGAACGCAAACAAGGCGAAACGAGCTTTGAAGAAGAATTTGGAGAACGTCAATGAACTTGAACATTGCATGTTTGCCCATCGTTAATTTTTCTCTAGCTGTGTGGTCCAGGACTTAGAGGTAGCTGCACTAGGCCTCCGTTACTGGCAGTTGGTTGTGGGGCCACTGCTAACTGGTAACTTGCTGAAAGATAGCAGTCTGTTAGTGCTGCTCTCTTTCCTCAGCCCCTGTCTCTTCACAGTTCCTTCAGAATCTTCCTTTACAATCTCTGTCTCCTTCTCTCCCCTCACAGGCTCTTCCAAATCTCTCCTCACAATCTCTCTCTCCTTTTTCACTGTTCCCTCGGAATCTCTCTAGGGTCTCATCATGGTCAAAAAGGGTTGAACTCTTGACATTCCATCAGAGGGCTATACTGCATACGTGATTTGAATTTGACCATCCTGTATGACTTAAGGATAATCCAAAGTTCTGTCTTGCTTCTCGGCCTTGCATCTTGGTTTGTCCTTTGGTCCTGCCTAACTCTTCAATCCTGGCTTCTGGTTTCTCACATAGATCCTGGCTCAGCTCAGTACTGCTGCTCATGGCTCTGCCCATAGTGAAATCTGTTATACACTGCCACTTTAAATGTTTCAAAATCAAGAGCTTCCCCCACAGGAAAACTATTATAAATTTCAGCCAAATCACCCTTTATCAGGTTTGGGATAAACTTCATATAATCTTGTGGATTTACTTCCCACATATAATCTTGTGGATTTACTGCTTTCTCAAATGTATTAAAGAAAATTTGGGGATCTTGTCTCTCTATGTAAGCAGTGAAATCTTTTGGAGATAACTTAGGAGTTCTGGCTCTCTCCTCAGTTCTCCATTGATCTTCCCTCTCCATTTTCTTTTTCTCCATCCCAAGTCATTCTAAATCTACCTCACGATCTTTTTCTCTTAGCCGCATCTCAGCCCTCTTTAACTCTCTATCAGCCTCTTGCTGTTTTAATTTTTCTAGTTCAATTTCTCTTTGTTGTTCTTGCTGTTCTTTTTGTTGTTTTAATTTCTCCCTTTCCAGTTCTAAATACTGAGGAGACATTTCTATAGGTAATGGCCTTACAGGATTTACCTCAGCCTCTCCAGCTCCACTACCCCTGGAATACTCAATGAACATCCATTTTAGTTCATCCACAGATTTACCCTCCACTGGCAAACCTAGGTTTTTACATTTCTGTGTCAGGGCCTCTTTTTTCATCCCCAAAAATTCCATTCTTTTTCCAGACAGTTATATATTTCAGAAATATATTGGGACTAGGAGTTGTTAAAACAAAGCAAGGAGTTTCAAACTTACTATGGTAACAGCTTTCTATTACCACAGATAAAAAAATATCCTGTCAGAGAGTTGCATCAAATCAACCTCTGACCTAGATATAATGCAGCTTCAACAGCTAGGAACTCAGTGGCGCCTCACACAGTAACTGTGACAGGCTATCACACTGAGCCCTTTTCAAAAATAGAGATCCTTTCTGACTTCTGCCACAACAAATGACCAGAAATCTATTCCGGATCCCACCAACGCTGCCACCAAATATGCGACGTCACGGCCCTTTTCACTTTAGGACCAGGCGCATAAACCCTTCTCAGGCCAAGCATCAACACTTGAAAACCTGAGGGGAGGGTCAAATGAAACCTTTCCCCTACTAATGAGGGAAAAGATTAATGCTGGTTATTAAGGATCTAGCTTAAATTTATGATGCTGTGGGTACAAAGGTGTGTGTGTAGGTTTAAAAGTAAAGCAGGAAATAATGCCAAGCTGACACGTAGGATTTTGGTAGCAAACAAAATAAAATTAAGTTTATTTTAATTCTCAAAATCTTAGTTCCAGAAAATAAACCTGCCTACACCAAACACTTTGTAACTAACCTAAGTCCCAAACTTCCAACTCTCCCCACACACTACAAACACTCTACCATATCACACTAACTCCAACCACCTAAAACTCTCTAACCCAACTCCACACTCCCATAACACTCAACTCACTAACTCAACTTCTGACATAGAACCTAACTGACTGACATAAAACCTAACTCACTCTGACATCACTCAAACACTCCTTATATATACTCCTCCCCCCAATGCTGGACTAGATGGACCCTTGGTCTTATCTAGCAGGGATCTTCTTATGTTCTTTCCAAGACATCACAAACCACACCCACGCAGTTCAACATTCTAGACACACTAAACATACTAATGCAGACATACACCAGGGAACTGAATTGTGGCGTAGTGGTGGGGCCGAGCCTGGAGTCGGCTGGAGGCTCGCTCTGGGCTCGGCCCCCTGCGAGTGGTGGCGGCCCGATCTCACTCTTCAGAGCGGTGTGGAGCGTTCTCCAGACAAACCCCCCGTGCCTGCCCCCACGCTGCTGCTGCTGCCGGAACCCACCGCCCCCTGCCGCTGCCACCAGGACCCCCCCGCCACCTACCTGGTCCTGCGCGCTGCCTCCGCTGCCGGAGCCACCGTAGGAGCCACCGCCGGAGCCACTGCTCCGTCACGCTGGACCCCCGCCCGCGCTCTGTTTTGGCGGGAGGAACCAGGGCAACAGGGCTTAAACAGCCCTGTTGCCCTGGTTTCCCGTGCCAAAAACAGAGCGCAGGGGTCCAGCGCGCTGGAGCAGGGTCCCGTTGCATCACTTCCTCCGTGCCGGAAGTGACGCGACAGGACCAGCGGACGGGGAGGCAGGCTCTCTGCAGAGCCTGCAGGTAAGCCTGCACGGGTGACCGAGTAGCCCGGCGGACATGAGCAGGCCCAGTTTGGGCCTTGCTCCTGTTTGCTGGGCTACTCGGGTACATCCCTAAGGGGTTACGCCACAGTTAGGACCAAAGAAGAAGCCAGGACTGGAGGACAAACCAGGAGGCAGAGACAAGGAGCATGCCAGGAGTCAAAGACCGGCCCAAGACATTTTGCTGCCTGAGGTGAAGAACAAGTTGGCCCCCACTCCCATTCCATATATGAAAACCAATTGGACTGGTTGATGAAGCACTTTCCAACACTGCTGATGGGACAGCATCCTCCACTGTAGCAGTAGGCAAGGCAACAGGCAAACTTAGGGGGTGCAGAGCAGGCCACAAGGCACTCGGGTCTCTCCTGCAATGTCTTCCTGCTGACTTCCAGCATCTTCTGTCTGAGGTAACTCCTTCACTCTGCCTAATGGTAGAGCCAGCCCTGCAGGAGTCAAAACCAAGGAATCCCCCTGGTCTAGATCCATCCCAAGGATTTATTGGCCTTGTAGATTAGCTCTAAAACCGCAAGTACGTTTTCAACACAAACCAGCTTTTCAGATGCAAATTCGACGTTAACAACGATGTGCAGTGCAATCCTGGGCATGTCTACTCAGCAGTAAGCCCCTATTAAATGCAATGGGATTTACTCCCTGGTAAGTGTGAATAGGATGGCAGCCTTTGTGTTTTTCACAATGCTATTTGTGCGAGAGGCAGGGTCAGGAATTATGTCTAAAATTATGGAAGCCTGTATGGGTAACTCATGTCAGATTTTATAAGATCTGGGCAAAGGCTGTCACTGACAGTAGGTGAAGAAAAAAATAATAATTACTTCCAAACATGGTGCTAGTGAAAGCATCTTGTCTGTATAATTTAATGCACCATGTAATTTAATGTGAAGCAAGGAAACAGCGCAAATTTGTCAAAATGCTGTGGTTGACTTTGTTTCACAGCAAAGAAAGTGCTGTGATTTTTTCTCATCTTGCACTATTACAGCTAACAGATTTCAGAGGCACTAGAGTGTGTGTGTGTTTGCTGGTTAGGCGCACACCCAAATGTTTAAATTACTGGTTTAAATTACTGACAGAAAGCTAAACATACACACATCACAAAGGATGAGGGTGTGTCAACATGTGCAGTACTATATATCTTTCTCATTCTGTATAAAGAGGACTTTAAAGATGTGTTTTCAGTTAATCAATATAACTGGGGTGTGTTGTTTTCTCCCTGTGCACGGCGCCAACATTTTAATTCATTATCTTCCTATTTCCCCACACAGACTACTGTAAAAATCCTTCCTTCTGGGCTCTCTGTTAGGTTTCCAATGTGTAGGTTTCCACTGAGTGTAAGACGCACAGTCAGTGTAGGGATTGGGCCGCATTGCTGCTGCAAAGGATCCTTCAAGGGATATGGGTACAGATTCCGATTCAGATGAGGAGGAAGAGGTGGAACTCACAGCTGAAATGACAAGGACAAGGCAGCTAGAGGTGTGCAATCGAGCCTCGCCGGGGCCGAACGAGGCCAAACATGGCCCCGCTCACGCCCCGGCGAGGCCTTACCATTTCTTCGGGGCGGCTTGCGCACTCCGCGGAGAGCCGCCCCCGCTGCTCGATCCGGTGCGCTCTCCGCGGAGAGCCGGCCGCGCCGCTCGATCCAGTCTGTCGCGTCACTTCCGGTACCGGAAATGACGCGACGGAACCCTGCGCAGGCGCAGAACGGACCCTATGATCCGTTCTGCGCCTGCGCAGGGTCCATTTCCAGGCCCGAAGACGTTGAGGCAGGTAGGTAAATTGTTCGAGCGGCGCTGTGCACCGCTTGAAAAAAACGGGGCGAGGAGGGGTGTGTGGAGAAATAAGGCTCGGGCGGCGCGCCCAGCCTTATTTCCATGTCTAGCAGCAACAACTGAAAAGGGAAGATCGTCAAAGGAGTGTTAGATATTCTAAGCGTTTGGCTCTGAAGCAACAGGAACCACCTTAAAGACTGGGTTTTAGAAGGGAGAAGGCCCCCTCAATCTGAAATCAATGCGGCCCGCATTGCCTTCATGTACTGATCATCTAGAGTTCTAACTAAGCTTGTTTCTTTTGTTATTGATTTCTGCAATATGCCTAATTGATACTTTAATGCTGGCCTTGCTGGTTTGCATTACCACAATAAAGCTAGTTGTTAGAAGATCAGTGTCTGCATCTGCCTTTGCAAGGAAAGAGGGAGAGATGCCCCGACACACAGAGTGCTCAGGACCAGTGGCTTGTGGGGGATGAAACAAGTGCAGTAACACTCGGGATAACTCCATCTTCCTAGAGTAATTGGCCCAAGGCACGCTGATGCATTGTGTATCAGCGAGCCAGCATACCAGGATGCTGGGAGGGGAGGAGGAAAAGGGAAATCTCCCACCCTCCCTCTCCCTACATATGCTGCCACTGCTTCCTTCACCTGAAGGTAAGGCCTTAAGGCCTTCCTTCCTTAAGGTAAGGCTTTAAGGCAGAAGTGTAGAAACTCAGGCCCAGGGGCTAGATCTGGCCCTCCTGGGTTCCCAATCTGGTCATCTTGGGTTGCTCAGAGGGCCACGCTGTTAGATATTTGGCTAACATTGCATGCGTGGAGTCGCTGTGGGAGGAATGGGTTAATGAGCACCAGGGACTAACCACACCCACTTCCTCCCACATCTGCTGAATCTTACCTTGGAGGTGGAAAATATATCTCTCTCTTTTCCCTGACCTTCCATGAGGGAACACATGACTAGCTGGCTCTCCTCCAGCCATGTTGACTTCAATGGACTTCAATCAACTCTAAGCTGTACTTGCATGAACTAAGCAGTGTGCAAGACTACGTAGGGATGTGCACGGAGCTCCATCAGCGGGTGGAAGCGGGGTGAACTTGCCCCGCTCGAACCCCCCCCGAGCTCTGCATGACTTACCTTTCCCCGGCTTGGCTCATGTCCTTGCGAGACAAGCTGGGGAAGGAACTTCCGGGTCCCTGGTGCTACGTTATTTACATTAAAAACAGGGGAAACTTCCGCGTAAGCGGCGCTTTGTTTTTCATGTTAAAAACTGCACAAAATACGTTAGAATCTAAAGGCCAATTGCCCTTTCCTTAACTCCACCACCCTTAGCTCTCCTAAAATAACACAGAGGACAGGACTTGAAGATCTCCCTCTGGTCCTGGACTCACTGACAGGATACCAGGTTGAACATAGCCCTAGTTCAGCTGCCATTCACAATGGACCCTTTGCTTCTTGAGACTGATGCTTTTTATTTGGCAGACTGACTTCAACTTCCTCTGAAGTCTTCCTCTTGGTGTGAAGATGTCACATTTGCCTCCTCTGCTATCTTCTTGCTTCTTGAAGCCAACTGCTTTCTGCTGTCACACTGGCCAGAAGTTATCCAAGAAACCCACCTCCAGTCTTACTCTCATGGCTAGCTAGTTTACTGCCTATCCTCAGTCTCACCATCTTACATACAGGCCTTATATACAGGCCTGTGGCTCATGCTGGCTCAGCTTGTCTGAGCGTGGAAAGCTAAGCAGGGTCAGGCCTAATTTTTACTTGGATGGGAGACCCCTCCTCTAGTCTCCTGCATTGAGCAGGGGGTTGGACTCGATGGCCTTGCAGGCCCCTTCCTGAAGGAGCGCGAGGAAAAGCAGAGTGCCTCGCGTGAGTGAAATGGAAGATTTAAAATCCTATTCTCGTGTGCAGACGCCCATAAATCCACACACAGAAGTTCAGATCGGTCTCTCCCACTCCCAGCGCAGCCCTCCCAGCGTATCGGATGTCAGCCAGCTCAGCTTCCTCCTGTTTGCAGATTCCAGTAGTAAGGAAATAACTCTGTAAACTCCACAGGTCTATTTACTACCTGTTTATTTACTTAACAAAGCTTATTCTACAGAGTATACATTTCATGTGCAGAGTACAATGCATAGCAAGCATTTTATCCAGTGGAGCATCTCTCCAAAATGGCTACAGACAGAGAAAACAACAAGTCAGTACGTCATCAGAACATACAAACCACGTGACCAGCTCGTATTTCTTTCACACCTACTTTTCCCATGAGAAACACACAGGAAGTAGGAGACAAAACATAACTTGTTTACCAGCCATTCTGTTCCTTTCATTTGTAAACAATGTGCCACAGCTGGTTATTGTGATACATGTCACAACACTTCCAACTCTATGATCTATGAATCTTCAGTTGCTGTCTCCACTGACCACCAGACCACACTACTTCAGCTAACTCTTGACAGTTTTGAATGGCTCCTTTTATACAGTGTCAGTCAATCAGGCCCTTCTGACCCAATGACCTAGTACAACTCCACAATATTTGCCAGCTCATTGGCCTATTTATTATTTATTTTATTATTTATTTATAGTATTTATATACCACTAAGGATAATAAACCCCCCTAAGCAGTTTACAAATAAATATTAAAATCACATTTAGGGAGCAATCCTATGGCCGCTGGATGATGTTTAGACAGCCATAAGATAGGTCGGAGTTCCAGCTCCGATCTCAGAAATGGATTCTGGTCAGAGCTGGAACTCCAACCTTGGAGGGCCCTCCTTCTGGCCTCGCAGCTGGCGTGATTCTTTCCGCATTGGCCGTGGCTCCGAAATGACAAGACTGACTTTGGAGCTGGCATGGTGTTTTGCCACAGGTTCCCCAAAAGGGATTGGCAAAGGTTCTTTAAAGGATTTTCAGACCATAATAAATACTCATCCAGGAAGTTAAAGCCAAACATCTTTATTGCAAAGCTGAGCATGAAACACAACAATGCTATGCCTTCCTCCAAGTTCCCTGGTGGGACTCCCACCCCTTAGCTACACAGTCACTGTATTATTTCCAACCAACCCTGCTAGTTCCAGCAGCTCTCCGCCTGGGTATCAGCTTTCAGCGTTGGGGCTTCAGCAGGGCTCTCTGAACAGCTTCCTCTGCTCCTCCTTGCTCCTTCTGATTCTTCAGCACTCCACCACTGCACACACAACCAACCAACCACTACCAACCACCACCACTACCAACCACCACCACCTTAGTCTGCATTTGCTAGTCTTACATACTTTTCTAGCACCAAACTCCATGGACTGCAGACCTCATGCTTAATTGGTAGCACCAGGGCTGTTGTGCAGTGTCATTCCTCTGGCCTGTAGCCAGGTCACACGCCAGCAAGTTGCTGAAGATTGCATCAGCCTGGCTAGCAGCCAACTCACAATTTAAGCAAGGTCATGCCTTGCTATTACAGAGCAAAATTACCATACAGAGCATAATACAGAGCATACTATCATACAAAGCATAATACAGGGCATTGAGGCAGGACTGTTGTGCAACACTGCACTCCTCACCATCTTCCACAACTCCCATTACACATGGGGGGGGGAGAAGGGAAGGTGGGAAGGGGAGGAGTATCCTGGCTGCCCCTCAGCCCCTCCTCCTCACAAGCAGGGGTAAAACACTTAGGCAGATGAAATCAGGCATCAAAATGTTTTGAGGGGCTGCAGAAGCACAGAGGCGATCTCCACCTCCATGCTACTTCCGTTCCGTCCCTGATTGGATGCCCACAATCCTCCAAGTTCGGAGGGTTAGAGGCAGCCACATTGGATGGCGCTGCCCAAATATATTGATATTAAAATCACATTTAAAATATCATTTTAAAACAATTCCAATAATAATAATAATAATAATAATAATAATAATAATAATATAGGTGTAAGCCAATGAGAGCCAATAAAATGACCTATCGAAACTTGACTTTTTGGTCTAACTGTGAACCGCTGAGGTATTAATAGCTTCTATGCTAACAACAATAACAGCTCTACTGCTAGTTGACAGGCTGCCACCAAACAGGCCTCAGTCACAGAGTAACTAGCCTCAGAGGTAATCTTTTCACCTCTCCCAAATATCCTTTATAATCATAACAATCCGACTTTACAGAACACATTATGGGTGCGTGCAATCCTTTGCAAGTTTAGACAGAGAAAAGGCCTACAACTTCCAGCATTCCCCAGCCAGCATAGCCTTTTCTCTGTCTAAACTTGCAAAGGATTGCACCTTAAATTATAAAGCTTTATTTAACATTTTAAATGGTTGTTGACAACATCTTTTACCTCAGGATTGTTAGATTCTCCATCTGTGATCTGAGGTGGTCAATCCATTGTATGGCCCAAAGGCTGAGAAGTATCTGCATAGCCTCTGCCTTCCCAGGAGGAGGCCCACCAATGTAGGAGGGGGCTGACTATACTACACTGTTGCTGAAGACCCCCTCATATGGGGAGCCACCCATGGGAGGCACTAAACTGCTAGGAGGGGCAGCTGCCATTTTCAGTGGAACTCACACATTTGGCCCCAAGGTTCAGACTGTTACCCATTTGCCCATGTCCATCCAGCCTAGAGATGTTCACTCCTGCTGAGGCAAGGGCTTTGGTAAGGAAGGTGGCAACAACCTATGGAGTTTCAGAGAACTCTTGGATTTGTGGAGATCAGCAGGTGGCAGCACCATATTGAATTTACATCACTGCCTAGTCATGAATTAATGTATCCAACATTATTCAGGTTAAACACAGAAGAAGGAGAAGGAGAAGGAGATAAAGGTGGTGGTGGTGGGAGGGATAATGTATTGTCCTGGCAAGGTAACACTGAGTCTGCTATGTTTTTCAAGCAAGAGGTGACTATTACTTCTATGTACTTGTAAAATTATCGATGTTACTCTTGTGCGAAGCCTAAACTCCTCACACCGTGTCACACGAGTGACAATGTGCTTTCCAAGTGGAGATGTTCTAATTCATTAATTTCAATTCAATCTTTAATTAAGTACTCGCGCAGAGTTGTTCTGAGAATGCAGGGAGATCAATTTGTGTTTGCTTCTTTTCCATCCTTTCAAAAACTAATCGTTCCCCTGAGAGGAGTAATCCACGGAAGAGTTATTTTGGGGACAGTTCGGTTCCATTCCCATCCCTACGTGACCCTTTACAAATCACTGCTTTGATCCATGCCTCATGTTCAGATCTGGAAAACTAGGGATAATAACTATCCTTCCTTTTCTGCCGTTTCTATTTCCACTGCATTGTTGTTCTTATTTATAAAGGCTGGGGGATCTTTTACTTTGTAGACCAGCCTTCTCCAATCTGGTGTCTTCCAGATGTTTTGGAATTCAACTCCAATGAGTCCCAGCCAGCATGAACAAAGGACAGGAATGCTGGGAGTTGCACCAGAAAGGCTGTTATGGACCTTGTTTGTAAACATGGCTAAAGCCAGTTCCAGATCTGGGAAGGCCTTTGGTAATTGCCCTCTTGTGGACCCCTTCCTATGTGGATGGTACTGAGAGGCTTACCGGGTGCACCAGCAGCACTGCAATCAATGCCACATGGCTGGGGGCCTCCATTCAAATTTCCCACCATCATTCTTGGGCATTTGGGGAAATTAAAATGGTGGCTCCCAATCGCACGGTGACTGGATGCTGACTGGAGCACTGGAAAAAAGGAAGACAGGGAAAATGTGAGTGATGCTGCATAAGGATGCTCTGAGTTGGTGGCGATTCTGAACATGGCTGCCGCCCGTTGTCTCATGGCAGGGCCAACTCTGCTCCTCATTTTGCATGAGGAGAAGATACTTGCTAGACTCAGCAGTGTCATATTGTCTAATTTTGCTGCTGTGGCCTCAGACAATGCAGCTCCCTTGAACGAACTCTGTTCATTTTATTGAAGTGGAAGCCTTTTCATCATGTCAGTGCTTACTGTCAAATGTTCTGGTATCCCGGTGATATTACCTGTTGAAGTGATAAGGTGGCCGCACTGAAGAGGGCTGTTTAAAATACAAGCAAGCAAGAGCAAAACTTCAAAATTTCCCAGGGGCCTTTGACTTTAATGAGAAGATGCTGCCATTTCAAAGGACTAACTTTTGACTTCTGTCTAAGACCAAGATGGCTGTTGTTTTGATGCCTTATTGCTAGAAGAACAATGCTTTTCTCAGATCCATTACCTTTTTTTGTGTGTGTATAAAACTCCCCTGTTTCATGTCATTTTGTTCCCAGAATCAAATGCTCCAAAACAGGTTGGCAACGCAGCGCCCATAGGTGCACTGGCACCTGCCAAGGCCCTCGAGTGCAGCCGGAATCAACGCGCAGTTCCCTACCTCTGTTAAAAGTCGATGGAGTGAGAATTCTCCATTGACTTTAACAGAGATTTCCCACAAACTCACAGATGTTTACAAATTCAACTATAATCTTTCCATTTACTGCCGTTTTCTGTTCTGCGCACTCGATAGCCCATGCCCTCACAACTCCAGGTTTTGCAATTTTATATGATGTGTTTTCATTTATTGCAAATTACTTCTTGCAACTCAATTTTTATGGAAAACAGAAAATGAAAAAAAGGTAGAAGAATATAATGGGGAGGTAAAGAGAAAGGAGAAGGAAGAACAAGAGAAGGGTTCAGTTGTTATTCATTGGCTTGTGTTGCACAAGATGTTCTAGTTCAGTGTTCTCCAACCTTGGGGCCCCAGATGTTTTTGGCCTACAACTCCCAGCACGCCCCAGCCAGCTATGCTGGCTGCAGCATGCTGGGAGTTGTAGGTCAAAAACATCTGGGGACCCAAGGTTGGAGAACACTGATCTAGTATATATTGGCACAGAGATGCCATCTGATCCAAGAACACTGGAAACAAGAGAAAACTATTTTGCTTTTAAATTCCAGTTTTTCTGATGTGTGTGTGTGTGTGTGTGTGTAAAAAGCTGGATCCTTCTATGATCCAGAACAAACTATCCAAAGTGTTGTTTGAAATGTTAAAAAACGTGTGTGTGTGTACGAACATGCACTTATTTTTTTTATTTATTGTATTCATATATTAGCAATACTTACATACAGCTTAATATAATAAAATCCTTAACGAAGTGATCCTATGACCCCTACACAGCATCGGGGGGGGGGGCGTAGGATCCTTCAAATCCCCAGATCCGAGGGTCAGAAACAGAGCTCCAACCTCAGAGCAGGGGATCCCAGGGATGTTGAAGAGTCCTTGGTTTCGAGTCACGAGTCGAGACACGAGTCTTTGGACCCGAGTCTCGAGTCCGAGTCCTTGGTCCAAAATGGTGACTCACGAGTCACGAGTCATGAGTCACTCCCAAAGCTCCACGAGTCCCTATTAAAATCAAAGGGGGTTTCCCCCAACAAAATAAGGCTACTTCAGATGTGTGGCTTAAATAAATTCTAGGCACAAGTGTGCCTTTTTATTTCAAAACTCTGCAACTGATTTTGGCAAGAACAGACCAGGCAGAAAAACCCAAAATAACCAGACAGGCAGAGGAGGCAGGGAGCCCCAAAGCAGGCAGGCAGAGGCCTTTGTCTTGGACAATTCAAACTGTGGAACTGGTTAAGAAGAGACCAGGCAGGCAGAGGAGGCAGGGAACCCCAAACAGGCAGGCAGAGGCCTTTGTCTTGGACAATTCAAACTGTGGAACTGGTTAAGAAGAGACCAGGCAGGCAGAGGAGGCAGGGAACCCCAAACAGGCAGGCAGAGGCAGCCAAACCCAAAATGTCTGAAAGGCTGCATTTTAGGGAAATGATTTTAAAAAATAAATTTGCTGTACTCCCTAAAACCTATCCATGTTGCATTTGAGGAACACGATTTTGGAACACGAGTCCTTGGTCTCGAGTCCCGAGTCGAGTCTCGAGTCCCATTAAAATTACTGGGACTCGAGTCTGACTCGAGTCAGAGGGGGGACTCAGTCCGACTCACGGGTCGAGTCCTGGAGTCCAGGTCCCCATCCCTGGGGGATCCGTGCTCATATCCCCCTCCCCCCTGTACAGGCAGTGCAGAAAGAGGGGAGGGGAGGAGACCTGGGCCGGCCGCCAGCATACGAGGTATCCTGTTGATGCTCCAGCCCCCTTCCCTTCCAAAAGCACCACAGCTAGATGGCTGAAATCTAGTTGATTTGCAGAGTGGGAGGAGCAGGGAGGTGGAGATTGCCGCCACCACTTCCTGCACTCTGCATAGGATGCTCATAAGCCTCTGAGTTCAGAGGCACAACCTACAGATTGCGTCCCAAGTGTTTTTTGTTTGTTTGTTTGTTTGTTTTGCAGAAATTGGCTACCAAAATGATCTAGGGATTGGCGCAACTCCCCCACGAAGAAAGATGACCGCATTTGGGACTCTTTAGCTTATGAAAATGGTGAGTATGGGAGAACATGATCGCAGTGGAGAGGGAGAATCCGGCGCCATCCATTGAAGCTGCATGGTGGGAGATAAAAGTACTTCTGCCCACAGCACATGATAATTAAGCTGGAATTTACTACGGCAAGATGTAGTGATGGCCCCCAACCTAGATGACTTTAAAGGGGGATCAGGAGAATTAATAGAGAATAAGGCTATCAATGGCTATTCGTCATGATGGTCATATATTGCCTCCAGGGGTCAGAGGCAGTATGGCTCTCAATACCAGATGCTGGAGAACATGCGTGGGTGGGCGCTATTAAATTCTTGTCATGCTCCATCATGGGCTTCCCATGCGCAGCTGGCTGGCCACTGTTGGAACAGAATGCCGAACCAAACAGGCCTTCAGTCTGCATACAGGCCTGTGGCTCACGCTGGCTCAGCTTGTCTGAGCGTGGAAAGCTAAGCAGGGTCAGGCCTGGTGATGCACTTGGATAGGAGACCCCTCCTCTAGTTTCCTGCATTGAGCAGTGGGTTGGACTCGATGGCCTTGTAGGCTCCTTCCAACTCTATGATCTATGAATCTATGATCCAGCATGGCTTTTCTTATGTTCTCATGTTAGTTCTGTGTTCCATTTATCTCTTATGGGTTCTAGGCTGGGGACTGAGGATCTTAGACAGCGTTGTATACCTATTGGGGAGGGATTTTATTTTTTTTTTAATATTTATGCCCCACCTTTTTTCCTGAAAGGAACCCAAGGTGGCTTACATAATAATCCTCCTCCTCCTCATCCTCCTCCTCCTCTTCCCCATTTTACCCTCACAACAACTCTGTGAGGTAGGTTAGGCTGGGAGTCAGTGACTGGCCCAAAGTCACCCAGTGAGTTTCATTTTGATAAGGAAAAGGCCACAAAGAAGGGATAAAGTACCCCATTTCCCCTCAGACCCATCCATTTTGCACTGAAAATATTTGAAAACCAAATTTAGGGTGCAATCCTATAGCCCTGCGACCTTGCCTGGGGAGGCCACAGGATTATTCAGAGTCCCAGGTCAGGTCCTGTGACCTCAGAGCTGGGACTCTGAATGCCAAGCCCCCTGCCTCATGATATCCTGATTAGTAAGCTAGCTAAGAGTGGGCTAGATGGAACAACTATCAGGTGGATCCACAATTGGCTACAGAATCGGACTCAAAGAGTGCTTATCAATGGTTCCTTCTCAAACTGGGGAGAGGTAACGAGCGGGGTAGCACAGGGCTCGGTCCTGGGCCCGGTGCTCTTCAACATTTTTATTAATGACTTGGATCAGGAGGTACAGGGAATGCTTATCAAATTTGCAGATGACACAAAGTTGGGTGGAACAGCTAATACTCTGGAAGACAGAAACAAAATTCAAAGTGACCTCGATAGGCTGGAGCGCTGGGCCGAAAACAACAGAATGAAATTTAATAGGGATAAATGCCAAGTGCTGCACCTAGGGAGAGGAAACCAAATGCAGAGTTACAGAATGGGGAACACTTGGCTCAACAATACTACAAGTGAGAAGGATCTTGGAATTGTGGTAGATCACAAACTGAATATGAGCCAGCAATGCGATGTGGACTGCAAAGAAGGCAAATGCAATTTTGGGCTGTATTAATAGAAGTATAGCTTCCAAATCAGCGTGAAGTGATAATTCCCCTTTACTCGGCACTGGTTAGGCCTCATCTTGAGTTCTGCGTCCAGTTCTGGGCACCTCACTTTAAGAAGGACATAGACAAACTGGAGAGGGTTCAGAGGAGGGCAACAAGGATGATAAAGGGACTGGAAACAAGGCCCTATGAGGAGAGACTGAAAGAACTGGGCATGTTTAGCCTTCAGAAGAGGAGACTGAGGGGAGATAGGATCGCACTCTTCCATACTTGAAGGGATGTCACACAGAGGAGGGCAAGGATCTCTTCTTGATCATCCCAGTTTGCAGGACACGGAATAACGGGCTCAAGTTACAGGAACCTAGATTCCACCTAAACATCAGGAAAAATTTCCTGACTGTCAGAGCAATAAGACAATGGAACCAACTACCTAGGGAGGTGGTGGGCTCTCCCACTCTGGAGGCATTCAAGGTGCAGCTGGACAGACATCTGTCGGGGATACTTTGATCTGGATTCCTGCATTGAGCAGGGGGTTGGACTCGATGGCCTTGTAGGCCCCTTCCAACTCTACTTTTCTATGATTCTATGATTCTATGCCCTGCCCCCCTTGCAGCCAGCATGAAAAGAACCACGCCAGCTTCCTCCCCGAGGTTGCAAATCAGCCTCGGAGAGGAGAAAAGAGGGTGTGCCAGGGGAGGGGCTGATGGCTCATGGCTCATGCCATATCCAAATGGTGACCCAGCTTCCTTCCCTCCACCTCCAAAGAGCTTCATAGAGATGGCCGAAAACGGCGGTCTAGATGAAATGCGGAGCGTGAGGCGTGGCAGCGGTGAAGCTTGCTGCTGCCGCACCTTGCACCATGCGTTGGATGCAAATAAGCCTCCGAGTTCGGAGGCTTACGTGCATCGAGGACAGGGCAACAGGATCGTGCTCTTAGCCACTCCAAAGAGATAACATGTAGATTTAAATTAAGGTACAACTTTTTATTGAAAGGAAATTATAAGCAAATTCAAGGTAGATAAGATAATGACTATTACTTACTCAGAGGTAAGCCCATTGCCTTATTTGGGATGTCTATTTGCATATCAGCAGAGGGAGACCTGTGTAATGCTACTTTCCGTTGTCAGGGGGAGAGCTGCAATGGCACATCCCATTGTGAGCCCTGCTGTGGGGGTCACAATGGAATTTTCTGGGGCTGGGGAGGCAGGGATGGACACTTGGGCACTTCAGCTGAAGACCAGAACTGATAGGGTGGTGCTGTTTTATTGCCAACATTCCTGGCTATTGGAAGGCTGGCTGAGGCTGATGGGCAGAGGCAGTGTTAGAGGAGAGCCCACCTAGCTATGGCCCCCGGATCTTCTGAGCTGTGCCCCGGATCCTCCGAGCTGCCCCAGTTGCTGTCATCTGCCTTAATAGAGGTCTGCGTCTTCCCGCTGAGCTCAGGAGCCTTGCAGTTACTAGGTGAGCGCAGGACTCCCTCCCTTAGCAGACCAAGAAGGCGTGCAACATGAAGGCACTGGCCTTTCAAAATAGAGGGGTGAGTGACGGCCACCTTAAGTTTCCTTCCACAGTCTGCTCCCTGATTTTTCTCTCTTCCTGCTTTTACATCTCCACTGCTGGAGCTTGCTTGCCAAGAAAGGGTGAAGCGGGGGGGGGGGGAAGGGCAAGAAGAGCCCCCTGTGAAATCCCGGCATCTGACTTTACTGCCCCAAACTGGATCCTTTGGTTTCTGCAGAACTTCAGTCGTTTCAGCACAGCAAAGGATTTCACCAGCCACCCCAAGCTTCTTTCTCCCGCCCCCCCCCTAGTTGCACCCATCTAGCTGCAGGCAGCAGACTATACCAAAGAGAGGGTTGCGACTACGTGATGTCGTAATCCAGGAAGTGCTGGGGCTTCTTTTCAATAGGTTTTACAGTTTCAAAAATGCAAGGAACAAACCTCAGCCACCCCTCCTCGTAGAGGTAATTGAAGTTGGTGCAACTCTCCCATACCCTCCAAAATTCCTCTGAAATGTTCCCCCTCTGAAAGGAGCCCCTTGGCTTGGGCAATTTGCTCTTCCCCCCTCCAATTCCAATCACCATTCTCCTTTTCCTCTTCTTCCCTCCCATATCTTGGTTTTCCTCTCTCTTCTTTTTCCCCACCCAGCCAGAACATGTCTTGGTGAATTCTCCAGCGGGGAGGGTGGTGGGCAAGAGACGTTCTGGACTGGATAGGACTTTGTACAAACAAACGAACAAGAGGATTTGTTGTTCTCCTTCTCTTCACCCAGGTCTTTGAGAAACGCGGGTTCCTGTGGTTGCAGAGGAAGGGATCTGGGCCTGTTTTGGTTGCTGTTGTTAGTTACTACCATCATCCAGCAATAGGAAGGACCGTAGCTCAGGAGTAGAACCCTGCTTGGCACGCAGGAGGTCCCAGGTTCAATCCCCGGCACCTCCAGGTAGGGCTAGGAAATGATCCTGGATACCTGACAGTGTCGACAGCACTAGGCTAGATGGATCAAGGGTCCGACGCAGTATAAGGTGGATCCCGATGTTCCTATGGATGGACAGCTTTGATAAAAACGGGAGTTAAATGTTGGTGGGAGAGAAATACTGCTCACTTCTACAAGCCTCTGTATAAGTGGGTATCACTCATGACTATTACTTACTCAGAGGTAAGCCCTTTTCCTTATTTGGGATGTCTATTTGCATATCAGCAGAGGGAGAGCTGTGCAATGGTACTTTCCGTTGTCAGGGGGATTGCTGCAATGGCACATCCCATTGTGAACCCTGCTGTGGGGGTCACAATGGAATTTTCTGAGGCTGGGGAGGCAGGATGGACACTTGGGCACATCAGCTGAAGACCGGAACTGATAGGGTGGTGCTGTTTTATTGAGGGCTTACTCTGTATTTAAAAAGCAAACAAAAAAACCCACCTGGTTTGACTCTGCAGAAGTGATAGAATGCGTTCTGTAGGCAAAACCGAAGAGTGTTTAAATCAGGGGTCCTCAAACTTTTTAAACATGGGGCCAGTTCATTGTCCCTCAGACTGTTGGGGGGCCGGACTATAGTTTGAAAAAAATATGAACGAATGGATCAAGTAAATAAAAAGGACCGGTATGGCGTAGTGGTGAGAGTGTTGGACTGGGACTCGGGAGATCTGGGTTCTAGTCCCCGCTTGGCCATGAAACTCACTGGGTGACTTTGGGTCAGTCACTGACTCTCAGCCTAACCTACCTCACAGGGTTGTTGTGAGGATAAAATGGAGAGGAGGAGGATTATGTAAGCCGCCTTGGGTTCCTTGCAGGAAAAAAGGCTGGGTATAAATATAATAAATAAATAAATAAATAAATAAAATAAGATTGCAGCCTTACAGCCTCATCTTATGCATGTCTACTTGGAAGTAAGTTTCACTGAATTCAAGGAGACTTTCTCCCCAGGTAAGTTTACAAAGGATCACAGCCTTAAAAGTACAAACCCATTCCCTGGGGTAGGTCAGGAAGACCTGGTACCTAGAGAACATAGTGAGAGCCAGTGTGTCATAGTGGTTAGTTAGAGTGTTTGACTGGGACTCGGGAGATCTGGGTTCTAGTCCCTACTCAGCCATGAAGCTCACTGGGTGACTTTGGGCCAGTCACTGACTCTCAGTTTAACCTACCTCACAGGGTTATTGTGAGGATAAAATGGAGAGGAGGAAATTATGTAAGCCACCTTGGGTTCCTTGCAGGAAAAAAGGCGGGGCATAGATATAATAAATAAATAAACCAACCAAATTGGCATACTCATAGAAGCTAGAAATTCTGATTATATAATTAAAAAGACGCATCACACTTCTCCCCGATTTTGTGAGGTATACTGCCTCAGCAGATGGAGGCTCCGTTCCTAACTCTCAAAGCCAGGGGCCGCCTCACTGAAACACAGCAAACGTTCTCACAGGACAGCGTCCTGCTTCTGAGGAGACAAACAAGTTTTGTGCCGCACAGAAACTGGCATTCACCCACCTCTTGTGCTCTGCTGAGATTTGCTTTTTTCCTCTTCAGGATTCTTGACACCGCTTTTTAGTTCTCTTTTATTTCCCCCTCCCTTCCCGATTCACATGTTTATTATCCGTCTTCCCCTCCTTCTCCAAAGGACTCCTCTCCAGCTGCCTCTCTCTGCAGGCCTGCACCACAGAGGCGGCCCAAGATCTTTGGCTGCCTTTAGCAACGTTTCCCCACGAGTGCCTCTTTACTTTAAACCCCTAGTTTAAAAATACAAAGGTGTAGACTGGGATGGGGGTGCAATTGGTGCAAAAATAGGAGGGAATGGAGAAAAGTGCGGTAGGGGAAGACTTGGAACCTGAGAAGGTGCATCTATAACTGAAGGGGGAACGAAGAGAGATCTCGCTTCACCCACCACACACACACACACCTTTCCTCTCCCCATGGCGGGCTCCGGGCTGGGTCTCTGCCGTGGGCTCCAGGCATCCAAGTGCCGCGATTTCCCGGCCGGCCGGCCCCAGAACAACGGCGGCGGAGGCAGCAGCAACGTGGGATGGGAGGGAGGGAGGAGGAGGGGGACGAGAAGGGGTCGCTGCGAGTGCCGCTCGGTCCCTCAGTCAGTTGCTCACTCGCTTGGGCGCCTTGAATCCCTTCACTGAGGCGGCGGCGGCGGCGGCGGCAGCAGCTCCTCGTTCCTCCTCATCCCCCCCCTCCTCCCTCATCCCAGCATCGCGCAGGGCTTGGCGAGAGCCGGGAAAGGCGGGTGGGAAAAAGAGCCGTCTCCTGAGGGGGAGGGGGAGCGACTGAGCCGGCGGAGGAGCGCGGGCCGTTTGCCCTCGCAGCCTGCGTCTGCTGCGCTGGCCACAGGACTGCCACCCGCCCTGCAGGTCTCCGGTCGGGCGAGCAGTTTGCGCCCCGCCAACGGCTCAGCTGCCCCTCCTCCCCTTACTGTGCAAGGCAAGAAGGGACCTCTAGATCAGGCGCCGGGCCGGATTAAAAGACACGGCGGGACGGATGTGTCCCGCGGGCCGTAGTTTGGGGACCCCTGGTTTACATGTTGCCTCTCTCCATACTTTAGGGAAACATTTCTCAGAAGCATCCTTTTGACACAACGCGGGGCTCCTTCTCCAGCTTGCGACCCCTCGAAGAACCTCCCGTCCTCCCTGAAGAAGGCAAGCACACTGGAAAGGCTGGGAGGTGGCCTGCATTCTGATCTGGGGTGTGTGTGTGCTCTGATCCGATGTTGCCTGCCTCCCTTGGAAGAAGAGAAGGAGCTCCTCTCATGGATGAAGAGGGTCCGCCCAGGAGGAAGAAAAGGAGGGAGAGAGATGGAGGCTTCCACCTTCTATTCCTGGAGACCCTTGACTAGCACTTCGACACAGCCCACGCCTGCATGAGCACGGCAGCGAAACCCCAGAACTAGGCCGTGGGAAGTCTCTCTCGACTCTTCATGGAAGGGAAGCAATGCCAGGCATCTCCCTCTGAGAAAGACGGGGGACAGCAGTTCTTCAAGGAGGATTCCTCGAAGATGCTTCATTGTGCGAGGGCCCAGAAGCCAGGGCTGTTTTCAAGAGCCCCGGAACAGATCGCAGCAGCTCATGAAGCAAAAGGCACAAGTCAGACCAGGAGACCCCCACCCACCCGCCTGGCCCTGCTGCCTCCAGCTCCGTGCTCTACCCACCTGTCAAGAGATCCCGGACAATTTCAACACACCTCCCCTCAACATAGAAGGCCGCAGCAATCTTGAAGCATCCTGGAATTTCTTTATCTTCAAGGAGGATTTCTCAAAGGTTCCAAGCTGCCCGTGTTAAAACTCCATTGTCAAACGTGCCACTAGGGAGATCTTGGAGTTACTCCTTTACAGCCCTCTTCTCGGAGGATCACCCACCCACAGAAGAATCCATGATCAGTGTTGCTTTGCTCGCCAACCAGGAAGACTGCTGCTTTGGCCACTGGTCCTGCTCTGCTGGTGGCGCTGCAGATTAACTGCCGGTTTTCAGCATCAACGCCCCTCCCCCCACTTCCACTGCTGGGTTGAATCATCCGCAGCCCTGCTGGAGGGGGCACACATGGCAGGCCGCCACACTCCTTTGCCCCCCATCAGCTCCGCAGCGCCTGCTGCACCCTGCCCTTGAAGGAAAGGATGGCACACGCGAGGGGAGCAGCAGCACTGGCCATGGCTCAGGGCCTCCGTCCACTGGATTTGGTCCAATGGGGGCAGATGTGGCTGAAGCTCCACAGCAGATGTGATGCGGTGATTCCTTCATTCTTCAGTCTGGCTGAGAGCTCGAAGCTCCGACTCACCAGACCTTCCCTGGCACATGTTCGGCGGGGGGGGGGGGGCAGTGGTCCTTCTTCACACGCTTCCCCCCGGCCCATTTGCACAGGGAGCTCTGCAGGCCTCTTTTCCTGCGCTGACAGTGGACCCTTTCGATGACAGGCAGAGTGCTGGTTTCTAACTTTGTCAGCTCAGCCTCATGGAACTGAGTCCTCTTTGAAGCCCTGAGTGTGCAAGGGGTCCAAGCTCAGCCAGCCAGTGACACAACAACCTGGGAGCATTTCTTTAGGCTGCAAAGCATGCTTGCTTAGACGTTGACCTCCCCCTGCCCCATCATGTCTCTGGTCCTGAGGCTCCGCAGTGCCCTGAGGGGGACTCCGATTCAGACAGGTAACCCCCCTTTAGAAGGAGTACTCACCACCGCCTTCTATACTTGCTTGGCCAGAGGATGCTGCTCCCCCATCATCTGGTTCTGATGACGCCCCTGCAGCTTCCCCTGTTCCTCACCAACGCGGGAGCATGAGACCACGGAAACTGACACCGGCCTTTTCAGAGCTGCAGTCAGTACCGAGCAGGGGTGGAGCCTCTGGAAGACCAGGCTTGGTCCACCTTCAGAAGGCCTTGGTTGAATGCAGTCCTTCCCAGGAACAACAGCTCCTTGTGCCAGAACCTTCCAGTCAGCACTTCTTGCCGGGCGCTGTCCAAGCTCCCGGCTCATCTCCAGCCTTGTGTGATGTGGGCCCTGCCTTGCTTAGTGTGATGCAGAACAGGCCATGAACGCTGTGTGCAGATGGCTTCCCCTGGGCCTCACGCTGGGCCAAGACAGTTATTTCCAGCCCATACGTGCGGAATGGAGGCTCTCACAGCTGAGCATCAGGCTTTATTGGCTGGAAACCAGGCATAGTGAGCTTCAGTGGCCCAACTTTTGGGCTGAAAAAAATCTGAGACTTTAAACTCAACTGAAGGCTACCGAAACTGTAACAGTTGCACCTGCCCCAGCACCGTACTGGGGAAGATGTCCAGATAGTCCCCACAAAAAGTTGGTGGATGTCCAGGGATGTTTCCCAGTGTTGTGGCTCAATCTCAGGTTTGCATGGAGCTTCTGCACCTAGAAGACTTTACATTGGACAGAATTCAATAAGTACAGACTGCGCTTGACTGGTCTCCACCAAGGGATGTGATAGACACACGAAGTTTCCTAGGCTTCACAACCTCCCACCATTAGCCTTATCTCCCGTTTTCCAGTATAGCAGCTCCATTGACAGACCTGTTGTGAGCCCAGATAGCCTCCAAGTGGACCCTTCAGGCTCAAGCTGCCTTTGGCCACCCCAAAAAAGCAGTTCACCCCAGCTCCAGTCATCCTTTACCCTGACCTGAGAAAACCAGTTACTGTTGAGGCAGATGCATCCAGTGTGGCCATTGGAGCCATTTGATATTGGCCAGGACAGGACACAGAACCTCCCTGTCCATTTGCTCATGTACTTGCTCTCTGACTAGGACAGACAGGCCACATTCAGAAAAGCAAAATGTCTTAGATTTGCCTTGATATCCAAAAGTAACAAGATCAAAGACTTGATCTGAATGATCTATTTTGTTTACAAGCTGGGCACTTAGCCCATGGGACTCTACTTTCTAGGTGAAATCAGACTTTTTGGATGTAATAGCTTCATTTTAACCGTTATTTGAATTTATTTTGCCATGTGGAATTTACCAGATTGACTGCTGTTTCCTTTCGGAATTGTAAAATGGCTGATTGCTAGTACAACTACAACAAGCTATCTTCCTTCCTGACCTCATAGGAATGCAATGGTGCCATTTGGGAGAAGGGGCTACCGGCTATCAAGGTAGCCTTTGAAGCCTGGCACCATTATTGACAGGGAGCCAGTACCTCGTGGCAGTTCAGACCGATCATTGCAATATTGAGCACCTTCAAACAGCTAAAGAATACAACTGGCAGAAAATCCGGTGGTCTCTGTGCCCACGCATGAGGGATTTCTGGTGCCCATGCATGAGGGAAGACACACAACGTTATGTTACCTCCTGTGAAAAGTGTGCCCATGTGAAGGATCAGTCTGGGAAACCAGAGGGCCTGTTACATCCCTTGCCGACTCCAGATGGAC
Source organism: Shinisaurus crocodilurus (assembly GCA_021292165.1). Classification (NCBI taxonomy): domain Eukaryota; kingdom Metazoa; phylum Chordata; class Lepidosauria; order Squamata; family Shinisauridae; genus Shinisaurus; species Shinisaurus crocodilurus. The sequence continues at coordinate 283,107,007 of CM037878.1, forward strand.
AATGGAAAACTGTCACCCTGAACTATATTACGTGGCTACCTCTGTCTCAACGATACTCAGCCATCCCAGTGGTAGTTGATGCCTTTACCCAAATGGCTCATTTTGTACCCTGCACAGACTCTTCTACAGCAGAGGGGAAAGCCCAACTCTACCTTCGATGTATATTCGGACCACAAGGTCTCCTGGACCAAGTGCTGCAAATAGGTGATAACGTTTGGCTCTCCACAAAATATCTCAAAACTGAACACCCCCGTCAAAAGATGGAGGATAAATTTCCCATGACCCACATCATCAGTCCTGTGGCTTTCCATCTCCGCCTGCCAAGCTCCCTGAAAATTCTCCCGGCCTTCCACACTTCGTGCAGTGTGCTCTCTAACGGCTTGCCTTGCCTCCAAGCATGACCAACGTGGATCCTGCTTACAGAACAGGCACTGAACATGGTGTGCAGACCGCTTCACATAGGCCTCCTGCCATGTCAGGACCTGCCCATGCCTAACACTTCGGGGCAAGAATTGAAAAGCAAAAGACCCTCTTTTTATGCAGTCCTAGGAACATCTCCATCATCCCTCCTGGACTGGAGCCCCGTGAAGCACAAAGAAAGGTGCTCAGACTTGAAATTCGGTGAGCCTGCTGTGGGAGATGGAGAGCCAAGGTCACATGAGTACTGAAAAATGCTACCTCACATTTAACTCTGAGCCCCGCCCCTTATTCAAATGTGACAGGTGGTTTAGCCCTGCTCCTGGCAGAAGTCCCACCCCATCCCCTGGAAGTCCCACCTCCAGACGCCCTTTCCGGATGAAGGCATCTCCCGGATGGGGGTCATTTGAGCCCTCTAGGGACTCATCAAGCTGAGATGGACCCATATGAAGACGGTTTATACCCCTGCCATACATGCGGGGGACTGGAAGTGACCACACAGGATTCCTATGCAACACCATCCCTGGAAGTCCCAGATCTGGAGGTCCTGCCCCAGATGGAGGGGAAACGTGAGGGGGTCATGTGACCCCCTTCTATGAACTCAGCATGCCACTGTGGCCGAACGGGAACAGGTTTTAGACAACTGCTGTACATGGGGAAAGAAAGCACCCCACCAGGGTAATTTCCAACCCTTCCTGGATTGGCCCGGAGTGGTCTTGCGAGACCTGAAATAAATTACAGGGAGGTGGTTTTCTTATTTTTTTAAATGTGGGCTTTGTATCACAGATCTCCCGTTGAGATGTAGAAGATACGTAAGCACTAATGAACACAGAAACAAGTCTAGGGAGAAAGAAAAGAGCCGGTCCCTTTTTCTTGATAGAGAGTTTTAGGTTCATCATATTTAGCAGCACTGCCTTTTTCCCATTCTTTTTCTGCAGAAAACTAGTTTTTATGTGGGGTCCTTTGTTCCCCCATCAAAAGCAGTTGTCTGAAACCTCTCTCTATTGCTTCATGGTGGCATGATGAGTTTGTGGACGGGTCACATGACCCCATCAGGTGATCCCTCCATCCAGGGCAGGACCACCAGAAATTCATAGGTCATAGAGTTGGAATGAGCCTACAAGGCATCGAGTCCAACTCCCTGCTCAGTGCAGGAAGCTAGAGGAGGGGTCTCCCATCCAAGTAATAACCAGACCTGACCCTGCTTAGCTTTCCACACTCAGACAAGCTGAGCCAGCGTGAGCCACAGACTTCTGAGCATGGTGTTGGAAATGACCCCTGTGTAGTCACTTCCAGTCCCACACATGTACGGCAGGGGTCTAAATTAGGGATGTACGGAGATTGTAAAATCCATTCCGTCTACATTTTGCAGATGCTCAGGCAGCTTTTGTTGCATCGTCCGCGCATTGACGGAATCGGATTTTGAGCAAATGCATTAGTACACGAATTCACAAATTCCCCAAAAATGCCCACCACCTCCCCCAACATACACTAACGTGTATTTGTATGATTTAGCCTATAGGGGAAATGTGCATTTTTGGTGGGTGTTCTTCTTTTATTTTCCGTATTTTCCTACGACAAAATTTGTTCCAAATTACGGAAGGTAAAAAAACCAGTCCTCAACGGAATCCCCACCAGTCTGGAAGAGACAGTCTGGTGCAGAATCCGCAGGTCAGATGCTTGAAATTCGAACTAATTTGAGTCCATTTCAGTTTCCTCTGGCGTCCCTAGCATAAACCCTCAGCGTATGGGTCCACGGTTGCATGACGTGTGATCCCTCCATCCGGGGCAGGACCTCCGGAGGTAGGACTTCTCAGGATGGAGTCGGACATCCGACAGGGGTGGAGTTAACCATCTGTCACATTTGAATAAGCGGCAGGGCTCGTGAGGTAGCCTTTTTCACTACTCGGGTATGTTTTCTTCCCAGTGGGTGCATGGGGATCACCCACACCTAGGAGCGCTCTCTGCCCACTTGCAGGCTCAACCAGACAAAGAGATGGTGCCCTTAAGAGGCAGATCAATGGGGCACAGAGGAGAAGGGGTTAGAGCTCCAGAATCCAGGAAGGGAGAGCAACTACTGGGCTGGCTCAGACTGCCTGGGCATCTCTTGTAGGGCTGGAGGGAGATCTAGGGCACCTGCTGAAGTGAGAGGCAAGCTGATACTGAAGCATCCTCATAGGCCCTGCCAGCCGTGTGAAGGCCTCAGCTGGCTGTGGTCCCTCACCAGAAAGAACACTGCTCAGGGGAGAACCTTCCAGTCAGTATCGCATACAGTGCACTCAAGGGTCCAGCCTTGCCTCCCGCTTTGTCCAAAGGGGACCTTGCGTTGATTAATGAGGCCCAGAACAGGCACTGAAAATGGTGTGCAGACCACTTCCCATTGGCCTCCTGCCGTGTCAGGAGCTGCCCATGCCTAACGCTTCAGGGCAAGAATCGAAAAGCAAAAGACCCTCTTTTTATGCAGTCCTAGGAACATCTCCATCATCCCTCCTGGACTGGAGCCCCGTGAAGCACAAGGAAAGGTGTTCAGACTTGAAATTCGGTGAGCCTGCTGTGGGAGATGGAGAGCCAAGGTCACGTGAGTACTGAAAAAAGCTACCTCACATTTAACTCTGAGCCCCGCCCCTTATTCAAATGTGACAGGTGGTTTAGCCCTGCTCCTGGCAGAAGTCCCACCCCATCCCCTGGAAGTCCCACCTCCAGACGCCCTTTCCGGATGAAGGCATCTCCCGGATGGGGGTCATTTGAGCCCTCTAGGGACTCATCAAGCTGAGATGGACCCATATGAAGACGGTTTATACCCCTGCCATACATGCGGGGGACTGGAAGTGACCACACAGGATTCCTATGCAACACCATCCCTGGAAGTCCCAGATCTGGAGGTCCTGCCCCAGATGGAGGGGAAACGTGAGGGGGTCATGTGACCCCCTTCTATGAACTCAGCATGCCACTGTGGCCGAACGGGAACAGGTTTTAGACAACTGCTGTACATGGGGAAAGAAAGCACCCCACCAGGGTAATTTCCAACCCTTCCTGGATTGGCCCGGAGTGGTCTTGCGAGACCTGAAATAAATTACAGGGAGGTGGTTTTCTTATTTTTTTAAATGTGGGCTTTGTATCACAGATCTCCCGTTGAGATGTAGAAGATACGTAAGCACTAATGAACACAGAAACAAGTCTAGGGAGAAAGAAAAGAGCCGGTCCCTTTTTCTTGATAGAGAGTTTTAGGTTCATCATATTTAGCAGCACTGCCTTTTTCCCATTCTTTTTCTGCAGAAAACTAGTTTTTATGTGGGGTCCTTTGTTCCCCCATCAAAAGCAGTTGTCTGAAACCTCTCTCTATTGCTTCATGGTGGCATGATGAGTTTGTGGACGGGTCACATGACCCCATCAGGTGATCCCTCCATCCAGGGCAGGACCACCAGAAATTCATAGGTCATAGAGTTGGAATGAGCCTACAAGGCATCGAGTCCAACTCCCTGCTCAGTGCAGGAAGCTAGAGGAGGGGTCTCCCATCCAAGTAATAACCAGACCTGACCCTGCTTAGCTTTCCACACTCAGACAAGCTGAGCCAGCGTGAGCCACAGACTTCTGAGCATGGTGTTGGAAATGACCCCTGTGTAGTCACTTCCAGTCCCACACATGTACGGCAGGGGTCTAAATTAGGGATGTACGGAGATTGTAAAATCCATTCCGTCTACATTTTGCAGATGCTCAGGCAGCTTTTGTTGCATCGTCCGCGCATTGACGGAATCGGATTTTGAGCAAATGCATTAGTACACGAATTCACAAATTCCCCAAAAATGCCCACCACCTCCCCCAACATACACTAACGTGTATTTGTATGATTTAGCCTATAGGGGAAATGTGCATTTTTGGTGGGTGTTCTTCTTTTATTTTCCGTATTTTCCTACGACAAAATTTGTTCCAAATTACGGAAGGTAAAAAAACCAGTCCTCAACGGAATCCCCACCAGTCTGGAAGAGACAGTCTGGTGCAGAATCCGCAGGTCAGATGCTTGAAATTCGAACTAATTTGAGTCCATTTCAGTTTCCTCTGGCGTCCCTAGCATAAACCCTCAGCGTATGGGTCCACGGTTGCATGACGTGTGATCCCTCCATCCGGGGCAGGACCTCCGGAGGTAGGACTTCTCAGGATGGAGTCGGACATCCGACAGGGGTGGAGTTAACCATCTGTCACATTTGAATAAGCGGCAGGGCTCGTGAGGTAGCCTTTTTCACTACTCGGGTATGTTTTCTTCCCAGTGGGTGCATGGGGATCACCCACACCTAGGAGCGCTCTCTGCCCACTTGCAGGCTCAACCAGACAAAGAGATGGTGCCCTTAAGAGGCAGATCAATGGGGCACAGAGGAGAAGGGGTTAGAGCTCCAGAATCCAGGAAGGGAGAGCAACTACTGGGCTGGCTCAGACTGCCTGGGCATCTCTTGTAGGGCTGGAGGGAGATCTAGGGCACCTGCTGAAGTGAGAGGCAAGCTGATACTGAAGCATCCTCATAGGCCCTGCCAGCCGTGTGAAGGCCTCAGCTGGCTGTGGTCCCTCACCAGAAAGAACACTGCTCAGGGGAGAACCTTCCAGTCAGTATCGCATACAGTGCACTCAAGGGTCCAGCCTTGCCTCCCGCTTTGTCCAAAGGGGACCTTGCGTTGATTAATGAGGCCCAGAACAGGCACTGAAAATGGTGTGCAGACCACTTCCCATTGGCCTCCTGCCGTGTCAGGAGCTGCCCATGCCTAACGCTTCAGGGCAAGAATCGAAAAGCAAAAGACCCTCTTTTTATGCAGTCCTAGGAACATCTCCATCATCCCTCCTGGACTGGAGCCCCGTGAAGCACAAGGAAAGGTGTTCAGACTTGAAATTCGGTGAGCCTGCTGTGGGAGATGGAGAGCCAAGGTCACGTGAGTACTGAAAAAAGCTACCTCACATTTAACTCTGAGCCCCGCCCCTTATTCAAATGTGACAGGTGGTTTAGCCCTGCTCCTGGCAGAAGTCCCACCCCATCCCCTGGAAGTCCCACCTCCAGACGCCCTTTCCGGATGAAGGCATCTCCCGGATGGGGGTCATTTGAGCCCTCTAGGGACTCATCAAGCTGAGATGGACCCATATGAAGACGGTTTATACCCCTGCCATACATGCGGGGGACTGGAAGTGACCACACAGGATTCCTATGCAACACCATCCCTGGAAGTCCCAGATCTGGAGGTCCTGCCACGGATGGAGGGGAAATGTGAGGCGGTCATGTAACCCCCTCTATGAACTCAGCATGCCATTGTGGCCGAACAGGAAGAGGTTTTAGACAGCTGCTGTACATGGGGAAAGAAAGCACCCCACCAGGGTCATTTCTAACCCTTCCTGGATTGGCCCAGAGCAGTCTTGCGAGACCTGAAATAAATAACAGGAAGGTGGTTTTCCCATTCTTTAAATGTGGGCTTTGTATCACAGGTCTCCCTTTGAGATGTAGAAGATACTTAGGCACTAATCAACACAGAAACAAGTCTAGGGAAAAAGAAAAGAGCAGGTCCCTTTTTCTTGATAGAGAGTTGTAGGTTCATCATATTTAGCAGCACTGCCTTTCCCCCCTTCTTTTTCTGCAGAAAACTAGTTTTTATGTGGGGTCCTTTGTTCCCCCATCAAAAGCAGTTGTCTGAAACCTCTCTCTATTGCTTCATGGTGGCATGATGAGTGTGGACGTGTCACATGACCCCATCTGGTGGTCCCTCCATCCAGGGCAGGATCACCAGAGATTCATAGGTCATAGAGTTGGAATGAGCCTACAAGGCATCGAGTCCAACTCCCTGCTCAGTGCAGGAAGCTAGAGGAGGGGTCTCCCATCCAAGTAATAACCAGGCCTGACCCTGCTTAGCTTTCCACACTCAGACAAGCTGAGCCAGCGTGAGCCACAGACTTCTGAACATGGTGTTTCAAATGACCCCCGTGTAGTCACTTCCAGTCCCACACATGTACGGCGGGGGTCTAAAGGGATGTACGGAGATTGTAAAATCCATTCCGTCTACATTTTGCAGATGTTCAGGCAGCTTTTGTTGCATCGTCCGCGCATTGACGGAATCGGATTTTGAGCAAATGCATTAGTACACGAATTCACAAATTCCCCAAAAATGCCCACCACCTCCTCCAACATACACTAACGTGTATTTGTATGATTTAGCCTATAGGGGAAATGTGCATTTTTGGTGGGTGTTCTTCTTTTATTTTCCGTATTTTCCTACGAAAAAATTTGTTCCAAATTACGGAAGGTAAAAAAACCAGTCCTCAACGGAATCCCCACCAATCTGGAAGAGACAGTCTGGTGCAGAATCCGCAGGTCAGATGCTTGAAATTCGAACTAATTTGAGTCCATTTCGGTTTCCTCTGGCATCCCTAGCATAAACCCTCAGCGTATGGGTCCACGGTTGCATGACGTGTGATCCCTCCATCCGGGGCAGGACCTCCGGAGGTAGGACATCTCGGGATGGAGTCGGACATCCGACAGGGGTGGAGTTAACCATCTGTCACATTTGAATAAGCGGCAGGGCTCGTGAGGTAGCCTTTTTCACTACTCGGGTATGTTTTCTTCCCAGTGGGTGCACGGGGATCACCCACCACTAGGAGCGCTCTCTGCCCACTTGCAGGCTCAACCAGACAAAGAGATGGTGCCCTTAAGAGGCAGATCAATGGGGCACAGAGGAGAAGGGGTTAGAGCTCCAGAATCCAGGAAGGGAGAGCAACTACTGGGCTGGCTCAGACTGCCTGGGCATCTCTTGTAGGGCTGGAGGGAGATCTAGGGCACCTGCTGAAGTGAGAGGCAAGCTGATACTGAAGCATCCTCATAGGCCCTGCCAGCCGTGTGAAGGCCTCAGCTGGCTGTGGTCCCTCACCAGAAAGAACACTGCTCAGGGGAGAACCTTCCAGTCAGTATCGCATACAGTGCACTCAAGGGTCCAGCCTTGCCTCCCGCTTTGTCCAAAGGGGACCTTGCGTTGATTAATGAGGCCCAGAACAGGTACTGAAAATGGTGTGCAGACCACTTCCCATTGGCCTCCTGCCGTGTCAGGAGCTGCCCATGCCTAACGCTTCAGGGCAAGAATCGAAAAGCAAAAGACCCTCTTTTTATGCAGTCCTAGGAACATCTCCATCATCCCTCCTGGACTGGAGCCCCGTGAAGCACAAGGAAAGGTGTTCAGACTTGAAATTCGGTGAGCCTGCTGTGGGAGATGGAGAGCCAAGGTCACGTGAGTACTGAAAAAAGCTACCTCACATTTAACTCTGAGCCCCGCCCCTTATTCAAATGTGACAGGTGGTTTAGCCCTGCTCCTGGCGGAAGTCCCACCCCATCCCCTGGAAGTCCCACCTCCAGACGCCCTTTCCGGATGAAGGCATCTCCCGGATGGGGGTCATTTGAGCCCTCTAGGGACTCATCAAGCTGAGATGGACCCATATGAAGACGGTTTATACCCCTGCCATACATGCGGGGGACTGGAAGTGACCACACAGGATTCCTATGCAACACCATCCCTGGAAGTCCCAGATCTGGAGGTCCTGCCCCGGATGGAGGGGAAACGTGAGGGGGTCATGTGACCCCCTTCTATGAACTCAGCATGCCACTGTGGCCGAACGGGAACAGTTTTTAGACAACTGCTGTACATGGGGAAAGGAAGCACCCCACCAGGGTCATTTCCAACCCTTCCTGGATTGGCCCGGAGCGGTCTTGCGAGACCTGAAATAAATTACAGGGAGGTGGTTTTCATATTTTTTTAAATGTGGGCTTTGTATCACAGATCTCCCGTTGAGATGTAGAAGATACTTAAGCACTAATGAACACAGAAACAAGTCTAGGGAGAAAGAAAAGAGCCGGTCCCTTTTTCTTGATAGAGAGTTTTAGGTTCATCATCTTTAGCAGCACTGCCTTTTCCCCCTTCTTTTTCTGAAGAAAACTAATTTTTATGTGGGGTCCTTTGTTCCCCCATCAAAAGCAGTTGTCTGAAACCTCTCTCTATTGCTTCATGGTGGCATGATGAGTTTGTGGACGGGTCACATGACCCCATCAGGTGATCCCTCCATCCAGGGCAGGACCACCAGAAATTCATAGGTCATAGAGTTGGAATGAGCCTACAAGGCATCGAGTCCAACTCCCTGCTCAGTGCAGGAAGGTAGAGGAGGGGTCTCCCATCCAAGTAATAACCAGACCTGACCCTGCTGAGCTTTCCACACTCAGACAAGCTGAGCCAGCGTGAGCCACAGACTTCTGAGCATGGTGTTGGAAATGACCCCTGTGTAGTCACTTCCAGTCCCACACATGTACGGCGGGGGTCTAATTAGGGATGTACGGAGATTGTAAAATCCATTCCGTCTACATTTTGCAGATGTTCAGGCAGCTTTTGTTGCATCGTCCACGCATTGACGGAATCGGATTTTGCGCAAATGCATTAGTACACGAATTCACAAATTCCCCAAAAATGCCCACCACCTCCCCCAACATACACTAACGTGTATTTGTATGATTTAGCCTATAGGGGAAATGTGCATTTTTGGTGGGTGTTCTTCTTTTATTTTCCGTATTTTCCTACGACAAAATATGTTCAAAATTACGGAAGGTAAAAAAAACAGTCCTCAACGGAATCCCCACCAGTCTGGAAGAGACAGTCTGGTGCAGAATCCGCAGGTCAGATGCTTGAAATTCGAACTAATTTGAGTCCATTTCGGTTTCCTCTGGCGTCCCTAGCATAAACCCTCAGCGTATGGGTCCACGGTTGCATGACGTGTGATCCCTCCATCCGGGGCAGGACCTCCGGAGGTAGGACTTCTCGGGATGGAGTCGGACATCCGACAGGGGTGGAGTTAACCATCTGTCACATTTGAATAAGCGGCAGGGCTCGTGAGGTAGCCTTTTTCACTACTCGGGTATGTTTTGTTCCTAGTGGGTGCATGGGGATCACCCACCACTAGGAGTGCTCTCTGCCCACTTGCAGGCTCAACCAGACAAAGAGATGGTGCCCTGAAGAGGCAGATCAATGGGGCACAGAGGAGAAGGGGTTAGAGCTCCAGAATCCAGGAAGGGAGAGCAACTACTGGGCTGGCTCAGACTGCCTGGGCATCTCTTGTAGGGCTGGAGGGAGATCTAGGGCACCTGCTGAAGTGAGAGGCAAGCTGATACTGAAGCATCCTCATAGGCCCTGCCAGCCGTGTGAAGGCCTCAGCTGGCTGTGGTCCCTCACCAGAAAGAACACTGCTCAGGGGAGAACCTTCCAGTCAGTATCGCATACAGTGCACTCTCAAGGGTCCAGCCTTGCCTCCCGCTTTGTCCAAAGGGGACCTTGCGTTGATTAATGAGGCCCAGAACAGGCACTGAAAATGGTGTGCAGACCACTTCCAATTGGCCTCCTGCCGTGTCAGGAGCTGCCCATGCCTAACGCTTCAGGGCAAGAATCGAAAAGCAAAAGACCCTCTTTTTATGCAGTCCTAGGAACATCTCCATCATCCCTCCTGGACTGGAGCCCCGTGAAGCACAAGGAAAGGTGTTCAGACTTGAAATTCGGTGAGCCTGCTGTGGGAGATGGAGAGCCAAGGTCACGTGAGTACTGAAAAAAGCTACCTCACATTTAACTCTGAGCCCCGCCCCTTATTCAAATGTGACAGGTGGTTTAGCCCTGCTCCTGGCAGAAGTCCCACCCCATCCCCTGGAAGTCCCACCTCCAGACGCCCTTTCCGGATGAAGGCATCTCCCGGATGGGGGTCATTTGAGCCCTCTAGGGACTCATCAAGCTGAGATGGACCCATATGAAGACGGTTTATACCCCTGCCATACATGCGGGGGACTGGAAGTGACCACACAGGATTCCTATGCAACACCATCCCTGGAAGTCCCAGATCTGGAGGTCCTGCCCCGGATGGAGGGGAAACGTGAGGGGGTCATGTGACCCCCTTCTATGAACTCAGCATGCCACTGTGGCCGAACGGGAACAGTTTTTAGACAACTGCTGTACATGGGGAAAGGAAGCACCCCACCAGGGTCATTTCCAACCCTTCCTGGATTGGCCCGGAGCGGTCTTGCGAGACCTGAAATAAATTACAGGGAGGTGGTTTTCATATTTTTTAAAATGTGGGCTTTGTATCACAGATCTCCCGTTGAGATGTAGAAGATACTTAAGCACTAATGAACACAGAAACAAGTCTAGGGAGAAAGAAAAGAGCCGGTCCCTTTTTCTTGATAGAGAGTTTTAGGTTCATCATATTTAGCAGCACTGCCTTTTCCCCATTCTTTTTCTGAAGAAAACTAATTTTTATGTGGGGTCCTTTGTTCCCCCATGAAAAGCAGTTGTCTGAAACCTCTCTCTATTGCTTCATGGTGGCATGATGAGTTTGTGGACGGGTCACATGACCCCATCAGGTGATCCCTCCATCCAGGGCAGGACCACCAGAAATTCATAGGTCATAGAGTTGGAATGAGCCTACAAGGTATCGAGTCCAACTCCCTGCTCAGTGCAGGAAGGTAGAGGAGGGGTCTCCCATCCAAGTAATAACCAGGCCTGACCCTGCTGAGCTTTCCACACTCACACAAGCTGAGCCAGCGTGAGCCACAGACTTCTGAGCATGGTGTTGGAAATGACCCCTGTGTAGTCACTTCCAGTCCCACACATGTACGGCGGGGGTCTAATTAGGGATGTACGGAGATTGTAAAATCCATTCCGTCTACATTTTGCAGATGTTCAGGCAGCTTTTGTTGCATCGTCCGCGCATTGACGGAATCGGATTTTGCGCAAATGCATTAGTACACGAATTCACAAATTCCCCAAAAATGCCCACCACCTCCCCCAACATACACTAACGTGTATTTGTATGATTTAGCCTATAGGGGAAATGTGCATTTTTGGTGGGTGTTCTTCTTTTATTTTCCGTATTTTCCTACGACAAAATATGTTCAAAATTACGGAAGGTAAAAAAACCAGTCCTCAACGGAATCCCCACCAGTCTGGAAGAGACAGTCTGGTGCAGAATCCGCAGGTCAGATGCTTGAAATTCGAACTAATTTGAGTCCATTTCGGTTTCCTCTGGCGTCCCTAGCATAAACCCTCAGCGTATGGGTCCACGGTTGCATGACGTGTGATCCCTCCATCCGGGGCAGGACCTCCGGAGGTAGGACTTCTCGGGATGGAGTCGGACATCCGACAGGGGTGGAGTTAACCATCTGTCACATTTGAATAAGCGGCAGGGCTCGTGAGGTAGCCTTTTTCACTACTCGGGTATGTTTTGTTCCTAGTGGGTGCATGGGGATCACCCACCACTAGGAGTGCTCTCTGCCCACTTGCAGGCTCAACCAGACAAAGAGATGGTGCCCTGAAGAGGCAGATCAATGGGGCACAGAGGAGAAGAGGGGGGACCTTCAGAAACTACCATGGGCGAGCAACCAGTGGGATGTCCAGGCAGCCTAAGTCATCTCTTTTAGGGTAGGAGGAGTCGCAAGTCCCTGGTGGTGGGGTGTGCCAGTCGAGGCACTGAGAGGTCATCTGAAACTGGCGAGTCCTCAGAGGCTGATGCTCGAGGACAGGCAGTGTAGAAGCTAAGACAGCAAAGGAGTGTCAAGTGCTCTGCAAAGAAGGCAAATGCAATTTTAGGTTGCATTAATGGAAGCATAATTACAAAATTATGGGAAGTGATGGTTCCACTGTCCTCTGCTCTAGTCAGAGCGCACCTTGAATACTGTGTCCTGGTTTGATCCCCATGCTTGAAGAAGGATTCATCTAAATTGGAATGAGCGTGGAGAAGGGCAACAAAGATAATCAGGAGACTAGAAACTTAGTCCTATGAGGAAAGATGGATGGAACGGGGTATGTTTAGCCTCCAGAAGAGACGACCGAGGGGGCATGTTAGCTTTTTTCAAGTACCTAAACAGTTATCACAGAGAAGAGGCCCCAACGTGCCCTCTGTCATCGAATACACGATATAGGGGTCTAAATTACAGGAAGGCAGATTTCAGCTGAACCTCAGGAATAACGTCCTAACCATCACAGCAGTCAGAGAAGGGAACCAACTGCCTGTGGACGTGGTGGGCTCTCTGTCGCTGGAGGTCTTCAGGCAGAGTCTGGACAGCCATCTGTCAGGGATGCTTGAGACTGGATTCCTGCACAGAGCAGGAGTTGTCCGTTATGACCTCAATGGCCCCTTCCGCCTCTAGAATTCTATCATTCCCCTGTTCTATGAGCAACGCATCAAAGGTGCCCCACAGAATTTTGCCTGGAATAGAATGGCCGTGGATGAGTCGAGTCCTCTGTGAATGTCAGCAGGTGTGGGGATTCTGTGTGTGGATTTCATGGGCATCGTAGCCCTGCCCCAGTTTCCAAGTTCCACTGGAGGGTGGCACACTGGCATGCAGACTCCCATCTTGTCCTGAGGAGAACCAGAATCAACTTCTCCAAGACAAATAATTGCTTGTCTTTTTTGTTTGATTGCATAGTTTTATTGATTTTATTGTTTTAATAATTTCATGTAAACTGCTTTGTGAGTTCAGTCTGAAAAGCAGTATATGAATACCTTGAATAAATCAGCATCCAAATCATTCTCTCTCTCCTTCCTTTTTGCTTTTCTCCTTTCTTTGTACCAAGGCTATGAGAGACTTTAAGGGCAACAATTCTTCAGAATCCATATACTGAAGGCTGTTTACACTTTCTAAACATCGCAATATATTCTGCAGCCTCCTATTTGAAAGTTACAGTGCAGCCACTTCATACAAAGGATGATGTTTCTTAGTACATGCTTAAAAATAATTGGCCAAAGGTTCTGCTGAATACTTCGACTGGGATCATAGTAGGACAAGTTATTTATTTCTTTAAGCCTGTTCATCCCATTCTTCAACCCAAAAGGGCTTCCAGAGTGGCCTTTACCTCAATAAAAAGCAACCTGGCAGTCCCCAGCCCTCAGGCTTACCCTGGAAAAGTGGTCACAAAGGGAAAGAGGGGTGGGGAGGGAGAAGGAAGAAAAGCAAAGGCAGGCCCCAGTTCTGAAAGTGATAATGGCCACCTGAGATGGAGACAGTTTAGGAAGCCTGGTGGATCGGCTGCTGCCCGGTGACAGTTGGGGGAGAGACATGTATAAACCCAATCTCAAAATGCTGCATTGTCATGAAAGCCAAACCTGATTCTATTAGTCATTTTACAAAACTAGGGACCAATCTAGGAAGATTCCTTGCCCCACAATCTCTGAATTCATTTCCCTCATTTGGAACTTGTCTTTTCAATGGTCTGGCTGGCAACGTCTCTCTTTGGAGTCTACGCATCATGTAACAAGGTTTAAAGACATTTCCGCCTGATGACGGTTATTGTTAGAGTTACTCACACACTCCGTGTGAAGTTCTACATTTTAATAGAAAGAAAATGGTACGGGTGACGATAGATCCGTCTGGATGCTCTTTCAGGCTGCAATCCTGCACACAGAATGCCACGCTCCCATTTCTGATTGTGGGGGGGGGGGGGACTCGCTTCCTATTTCCTTTAGTAAAGAGAACATTCACACAGTTGCTTATCGCGTTTGCGTGAATGATGTCTCAGCTATTGAGGGCTTCCGGGAGGCCATTATAGCTGCACTAAGTCTGATGACTGGTTATTCTTCCCAGTGTAGCTCCGTGATCCATCCCCGCCCTCTCCTGGCCTCTAGCCTCCATATTTCTCTCTCCCAGGCCCTTTCCTTGCCATTTCTCTTCTTTCCCGTCTCCAGCCTTCCTAGCCTTGCTCTTTCTCTCCCACTCACCCCCCCTAACTTGCCGTTTCTCTCCACTCCCAGCCTCTCGCCTCGCTTTTTCTCTCCCCTCCACCCCTTTGCCTTGCTTTTCTCTTTCTGCCCACTGAACAGCTGATCAGCCATTCTGGAAAAGGAAGAACAACCACCTGGCGTCCTCACATTTTTAAATGTTTTATTAAAAACATTTTTGGAAGGGGGCAGGGAGGTAAAGAGCTTTGCGGGCACCACGTTGCCCCCCCCCCGATGTATGGAGTCGGAGGTTTGTGGTCTGGTTCTGAAGTGTGAGGGACCATTTCTCTGACCTCTTTGGCTTTCTGCGTGATGGAAAAGAGAAGACCCACCCTGAAAACATGTTTGTGAGGATCTGATGGAACTTTCAGTGGACAGAGGATAAAAACTCCATTTTGCATGTACTCACACACAGCTGTCCTGGGGCACCAGTCAGGACACTTACAGAACTACACACACACACACACACACACACACACACACCACTTCCTCACAACTTCCAGTCACTCTGCTCAAGTGTCTCACACACAAAACTGTACCAAACTGCTTCAAAGGGAGCGGGGGGAAGCCTCCGCAAAGCAAATGCAAAAGGTGTAAAGTAGTCCTAGCAAGTTTACACACAGCTGAAAAATAATTTTCCAATTCTTAAGAGACCAGAACCTTTTTTTTTTTTTAAAGGAGAAAGCCTTGTACAAAGTGGGGCCGGGTAGATGAGGGGACATTTTAAATTCCTAGGTACCAAGATCAAATCATTGCAAACCAAGCACTGGAGTCGATGGACGTTTGGTCTGATCCAGGCAGCATGGTTCTTCCTTTGTTCTTAGCTCAGTACATTTGTAAACCTGACTGGCCCCAGAGTTTGGACGCAGGGCTCCAAGAGGCATTTTTTGAAGGATCTATTAAAAATGTTGGGGGTTCAGACACAAAGTGGCTCTTCCCTAAAATGAGGATGCACTGCATTCCACGGGGGGGGGGGGGGGGAGGTGTTAGCTACATTACAATACAATTCGACCCAACAGGTTTTACTCCAAAGTAAGCGTGTGCAGAATTGCAGCCTTAACCTGTTACAGCACACTCACAAAAGAAGAGTTCTTGTGGGGTTTCAGAACTCACAAAGGTAGAAACCATGATGTTTAAGGGTCTCATATTTAAGGCACCAGAAGTCTTTTTGTAGCAATAAAAATGTCTTGCTCTCTTCGTCCCCACCAAACCCAAATTCAAAGGCACAATCTAATTTGCTCGGAATTTTTGGAAGGCCATGGAGAGGAGGGCTATATTCATTTCCCAGAATACTCTGTCTGTGTAATCCTCCACTCACAACTAGGGGTGGACAATTCGCCTCGCAGTGGGCATTGCGGGCCAAAATCGGCCCCGCTCGTGGGGACTTACCTGGGGACCAGAGGCTCGTGGGGACTTACCTGGTCCCTGGGGCGGCTCACCTCTTAAACAGCCCTGTTGCCCTGGTTTCCCCGCAAAAAACATAGTGCGAGGGTCCAGCGAGCCAGCGCAGGGTCCCGTCGCGTCTCTTCCGGCCTGCTGGAAGGGACACGACGGGACCAGCATGGCCGGCGCTGGTGGCTCGAGCGGCGCAGAGAACAGCTCCGCGCGGCTCATAAGATCGAGGGGGCCCCCGCCACCACGGAGAGGTGAGGCGGTGGTGAGACAGCCCCCCCATAAGGTTTGTGACTATCGGGGGGAGAGGGAAGGTAGAAAAGAAGGAAGTCAGCTATTTCATCTCTCTCTCTCTCTCTCTCTCTCTCTCACACACACACACACACATTTTCATATAAACGCGTAAGAGCCCCATTTTCACAAATCAAGGCTAACACTTCTCTCCTCCTGCCTGTCCACCCACTCGCAGTACCTTCACCAGTTCAAGCTCAAATACATTACCGACTCATCATAAATAGTGTAGCTTTTTATTGACTTAAAAAAAAAAAAAAAACAGCAACAGCATTATTTTTACAAAGTGTAGAAAACCCTATGAAGCCCCCACCCCCGATAGCAGCTTGCAAACAATAACACAGAACTTCAAGCGAGAAATATGCCTGCCTCTGTTCTCTTCTTGCTAGGATATATATTTGGTTGCTTGCTTATGCTGTGCCTAAGATGCAAGAGACCTCTGTGATGATGAGGCATTTGACATTTGGAGACGGCTGGCAAAGATCCAAGCCCTCAACCCCAAACTGGACACAGAACAGAAGAAGCCATTTTTCAAAGTGTCCACATCCTCTAGACCAGCATTCTCCAACCTTGGGTCCCCAGATGTTTTTGGCCTACAACTCCCAGCATGCCCCAGCCAGCTGCGCTGACTGGGGCATGCTGGGAGTTGTAGGCCAAAAACATCTGGGGACCCAAGGTTGGAGAACACTGCTCTAGACTAAAGAAGGCTTTGTAGGTAAAGGGCCCTCCAGGGAATTATCTTATGTAAACTTCAGTGCAATGAATGACAGCTGGTCAAAAGGAGGCTGCCGGTTTGAAATTTACTTTATGCTCTAGTCTTAAAGAGAATTTTTATAAGATGATGTATAGTTGGTACTTGTCGCCGGAGAAATTGGCTAGAATGTATAGCGGTGCATCAGATATATGTTGGAAATGTGAACAACAGGAAGGAACCTTTTATCATATGTGGTGGACATGTAAGAAAGCTAAAAGTTTTTGGGTTGAAATTCATTTATTAATGCAAAAGATTTTAAGGATTACTTTTCAATTGAAACCAGAGGCTTTTCTATTGGGAATAATGGACAGTCAGCTAGAAGGAAGATATGGAACTTTATTTTTATACATGACAACGGCAGCGAGACTACTATATGCACAGAAGTGGAAAGGTCCAGCAGTGCCTACGATAGAAGAATGGTTGGTCAAGATGCTGGAGCTGGCAGAGATGGCCAAACTTACATCACTAATTAGAGAAAGGACAACATCTGCGTTTATTATTGAGTGGAAACCTCTAATTGACTTTTTGCAGAGACTGGAAAATAATGATTTGTTTGTTTGTGGATTTATGGAATAATAAGTGAATCTGGGACAATGGGAAGAAAGAGATTTCTCATTTGGATTATCGAGTAAGAAAAATTATTGTTACTTGTATTTGCTGTAGAAGAAAAATCGGAGGTCTATTTTGTTTTGTTAATTGTTATATGTTTGATATTATGTGTTTGTTTTATATAGAAATAAAAAAATTGGACAAAAAAAAAAAAAAAAAAGGAGGCTGCCGCCGCCGCCGCAGCAGCGATGGCTCCCCCCCCCAAGGCTCAGCATCACTTGCGTAAGTCCTTTTCAATTCCCCTCTGCTGTTTCAAGCCTTCTCTTCATTTAGCCTAGATTAGAAAGAATCCAGAGACAGAGGTTATAAGGGGAGTCAAGTTTCCACAAATATAATATCACGCAGGCCATACCCACACGGGGTCTTTCCTCCCAGCTTCTAGCCACGGAACTTCTTCAGGTTGCCTGACAGTGTCATTCTCTACATTTTCCATACCCTCGGCGGTAGCCGTTCATCCGGCCTTCTGCTGTTGAGGATTGGCTTCTATGATGTCCGCGGCATCTCCGGAGAAAGGGAACCTCCCGTTTTCACCACTCAGCTGGGAAGGCTGTTGGTTGGGGAGCTTGCAGTCCGAGACGAGCCTCCAGAGCCTCTTGCTGGGGCTGCCCTGTGCCAGGAGACAGGAGTGAGCTGGAAGCCCTGACCAGCTCCCAAAGAGCCTTCTCCTCTTCGAGGGCCTTCCATTCTGCTGAGTCCCCCCTCACCTGCTAATACTCATCTGCCCGCTATGACTGGGTCTGCACGACACGCTAAGCCTCAGTCGATTAATTCCCACTGTGGCTTAGCTTGTCGCCCGGAACCGGAGAGGATTCGGGTGATTAAGGAGAGTCTCCGTAACCACCCTGCTAAGCCACGGCTTGTTCTAGGGTTTACGGAACCCTAGCAGGCTTCGCGTGTCATCCAAACCCGGACGACAATCTAACCCTCTTACAAGCCGAAAAGGCACGGAGTCTCTTGGCAAGAGCGGCAAATGAGGGCTGCTGCTCCGGCCAAGGGGCTCTGGCCAAAAGACACCCGCAGAGTGCCCAGGCTGCACTTGGCATGGCTGTCACTGGCTTCTCCCCACACTCCTGCTGATGTCAGGAGAGCAGGATTGCTCACGCGCAATCTCTCTCTCCCAATATTGGCAGGAGTGCGGGGGCGGGGGAAGCCTCTGGCCGCGTGCCACCTGCTCAACCCCCATTTGGGGCCTGGGGGAGGTGGCACGCAGCAGGGAAAGGCCCCGCCGTGCTTGCCTTCCTCTCGAGGAAGACAAGCACACTGGGTCCTTTCTGCCCACTGCTGACGCTGCAGCCAAAAGCGCTGCAACATCGGTGCTGGGCGGGAACGAGCCACCGTGCTTGCCTTCCTCGAGAGGAAGGCAAGCAAAGGAGCTCTGCCCCCTGTGGCGTAACCCCACAATTCAGTTCCCTGGTGTATGTCTGCTTTAGTATATTTAGTGAGTATAGAATGTTGAACGGAGTGGGTGTGGTTTGTGATGTCGTGGAAAGGGTGGGGGGAGGAGTATATAAGGAGTGTTGGAGTGATGTCTGGGTCAGTTAGGTTCTTAAGTAGTCGAGTTGGGGGAGTTAAGGCAGTTAGTGTGTTATGGGAGAGTGTTTGGAGTGTGAGGAGAGTTAGGAGTTAGGTTAGTTGGATTATTCATGTCTTGTCAGGAGTTTTAAGAGGAATCAGTGCTTGTCTGAGGAGTGAAAGTATTTGGAGTTATAGGGACTTAGGTTAATTACAAAGTGTTTGGGGTAGGCAGGTTTAAAGTTATTTTCTGGAACTAAGATTTTGAGAATTAAAATAAACTTATTTTTATTTTGTTTGCTACCCAAATCCTACGTGTCAGCTTGGCGTTATTAACCTGCATTACTGTTAAATCTACACACACGCACAGACACACCTTTGTACCCACAGCATCATAAATTTAAAAACAGATCCTTAATAACCAGAATTAATCTTTTCCCTCATGAGTAGGGGAAAGGTTTCACTTGACCCTCCCCTCAGGTTTTTAAGTGTTGATGCTTAGCCTGAGAAGGATTTATGTGCCTGGTCCTAAAGTGGAAGGGACCGTGTCGTCGCATCCCTCCCCCCTCCCCCACTGTCGCACCGTGTGCTATTTGTCCCGCAGCAGCGGTCACGGGTAGCGTTGGCTTCCTGGTGGCTGTTCCTCTTTATCTCAGAAAAGGATCCAGCCTAAAAGAGAGCAGAGACACCAGCTTCAGGACGGGGGCAGTATGTGGGTGGTAAATATAAAAGCGATTCATGCAGCACAGCTCAGGCAAGGCCTTCTCTGCTGTGGCACCTCATCTTTTTCATTTCTGTGATTTTAGCATGTTTATTCTTATAAAATGCTGTTAGACACCTCAACAGTTTTAGAAAAGGAGGCTAGCTAAAAATATTTCAACCAACATGGGATTTGGACACTGGGTGCTGATCAATACGTGTGTGTTTAATTGCTCCTCCCCTAATTTATTTAGGACCAGCAGGGAGCTGATGCTGCATGTGCATGGTTTCCCCCTACCCTAAAAATAAATTATACCGAATGCTCACTTTTTTCTCATTTAACCCACCACACCCTGTTTGTGGCTGTGGGATTTTGTTACAAATGACACGCAGATAGGGAGTACCTGTCCAGTGTGGATATGTGAGCAGCTTTTAGTGGTGTTCACATACCTGTGGGGGGGACTCGCCTCTCCGCCACCTCGATTCTCCATGGGAGCGCCCCCCCCAGCCTCGTTCTTCTGAGCGGCGCGGAGCATTCTCCGTGCCGCTTGAGCTGCCACCGACGGGCACTCCAGTCCCGTCCCGTCACTTCCCTGCTCCGACGCGCTGGACCCCCGCGCTATGTTTGTCAGACAAACATAAAAAACAAAGTGCCTGTCATGGCCGTTTTAAGGAAGTTTTCCCTGTTTTTTACTTAAATAACGTAGCGCCAGGGACCCAGAAGTTTGGCGAGCGCCTCGGCAAGCACCCATGAGCACCGGGGTAAGTCCAGGGATGTTGAAGAGTCCTTGGTTTCGAGTCACGAGTCAAGTCACGAGTCCTTGGACCCGAGTCTCGAGTCCGAGTCCTTGGTCCAAAATGGTGACTCCCGAGTCCCGAGTCACTCCCAAAGCTGGCTCCACGAGTCCCTATTAAAATCAATGGGGGTTTTTCCCAACAAAATAAGGCTACTTCAGATGTGTGGCTTAAATAAATTCTAGGCACAAGTGTGCCTTTTTATTTCAAAACTCTGCAACTGATTTTGGCAAGAACAGACCAGGCAGACAAACCCAAAATAACCAGACAGGCAGAGGAGGCAGGGAAGCCCCAGGCAGGCAGGCAGAGGCAGCCAAACCCAAAATGTCTGAAAGGTTGCATTTTAGGAAAATGATTTTAAAAAATAAACTTGCTGTACTTCCTAAAACTTATCCATGTTGCATTTGAGGAACATGATTTTTTCTAAATGTTTGCCCCCCATTCTGGGACGGTGAGGTCTCATCACAATTTCACCCTCACTCTCCGCCGGCGATCGCACTCCTCTCCACTCCTTCTGGCACAGCCCAGGGATGTTGAAGAGTCCTTGGTCTCGAGTCCCGAGTCGAGTCTCGAGTCCCATTAAAAATATTGGGACTCGATTCAGAGGGGGGGACTCAGTCCGACTCACGAGTCGAGTCCTGGAGTCCGAGTCCCCATCTCTGGTAAGTGCACATCCCTAATTTTGTGCAAGTTACGCAAATCATGGATGCTTTTAACGTATCTTATGCCACTTTCTACATAAAAAATGTCGCGCCAGGAACTCAGAAGTCCAGTGAATGCCACAGCTGGCGCTTGCTTTCTACCCAGGTCGGCAGGCCACGGCAGGAGCGCCCGCCGAGCGCCC
This sequence comes from Shinisaurus crocodilurus, assembly GCA_021292165.1. Taxonomy (NCBI): domain Eukaryota; kingdom Metazoa; phylum Chordata; class Lepidosauria; order Squamata; family Shinisauridae; genus Shinisaurus; species Shinisaurus crocodilurus. Next base: position 283,128,075 of record CM037878.1, read on the forward strand.
AGTGAGTCGGGTGGTGGGCAAATCGCCCACCCCTAAAAATACCCCCCCCCTGCAGAGCCTATTCATTTCCCCAAGTTTTTCTTTAAAAAAAATCCCCATTCATTATTCAAAGCCTAAAACATGTTCTATGGTTGTTCTTTGAAATGTTATTGTTGTTGTTATTGTCTGTGACAGCTTTACATTTTAATATGCTCTTTTTATTTACTGTGGAGATAGACTTATTTTGCATCTGTGTGTTTGATGAGACATAGGGTTGTCCTTATAGGCAAAATAATAATAATAATAATAATAATAATAATAATAATAATAATAATAATAATAATAATTAAGACCCCACAAAATAGTCCATGTAGAAGCTTCCAAGACGGTTTCTGAAGAGCAAAAATGTGCATGCATGACTCTGACTCGTGTCTTCCCATTGTCTTACAAACCATTATAGCTAAGGAGGCGATGATTACCAACAATAGACATATGAAACTTCCATCTTGAGAAAGGTTAAGGAAGAGAAAAGAAACCTTTTTCTGCAAGCGAAGGGAGTCCTTCTGTTTTATCTCCCCCACCTCACCCCCTCCATCCCTGGTTGGTGATTTCGTGCCATGTTACCTATTGTTTAATCAACAGTCTAATGTGGTAACAATTGTGCAAGGGCGATCCTTTGCCTCTCAGACTGTCTGGAGCCAAGTTCCATCAAGCAGTTGCCTTTGCACATAACACCTTAATGGTCCTCCTGACAAAATGATGTGTTCGTGGAGGTGTAAATAGATCCTCAGAGATAGGAATAATTATGGGACAGACACACACAAATGCTTCTGGTGCCAGATTTTGTTACTTCAAATAAGCAAAATTAAAGCAATCTCTTCTACAGTTACATAGCAAGTTTCTCCAGGAGGTTTTAGGGCAAATGGGTTAGAGAAGACATGAATGGCCTTGACCTGCACTCTCTCGGTCAACAGGAGCAGGCACTGGGCATTACAACCTGTACAAGTTGTGATTGTGGTAGATTGTGACACAGGGTCATGGATCAGCTATTGCAATGGATGATTCTAGCAGGGCATGCAGATTAGAAAACAAAGACCACACATGTCCTTTCCTCTCTCCAAGCCAAAGGATGGATTGTTCCATGATCACCTGGGAGGTCAAGGTAATTTGGCTCTGGGACCCTCTCAGAAAATGGGGTTGATTTCCCACATGTAAGTATCTCCTTGCCATTATGTCTTCGCTCCATAAAGGTGCAATCCTATTCATGTTCAGACAGAAAAAGGTCCTACAACTCTGAGCATCCCTCCAGCCAGCCCAGCTGGCCAGGGAATGCTGGGAATTGTAGGAATTTCCCCCCTGTCTAAACAAGAATAGTATTACACCACAAAAGAAGGAATTTCAGTGCTCTTCACTTTGCTACAATTGCACTCGGTGTCCACGTAAAAGTGTGAAGCTCTTTTCCTTAGGGAGACTTGCTTAGGTATCTTCAGAATGTCATAAAACAAAATACTGCAAAGACATAAATAAACAAATGTTCCTCTGGGCTGGTCTAAGGTGTCAGGAATAAAGTTGGCAGGAGGAATTAGGTTAACCTTTACTGTGTTTTATATATCTCCTTGATTTAGCTGTTCCTTTTTATATCCTTCTCCTGCCTGCTGAGTTGCTTGTATGCTTGTCTTCTCATCCTTAGTAGCCTGGGCTCAAGTGTGGAGTGGATAGGACTGGAGAGTCTGAAATTAACCCCTTAGATGCAAGTTTCTGATAATAGAAATTAGATTTATCCAATAAATCAGAGTTAATTGTCAGTAGAAAAAATAGAAAAAGGTCAAAACAGAATAATAGACATTTCTAGCAGAATACTACCTGGATCCCCTGCTGTTGATGGAGCCAGGAGGCCTCAGTTCTCAGTTGGAAAAAGGTGTCAAAAATCCTAGGCCATTTTTTAGACTCTAAAAAAGTGTGTGTGGGAGCTTCTGCACCCCTGATTAAGAAGGAGAAAATGGCTGTTTATACACCTTGTCCTTCAGAGAACAAAGGGAATACTAGTGGAGGAAGAAGAAGGGGTACCCTTCTTCCTATAAGAAGAAGGAAGGATTCCTCCACTGAAGGCATACTCTATTTAGATCTCTCCACTCCAGGGTCCAGGGGTGAACTGAAATTGTAGGTCTCTACATGTGTAGGCTTTCATGGATTCTCTAGAACCCTGACTGCACAGGGTTCCAGAATGCATGAAGCCTATGCACATATTTAAATAGTTAATTAGGTACAGGGCAGTATCCAATGGTGTTGTCCTGCTAGTGGAAATGACATTAGGCTAGTAGGAACTAAGGTCCAAACTATGCGCAAGAGAAAAATCCAACTAAAGTTATGTTTGCGTGACCAGTTGCACAATAGGTTGTAGAAGTAGCGGCATATTACGCTTGCAGAACCAGTTGTGCAACCGGTTGCACATCATGATTGCAGAACTGGTTGTGTATCATGCTTGTATAAATGGTTATGAAATTGGTTGCACATCATGCTTGCATAATAGGTGGTGGAACTGGTTGCATAGTGTGTTTGCACAACTGGCTGTACAACCAGTTGCGCATTATGCTTGTACAACTGCGTACAGAAGCATAATGTGAAACCACTTGCGCAACAGACAGTTTCAGTGGGGGGGGGGATGAGTTTGCAGAATGGCACCATCGGATATTGCCCATAATACTTATAATACTTAATATAGTAAAATACCAAACAGAGCAATCCTAAGGCCCCTAGACAGCATCTAGAGGGCCATAGGGTTTTTCAGAGTAGGGATGTTACCTTTTGCCCACGCGGGCACGAGTGAGGCCCGAACTCGGCCCGCTCGTGCCCGTGTGGGCTCTCTGCGGCGAGCGCGGGCCTACCTGGCTCCTCGCGCTCTGCAGCGAGCCACCCGCGCTGGTCCCGCCGCGTCACTTCCGGCGTGGCGGAAGTGACGCGACGGGACCCTGCTCCGGCGCGCTTGACCCCCACGCTATGTTTTTGGCGGGGGAAACCAGGGCAACAGGGATCAAGAGCGGGGCCGGTGGCTGGCAGCGCGGAGGGGCGAGCCGCGGAGAACCCCGAGCCGCGGAGAGGTACGTGTAACCCCCATATTTCAGAGTCTCAGCTCCAACGTCAGAAAACAGCTCTGATGTCAGAACTGGGACTCCATGCTCAGAGCGCCTCCCCCCACATTGCAGCCAGTGTGGAAAGAACTGTGGCAGCTGCTTCTGCAAGGTCGCAAAAGCCACCTTGGAGAAGGGGTTTAGTGGGTGTTCCAAGGTTTAGTGGGGTGGGGAGGAGACTGGCGAGATATGAGATATCGGGATGGCACCTCAGCCTCCTTCCCTCCCCCTCTGACGCACTGCATTTATACAGCCAAAATCGGCTGTCTAGCTGCTCTGCAGGGCAGGAGGAGCACGGAGTCCACCTTCGTCGCCACGCTCCTCCTGATCGGCACAGCAATGCCCGTAATCCTCTCAGTTTGGAGGGTTATGTGGGCATCCCCATAGGATTGCGCCCTAAAGTGGCTTATACTAAAATACATAAGCTATACAATATAAAACAGTATAAAAATCATAGATACTTAAAACCTTACAGCAAAAACGATGAACTGAAAAAAACAGAGCATTGCCATTACAGGTCAGAGGAAACCTGTGTAAACAGATAGGTTTACAAAAGGTGTTTGAAATTTGCCCCCGTTTCTGCCTCTCAGGCCAAACGTGGGAGAAAGTGTTCCAGAGTGATCCTCATAGCGATCTACATGCATAGGTTTCCCCACTGCAGACACTCATGCTCAACATGGACATTGGGAGCGGGGCTAGTCAGCGCACATGGTGTTGAGGGCAGTGCCAGAAGCAAAGCCCCACAACTCTACAAAGGATGGAGACCACCTTCCTGTGAATAATGCATGCAAGGGCTAGAGTATGGACAATCTTTGACCCGTACCTGCTCCAGATTATGATATTTCCCTTTGACCCCAGATCACTTTATGGTTGCCAGTTTTGAGTACAGCAATGTTCATTATAGAACAGTAAAACACACACACACACACACACACACACACACACACACACACGGATGTTCAGCTAATTTGAATGACAATTATGGTAAAGAGCTTGGCTATCCATTTCCCCTACCTCCAGCTGCTGAAGATTTAAACAGCAATAAATAATTTTATGTGCCATTCATCCAAGCATATCTTTATTTGCTATAAAAGAGAAAATAGCTCGAGAAAGAAAAATGGAAAAATAATGCATAAAATTTAGCACGCTAGAACTTTAAAAGGCACAGTAAATAAATAAATAAAAATGATAAGAACAAAAATAATTTTAAAAAACCACAGACAACAATGATGGTGTTTATCAAACCATTTTTATACAAAGGCCATTTAAAAGCGATAAATACCTCAGAATAATTCATGGATTAGCACTAGATGAGATACATTTTTCTTTGTAAAGGTCTTCTTCTGGACATTTCAAATGACGGATTTTTCTCTCCACCCAGCTATTGATTACAAAGCCATGTAAATCTTATTACAGAGACAAAGGGGTTGTGTCCAGAGTATGGTCATTCATTTATTTCTCTCTGAGTGCAATAGCTACATTTGGGAAGAAAAGCAAACTTTTAAAACTACTTGGGGCCATTTTAATATATATTGCTTTGGGTGAATTTTAGTCCCCGTGTGATCTATTTTGTGAAAATAATTCAGCATCCCCGCCACTTCCTGATTATGAAGTCTCAAGTTTCTATGTTACCACAAGTTGATTTTTTCAAATGATATGAGCATCTCACATTTCGTTTGAGTGGTGCCTCATGTTGGGCTGCCTTTGAAGACAGTCCCAAACTTGCAACTGTTTCAAAATGCTGCATCCAGACATTTATCTGGGGCAGCCGGATGGACCACATTAACAACGCAGTCCTATGCATATGTGCTCAGAAGTAACTCCCATTTAGTTAAATTGCAATGTAAGTGTGTAAAGGAAGTAGGGGTGTAAATTTACCTGGTGTTCACCTTGCCGAGCACCCGGCGAGCACCATTGCGGTGCATGATCTGTCCCACAGCAGCAGCGAGGTGCCCGGAAGACTTCTGAGTGCCCGGAAGTGACGCGACGGGTCCCGGCGCTGTGCCCGGAAGTGATGTGATGGCACCCCAGCACTGCATTTTTCATGTAAGTACCATAGAAAACCACCTTAAAACAGCCGCGATTTGCTATTTGCGGCCGTTTTAAGGTGGTTTTCTATGGGACTTACGTGAAAGATGCAGCGCTGGGGACCCAGAACTACGTCTCCCCGGCTCCTCTCCGGGGAGATATGCCAAGCCGGGGAAAGGTAAGTTGGCACGGAGCTCGGGGGGGGGGGCGAGTGGGGCAAATTCACCGAGCTTCCACACCCCCCCTCGGATTTCTCATACAACCCTAAAGGAAGTGTGTATAGGATTGCAAGCAGCATCCACCATGGTATCTTTTGGGATCAGCTGGCTGGGTTGGGTTTAGGGGGCATGTTATTTCAGTGTCTCTGAACCTGCCTGGCGGGATGGTCTCAGAAGGTCATGCTGATGAACTTCAGCTCTGCCCTTCGGCATGTGGGGTGCTACAAGTTTCCATTTGTTTCCCATGCTATTTAACATCTACATGAAACTGCTGGGGGGGGGAAGTCATCCAGAGGTTTGGGCTGCTGTGTCACTGTGATAGGAACAACACGCAGCCTTATCTCTGCTGTCCACCTGGCAACTCCAGGGAGGCCATGAACTCCTGAATAGGTGCTTGGAAGTGATTTTGGAATGGATGAGAGCACACCTTCTCCCTTAGCAACCTGCCTGGTCACTGAGGACATCAGATGAGGTGCTCCTGGTGGTTCTGCATGGACCTTCGTTCTGCCGGGAATCCACCCAGAGTAGAGCATTCAGTGTGGTAACTCCCTCTCTGTGGAACTCCCTGCCTCTGGATGTCAGGCAGGCACCAGCATTGTTTTGCTTCCAGCATCTCCTGAAGACATTTTTATATACAGAGAGAGAATATAAAACACTATATACCGTATATAGTGTTTTATTCTTTTTATCTTTTATTGTTCACTGCTCTGGAATCTATTCAGATGTGGAGCAGTATATAAATGTTATAAATGAAATGAAAGAATGAGGTGGGTGAACATGCTGAATCATAACCCAGACTAGATGGAAGTACTGTGGGTCCGGAATTTTATGAGCTGGTTAGTGAGATTCAACTAGTGTTGGAAGTAGTGGTGGGTGATCCTCCCACCACCTGACTCGTGGCGGGCTTGGCGAGCACTGCCGCCGTGCCTGCTGAGCTGTGCCAAAAGCGAGCGCCAGCTGAGATGTTCGCTGGACTTCCGGGTTCCCTCTGTAGTGCTTTTTATGTAGAAAATGGAGGAAGATATGTTAAAAGCGACCGCGATTTGTGTAACTTGCGCAAATCATGGCTGTTTTTAACATATCTTACACCATTTTCTACGTAAAAAGCGCTGCGGAGGGAAACCAGAAGTTGCTTCTGTGGCTCGGCTTGGGAGAACGCGAGTCAAGCCAGGGAAGCAGGTAGTTCGAGCGGAGCTCGGGGGTTTGAGCCCGGTGAGTTTGCTGGACTTCCACCCCCCCAAAAGAGCTCCACACACATCCCTAGTTGGAAGAGATTGCGTCACTCCTGAAGGACCAAGTTTTAAGCATAGGTATCCTTCTAGGTTCAACGCTCTCTGTGAAAGTCCCAACGTAGCCACCAACTTTGTTTGCTGCATCAGCTGCAACCCTATCTAGGGAAAGTTGTCCTAACCTTAGTTATGCATGCAGTACTTGCATCCAGACTGGACTACTGTCATGCTCTCTACATCGGGCTGCCTTTGAAGACAACAACTTGGAAACTTCTGCTGGTGCAGAATGTGGTTGTTTCTCAATGTAAACTACTGTATGTCACAGTGTTATTTTGAGGGTAAATCAAGGTCTATGTAAATAAAATGGGAGATGAAAGAACCAACCTGAGGTCCTTGGTGGAAGGTTGAGATGAAGATATGTTTGAGATTTCATAGATCATAGAGTTGGAAGGGACCTACAAGGCCATCGAGTCTCCCATCCAAGTAATAACCAGGCCTGACCCTGCTTAGCTTTCCACACTCAGACAAGCTGAGCCAGCGTAAGCCACAGGCCTGTATATAAGCATAACAAACAAATAATAAAGAATATAGGGCAGTACCCAATGGGGTGCTTACACTTTCCACTGATTCTCTTATTCCACACCACTTCTGTTGCACAAGCAGCTGCCACTGCTTGTGCAGCAGTGATTTAGCACTTCTGGGGGCAACCCAAAATGAGTGGAAATACTCATTTCAGGAAGGGGGTAGAACAGTGGAGTTCACATAAGTGAGATTCACTGACTTGTCCTGATCCAGAAACAAGTGTTGGAGCTCATTTTGGAGCTTCCTCTGGGAGGAATCTCTGTTGCATAAGTGGTGAGTCCAGCTTTTGGAACAGAATCGGTGGGACCCACAGCTTGTGGAACAGAATCGGCAGGGCAGAAGGGAATCTACGGGGATGGAAGCAGCCCATGTGGATTCTGCCCATGACATAACAAACAAATCATAAATAAATAAGAGCATCATCATCATCATCATCAGGCGATCACTCGTGACCAAGTAAGATTGTCTTCCGGGATAAAAGGAGGAAATTCTAAAGAAGATTGTGTAGACTCTAGCGATGGGTCCGTAAGTGACTGTGGAGGCCAATTCTAGATCCACACAGCTTCCCACAGTGAGGACACAGGTTACCAGATAGAAGATGGTCCTGTAAAGGATTCATTTGACGTGCTTTTCGCTTAGCACGTTTCTCCCTTTCACCTTGCACTCGGGCTTCTTCAAAGTCCATGGAACCTTTGTGAAAGGCCAACCTCCATTTAGATCGTTCATGGGCTAGAGCTTCCCAGTTTTCGATGTTTATATTGCATTTTTTTAGATTAGCCTTATGAACATCTTTAAACCTCTTATATTGACCACCGATATTCCGCTTTCCATCCTTGAGTTGGGAGTAAAGTAACTGCTTTGGGAGACGGCAGTCAGGCATTCGAACAACATGACCGGTCCACTGAAGTTGGCATTGAAGTATCATTTTTTCAATGCTAGTAGTCTTTGCTTCTTCCAGTACACTGACATTTGTTCATCTATCTTCCCAAGTAATTCGCAGGATTTTCCGGAGGCAACGTTCAAGGAGGTGGAAGTGACGTTTATAGATAGTCCATGTTTCGCAGGCATACAATAAAGTTGGTAATACAATGGCTTCATAAACCAGTGTTTTGGTCTTCTTACAAATATCCCGATCCTCGAACACTCTATGTTTCATTCGAGAAAATGCGAGAAAATGCGGCAGTTGTGGAGCTCAAACGATGCTGGATTTCACTGTCGATGTTAGCTGTAACAGAAAGATAGCTGCCAAGATAGAGAAAATGATCGACATTTTCCAGTATTGTCCCGCCAACCCACAGCTTGTGGAACAGAATCGGCAGGGCAGAAGGGAATCTACGGGGATGGAAGCAGCCCGTGTGGATTCTGCCCATGACATAACAAACAAATCATAAATAAATAAGAGCATTAGGGTCACAAGTTGCAACGTTCGCAGAAGAGAAGATTCGATGGCAGATGTATTTGCAATCTTCTTTCTTAATTTGGGAGATTTTCTGCTGCAAATTGAACTTCCCATTGCAATTTCCACATTTTATAAAAGTCTGTCCCAGTGTGATTTTGAGTGTACTGGAACTGTTTAGCTGTTGCTCTTCGTAATAACCTCCATTTCTTTTTGGTTTTTTTTCTTCCCTCCCCAGAATATTTGCATGAAGACAAATATGTGGCATTTTTAAAAAGAGCTCACACAGCGACTTTGACTCCTCTTCATCTTAGTCATGCTTTCATTATTGCGCCCAGTTGCTACGGAGAAGGGGGAAAAAACATATCAAAGACTGTGCTTGATTTTGGGGGTGTGCAGGTAAAATTCAAAGCTAACAGCGCAATCCACTTGTGATTTTACATGGTTGATTGTACATTGTTTCATGTTTATATTGTGCTATAGTGATGTTTCCCAGTTCTCTTTTTCATCCCATGGTAGGCCTGTTAGGTATTGAGGTTTGCCCTGAAGTTTTAGGGCTCCAGTCTCCTTCTCAGGTTCTGTGAGGGAAGGAGTAAAATCTCAGGGTGGGGAGTGTTCTCAAAACACCAGCTCATGTGTTCATTAATTGGCCAGGGTTGTCAAACCCTGATTGGCCAGGGTTGTCAAACCCTGATTGGCCAGGGTTGTCAAACCCTGATTGGCCAGGGTTCCTGATTGGTAAGGGATCCTGACTGGGTGGAGGAGCATTGGAAGGGCATGGCCAGTGGGCATGTGGGTGTTGGGGGGACTTGGTAAAGGCCCCTTTGCAGAATTTTCTCTGAATATTATCTACCATTTTTCTGTGGCATCTGCCATTCTCCCCACATATGCGATGCCCCAAAATGATGCTAGGCCTGAGGCACTGAGGAGGATGCAAAATGGTGGCCAGGAAGCCAACAGAGTTCCCACAGCTGCCATGTGCAGCAGCAGCAAAAACAAACAAAAACAGCCCTTAAGGAAAATAAATAAATAAAGATGCTGCAGTACTGTCTCTGCTAATGGTGAGCTCCAACCTAAGAAAATGTTGGAGAATTTCACTCCTCTCATTGCAGAAATTTGGTGAAATGATCCCCTGGTTTTCTCTTTGGACAGGCAGGGTGGGAAGTTTCTAGAGGCTATTGGCCTACAAATGTGCAAATGGCCTCTCCAATCTTTTGTGTTTTTTTTAAAATCTGGGAACTACAACAGAACATTTGGGAAGTGTAAAAGCCATTGGATAACTAACTTCCACTCTGCACATTAGTCCAGAAGGTACAAATAAGATCAGTTTGCACTAAAATTCACAAAGCTCAAATTCCTCAAGTAACCTTAAAGGAAGCTGTTTATGTATTTACACTTCAAACAACAAGTTGATCTCCACAACCATTTAACTTGGGGTGAGGGTGGGGAAGTATGATACACAATTGACTGCATTCAATGAAATATCTGGGCCAAGGTCTCTCAAATGTTGCAATATTTGTAGGCATCACTTGTTTCAGTGCAGGCATGAAACTGGTATTATCAGATGTCACATGACCCTTCCTCATGGATCATTACCTCTTATCAGATTGACCAATTTTCCTACAATAGAAGCTAAGTTGAAAGATGATAAGCTTCTAACATACAAATGTATGTATTCCTTAGACCCACTCAACCTCAATAAATTGTAACCATCCAGTCCACTTCTCTTCCACTCTGCCTGGTTTTCTTGTTTGCTGATAACCGCCACCCTTGCTGGTTTGCATGTACACCACCCATCAAGTTGCTTATATACCTCTTTACTGGATTTGATCCCCTTTAGCTATGCAACACTTTCCTTGCCTCGTGCTATTGCTCCTTTGACACCATTTCACACATCATAAAACACCTGACAGCATGGCACTTTTAAAACACTCTTACAATAAATCCATCCCGTTATTAATTTTAGTAAACCAAGGGAGGTCTTGGCTTATGAGCAGTGAACATGGCATCAACACTTTGGAAGGAAGGTTCGAAGCTTTATAGTACTTAATGAGGATGCACTCGACCAATTTCAAAATTAAGAAGGAAAGGTGCCCCAACCCTGAGAATTCAGGCTACAATCCTAGGCACACGTACCCTTCAAAGTAAGCTTGACTGAACACAGTAAGACTTGCTTCTGAGCATGCATGTACAGAAATTGTTACAGAAAATCCCACACATGTTCAACTGGTGCAGAATGCGGGCACCTGGGTACTGGTGGGGTTAGCTGATTGGTTCACGTGTGACACCTGTATTTTGAAAGTGCTGGTTCTAACCTTTAAAGTCTTAAACTTGGTTATTACCTTTAAAGCCCTACATGGTTTGGGCCCAGGCTACCTACGGGATCACCTTCTCCTGTACAATCCGCTCCGCACACTCAGGTCCTCTGGGAAGAATCTACTTCAGTCAGCCCAAACTAGGCTGACAGGTATTACCCAGAGGACCTTCTCTTCTGCTGTCCCCAGATTGTGGAACGGCCTGCCGGAGGAGATTCGTCAACTCACCAGTCTCTTGGAATTTAAAAAAGCCATAAAGACTGATCTCTTCCGGCAGGCCTATCTGGTGGAATTTTAGGATGCCTTTAAGATGTTTTAATAATGTATGTTATGTTTTTTAATTAGTTTATATATTTTATGTTTATTGTTGTTCCCCACCTCGATCCAAACAGAGAGGCGGGTAAGAAATAAATAATAATAATAATAATAATAATAATAATAATAATAGGGTTGGGTTCAAGTTGCTTGAAGGATTACCTTCATTTGCATCAGCTTGGCACACTGGAAGATCAGCAGTGGAGACCCTTCTCACTTTGCCACCTTTGAGGGCAGTTTGGTTGGTGAGCATAAAGGAGAGGGCCTTTTCTGCAGTGGCCCCATGCCTTTGAAATGCATTGCCACCTAGGGTCCAACAGGCCTTTAGGAGAGCTCAGAAGACCCATTTATTGTCTTTGGCTTTATCTTGAGTCATGTTTTATCTTACTGTTGACAACTTTTAGCTGTAATTCTGTGTTACATTTTAGTATTTTCTAGGCTGGATGTGTTATTCTTATTGCTGCTGTTTAATTAATTGTATTACTTTTTGAAGTTTCACTGTTGTGGATTTTATTATGTGAGCTTTCTTTACTATTATTCTTATTATTATTGAAGTAAGCAAGCGAACAACAACAACTTAGATGTAAACCCATTGTGTTCAGATAAGCCCAGATAAGCATGGAATTGCAGCTTTAGCTACCCTTTTCTGTACCTTTCTCAGCTCAAATTGATTTCGGGTTATGTTTTAAGAATAATATGTCATACACACTTGAATGTCTTCAATGGATTTTTTTTTTAATGTATTCTTTCTATACAGCTCTGCTTCTAGATGTGCTTCAGCTATGCTTCTAAATCTATAAAATGTGATGACTAATCTATGTGGAAGGGAAAATGTGAATCCTGAGATAGGTTTGGGTTTTATCTGCAACATTTTCTTATACTGGAATAACATTAGCAGAATGAGGCAGCATTCCAGCATGCAATCTTATAAAAATGCATCGGCAGCTGAATGACCGAAATCTACATGTCACTGAATCTCTGCACCTCTGATTTTCATAAAATGCTGACAGACATCCTCAAATCATTGTGGCCATTAGTTTTTAGCTAGCCTTTTTGTCCAACTGCATTTTGAAGAGGTCATAAAAAAAAATAAGTTCTTTTCCATTTGCTGTGAAGGAGAGAAACTGTTTCAGCCACTTCTGTGTGTTTGGTTTGGGGTTGTAAAAGGGTTGTTTTCTGTTTTAGGGACTGTTCTGTTCAGGAGGGTCAAAAGTTCAGCCCAAGAAACAGAAACTTTAGGGGGACGTGAGTGGAAAGAGACCTAAAAATTTAGAGGATGAAAGAGAAATTAACAGATTTTGGGAAATGGGAAGTTAAGCTGCTCCCCTTCTGATTGGCCAAGAATCCGGGAAGGCGAGTTGAAATAACATATACAAGTAAAGCTAGCAAATGGAGTTATTTTAGAAAGACCTGAAAGATAACGATGATGATAATATTAATACTTACCTTACACTTCCACAGAAGTCTTAACGTAGCAAAATTGCTACAGTGGGATGCTTCCGGGTTATTTTTGAAGCATAATACATGGTACACCCTTGAGTGCATTCAATTGAGTTTTTAATGTATCCTTTCCACATTGATAGCCGGCACAGCAAAACGAAGCTTGAAGCATATTTTGTTGTTGTTTGCCACCAATACGTTGTGTACGATGGGGATGAGAAATCAAAACAGAATCTCCCCATCTCTTCCTCGCTCCCTTTTGTTCACCACCTTGGGTCAAAAGACAATTTCAGTGTTCTCTCCCCCCCCCCCGCCCTGCCTTAGTCCCAGCAGCCGGTGGAATATATTGGATTCATCGGGCGACATTCACAGTGCATGTCTGCTAAAACTCAGGCGCTTGTAATTTCAGGGGAAGTCATTTATTCTCCAGTGAGTCCTCTGTCAGAGCATTTGTGAAAGCTTTCAGAGAGGCGTCATTTAAACAGGGCATCCATCACTTGAAGCCGGGCTCCTTAGCCGAGTGAAGTTTTTTTTCACACTGCTGCGCCGCGGATGTAAACAAAGATAATGCATTTGATTTTTGTATCGATCACTCTGAGGGAGGCTAAAAGCATCGCAAGAGACAAAGGGGACTCTCAAAATCCAAACAGCCTGCCAGACTTAGTTTACTTCTGCTTCTATCAGGCATGGTCTGTGTCTCTCTCCCTCTCTGCCCGCTTCCAGAAACTTCCATCGGATTGTAACTGCCCACCCTCTCTGCTCACACTCTTTTGCGGTGATTTATGGCAGGTCGGTGTCCCGCGATTGCCTGATACCGCTTGACTGAACTAAACAGAGAAGAAACATTCTTTGTATGGGGTCGTCATGTCCTGGAAGAACACCATTGCTTGCTATTTCAGGAAGGAAGGTCAATCCATTTTTTTTTTTTTTTGAGAACACACACACATTTCTATTAGGTTTCAAAACCAACAACAAACAACAGATGTGTTAGAGAACTACTGGACATTGTGTTTGTGTGCGTCATCCAGCATATATAAAATAAAGTTTGTGGTAACTCTGTTGGCTTGGCGCTTTCCATTCGCTTGGATTTCCGGGAGCCTTTTTGTGGTACAATAAAGGTCGAAAATGGATTTATTTGGCAAGAAAAGGAACTCCTATAAATACGACTTCCAAATCAAGCTATATTAGGGATAGACAAATTTTTCTATTTCTGGTTCATGCCATTTTCAGATGTTTTAATCATAATTCTGTTTCATTATGTTTCCACATTAATCTGCTTTAAAAAATAATCTCAAAATACATATTTAAATGCATATTTTCTCTCAAAATACATATTTAAAAGTGCATTCTCTCTCAGTGGATATATCTGTAAAGGTGTATTTTGATCCATTTAAACAGCCAAAAACATTGAAACATTTGGAGAAGTGTGAAATCTGGTGGAAAGCTAAGTTCTCACTCACATATGAGTCTGACAAGCACAGAGCAAACAGTTGCCTATAGGAATATGCAAAGTCTGAATTCATCAAAGATCCATATATGATACACACAGTTATGTATGTATTTATAATTACATATTGCTTAATATAATGGAATCTCTAATACATCATGCCTTGGATTGAGAGCATAATTCGTTCCGGAAATGTGCTTGTAATCCAAAACACTCTTATATCAAAACGAAATTCCCCCAAAAAAATTTGTACAGAGATTTTTAATTTAAGCCGTGCTACAGTAGTTGTATTGCAAGACATCGCTTGTATATCAAGTAAAATAAATAAATAAATAAATATTTAAAAATTTGCTTGTCTTGCAAAACGCTCTCAAACCAAGTTACTTGCAATCCAAGGTATTACTGTATACAAAATACGATAAAAACCACAGGTAGAATAAATGTTTAATGCAATATAACAAACAGTTACAACTGCTTATAACAACTGTTACATAAAAGAAAGAATACCTTGTTATTTTATGGCACTTTTGGATGATGCTAGCACTTCCGATATATTATATTGTAACCTGTACAGCAACCCTGCAAGGTAGGCCAGTACTGTATACCCATTATGCAGGTGGGCGACTGATGGTGAGGAAGAAATCAATTTGCCTAAGGATACCCAGCCACCAAAACCTCCACCTTCTTCCTTTTAAATAACATGAGATGGCACAGCAGAACAAGAAGTGGCAAAGCACTCCAGCAAACACTCTCTCTACGGAAACACTTCTAGCACATCAGGAGGAAAGAACCCAGTGGTCCTTGGAAGCTGACGTTTCTCCAAGAGCTTCTGCAATGGTAAGTTGGCAATTTTTCTGTGGCTCAGGTTTTAATCTAAACCAAGAAAAAATTGACAGCTTCTGAAGCTCACCTCTTCTTCGAGGCAAGATTTATATAAGCCCCTCAAACCTGAGCCGGAGCATCGTGAACTTTGCTGACATCTCTATAAATAAGGAATCCCTGAGCTTTTGGGTTGGTGGGCACATTTGGAATTGTGGGAGCATGGCATGGCTGCTCTCACAAAATAGCTGCCATGAGGGGATTGCCCAGTCATAAAATGGCTGTCTTGGGGGTTGCCCAGTCATAAAATGGCTGTCTTGAGGGATTGCCCAGTCATAAAATGGCTGCCTTGGGGGTTGCCCAGTCATAAAATGGCTGCCTTGGGGGTTGCCCAGTCATAAAATGGCTGCCTTGGGGGTTGCCCAGTCATAAAATGGCTGCCTTGGGGGATTGCCCAGTCATAAAATGGCTGCCTTGGGGGATTGCCCAGTCATAAAATGGCTGCCTTGGGGGTTGCCCAGTCATAAAATGGCTGCTATGGTGGGCATGGCTAGTCATAAAACACTCATTCCCCAGAAGGCAGACTGGTGAGACTTAAAGAAAATAACTAGCCCTGGAACTTAAGTGAAAGGCAGAGGCGGGGTCTGAATTTTAAAAACAAAAACAAAACTGCTCTTTTGAACCCAAATAAAGATGGCACGGGAGGGTAGCAATTTGCTTTGCAGCATGCCAGCATTCCAGTTTAATATTATTTAATTTTTTTAAATCTTAAAATAAAAATCAGGAGGGGCAAGGAGTAGTGGTGGCCATGAACCTGGAGGCGGGGCTGCCTCTCTCCGCCGCCTCTCCTCTCCACAGCGGCGCTGCCGCCTCAGTCTTCTGAGCGGCGTGGAGCTGCCCTTGCCGGCACTTCCGGCAGGCTTAAACAGCCCTGTTGCCCTGGTTTCTCTGCAAAAAACGTAGCGCGGGGGTCCAGCGCGCTGGCGCAGGGTCCCGTCGCGTCAATTCCGGTGTGCCGGAAGTGACGCGACGGGACCTGTGTGGGCAGCGCGGGCAGCTCACCGCGGAGAGGTGAGTCGCCCGGGGAAAACGGTAAGTCCCCGCGAGCTTCCAGTGGGGCTGATTTTCGCCCGCTACGCCCATGCGAGGCGAGATGGTACACCCCTAGCAAGGAGCCTGGTGGGCATCACTTTGGAAACCCCAGTTATAAATATATTTAAAGCTATTCTTAAATAGCTTTAAAAACGTTAGGCTACTTGTACTTCTGTTCGGTGTGTTCTGCAATGATTCCTTGCCCGTTTTCATCCCCTCACTGCATTTCTGGATACCGTTTGCCTCAGGGGAAGCCCTCTTCTGTTTCTATGAGTACTGGGCTTAACCTTCAAAAGGCCACATTTTCGGCCTAATGGTGGTGGGTGGGGTAGTTAGCGGTGAACAGGGCCGGTGCAAGGCAGTTTGGTGCCCTAGGCAAGATCAGATATTTAGCGCCCCCCCTTCCCACTTGAGCCCTCCCTCCCTCCCTCCCTCCAGCCCTATAGCCCATTATGAAATAAATTTCCCTCCCTGGGAACTGCCGAGCCCCACATAAAAACTTTGTGGACTTTGAGACTTTTCCTTTGTGTTCACGCGGAAAGCAAAGAGGCAACATCAGCCGAGCTATGCCAGGAACTCCCAAGGGCCTTCTCCTACTCCATATATATGTAAAAGCCTGTCTCCTCCTGCGGGCAGCACAAGGGATATGAAAAAAGGATGTGAGAGAGGTGTGGTGGCGCTACCTGTGAGGAATAGAGACAAAAGGGCGTCTTGCAGCCTGTCCTACCTCGCAGGGTGGAGGTGAAGAGACACCGGTTTGACTCATACACCTTCTGGGTTGCAGGGTGGGGGGGAATGCATGTAGTAGAAACATAGCAAAGAGAGAGCCCGTGGATCATCTGGTTCAAATTTCTGCTTCCCCTCCTCTCTCTATCACTTTGTTGCAATATTTCTTTATCAGAATAATGTATATTATCCTGTCTTTCCGTTTACCAGCCTAGTGCTCAAGGCAGACAACAATATTCAAAGTACAGTAAAGGAAACATCAACAGCTCAGGGCACAATCCTACACACGTTGAGGCAGAAAAAAGCCCCGCAACTCCCAGCATTCCCCAGCCAGTATGGCAGGCTGTTGGAATGCTGGGAGTTGCGGGGCTTTTTTCTGCCTCAACGTGCGTAGGATTGCGCATGGCTGGCTGGGGAATGCTGGGAGTTGTAGGACTCCCCCCCCCCGTCCAAACACACGTAGGATTGCATCCTAAAAGCATTTAAAACCAAAACACAGAAACAGCATGGTAAATAATTAAAACATTGGAGCCCCAGCTAGCTTAAAATACCTTTCCCTCCCTCCCTGGTTGCTGGAAATAACTGCTTTCAGGGGATGTTGGGCTGAGGAACCTGAGGCGCGTGAAGGAGGTGCTTGCAGGTGCCTCCTTCCCGCCGCCCACCAGCCTCCCATCATTGGCCCCTGCCCACCTTCGCCTCCTCCAGCCTGTTGCCTTCTCTGCCTCTTTTGATGCTGGTTGTGAGGAGGAGCCTGCCTGAAGCTTCAGCGGCGCCAGCAGCAATAGCAGCAGCGGTGCCAGCAGCAGCTGCTGCTCCTGGTAACAGCGGCGGCGAGGCTTGGAGACCGAGCCCTGAGGTGGAGGAGAGAGGGAGGGGCGCGCTTCTTTCGCCTCCCCTTCCCCGCCACAGGACATGATTGGTAAAACAAACTTGGTAAAATTCGCATTTCCGATTTTAGCACTGTATTTTTTTTCAAGGCGTTTCTGGCACCCCCTTTAGCCCGGTGCCCTAGGCAGCTGCCTAGTTCGCCTAATGGTAGCACCGGCCCTGGCAGTGAAAGAGGTGATGAAATGAAACTGCTTCTCCTCTCTCAAATTTTCAGGGTCAAGTCTTTAATATTCAGGGGGGAAATTACTTAAACTTCTGTTGGTTTGACAGCCACCATTTTTTATTTCCCAGAATGCCCCATTCTGAGGAGCATTTTGGTGAAACAAATGGCAGCTGCAACAAAAAAATAGTGGTGCCTCCCACGGGGAAATTCACATTGGCAGTGGCCCAACCAAAGGAGATTGAAAGACCTGCAGATATTTTTCCTGCCTCCTCCAAAGTCCCCCCCATCGCCAAATGTGCCCCCATTTTGCAGGAAATGGAGCCATGCAATGGAACATTTTCCCCAGTCCTAGTTTCCATGTGAGTCACTAGACTGGGTATACATCCTCACTGGAAGCAATAAGCCTCCAGCAGTGGGGCTAGCATAGGCATAAGAGGCAGACTTCTCTGAAAGTAAATAATCCTGCAGTATCTATGCATTGGGAGTAATGGAAGAATCCAATTGCAAGCACTGCAAAGGCAGAGGAGACGTACCTATCTGCAGCAGAAGCTGAATGGAAGGAGGTATTTATTATGTATTATTATTCTATTTACACCCCACCTTTTTTCCTGCAAGGAACCCAAGGCAGCTTACATAATCCTCCTCCTCCTCTCCATTTTATCCTCACAACAACCCTGTGAGGTAGGTTAGGCTGAGAGTCAGCAACTGGCCCAAAGTCACCCAGTGAGTTTCATGGCCGAGCGGGGACTAGAACCCGGATCTCCCGAGTCCCAGTCCAGCACTCTCACCACTAGGCCACACTGGCTCTGGTAGGTGGTCAACAGCAGGCTGGTGGGTACTTTTGACCTTACAGGAGCCTTTCTTTGATTAATTTATTTTGCAGGGCACCCGCCCAGCAGTTCTCCTGTGACACGGTGACAGGGTTCGCACAGCACAATAAGCCATAGTGGCTTGTAAGCCAGGGGTGACTTGTTGTGTTGTCTGAACCTGGCCAGAGTGGCTTGTGCACCGTGCTGCTTGGTTCAGACAACACGACAAGGCACCCCTTGTGTTGTGTGAACATGAAAAGCCACGGTGGCTTATAAGCCATGTTTTTTTCCAATGTGGCTTGTTGTTGTGTCGTCTGAACCCGGCCAGAGTGGCTTGTGCGTGAGTAACAAACCATGCTGCTGGTTTCAGACAATGTGACAAGCCCCTCTGAAAGAAACATGGCTGATGAGCCACCATGGCTTATTGTGTCATGTGAACCCAGTCTCTGTCTGGGCATGACTAGTTAGGGATGTGTGAGGATTTTGTTCGAGGGGTTTAAAGCCGGCGAACTGGCCGGGCACAACCCCCTGAACTCCGCCCCGCTTACCTTCTTCCCCAGCTTGACTCACATTCTCCTGAGCTGAGCTGAGGAAGCGACTTCCAGGTTTCCAGCGAGCCACTATTTACTTAGAGAATGCCGTAAGATACGCCAAAAGTGGCCGCAATTTGCACAAGTTACACTGCTTTTGGCGAGAATACGGTCTGTGTAATGCAGTCTGAATGTAATCTGATCTGTGCGGTGGTAAAACTGGTAACCCCTCAGAATTTCTGAAGGGGAAATTAGGTGAGAGATGACCGGGGGGTCTGTGTACAGAATGTTAAAGGATATAAATGGAGCTGCACCCCTTTCCCAGTTCAGATCTGGGCTGCAGTGATATGGGAGGGGATTTTTAACTCTTCCCCCTTGTGCTGGTCCAAATGCCCACCCTCAAGCTGCTGTTTTGGAGAAGTGCACAGTCCGAAAGATTTCATAGATCGTAGAGTTGGAAGGAGCCTACGAGGCCATCGAGTCCAACCCCCTGCTCAATGCAGGAAACTACAGGAGGGGTCTCCCCCATCCAAGTCATAACCAGGCCTGACCCTGCTTAGCTTTCCACGCTCAGACAAGCTGAGCCAGCGTGAGCCACATGCAAGATAACTGTATTCCAATCTACACATTAGTCTGGAAACTGCAAATTAGGTTGGTCTGCTTTAAAGTGCAGACCAAATGAAATTCTGCACGATCCCTATCCATGGCTTGCTAGCAAACGGTATTTACCGCCGTGCTGCCTCTAAACATAAAGGTTTTGTTGAGCCATCATGACCACTGACAATTTGCTAGGCCTTAGCAGTCTTTTGAGCCTGACTTTGAGTCAGAATCCTTACAATCAAAGATTTCCCCTTGTTATCTCTTCTGTGTGTTCCCTGACAGCATCTAAGACAAGCGTCATTTGGTAAACATCAAAGACATTTCAGGTTTTGGAAATAATTGCACTCAGTTTCCCTCTCTTGTTTCTAGTGATGTGACTTTAGGGGAGAAACTCTGAGCTGCTAATAATTACCACTGTATTGAACCCAAGCTTTACCTGTGTATATCTTCTTCGCCCTTGTCTCCAGCAAGCCATTTCATTGGATCTTCCATCAGGTGTTGCAGGTTGGACTGACTGCAGAGTGAACTTGCCTAAATCTCACTCGTGCGGTATTTGTTCCACAGCTACAGTGTTGCAGATCACCGTGGAAGGCCTTTATATGTGCTGAAAGATTTAAATTAAAATAAAAATTGGCTCAGAATAAATTAACCTGTCAGATTATGTTGCACTGTCTGATATCCAGATCCTATTAAAATTCTACATTGTGCTCTAATCCAAAGTGCCCCTATGATGATGCAATGGTTAGATTAGTACAAGGCCCTATCCTGATAGGGATGGATGAATCTGTCAATTTTGGTTTCTCCCAGTTTTTGTTTTGTTTTTTCATTCTTCAGTTCGTCCCAAACTTTGTGATTTTTTTTAAAAAAAAAGTTTGCATGAACATCTGTAAGTATTTTTTGTGCACATTTATCCTAATACATGCATTTTAATGCATTTTTGTCTAACATACACATTTTGTAAGCAATTTTCTTAGGATGCTGCATTTTTGAACATTATTTTCACCAATATATACATTTTTGTGCACTTTCCCCATATGTGCTCATTTTTGTATGCATATTTTGATTGGAGAACACTGCAAAATTCAAAGGATCACTGAGTTTCAGAAAGCTTATTGGTTTGAAAGTGCAAAATTAGTTTAGTTTCCATGAAAATGAGAACTGAATGAATTTCTGAATCATCCCTAGCTATCTGTGGGCCTGCCTACGGAGAGTGTTCGGAAACTTGCAGTCAGTTCAGAATACAGCTGCGAGACTGTTGACTGGTAAAGACTGGAAGGAACATATCTTGCTAGTACCTAAAGAACTTCCCACGCTAACCATTTCTATTTCTCCAGGCACATTTCAAAAGTGTTTGGTTTGACCCATAAATGGTCTGCCACTAGAGTACCTGAAAGACCACCTTCTTCCATACGACCCTTCCCAATTGTGTGCCCCCACCTTCTGATGGCTACAAGGGACATGGTCACCTTATCTCATTTGTGGACCCATCCTTCACATCACCCTTCTTCTGGTGCCTACTCTGATTATTTTAAGCAACAGATAAAAACTTTACCTGGGCATTTGATTTAAAGGGACTGATTCATTGCTGTGGTGTGGGTGGTTTTTTTTTCTTAGAATCATAGAATCACAGAACTGGAAGTGGCCATTTAGGCCACTGTGTTCAACCTCCTGCTCAGTGCAGGAATCCGGTTTAAAGCATCCCTGACAAGATGGCTGTCCGGTGTTTGCTTGAAATACTTCCAGAGACAGAGTGCCCAGCACCTCCCTAGGGAGTTGGTTCCATTGTCCGACTGCCCTGACCGTTAGAATTTTTTTTCCTGATGTTCACCTAAATTGTTCACCTGCCTTCCTGTAACTTCAGCCCATTTATTTCATGTTGTTGCTCTTTTCTGTGTGACAACCCTTTAGGTACTTGAGAAATACTGTCATATCCCCACTCAGACGTCTCTTCTCAAGGCTAAGCATTCCCAGTTCTTTCAATCTTTCCTTGAAGGACTTCGTTTCTTGTCCCCGGTGCTATACTTTTTGTCTTCCTGTAGCGGCAAATGCTTTTGAATGTCATGTTGCTTTGTAATCTGTTGTATGCTACAGGTGGGGTTTAAATATTCAAATAATAATTTAAATGAGTAAATAAGAGTGCAGTCCTAAGGGGAATCCATTCATCCAATGCCCTGCTGAGAACAGCCATGCCATCATCCTTTGCAAAGATTTATTCTAGATTGGCCTTTGAGCCAGTCTAGCTGCCACATACTGCTGGGTGTGAGACTGGGCCCTCATAGGGATGTACAAAGATTTCATTCTTGTTCACCAGAGAACACTGAAAGCCAGTGTGGCATAATGGATAGAGTGTTGGATTGGGACTCTGGAGATCCGTGTTCTAATCCCCACTCTGCCATGAAGCTCTCTGGGTGACCTGGGCCAGTCACTGTCTCTCAGCCTAACCTACCTCACAGGGTTGTTGTGAGGATAAAATGGAGAGGAGGAGGAGGAGGAGGAGGAGGATTATGTAAGCTGCGTTGGGTTCCTTCCAGGAAAAAAAGGTTGGATATTAATATATAATGAATGGATAAATAAAATAAATAAATGCTGCAAACATGTCCATTCGCAACCCCAAATGCGAACACGAGCAGGAGCCCAATTCTCAGGACATTTCCACATTTTCCAGAACTTGTGCTTGCATTTGAAAGTGCACACTCCCAAAAATGCACACTTCCCCCCCATCACACACACACACAAAAAAAAATCAAAAAAATATATCTGCCTTTTCATGCTTTAGCCTATACAGGGAAAGTGAACATGTTGGGTGTGCACTATTAAAAATTTGCATTTTTTCCCAATTGAAAAAAAAATGCTCACATTCAAATGAGGTGACACGAGTTTCGAAGAGGAATTAGGAGAACCCCCATGAGCTCAAAGATCACATGTTTGCCCATCCCTACGCGAGAAGCCTTTAGGTCTGGCACATCCGTGGCCTCTCCTCTCTCCTCCCCGTCCCACCGACCAACACACTCCCTCCTTTCCTCTTTGTTCTCCTCCAGAGGTCAGCACTGGGAGGGTCTTGTGTGTGTGTGTGTGTGTGAGAGAGAGAGATTCACAATTGGATCTGCTTCTCTGAAGCTGGACCTGTCTCTGCCCTTGGAAGATGGGACCCACAGCATCCCTTGGGCCTCAGATGCTGTGTAGGGGCCATTGACTTGTTCTGTAAATACCTTTACATCTGAGACAAATTTGAACCCCCTCCCCCAATATTCAGTCATTCCATTCAAATTTTGAACATGAAATTTCGAAACCTCAATGCACGTTTGATTGTGATCCCGACCCTGCCCATCTTCAAATTGAGATTTGTTGAACCATCTAGGATGGTTCTATCGTATCAGGTCTTATAAGCTGTCAAATATCATTGCATGTCTATCTAATACTGCCAAATACTGCATACCTTTCCATGTTGAGTATCATATACATGCCAGCCATCTAATGCTCTCAAATACTAAATATGATTACATATGAACTGCATGACAGTATGGCAGTTTGTTTTTAGGGTGTGTGTTTTTTCCTTTGCTAGTTTGGGCACTTGTATTAGAATGATCGCCTGACAACGCTGGTGTCATGTCTCTGTCTCTGTCTCTGTCTCTGTCTCTCTTACTCCCCGCTCTTCAGCCAGAACATCAAGCACAGCTCACGGGTTTCTTTGTAAAGCTTTATTAAGCAAAAGCAGGGCAACTCGGGTGGTTGCAGAAAAGTGTTATGCAAAAGTAAAGAAAGTAATTCAAGACCCTTTATCCCGTTAATGGGAGGTCAGGAATGTTCAACAGTTGATTCTGCACTGAGGCGTTTCGCGCGTCCCCACCCTCAAACCAGAGAACCCACTCCGCCCCTAAGGCGGGTCAAAAGTCTTGTTAGCCAACCGTGCCGATCGACGAAGAGATGTCAGCTGTTCCTGCCTACGTAATCTATGCTGCTCTCGAGGATCTGTTACAGAGGCTGGCTTCCCACCCTCTTCCCTCAGGAGCTCTTCCTCCCCATCCCCTGGCTCTGCCTCCCCTGTTCCCAGAGATTCTTCCCCCGCTCCCCCTGCCTCTGGCTGCAACCTTGATGGCACAGCTGGGCCCTGGTTATCTTCAGAGAGTGGCACCGCTCCTGCCTCCTCTTCCCCCTCCCCCTCTGTTTCAGAGTCCATTCCCACGGGATCTGACCAGTGCTGTTTTGGATATTAGGGATTCAGAACTTGAGGGGCTAGGAGAGCTAACCCCGACAGCTGCAAATCACTAAATAAATAAATTCCTATCAAATATTGGAACTGATAATTTTGCCATCTGATAATAATGCCAAGAGAATTTCTGGTCAATTTCAAAATGTAGGAAGGGGGAAAAAACTACTTTAGCTTTAGGACCCTTAAATCCTTTCTGAGAACAACTGTATTCTTCCATCATTTTGTCTGGCAATCCGTAGTTCACCTTGACCAAGGGAGTGTTTTTAACAAGGCAGTCAGAAAAATCTTATTTATTGAAGGTTTTATAGGTAAAAATCCATCCCTATAAAATGCTTTGTTTACAAGTGTACCCTAGTAAGGTTCAAGGTAAAGAGGAACATGCTAACTTTCATTTAGAATTGGTCTGGCTTGCACTAATAATAATAAAAAAAGCTTGATGTGATTAGCTCATAGCGCTGAAAGAAATCCACATACAGTCATGCCTTGGATTGAGAGCATAATTCGTTCCGGAAACGTGCTTGTAATCCAAAACACTCTTATATCAAAACGAAATCCCCCCAAAAAAATTTGTACAGAGATTTTTACATTTAAGCTGTACTACAGTACTTGTATTGCAAGACGTCGCTTGTATATCAAGTCAAAAAATATATTAAATAAATATTTAAAAATTTGCTTGTCTTGCAAAACGCTCTCAAACCAAGTTACTTGCAATCCAAGGTATTACTGTACTTTGCAGGTCTATATTTCCTGGCTATAAGTTAAGAACTGAGACAAAGATGTTGTGGAAAGGAAAGGGTTTTTTATGCTAAGCAAAGTTTGAGATTCACAGCCTTACAGACCAACCATGCTTACTTGAAAGTCACTCCCACTGCATTCCGTAGGTTAATTATCCACTGTGAACTATTTCCTGCGAATCAATTTTATAGGATTGTTGAAGTTCAAGTGTTTGCCGGGGTGGGGAGAGAGAGAATGAACCAATAATTTTATCCAGTGATTCTTGGAGTGGTGATACGAAAAACATAATCATCACAACGGGGCCACAAACTCTACCTCTACCTTTGGGAACACGAACACCTGGGGCAAGTATCCAACAGGGCACAAGCACTAATGTAAATCATGTTGTGTTTGCATAAACTGCTCAAGCACAAGGCCAATAACATTAGCTGGCACACCAATTCCCACAATGACGGGCACAATCCTATCCAGATGATGGCCAGCCTCCGAACTCAGAGCTTGATGATCGTCCAATGCAGGGCGGGAACAGCAGCGGAGGTGATTGCGACGACACGGTCCCTGACACTTCAGGACCAGGCGCATAAACCCTTCTCAGGCTAAGTATCAGCACTTAAAAACCTGAGGGGAGGGTCAAATGAAACCTTTCCCCTATTACTAATGAGGGAAAAGATGAATATAGCCAGTGTGGCGTAGTGGTGAGAGTGTTGGACTGGGACTCGGGAGATCCGGGTTCTAGTCCCCGCTCGGCCATGAAACTCACTCACTGGGTGACTTTGGGCCAGTCACTGACTCTCAGCCTAACCTACCTCACAGGGTTGTTGTGAGGATAAAATGGAGAGGAGGATTATGTAAGTCGCCTTGGGTTCCTTGCAGGAAAAAAGGCGAGGTATAAATATAATAAATAAATAAATAAATACATACAGGTCATTAATGATCTGTTTTAAATTTATGATACAGTGAGTACAAAGCTGTGTGTGTAGATTTAAAAGTAATGCAGGTTAATAGCGCCAAGCTGACACGTAGGATTTGGGTAGCAAACAAAATATAAATAAGTTTATTTTAACTCTCAAAATCTTAGTTCCAGAAAATAACTTTAAACCTGCCTACACCAAACACTTTATAATTAACCTAAGTCCCTATAACTCCAAATACTCTTACTCCTCATACAATCACTGATTCCTCTTAAAACTCCGGACAAGACACAAATAACCCACCTAGCCTAACTCCCAAACTCTCTAACACTCCCAACACACTACAACCAACACTCTACTTCTTAACTCACTCAACTCCCCAACCGCCTAAACTAAACTCAGACACCACTCCAACACTCCTTATATACTCCTCCCCCCACCCTTTCCAAGACATCACGAACCACACCCACTCTGTTCAACATTCTAGACACACTAAACATACTAATGCAGACATACACCAGGGAACTGAATTGTGGGGTTACGCCACAGTCATCTTTCTTCACCTCCCTGCTGCTCCTGCTCTGCGTTTTCGCTAGATGGCCGTTTTCGGCCATCTAGCTGGGATGCTTCAAAGTTCAAAGGGGGAGGGGGAAGGAGGCTGCGGAGGACACAGGATACGTTGCATTCTGGCCTCTGCCGTCTCCTCCCCTCCCCGCCCACTGAAACGCCCCCTTTCCCCCCTCTCCGAGGTCAGATTCCGGACCTCGGAGAGGCAGCCGGTATGGTTCTTTCCACACCAGCTGCAAGGCGGGGAAGGAGGGGATTGGAGTGTGGATTCCCAGCACCAAGGTTGGTGCTCTGTCTCTGACCTTGGATCTGGGAATCTGAAGTATCCTCTGCTTCCCCAGACCCTGTTTAGGGGCCATAGGATCACTCCCTAACTTGGATAAGGTGCCAGGTATTTTAGAGCCCAGTCCAGCAGCTAATGAAGGGATGCGGGGGGGCCCCCCTCAGCTATATTGGTTCTGCTGATGACAATGGGGTTACGTCAACTTGAACTGTAAGTATTCTTTCTTAATTGGTTTATGGATCAGCCTGTTTTGGGTGAGATTGCACTCTGGGGGTGCTCTTAGATCTGGCTTTATCTTTGAAGGCCCAAGTAATCTCTGTGGCCTGAAGAACGTTTTTTCCAGCCGAGGTTGACGTGTGTGCCAACTGCAGCCCCTTCTGGACAGAGAAGGCCACAGTTATCCATGTACTCATGACACCCTGTTTAGTACAGAGGATTTGGACTTCCTCTGAAGACGGTTTGGAAGCTGCTGTTGATACAAAGTACAGCAGCTAAATCACAGACTGAGACTAGGTTTAGAGAACATATCTTGCCAGGCTTAATACAACTGCATTGGCTCCTAGCTGGTGGGCACAATTCAGAGTGCTTGTGTTATCCTTTGCAAGACTAAATGGCTTGGGATCTGGGTTCCTTAAGGACTGCCTTCTCCCATATCTGCCCATGTATTTAGACCTCCAAGGCCAGGAGAGAGGGCCTTTTTGGTGGTGGCCCCTGGCTAAGGAATTCTCTCCCCAGAGAGGTTTGCCAGGTGCCAGTTTAAAATATTTGACACCTTTTTGGTGCCAGTGAAAATCTTTTGATGTTATTTTCCAGGGCCTTTTAAATTTCTTTGATTTCATTTCTGTTAGTTTATGTTATGCAGCTTAATATCACTTTTAGGCTGCAATCCTGCACCCATTCACCTGGGAGTAAGCAACTGAATGCAATTGGACTTACTTACCAATAATTTTATCCAGTGATTCTTGGAGTGGTGATACGAAAAACATAATCATCACAACGGGGCCACAAACTTTACCTCTACCTTTGGGAACACGGACACCTAATATATAGACACATATATTAGATTTGCACTGTCAGTGTTTTTTGCCTTTTTGATTAGTGATATGATTCTAAACTGTGTTTTTGTTGGCTCACAGAATCCTTTTTGGATTGAGGATTGGGATCCGTAAGTAAATGGTTCACAGACAATGTCATTATTTATTTAGCCATTCCTGACCACCAATATTCATGGAATAGGGTTGAATCCAAAGGACCACAAGGGGAAGGAAAAGAGCTGCCAGCACTGATCTGTAAATGCTTGAGATATTGAGCAGGTTTTCTATTGATAAATGCTTGTTGCTGTGGAGCAACAACAGGGGGTGGCCATCTTACTTTCATGCCCTCCTGGTGGGCTTCCTAGGTGCATCTAGCTGACCATTGCAGGAAGCATAATGTTGTCCTAGGTATTTATTGATTTATTTATTTCATTTCTATACCACCCCACAGCCGAAGCTCTCTGGGCGGTTCACAACAGTACATACAATAAAATCAAGATAAAACCAACAATAAAAACAGCATTGTAATTAAAAAAATTAAAACCAAAATTAAGAACGCAGTTTAAAATGTGCAATAGTAAAGGTTAATACAACTAAGTCTACAGGTCACCCCCCGCCCCCTCTCATGTGCTATTTTGAACAGATTAAATATTGAATGCCTTGGCATAGAGGGAAGTCTTAACCTGGCACCAAAAAGATAGTAAGGTTGGCGCCAGGCGGGCCTCAGTGGGGAGCATATTCCATAATTGGGGGGCTACCACTGAAAAGGCCCTCCTCCTTGTTGCCACCAACCTAGCCCCTTGGAGGTGGCAATCGGAGGAGGGCCCCAGATGTTGAGCATAGTGTCTGGGTAGATTACGGTTGGGAAGGACGTTCCGTCAGGTATTGTGGTCCTAAGCCATGTAGGGCTTTATAGGTTAGAACCAGCACCTTGTGATCCAGCAGGGCTCTTTTTATGATCTTAGTTGCCAGCTCATGTTTAACCAGAAGACCATCATGGGTTCATTCTAACATTTCTCATGGAACACTCCAACAGTGGAGTGGACTAAAGAAGACATTTTGTGAGCAGAGGACAATCTCCTCATATGGACGGGCACCTTCAGATCCTCATCCAACGGACAGACAAATGAGAACTATTCATTGTTATGCAAGTTACCTGGGAAGCCTTGTAACGGTTTGATTGCTACAATGACCTATGCATAGCAATGGACAACTCTGTCAATTTTGGTTTCTCTGAGATTCCTATTCTTCAAATATTTAGTTTGGTTCATCCGCAACTGTGAGAATTTATTTTTTTTAAAAAAATTTTGCATGAGAAGACATATGCATTTTTATGCAGGTTTCTCCTAATACAGGCAGTTTTGTGTGCAACTTTCCCTAATATTCACATTTTTCCAAGCAAGTTGCCTAATATAATGCACTTTTGGTGTTTTCACTAACAGATTCATTTTTGTATGAATTTTTTTGAGAACTCTATTGCAACATTTGGAGAAGTGCACCCTTTGAAGGATAACTGAGTTTCGGTTTGCATAATGGTTTGAATGTGCAAAATTAGGTAACAAACCTAACCAGTTTCTTCCCCCATCCGTACGGAAGTGGAGCATGAAATGGCTTTCCAGCTTTTGTGTAAGATTAAACATTCCTCATTCTTTGCTTTGTCTCTCCCATTGCCCACTCCTAGGACTATTTGACACCAAAAAAGGAATGAGCAAATTATGTGCTCCTTTGGGAAAGAAAACATTTAATGCAGATGGTAAATTACTTTCCTTTTCAGAGTGAGCGTTTAATTAAATTACAGTGTTTCAGTACTGAAATATTAAAAAGAAGAAGAAAAAAACTGTAGCTGAATTTTATCATCTCTAAAATGGAAAAAAAAAAAAAGACCAGAAGTTCTGTTTTGCAGTATGATTATCTCTGAAGTCCCTGCTAGCTTTTGTGCCTTTTCTTAATGGGTAGAGCTGCCTCATCCTGTCAATCAAGATCTGTCAGTGTGATATTTATAATGTCTGTGTTATTATTCACAAGATCCTTTTCAAAGTCAAGTAGACCCCAATGTGCAGTTATATAACAATTGTAGTCCTGTAACGAGGCATCCTTTTGTATTCTAACTAGGGACGGGATATAGTTGTGGCAAAGCTGGTTTGGCTAGCGATTAGAGATACTTCCATAGTTTGAATTTGAGAAGCTTGGAAATGAATTTATCCAGCTTGTAATGCCTAAATGTAATCTGAGGTGAGCCCCATTGCTCCAGAAATGTTCTCCTTATAATTTAGTTCAAGAGTATTATGAGTGTCTGCTCCAATCCTGTGCATGCACACCACACATTCCAACATCCTCAACGGCAGCTACTGCTAGAATGACTAGAGTAACTAGGACTTAAGGACAAAAGAAGAGCAGTGCTGGATCAGGCCAAGCTCCATCTAGTCCAACAATCTGTTCACACAGTGGCCAACCAGCTGCCTGTGGGAAACCCACAATAGGACATGAGTGCAAGAGCAATCTCATACTCGTGTTCCTTTGCAACTGGTGTACATAGGCATTCTTCTGCCTCTGATACTGGAGGGAGCATATAGCCATCAGGACTAGTAGCATTGATAACTGTATCCTCCATGAATTTGCATAATCCACTTTTAAAGCCATCCAAATTGGTGGCCAACAGTACATCTTGTGGTAGCAAATTCCATAGTTTAACGATGCACTCTGTGAAGAAGCATTTGCTTTTATCTGTTATGAATCTCCCACCAATCAGCTTCATAGGATGATCTCGGGTTCTAGTATTACAAGAGGCAGAAAAAATGTCTCCCTGTCCACTTTCTCCACACACATCATTTTGTACACCTCTATCATGTCTCCCCTTATTTGCCTTTTTCATAAGCTAAACAGCCCCAGATGTTGTAACCTTTCCTCATAGGGGAGTTGCTCCAGCCCTTTGATCATTTTAGGACACAGTCCTATATAGGATTGTGCTCTTATTTTGCCCTTTTCTGCACTTTTTCCAACTCTACAATACCCTTTTTGAGGTGAGATGACTAGAACTGTACATAGTATTCAAGTGTGGTCGTAGATTTATATGGGGTCAGCATGATATTTATTTGTTTGTTTGTTATATTTATATCCCACCTTTTTTCCTGCGAGGAACCCAAGGCAGCTTACATAATCCTCCTCGTCCTCCTCTCCATTTTATCCTCACAACAACCCTGTGAGGTAGGTTAGGCTGAGAGTCAGTGACTGGCCCAAAGTCACCCAGCGAGCTTCAGGGCTGAATGGGGACTAGAACCCGGATCTCCTGAGTCCCAGTCCAACACTCTAACTGCTATGCCACACTGGCTCTCAAAAGGGAGAAAGGTATGACAGCTTTATCTTTGTTTCATTTCCTAATTATGGCCAATGTGGAATTTGCCTATTTCACAGCAGCCACACTCTGAGTTGACATTCCTTGAGCTGTGTCTACCACAACCCCAAGATCTCTTCTCTTGGTCAGTTATGCTAGCTCAAATCCAATCAATATCAGCTGGTATTTTTTTTGCCTCGACCGGCATCACTTTGCACTTGCTTACATTGAACTGCATTTGCTATTTTGTTGTCTATTCTCCCAGTTTGGAAAGATAATTTTGGACCTCTTCACAATACTTTTTTGTTTTAACCACCCTAGATAATTTGGTGCCATCAGAAAACTTGACCACCTCACTATTAACTCCTAATTCCTGATCATTTATGAACAAGTTGAAAAGCAGTGGCCCCATTACGGATCCTTGTGGGATCCCAGTGTCTTCACAAAAATGCTCCCCACCAAATAAAAGAGGCAGGAAAAATGACCACCTCTTTTGCGGGGGCAAATGATGTTGATGAAATTTAGGGTTGAGTATGGCACAGTCCTACTTAAATTTCCATGTGGATATTTTTTTAAAAAATGCTGATCTATGCAGACACAGGAGAGAGCAGACTTAAAGGTGAAGACATGCAAAACTGACATGGACTGGAAATAAACTGATTCATCTATCCCCATATCCAGGCTTTTGGGGTCTCAACATTTCCCTATATGAACTGAAAGCCAGTGTGGCATAGTGGTTAGAGTGTTGGACTGGAACTCAGGAGATCTGGGTTCTAGTCCCCACTCGGCCATGAAGCTCACTGGGTGACTTTGGGCCAGTCACTGACTCTCAGCCTCACCTACCTCACAGGGTTGTTGTGAGGTTATAATGGAGAAGAGGAGGAGGACCATGTAAGCTGCCTTGGGTTCCTTGCAAGAGGAAAAAAGGCATGATATAAATGTAATGATGATGATGATGATGATGATGATGGCGATCACTCGTGACCGAGTAAGATTGTCTTCCAGGATAAAATTACAAAAAGAAAATTATAAAAAGAGGAAATTCTAAAAAAATTGTGTAGACTCTAGCGATGGGTCCGTACCCATGGGTCGATGGCTTACTCGAGAGCCAGTGTGGCGTAGTGGTTAGAGTGTTGGACTGGGACTCAGGAGATCTGGGTTCTAGTCCCCGCTCGGTCATGAAACTCACTGGGTGACTTTGAGCCAGTCACTGACTCTCAGCCTAACCTACCTCACAGGGTTGTTGTGAGGATAAAATGGAGAGGAGGAGGATTATTTTGTAAGCCGCCTTGGGTTCCTTTCAGGAAAAAAGGCGGGGTATAAATATAATAAATAAATAAGTGACTGTGGAGGCCAATTCTAGATCCACACAGCTTCCCACAGTGAGGACACAGGTTACCAGATGGAAGATGGTCCTGTAAAGGATTCGTGTGACGTGCTTTTCGCTTAGCACGTTTCTCCCTTTCACCTTGCACTCGGGCTTCTTCAAAGTCCATAGGACCTTTGTGAAAGGCCGACCTCCAGTTAGATCGTACATGGGCCAGAGTTTCCCAGTTTTCGACGTTTATATTGCATTTTTTTAGATTAGCCTTAAGAACATCTTTAAACCTCTTATACTGACCGCCAATATTCCGCTTTCCATCCTTGAGTTGGGAATAAAGTAATTGCTTTGGGAGACTGGCAGTCAAGCCTTTGAAGAACATGACCAGTCCATTGAAGTTGGCGTCGAAGGATCATTTTTTCAACGCTAGTAGTCTTTGCTTCTTCCAGTACACTGACATTTGTTCGCCTATCTTCCCAAGTAATTCGCAGGATTTTCTGGAGGCAACTGTTGATGAAATCTTTCAAGGAGGTGGAAGTGACGTTTATAGATAGTCCATGTTTCACAGGCATACAATAATGATGATGATGATGATGATGATGATGATGATGATGATGATGGACACTATAAAACAGGGGTGCAGGACAATACTGGGTGAGTGCATTGGGTCTACATTTCCCCCACCAGGCTATCTGCATGATGGATGACTTCAGCAGAGAAAGGAACTTCTCTAGTGCTAGGAGGAGCCAGAGCAGGCTATGGGTGGAGTCAGAGCCACCAATGGACAACGTTTGAACTGTGTCAAGAGAGCTACATGTGACCCTTCATTCGTAGATTCCCAACTCCTGCCCCAGAGGAAGTGTATGTATGTGGAGGGGCGGAACCCTCTCCTGATCAAAATTGGCCACATCTGGCACATGAGAAGAGCAAACACAACATACCATCTTCATATGTATGCAATTCTTCCTTTGACCCAGTGAGTGAGGGTCTCTGTTTCCTCCTCAACCTTATTAGAATGGCTCTTCTACCTCTTAACAGTTAACAGTATTTAATGAAAGAAAGAAAAAAGATCCAGTGTAAATAGGCAATTGATGTCCATGAACCATAAGAAAGGGGGGAAAATAGGAACAAATGGTTCATAATTAATTCAGAAGTAATTGCAGCAGGCAAGCAAAACAGAAGCAAGCAGGGACAGTATCAGAAGAATATAATCTCTCCTGGAATGCTTTGGAACAAATCCTACCAGACGGCAACTGATAAAAGTTATCACATGGTTGGATTTTGTGTGTGTGAGAGAGTCCTTCTAATTGTATAATTAGCATGTGTATCTACTTTCTATGAATATTATGCATGTGTTTAGCATTCAAAAGACCTGTTAAAATGAGAAAGGGTCAATTGCTTCTATTAGTTCTGCTGAGGGACCTGCATTTGTAGTCTAATTAGTGATGTGACAATGATGTTCATCCTGGGTTTTTTTTTTTATTTGTGTGTGTGTGTGTGTGTGTGTGTGTGTGTTTTAAATACAGTCCTCAACTTCCTTTTGTTTTCCTTCTTTATATGTCATTTGGCTATTTCTAATAGTTTGTCTTGCAACAAAATCCCACAAACAAAGCAGATCATGGTGGGAAGTGTTGTTTTTGTTTTGGACATCATGAAAGGACCACTGTGTCTGGGTATTAATATCCCTTCTATGGAAGCCACCACCTTTGTAGTGGTGGCACCACGTTTATTTATTTATAAACATATTTTAATTCGACCCAAGGCAGTTTGTAAGCCCATACATACATTTTAATACAATAAAAACAGAGCAACAGCAACTTTAGAAATAATCACTTCAAAAAACGACATCAAAAAGGAAATATAAATCACCATTTAAACAAACACTTGGTAGAATGAAGATGTCTTGGCTGCCTACCTAAAAACTATTGAAGATGGGGCCAGTCAAACCTCCCTTGGGAGAGAATTCCACAACCATAGTGCTGCCACTGAATAAGCTCTGTTTTGTAGCACTGCCAAGCATGCATCCCTTGGTGGGATAATACAAGGCAGGGCTTTTGATGATGACTCTAACCCAGTGTTCTCCAACCTTGGGTTCACAGATGTTAGTTGGTTGGGGCATGCTGGGAGTTGTAGGCCAAAAACATCTGGGGACCCAAGGTTGGAGAACACTGCTCTAACCGACGGGCAAGTTCTTACTTGGATGACTCCAACCAATGGGCAAGGAGGAGGTGGTCCTTTAGATATCCTGGCCCCAAGCCATTTAAGGCTTTATGGGTAATAACTAGAGATGGGCAAATCTGTCAATTTTGCTTTCTCATTAGAAGTTTTAAAATTTAAAGTTCTTTCTCTCCCAAATATGCATTTGGCTAATTATGGTAAATTCTTATAAAAGTAATCTGAAATGAGATTCTCAGCCAGCTGCACCAACCAAATTTAATAGGTACAGCTATTTCCAGCATGGAGAAGATCGTGTTGTACCTTCCTGCCATGTAGCTGTTAAAGATGAGGAGCTTGTCAGGAAGAAAGAGACGGCAACCCTAATTCAGCACCACAAAGAGGGTTGAATCCCGAGGAATTCAAAGCCAGACTTTTAAGAGCTACACACTCGAAGTCCTCGGCCAGGATGGCCGAACCTGTTTTGGTTTCCCACACATTCAGTTTTTAAAATCTCAAGTCCTGTTTGTCCTAAATATGGAAAATTTGGTGAAATTTGTAAATTCTTATCAAAACTGAAGTCAAACAAAATTCTCACCTATCCCATGTAATAGCCAGCACCTTGAATTGGGCCTGGAAACACAGAGTAAGCCAGTGCAGATGGAACACCCATCAGTGTAAAATGACACGAGAACCAAGCACTAGAAAGCATTCTGGTCACTGCGTTTTTGCACTTTCCAGACATTCTTTGAGGGCAGCCCCAGGTAGAGCACATTTCAGTAATCTAATCTGGAGATGACTGAGGTATGTGTAAATGTGGCCAGATCTTCCTTCTCTATGGAGTGGCACAAGTGGCGCACCAGCCAAAGGCATTCCTAGCCACAGCAGCCACATGGATATCCAAGTGGGCTCAAGTTACAGGAACCCAGATTCCGCCTAAACATCAGGAAAAATTTCCTGACTGTTAGAGCAATAAGACAATGGAACCAACTACCTTGGGAGGTGGTGGGCTCTCCCACTCTGGAGGCATTCAAGGTGCGGCTGGACAGACATCTGTCAGGGATGCTTTGACCTGGATTCCTGCATTGAGCAGGGGGTTGGACTTGATTGCCTTATAGGCCCCTTCCAACTCTACTTTTCTATGATCCTATGATTCTAAGTGCAATACTGTTCCAGGAGCACTCCCAAGGTGCAAAGCTGGTCCTTCAGAAGAAGTACAGTCCCATCCACTGCTGAATCAGTTTGTCTACTCACCACCAGTACTTCTGTCTTATCTGTATTCTTAGCATGTTGACCCACAGCCAATCCACCATTGCCCCAAACACTGATTCAAGACTTCTGCAGCTTCCTTGACATTAGGTGAAAAGAAAAACGAGTTGGGTGTCATCAGCATATTGCTTACATCCAACCCGCCAAACCCAGATAATTTATGGATTGCCATCCATAGGAACATAGGAAGCTGCCTTATACCCAAGAAGACCCTTGGTCCATCTAGCCCAGTATTGTCAACAACAACACTGACTGGCTGCAGCTCTCCAGGGTTTCAGACATGAGTCTTTCCCAGACTTAACTGGAGGTGCCGGTGATTGAACATGGGAGCTTCTGTATGCAAAGCATGGGCTCAACCATGGAGCTATGGCCCTTCCACCAGAGAGGTCTACATGACATGTCTGTTGATAAGATAACAACAGATATCCACACAGTATTTGGCCCAGAGAACCTCTGTTATTGGGCAGATTAAAAATATCATAGAATCATAGAATCATAGAAAAGTAGAGTTGGAAGGGGCCTACAAGGCCATCGAGTCCAACCCCCTGCTCAATGCAGGAATCTAGGTCAAAGCATCTCTGACAGATGTCTGTCCAGCTGCACCTTGAATGCCTCCAGAGTGGGAGAGCCCACAACCTCCCTAGGTAGTTGATTCCATTGTCTTATTGCTCTGACAGTCAGGAAATTTTTCCTGATGTTTAGGTGGAATCTAGGTTCCTGTAACTTGAGCCCATTATTCCGTGTCCTGCAAACTGGGATGACCGAGAAGAGATCTTTGCCCTCCTCTGTGTGACATCCCTTCAAATACTGGAAGAGTGCGATCATATCTCCCCTCAGTCTCCTCTTCTGAAGGCTAAACATGCCCAGTTCTTTCAGTGTCTCCTCATAGGGCCTTGTTTCCAGTCCCTTTATCATCCTTGTTGCCCTCCTCTGAACCCTCTCCAGTTTGTCTATGTCCTTCTTAAAGTGTGGTGCCCAGAACTGGACGCAGTACTCAAGATGAGGCCTAACCAGTGCCGAGTAAAGGGGAATTATCACTTCCCGCGATTTGGAAGCTATACTTCTATTAATACAGCCCAAAATTGCATTTGCCTTCTTTGCAGCCACATCGCATTGCTGGCTCATATTCAGTTTGTGATCTACCACAATTCCAAGATCCTTCTCACTTGTAGTATTGTTGAGCCAAGTGTCCCCCATTCTGTAACTCTGCATTTGGTTTCCTCTCCCTAGGTGCAGCACTTGGCATTTATCCCTATTAAATTTCATTCTGTTGTTTTCGGCCCAGCGCTCCAGCCTATCGAGGTCACTTTGGATTTTGTTTCTGTCTTCCAGAGTATTAGCTGTTCCACCCAACTTTGTGTCATCTGCAAATTTGATAAGCATTCCCTGTACCTCCTCATCCAAGTCATTAATAAAAATGTTGAAGAGCACCGGGCCCAGGACCGAGCCCTGTGGTACCCCGCTCGTTACCTCTCCCCAGTTTGAGAAGGAACCATTGATAAGCACTCTTTGAGTCCGATTCTTTAGCCAATTGTGGATCCACCTGATAGTTGTTCCATCTAGCCCACTCTTAGCTAGCTTACTAATCAGGATATCATGAGGCACTTTGTCGAAAGCTTTGCTGAAGTCCAGGTATATAATGTCCACAGCATTCCCACAGTCCACAAGGGAGGTTACCCGATCAAAAAATGAGATCAGATTAGTCTGACAGGATTTGTTCTTGACAAATCCATGCTGGCTTCTAGTAATCACTGCATTGTTTTCAAGGTGCTTGCAGACTGACTTCTTTATAATCTGCTCAAAAATCTTCCCGGGGATTGATGTCAGACTGACTGGCCTATAGTTCCCAGGTTCCTCCTTCTTGCCCTTTTTGAAGATGGGAACAACATTTGCCCTCCTCCAGTCGTCTGGCACTTCACCTGTCCTCCATGATTTCTCAAAGATAATAGACAGTGGTTCTGAGAGTTCTTCTGCCAGTTCCTTTATTACTCTAGGATGCAGCTCATCAGGCCCTGGAGATTTAAACTCGTTCAGAGTAATCAGGTGCTCCTTGACCATTTGCCTATCAATCTCAAGCTGCAATTCTGCCCCTTCAGTCTGCACTTCAGGTTTGCCAAGGGGGTCATAGACCCTCTTTTGGGAGAAGACCGAGCCGAAGTAGGAATTGAACACTTCTGCCTTTTCTTTGTCTTCTGTTATCAATTTGCCATCCTCATTGCGTAGTTGAACCACCAGTTCTTTCTTCTGTCTTTTACTGTGCATGTATCTGAAGAAAGCTTTTTTGTTGCTTTTAGCATTCCTCGCTAACCTTAGCTCATTCTCAGCTTTAGCCTTCCTGACACTATTCCTGCAGTTCTGTGCTACCTGCCTGTACTCTTCCCCTGTAGCCTGTCCTTCCTTCCACTTCCTATACGTGTCCTTTTTTGTTTTCAGGTCATCTTTGAGTTTATTGTGAAGCCACATTGGCTTCTTCTGTTGCCCTCTGCCTTTTTTCCTTGTGGGAATTGTTTGCAATTGTGCCTTTAAAATTTCCTTTTTTAAAAACTCCCACCCCTCCTGGGCTCCCTTTCTCGTGAGAGTCACATGCCATGGGATCTTACTAATCATTGTTCTGAGTTTGTTAAAATTGGCTTTCCTAAAATCCAGGGTACGTGTTTGGCTACACTCAGCTTTTGCTTCTGTTAGAATCAAGAACTCAAGTATAACATGGTCACTTTCCCCCAGAGTTCCCGAAACTGCCACTTTATCCACTAACTCGTCTCTGTTGGTTAGAATCAGGTCAAGGATAGCCGATCCTCTAGTTCCTTCCTCCACTTTCTGTAGGAGGAAGTTATCAGCAGCACAGCTCAGGAATTTCTTGGAGGGGCCATGTTTGGCTGAATAAGTCTCCCAACAGATATCAGGGAAATTGAAGTCCCCCATTACTACCACATCGTGCCTCCTTGAAACAATGGCAATTTGCTTTTCAAAAGTTCCATCCTCGTCTTCTCCTTGATTGGGTGGTCGGTAGTAGACTCCAACCGCCATGTTCGTTTTATTCTTTGCCCCCTTTATTTTAACCCAGATGCTCTCAATGGGGCTGCCAAGCTCCTCTTCCTGTATCTCTGTGCAGAGATACGTATTTTTAACATACAGTGCAACTCCACCTCCCTTTCTGTTGCTTCTGTTCCTTTTGAACAAGTTATACCCTTCAATTGCTGTATTCCAGTCATGGGAGTCATCCCACCAGGTTTCAGTTATCCCTATCAAGTCGTACTTGCCCTCATGTATCAAGAGTTCAAGTTCGTCTTGTTTATTGCCCATACTCCGGGCATTAGTATAGAGACATTGAAGACTATGTGCTTTATAGTCCGACTTTCCCCCTACATTTTGTGGTAGACTATCAATGGGCACCGCTGGAGCTGTTCTCTCCATTGTGGCATAGAGGCCTTCTTCCATTGGTACCCCCGAGTTTATGTCTCCCTCCCCTGTTGGATTCAGTTTAAAGCCCTCCTGATTAAGTTCCTCATGCTGTGGCCAAACACATTCTTCCCAGTCCTTGTGAGGTGCAACCCATCCTTTGCCAGCAGTCCATCTTCCAGGAAGCGTAGCCCGTGGTCCCAGAATCCAAATCCCTCACGTCGGCTCCACCTTCGTAGCCAGTCATTCACTCGGAGTATTTTTCTTTCCCTTTCTATGCCTCTTCCAAGTACTGGAAGGATGGATGAGAAAACTATCTGGGCCCCGAAGTTCTTGAGTTCCCTTCCCAGCTCTTCAAAGTCTGCCGTGATTTCTTTGTAACTCCGCTTGGCAGTATCATTTGTACCCACGTGGAAGAGAAGAAAGGGGTATGTGTCGGTGGGCTGCATGAGCCTCGGCAGCTGCTCTGTCACATCCTTAATCCGTGCCCCAGGGAGACAGCACACCTGGCGAGTCCATGGGTCTTCGCGACATACTTTGGCTTCGATCCCCCGCAGGATACATAATGCAAATAATAGTAATAATAATAATATAGACTAAAGGTAGGATGTGTGTGCATCTCATCCAGGGGTGGAAGTCCAGCAAACTCACCGGGCTTGACACCCCCCCCCCCCGAACTCCACTCAACCTACCAACTTCCCTGGCTCAACTCACGCTCTCCTGAGCCTAGCCGGGGAAGCGACTTCTGGATTCCCGGAGGAGCACTTTTTACGTAGAAAATGGCATAAGATATGTTAAAAACGGGCACAGGTTCTGCAAATCGCAGCCGCTTTTAATGTATCTTATGCCATTTTCTACATAAAACATGCTCCTCCGGGAACGTGGAAGTCTGGCGAGCAGCTCTGCCGGCGTTCGCGTTTGGCCTGGCTTGGCGGGCGCAGCGGCAGCACTCGCCAAGCGCCCAGTGAGTCAGGTGGTGGGTGGATTGCCCACCACTAACTACAGGTTAAGACCTTTTTATTTCTCTTGAGCTTTTTAAGAAATTCGGAGGCAAGTGGTAATTCTTGTTGCTTACATGCTGCTTTCCCCCGTTGTTTTATTCGCTATGGAAATGGCCATTTCATTCTTGTCCTTTATTACTGTTTCACAGAGTGATCCTATGGCCCCTAGACAGCATCTAGGATCATTCGGATTTCCAGATCCGAGACAGGAAAAAAGCTCCGACCCTGGAGCTGCGGAGCTGCCCCGTCGCAGCTGGCGCAGAAAGAGCCACGTCGGCTGCATCTCCAAGGTTGTAAGAGTGACTTCAGAGAAGGAGTGAAGTGGGCAGGGAGCGGGCCGGGGAGGGAAGGAGACTGGATCTGCCCGGATAAGACAGCCCCCAGCTTCCTTCCCTCCCCGTCCGAAGCGCATCAGCTAGACGGCTGAAATTGGCTGTCTAGCTGATTTGCAGGGTGGGAGGAGCGATCTTTGCCTCCATGGTCCTCCCACACTACATAGGGTAATCCCGTAATCCTCTGAGTTCAGTGGGTTACAGGCCGCCCCGTTGGATTGCGCCCTAAGCTGTTCTTTTTATCATTTGCTGCTGTTTTAAGAAGTTGCTGCTGTTATTTGTTAAGGAATGTTGTATATTAAATATGATGGTGGTGGTGGCGTTGTATTATTTTTTATTTTTTTAAAAAGAATGCCTGTCATACTGCTTTGGCAACATTAAAATTTAAAAGTGGGCCACATACTTTGGCAATGAAACTTTAAAAAATATATATACATGAATACAACAAACTAGATATATGTTCAAGATACCACACATCAGCTTGAACATATCCCTCATGTAAAAGAGACTAGAGCTGAGCTGAAACGCCTCGGAAATCAATTTTCTGAAAAACGTTGGATATTTCCCCCCCCTTTTTTCACACCTCCCTCAAGAAAAAGGTCTCCTTCAGGAATTATCTTTAATATTCTCCACCATTTGCTTGTGGCAGCTGCCATTTTCCTCTGTCCCCCCCCACCCCAATGCTAAGTCCAGGGCATTGTGGGGGATACAGAATGGTGGCCAGGCTGCCAACACAGCTGCGACTGTTGCCCTTTCCAGCTACAGCAAAACAAACCCCAATCCTTGGAGGGTGGGGGGAGAAAGAAGCTGTGGTCCTGTCAACGCTAATGGCGAAATCCACCCCTGAGAAATTGTCAGAAAACTTCAACTCCCTCTGGAGAAATTCCATGAAATGGTTCCCCCGCACCACAAATTCTCTGCCTGCAAATAGGATGTCCAGAAGAGACTGAGAGCCTGACTGTTACCTTTTCTGCTGTGAGCCTCAAGCCACACCAGAACAGGATGTAATAAGCATACGAAGCTGCCTTATATTAAGAACAGCGAACACCGTCTCTCGTGTTCATTATTCTTTTTTTTAAAAAAATACTGATTTGGTCCAAACTATAGTGCTTAGTAGTTCTCATTGAGGGGGGATAAACCTATGATTGGGTTGTACCACTTTGCATTTCAGGTGGGGGGGGGTTCAGCATGCTTGAATGCTCCATGCAATCAGTCAGTCAGTCAGTCAGTCAATCAGTATAAATCACTGCACATAGATAACTAGCATGTCAGGGAGATGACTAGGCTAGAACCTTTCTGCAGGATATCCTAGTTTTCTGTGTGGAAGGAATTTTTGTATGGAGAATCATGCAACCAGGTGAGCACCACTTGCAGTCTGAAATGGTACAGCCCAAACATAGGTTTACTACTTCAGTAAGAACCACCAGGCCCTAGGTCTTTGCGTTTCTCTAGGGGCAAAAGCTTTCTTCAGCAATGCAAATCTCACCCCATAAAGCTAAGCAAAATAATAGTAAGGTAAATTTTGTCTGACTCAAAGGAAGTGTCTGTTGGAAAGTTTCAAAAGTAGAAAACAAAAGGAGGAAGTATTGGTTGATGTAATATTTATAATTCAAATCACTGATGTTGTGCTGAATGATCAAAGGAAATATATTTGCCACTAGGATGCTGGGCACAGACATTGTTTGTGGTTGAAAGCAGGTAGAGTGAAATATATGAATCCGGAATACAATTTTCATACATTAGAAGCACTGCCTTGCTCTGATTCTGCTCAAAAGGAAAATATTCATCTGAAGGCCCAAAAGGAGAACTTCACAAGGAATCACTCTCTCTCAGAAAACAATAGATAAGGTACTGTGTTCTTGCCTTCAGTGTCAATCCTGCAGTGACATAACAAGCATTAGTTTCAGCTTCTTAAATATTGTAATTAT
This sequence comes from Shinisaurus crocodilurus, assembly GCA_021292165.1. Taxonomy (NCBI): domain Eukaryota; kingdom Metazoa; phylum Chordata; class Lepidosauria; order Squamata; family Shinisauridae; genus Shinisaurus; species Shinisaurus crocodilurus. The sequence goes on from CM037878.1 coordinate 283,170,254, forward strand.
AATAGATATACAGTCATGCCTTGGATTGAGAGCATAATTCGTTCCGGAAATGTGCTTGTAATCCAAAACACTCTTATATCAAAACGAAATCCCCCCCCAAAAAATTTGTACAGAGATTTTTAATTTAAGCCGCACTACAGTACTTGTATTGCAAGACGTCGCTTGTATATCAAGTCAAAAAAATTAAATAAATATTTAAAAATGTGCTTGTCTTGCAAAACACTCTCAAACCAAGTTACTTGTAATCCAAGGTATTACTGTATTGACATTAGAGAGAGAACAAGGAACTTGTTTTGAAAGTATGTTGATTCTCGATGACAGACAGTCCAATAATAACAATAACAGCGACAACTATTATTATTATTATTAGTATTAGTATTAGTATTAGTATTAGTATTAATATTAGTATTAGTAGTTGCTTGTTGTGACAAACTGGTATGTCTGCACCTCCAACCCTGTGAGGTAGGACAGGCTGCCAGACATCATTTGTCCATATCCTCAGAGGTAGCTGCCACCACTAACATTTTAAATAACTTTTATTTCCTGGCTATGCAAGAACCCAGGCTTATAACCTTACAGAGAAGGGTAGGCCCCCTTTCCAGAACTTCCTTTAAACCCAGGTTATTGTGTATGTGCTGAGCAGTCTAGTGCATGGGTGAAGACCAGGCAGGAGAATCATATCAACTCCAGTTTCCAATTTGATCCATTTATTAAAGAACAAAGCAAAGCGCAGTTCAGACAGTGCCAGTTGCTTTTAAAATGAAATGAACATAAACATTAGCAGAGCAATCCTATGCCCCCCTAGACAGCATCTAGGGGGCCATAGCATTGTTTGGATTCCCAGCTCCAAGGTCGGAAAATCACTCTGGCCTCCGGGATGGGGATCCACGCTCAGATCACCGTACCCGGCATGGAAAGGACAGCGCCAGCTGCCTCTCTGAGGTTGGAGAAGCAACCTCGGAGAATTATTATTATTATTATTATTATTATTATTATTATTATTTGTATCCCACCTTTCTCCCAACACTGGGACACAAGGCGACTTACATCCTTTAAAATTCATATAATTAAAACAGAGATAGAAAAATACAAAAGTTAAAAATAGAATTAAACCATCAATAATATATATATATATATATATATATAATTAAAATCAATACAATATACATAATATACAGCATTCCATTGCATCACAGGCTAGTTCCTAATGCCTGCAGGAACAGGAAGGTCTTTGCTTGCCTCCGGAAGCTTACCAGGGAGGGCGCCACCCTAGCCTCCCTGGGGAGGGAATTCCAGAGCGCTGGGGCAGCCACCGAGAAAGCCCTCTCCCGTGTTCTCACCAGGCATGCCTCTGGTGGTGGTGGAACTGAGAGAAGGGCCTGCCCTGAGCATCTCAAAATGTGGGAAGGCTCGTAGGGGAGAATACAGTCTTTCAGATAACCTGGACCCGAGCCGTATAGAGCTTTAAAGGAGAAGGAGTTTAGAGGGCAGGGCAAGGGGTTGGGAAGGGAGGAGACCGGTGCTGCAAAGATATGACGTGTCCTGGCAGCGCCTCAGCCTCCTTCCCTCTCGCTCTGAAGAACCACAGTTAGACAGGCAAAAGCGGCCGCGGGCTTTGCAGGGTGGGAGGAACACAGAGGTGACTAGGGATGTCACCGCGAATATCGGGGGGGGCTGGAGCGAGGCCGAAATCAGCCCTGCTCGCAGCCCCCCGATATTCACGGGCTTACCTTGCCACGCCGCTCAGTCCGCCACCGCTCAGCCCGTGCCGCGCCGCCCGCGTGGGCTCCGTCGCATCATTTCCGGTTGTGACGTGACGGGCCCTGCGCCGACGCGGCTGAACCCTGTTGCTGCGGTTTGGGCGTAGAAACCAGGGCAACAGGGCTTAAAATGGCCAGAAATGATGCGACGGAGCCCGCGCAGGTGGCGCGGTGAACCGAGCAGCGCGGAGAGCGGACAGAGAGCCCCTCCATGCCATGGAGAATCAGGCATCGGGGGGGGGGCTCCACGGCACAGAGAGCAGAGGCGACTCGCCCCCCCCATTAAGGTACGAAATCCACCACTAGAGTTGACCTTTGCCCAGGGCCGGTGCTACCATTAGGCCAACTAGGCAGCTGCCTAGGGCATTGTTTGGATTCCCAGCTCCAAGGTCGGAAAATCACTCTGGCCTCCGGGATGGGGATCCACGCTCAGATCACCGTACCCGGCATGGAAAGGACAGCGCCAGCTGCCTCTCTGAGGTTGGAGAAGCAACCTCGGAGAATTATTATTATTATTATTATTATTATTATTATTTGTATCCCACCTTTCTCCCAACACTGGGACACAAGGCGACTTACATCCTTTAAAATTCATATAATTATGAATTTCTGGTGCCCCCTTTAGCAGGGCTAAAGGGGGCACCAGAAATGCCTTGGGAAAAAATACAGTGCTCTCAAGTGGGAAGGGGGGGCGCTAAATACCTGATCTTGCCTAGGGCACCAAACTGCCTTGCACCGGTCCTGCCTTTGCCTCTGCGCTCCTCCTGCCCTGCATAGGATGTCCGTAATCCTCTGAGTTCGGAGGGTTACGGGCATCCCCATAGAACTGTGTCCTAGATAAGTAAAATTGATCAGGAGCCTAAGAATAACTCGGCCAAACAACCTTCCAGTGGAGGGAGAGATGAGGCCCACCTGGGCTCTACACCTGGCTTGGTCTTGTCTTCACTGTTTGCCAGCCAGCCAGAGACAAGCAAAAGATTTCACAAGCACAGGTATTTCTATGGGGGTTGCTGGGCAGCTCCCAGAGAAGGAAATTTGAACTGACCAGTCAATGGCCTGGGAGGACTTGGTCATGCATCCTCCAGGTGATTTCTACAGTACCTACCTTGCGAGTACCTACTTAGCGAGCAGGCAGTCTTAGCGAGACTGGACACCCCACCAGGCAGATGACTGTACGCATTATAGATCTGGTTTGGAGAAGGATATCGAAGCCGGGCCTTGCTGGACCATTTTCTCCCCCTTGCTTTGTCGGAAAGACTCTGCCAGAAATACGGCTTATGCTATTCCTTTCCCTCTGCGAAAATAAATCAAACATCTATGTTTGGGAAATGCTCTGAAAGCCACGTTTCCAATTTTTGTATTCCTCTGACACATGATAACAAATGTGTTTTGTCCCAGTGATCAACAAATTTTATGGCCCCTCTTATGCTCAGAACTCCATTTGTTTCACAAACCCAACATGAGTGCAAGAAAGTGATTGTTAATCTTATAGTGCAATGTAAAAACTCACTTCACAGGCTATGCTTCCCCTATCAGCTTCGGTTTCCCCCCACATTCGTTTTTTTTTAAAGCTCAAGTTCTTTTTTTTTTTTAACTGAATACGGAGAAGTTTGCATTTTTGTGTGTGTGGTAAATTCTTACTAAAACTGAACTAAAATGCTCCCATGTATTTCCCTATACTTTGCCAGCTCCTTTTAAAGAAGCCACCCATCTCTGTAGATTTCAGACACTTTCACCTGATGGCAGCATTCCCCTCTCTCCTCCAGACAGGCTGCATTCACTCCCAGCTCGCCTGACACGAGTAGGGTGAGACACCCTGTAGATGTGGTATCTCACAAGGACATCAGTATATCTAACTTTCTTTGACTCGTGTCTAATACCTTCGCAGCCCCTCTTTGGACACACGTTAGCATGGAGAAAATTGCAGGTGTGGGTAACTCACAACCCTTCAGATATTGTTGGATTCCAATACCCATCAGCCCTGGGCAGCATGGGCAGTGGCCAGGGAGGATGGGAGCTGTAGGAACACCTTGAGGGCCACAGGTTCCCCTACCCCTGATGTGATGGGTGAAGCATCGGGGTGTAGTGGTTAGAGTGTTAGGCTAGGCCTGGGTAAGTCTGGCTTTGAATCCCCACTCAGTCATGCCATCGAATGGGTGAATTTGGGGCAGTTGCTATCTCCCAGACTCTCCTCCCTCCCAAGATGGTTGTGAGTGATAAAATGGTAGTGGTGAAGGAGAGAACCAGGTATTTTATTTATTTATTTATTTATTTATTTATTTTATTTATACCCCACCTTTTTTCCTTCAAGGAACCCAAGGCAGTTTACATAATCCTCCTCCTCCTCCTCCCCCTCCTCCCCATTTTATCCTCAAAACAACCCTGTGAGGCAGGTTAGGCTGAGAGTCAGTGACTGGCCCAAAGTCACCCAGTGAGTTTCATGGCCGAGCGGGGACTAGAACCCGGATCTCCCAAGTCCCAGTCCAGCACTCTCACCACCACTATGCCACACTGGCTCTCAGCATTCAAGGTATGCTGTCTTGAACTCCTTGGAAAGAGAGGCAGGATAAACATGTAATAAATAAGTAAATAAATAAATAAGCAAACCACCAGAACCAAAGCCAGCCCTCCCATGAGGTAGAGTGAGGCCAAGGATTCAGGTGGCAGATTGTAGAAGGGCGGCAGATTGGGGCCGTCCCCTCTTCCTTCCCATTGAAGCCATTTCTCCGTGTCTGGGCATGGTGCTGCCACTGTAACTTGCTGTCCCTTGGTTTTTGTTTTTTTGTTTTTTCCAAGTTGGGGTCTGGTCCTTCTAGGTCAGTGTTCTCCAACCTTGGGTCCCCAGATGTTTTTGGCCTACAACTCCCAGCATGCCCCAGCCAGCATTGCTGGGAGTTGTAGGCCAAAAACACCTGGGGACCCAAGGTTGGAGAACACTGTTCTAGGTGCTGCTGCTGCTTGCAATCTACCATGAGGAAAGATGAGTCCTCAAGCTCAAGAGGAAGATTGTGAGGAGCTCCTTGAACAGAGCAATGAGGAGCCCCCCTGCCTGCCACCTGCTTGCCAGTTTGCCCCCCCCACTGATGTGCCAGTCTTCCACCTCCATCCCCCCAAACTACTTAATCCATTTGAACGGAATAAGTTCGATTTAAGCCAGGCAACTGGAGTTAGCTATGCCTATTTCCCACAAGTAACTCCCAGTGAACTCTAAAACTGCAGCTTCAGCTCCCAATCCCCTGCTTCTATTTACTCAGGAGTAAGGCCCATGGTGCTCAATCCCTTGATGGGTGTCAGAAGGAAAACCTTTTGTTGGTTCACCTTTCCTGATGAGCTTAGCCTCTGGTTGAGTCAGTCTAGTGGTGGTGGTGGTGGGGAGCCATCTCTCTTCAGGGCTATTTTTAGGTTCTTTTAAGGAGAATTCCTCCTGTGTCTTTAGGCTATGTGTTTGTTAATCTGATCTGATCATCGCAAGACTCCCGGCCGGCCATGGCCTATTCATTCATCAGGCTCTCAAGCACTCTCCATTCAAACCTTCATTTGCATCCTGTGCGTCAGCTCCAGTGCCTGTTCACTTCATGAACCCAAACTTGCCCAGCTCCTATTGGGGCCTGCTGTGGTCTTCCTTGTAAGCCATAGTCATCACCAAATGATCATTACTATATCCACTCATAATGACCTTAAGTATATGTCTTGGTTCTTTTTGTACATTTGTGTAAATGATCAATTAATTAGCAGTGCACTCCTATGTGTGTTTACTCAAAAGTAAGTCCCACTGTGTGAATGGCTCTGTAACAGGTTTAAAACAACAGAAACTGAAAGAAATGCCTGGGAAAATAAGGTCTTCACCTGGTGCCAAAATGACCCCAACGTAGGCACCAGGCAAGCCTCTCTGGGGAGCCCATTCCACAGCCGGGGTGCTACAACAGAGAAGGCCCTCTTCTTAGTAGCCATCCACCTTACTTCATTTGGTGGGAGTTCTCAGAGAAGTTCCTTTGCTTTATTTAGGAGTAAATTCCATTGAGCATAATGGGACTACCAAGCAAATGTGCCTAGAATTGTGCTATACAGCTTTATTCCCATGCTGGGAAGACCCTACCATTAGGCAGAAGGAGGTACAGTCATGCCTTGGATTGAGAGCATAATTCGTTCCGGAAACGTGCTTGTAATCCCAAACACTCTTATATCAAGACGAAATCCCCCCAAAAAAATTTGTACAGAGATTTTTAATTTAAGCCGTACTACAGTACTTGTATTGCAAGACGTCGCTTGTATATCAAGGCAAAAAAATTAAATATATATTTAAAATTTTGCTTGTCTTACAAAACGCTCTCAAACCAAGTTACTTGCAATCCAAGGTATTACTGTATTTCATTTACAGTTGTATTTTTGCTTCCAGGCAGGGGGAGAGATACATGAAGGCCTGTGGCTCACGCTGGCTCAGCTTGTCTGAACGTGGAAAGCTAAGCAGGGCCAGGCCTGGTTATTACTTGGATGGGAGACCCCTCCTCTAGTTTCCTGCATTGAGCAGGGGTTGGACTCGATGGCCTTCCAACTCTATGATTTTATGATTCTATGTGGGAGAGGTATCTGAGAGAGCGCCTTCTGCCTTACCAACCTGCCCGGTCACTGAGGTCATCAGATGGCATGCTCCTGGTGGTTCCACATGGACCTAAGGCCCGATTGGAGTCCACCAGGAGAAGAACCTTCAGTGTGGTGGCCCCACTTCTATGGAACTCCCTGCCTCTGGAGGTCAGGCAGTCTCCGGCACTGTGTTGCTTTCAGCACCTGCTGAAAACGTCTTTGTTCTGGGAAGCCTTCCTTGCTGACCAGCCATGGTTTTAATGTTACCCTGTTTTTAATGCATCATTTCTATTCTTTTATCTGTTTTATCTTTTTTATTGTTCACTGCTCCGGAATCTGTCTAGATGTGAAGCAGTATACAAATGCTGTAAATAAATAAACTAAACTTAATAACTTTCTGCCTTAGGGGCCAAAATAGCTCGGCTAGCCTTGGGCACTATTCTCCTTGCCGGGGTGGGGTGGGGGTGATTTCTTGCTTCCTTGGGCTAGCCCTGATCCAGAACACAAATATTGCCAGCAGCAATTCCTTTGATGATGGTATCTGGAAAAAGAACTGCTGAAAGCACAGACAGGATTCCCTTCTGGTCATATTCAGGATTGCCCTGGCCATACGCCACATTTGTTCATGTGAGCATAATGGGAAAGAACCATTGGGCTTGTTCAGACAGACATTTCAGACAAGGATTTTCCCACAAAGGTTATCTAAGCAGCCGGTGGCTTCATCTTGTTAGAGCCAAATAGGTATATTAAGTGAGAACCTGTTTGTTTTGGTTCTATTTTTAAACATGAAAGCACAACGAGCAGAAACCAACAAGCAGAACATAAAAGAACTAATTTGTTTAATGGGCTTTAATGAAGCATGCTGTGACCAAAGAAAGGAAATGAAGTATTGTGATTTTATTCATTTATTTATTTATTACTCAGATTCAATCGCTATTGGCCATTGATTCACTTCTCCCTCTAAGGCAGAGGTGAGGAACCATTTTTGGCTTTCTGGCTGGCTTCTTAACCCTGCCTCCTGGTTTGCCCTTTGGTACTGAGCTACTCTTGAATCCTGACTCCTGGCTTCTATGGTTCCTGATCTGAGGCTCACCTCAGAATGCTGCCCAGAGATGAGGAGTAGGTAGAACTTGACACAAGCTGCCATTTTTGGTGGCCATCTTGTGTTCTTTGTAGCACTCTGTTCCATCCTAAAAGGCAGTCACTGTGCATAAAAGCAAACATGATCCTTAGGGCCTGTCTCTATTTGCCATGCTGCAATAGTCTCTCTTGCAGATCATTTGGTTATTCTTTTGGTCATAGGTCCATTACCGATAAACTTGCAAGTTTAAAAACACTGTACCTTTTTCTTTGCAGCAGCATCCTTGCAATTCCTGACTTTTAATAGAGAGGGTTTGCCATTTCCAGAGCAGCAATCAAGGATTTTCTCACCGATAAGAGAAGAAGAACTGTGGCGTGACAATCACTTTCAACAAGTTTGCCAGATGGATTGTTTGCCTGTATTGATGAGTGCTGCTCTTCCGTAAACAACCTTTGGAAAAAAAAGAATATTTATTCTGTCCATCCGTGCAATGCAACTAGCTCAACTGAATGTAAACACAACCAGGTCAAAAGTGACAGGGGGACGCTGGCTTTGGGATATGATGTCCTCAACACACAGGGCCGAAACAGACATGATGCATGAGATCTATTATTAGATCTCACAACTTTTTATTTATTTTTTTACTTTAAAGCATGCATGGGGGAATCCAAATTTGACTGGAGAAGTGGCATGGAGTGAAAGAGCTTTAACCATTTTCCCCAAGCCATGTTCCTGTTTCACAGTATAAATGACCCCCTCCATTTTTATTCTTCGTAGAGAAATAATTAATATTTGACCAATGCCTAATGACTTATACATGCATTTATACATACATACATACATACATACGTTCATACACACACACACACACACACTTCATTTTATTTTATATTTATTTATTTTATTGGTTACATTTCTATCCCACCTTTCCCCCAAGGAGCATACATAACCCCCACTCTCCATTCAATCCTCGCAACAACCCTGTGAGGTAGATTAGGCTGAGAGTCCGTGACAGGCCCAAAGTCACTCTGTACATTATCCATAATGTGTCCACCAGTTTTTCGATGTTTTGCAAAGTCCATTATGAAGGAGAAGGAAAAAGACAGCTGTTTCAATGTGACTGATAATTTTCTGGAGAAGCACCGAGCGTTCTTCCTGTATCTCTTGTCACTTCTCAGAACTGTGCACTCTCCTTAATTACCAAAGAAGCTAATTATTTTCTTTTATCTTTTATAAGAAAAGAAATGGTATCTCCCAGCACTATTTTGTTTGTCTTTGTGATTCTCCTTGAAGTGTCTTCTGATCTGAAATGCTAAGAGTACCTTGTTCAGCAACCCCTGGGAGGACAAGGATCTCCTGCAGCTTTAAGTGATCTATAGGGCTAAACACGGTGATTATCCAACCCCATAGTGATATAGTAACCAGTGCCCTGCAAAATAAAACATTCTTAGGTCAAGAGTCCCACTGAGTGCAGGCAAAACACTCAGAAGCATTCCTGTAATCTTTAGATCTCACCTTATTAACTTGTGCTGCAATCCAGTACCTACTTACCTGGGAGTAAGCTCCACAGAACTCAGTGGGACTTATCTTTGAACAGACATGTGTGGGATTGCACTGTTGTTGGTTTATCCACCAGTATATCCCAACCTGTGTGTGTGTGTGTGTGTGTGCATCTGTTGAAAAGATTCTTGTGATTGGCTGACTGACTGATTGGCTTGCTCAGATTATCAACACTGCGAATTACGTAGTTAAATGGATAGAAAGCTGAAATTTAGTGCACACGTATAGTCCAAAAGCACCTCAGAAAATCTGAAAGGGAAATACCTTGCATCTAAATTTTCAGAACTGGGAAATATAACCACGGGCTCATAAGAGAGGTCTGTACACCAGCATAGAGCAAGCTATGCCAAGCATGAGTTGGAATATTTGCACACTCCACACACATGAATGGGATTGAGGTAGAGCCCACCTCCATTGACAGCTATGAATGTATCAATGCATGTGTGAGACACCCGTGAATATGTACATATTTATGAACCAATGGATATTTGTGGAACACCTGTCCATTCCTACTGGTTTGGTTTTGTTTGTTTTGTTTGTTTGGTTTTTTTTTTTTTTTTTTGCAGGGGGGGCATTTGTATGAAAATGGCACACATCCAGATAGAGTTCTCCCTCAGGCATGAAACCTGAAAAGTTTCAGGACAGCTGCAGGGAGTTATGATGCTTGAAAATCAGTTTAAGACCTTTTCATAGTGAAACATGGTAGCAAGAATCTCACAGTCTCATCTGTGCCCTCTGTGGCGTAACCCCACAATTCAGTTCCCTGGTATATGTCTGCATTAGTATGTTTAGTGTGTCTAGAATGTTGAACTGAGTGGGTGTGGTTTGTGATGTCTTGGAAAGGGTGGGGGGAGGAGTATATAAGGAGTGTTTGAGTGATGTCAGAGTTTAGTTTAGATGGGGTTGTTGAGTGTGAGTTGATGTGGAGAGGGAGTTAAGAAGTAGAGTGTTGGTTGTAGTGTGTTGGGAGTGTTAGAGAGTTTGGGAGTGAGGTTAGTGGGATTATTTGTGTCTTGCCAGGAGTTTTAAGAGGAATCAGTGATTGTATGAGGAGTGAGAGAGTATTTGGAGTTATAGGGACTTAGGTTAATTATAAAGTGTTTGGTGTAGGCAGGTTTATTTTCTGGAACTAAGATTTTGAGAATTAAAATAAACTTATTTTTATTTTGTTTGCTACCCAAATCCTATGTGTCAGCTTGGCGTTATTAACCTGCATTACTTTCAAATCTACACACACACCTTTGTACCCACAGCATCATAAATTTAAAAATAGATCCTTAATAACCAGCATTAATCTTTTCCCTCATTAGTAGGGGAAAGATTTCATTTGACCCTCCACTCAGGTTTTTAAGTGTTGATGCTTAGCCTGAGAAGGGTTTATGCACGTGGTCCTAAAGTGTAAGGGACCATGTCGTCGCACCCTCCCCCAAAGCACAGTTATTGGAGCCCATGGTCAAATATGCCCCAGGATTGGAAGGTGGAGCTGTCAGCCCTTTAACTGCACTCCTTCCTTCTCCCTGCAGGCAGCATTGGAGAAACTAAACCAAAAGATGCAATTTGGAGACATAAAGTCTGCGGGCATGTATCTTCTCTGAAACTTGGGTCACCAATGAAGCCTCATTCTGGAGAGAGTTCATTTCTGTTGGCTTCAAAGGGAAGCCCCCTTTGCCTCGGGACCCAACAGAATCATACCAAAGTGGCCTGATTCTGCTCAGACTTTGGACTACCTCTCATTGCTGGTTGGCTTGATGGGATGTTGGAAAGGAGCTTGGGCTCAAGTGGCTTTTTGCCTATCAATCTCTGACCAGTGAAAGCCCCTCTCAGCTCAACTTCAGATGAGCAGGCTGGGATAGGCAGACCAGAAGCTGCTGAATCCAGACTTGAGTCAGTGTGGTTTTGCCCACTGCAGAACTTAATGTTGATTAATAAAGCTGTGACTCCTAATCACAAGAGAATGCCTCATGCTATCTTTCTGATGCTTGGGGGAATGTCTTCAAGTGTACCCCTTTTCTTTCCCCCAGTTAAACATAAGGCTACCAATAGGGATGTGCATAGAAGCAAAACTCAAGTTTGTCAAAGTTCTTCAAATTCCACAATGGAAGCTTGTTTTGTCTCGTGCCCATATCGGATTGCGATCTTTGTTTTTTCTTCTTTTCCTATGGAAATTCTGCATAATGTTGTGCATATCCCCCCCCCCCAAATGTATGCCTCAGTTTTGCACATCTTTGAAATGTACACATTTCCCTCCCATTGATTAAAGCATATTTGTGCACATTCTTTCAAAAGAATGATTTTTTTCCCCCAGGCCCATTTTTCAAATGTATGCATGCTGCTGAATGCATTTTTTATTTTTATTTTTTGGGTCCACGAGTCACATTGCAAGCTTGGAAAGGTATGAATTTTGACCGTAGATTGAGTTTGAGTCCGTGTTCAGTCTGGGAGGTATGAACTGGGCAAATCCCGATCAAAACCAAAGTGTGAGGGATTTCTCATACACCCCTCATCACCATTTAATCCTATGGGTGTGTGTGTGGGAAAGGTGCTGCATCTGAAAACAAAACAAAAAACTAGGGGAGAGGATAAACCTGTCCCATTCTTGACACTAGATAGCCTTGCCTCCACAGACACAGTGTCGGGTGAGGTTTCTATGACAACTTCCCTTATTGATTGAGTCTTTTTCTTAGTAATATTATAAAGCCAATGGAGGGAATGGCCCTATGGCCCCTAGACATTGTCTGAGTGGCCATAGGATAGCTTGGATTCCCAGCTCCATGGTCGGAGATAGCGTTTGGACTTCAGAGAGCTGGGAATCGGAGCTCTGCCCCTCCTTCCCCTCCCCCTTGCAGCCGGCATGGAAAGAACTTCACTGGCTGCTCTCGAGGTTGGGAAAATGACCTCAGAGAGGGGTTAAAGGGAGGGAAGGAGACTGGGTCAACAAGGCTTCGTGGTATCCTGAACCCGCTCCAGCCTCCTTCCTTCCCCCTCCAAAACACCATTACTAGATACAGGCCTGTGGCTCACGCTGGCTCAGCTTGTCTGAGCGTGGAAAGCGAAGCAGGGTCAGGCCTGGTTATGACTTGGATGGGAGACCCCCTCCTCTAGTTTCCTGCATTGAGCAGGGGCTTGGACTCGATGGCCTTGTAGGCTCCTTCCAACTCTATGATCCTATGAAATCTATGACCGAAAATGGCTGTCTAGCAAAAATGCAGAGTGGGGGGGGGGAGTGGAGAGGCAAAGATCACCTCTGCCGTTCCTCCCACTCTGCATTGGATGAGCGTGAGTCTCCGGGTTTGGGGGCTCGTGCTCATCTCCATAGGACTGTACCATAAAATAGTCTACAGTGTGAATGTACTTTGTGCCTCTCATTTGTAATGCATCTTTTTTTTTTTTTCCCCTGAGTCATCCAAAGCTCCCTTAAGATAATCCCATTCTGACAACAAGAAGGTTTGGGTATTCTTCCTTCTTTCTCTGGAGGCATCTTGGGCAATGTAAAATCAATCAAGACTAATGAAAATAACAAGCCAACTTCTTTATTACTGTCCTTCTAAAGCCACATCGATACTATTCATCTGACCATGTGAACACACAAACAGTTTGATTGGACTGTTGAAACAGAAGGCCTCCAGTCAAAATCTACTGGGTGTTCCGGAAGTGTCCATCAGTTCATAAATATTTATATATTCGTGGGTGTCTCCGTTGTCACATTGGGGTGTTTTATGATTTTGTTTACCTCCATTCTTTGATATATTTATTGCTTCCTTGGTTCCAGTGACTCTTAGCTGAGTCTGAGAAAGATCTGATAAAATGGGGCACTACGCTGCACAGAATGGCCTCTCTATGGCACAACCTGATTCTGATATTAATCACTCAGACAGTTACTTATGCCTATTTAGGTAATGATGGAGCATTTAATTTCCAAAACTTTCAGTGTGTGTGGCGGTGCCTTAAGGAAATGTGAGAGAGCCAGTGCTCCTTCAATTGATTATATTTTAATTCTCCATCCACCTTAAAGCAGTTTAAACTGATTCTCATTAGCTGGCGTTTGAGCTCAATAAACATGAATTAAATTATTTTCACAGGGGATGTCGGGTTTGACAATCATACATAGCATGAGGCTCGCAAACAGCAACTTTATCCATCATTGATAGAGGACTTCGGAGCTGCAATCCTAACCATGCTTACTAGGAAATAAAAACTCCATTATAACGAAGCTGTCTCTCTCGATGGAATCAGCTTGCAGAGAGGACCCAGAAAATGCTACCATTGAAAGATGCTACCACTCTCACTGCGGACCTATTGATGCGAAAGAAGTTGACCGCCTTGGCTGACCAGGGGCCTCTATGCTCGTTTCATAGTTCATAGAGTTGGAAGTCCAACCCCCTGCTCAATGCAGGAAACTAGAGGAGGAGGTCTCCCATCCAAGTAATAACCAGGCCTGACCCTGCTTAGCTTTCCACACTCAGGCAAGCTGAGCCAGCGTAAGCCACAGGCCTGTACTGGTGCTAGGGGTGTGACAAAACAGGGAGATCTGGCTCATTTGAACTTGATGGATTTCCTGCCTGCTTCCGATCTGATGTCTGGAAAAGGGCCAAGTCACCGTTTTTTGGTTTTTTTTAGTGGACTTCTGTCTCTAAGGCAGGCTGCAATTTGCACATTAAAAAAAAAGACGTTGAGGAAATTTGCGCAAAATTGAGCAATTTGTGCGAAATCAGAAGCTGAAAACCACCTGGTTCTATCACAATTAGACAATTCCAGCCATTATGAGCACGAGACAGATCCTGACTTTTTTTTACACAAGACTGAGTGTGAGCGAGCTGGTATCATGCCTATTTGACTATTGTCGTTATCTCTGATGGGTGCAAGCTGTCAATATCTAAATGTCAACTTTTCTCTCTCTTTTTTCTGATTGAGCCAAACATTTTAAAAAAAATAATCAGCAAAAGCTCCAGGAAGAAGAAGCACATCCTGACCTTTATACCCAGAGAACTGAAAGGAATGTCTCAGAATCTCCACAATGACAATTCAGAGGGAAAGAAACAGTAGCCCCAGCCTGGAAAACTGCAAAAGCAGCTGAAGCAGTGATGGGTGCATTGTGCTTAATGTCATACACCAATTGCTCCTCCAATTTCCCTTTCAGAAGCCCACATGCTGTGCCTGTATAGCCACCCTGTGCGGCCTCAGGAGAGAAGAGATAGAAAGATGCAAATACAGGAGAAGAATACACACACACACACACACACACACACACGCACGCACGCACTTTGAAAACACATTGGGGTGAGTATAGAAGTGAAGGCCTGAAAAAGAAAAGAAAACAGGAAAAATTAGGGGTAGGGGAAGGAAACCAGAAGAATGTAAACAAACCCCCAATTTTCTTCTCCCCCCCCCAGGAATCTTGGAAAATTTGGGGAGGGGGAAATTCTGCTCTTCTTTCCAAAGTCCCCCAAGGCTTCACATCTCTAGGTGTCAGTGTGAGTTATGACAAATCATTGGAAGAAACCCCTGCAAAGGGGAAAAGCCTCACAGAGAACAAACAGCAACATTTTAAGCTCCTTTGTCATCCATCACTCCTGACCGTGAAGGGAGGATCCCCTGTATCTTCAGTGGAGGCTGGTGACTCCTATGTCAGTGGGGCTCCTCATCCCTTGTGGGTTTTATTTGGAACTTTATAGGAGCTATCCATACCTGCCTACTCCATCCCCAAAATAGGTTCACCACCATGGAGCGCCATGGATAAGGAGCCACACTGACATAGCATAGCAGTCACCAGCCTCCCCTGTGTATCCTCGGCCCTTCTCCTGATTGCCTTTCATATTTCCTCTGCTGTAGGGCTGGCCCAAGGCATTTGGCTACCCGAGGCCAAGGCCAAGGTGGTGCTCCCTTCCCCATTCGATGTGCAGAAGCCAACTGGACTGCCAGTGGAATCTTTCTTCAATGCCTGGCAATGGGAGAGTCTCCCCCACCAAAACTGATGGCATCAGGCCAGCTTATGAGGCCCCAATGTCTTTCACAAAGAACTAATGACTATACCATCCTAAGTACTTTAGAATTGCTGCTGAAAATGTGCCCCCCGAGGAAGGATTTCCTTCCGAAATGCTTCAATCCTGGAATAGATGTATTTCCTAGGATCTGGAAGTTTCCCCCTCTCTGTTTC
This sequence comes from Shinisaurus crocodilurus, assembly GCA_021292165.1. Classification (NCBI taxonomy): domain Eukaryota; kingdom Metazoa; phylum Chordata; class Lepidosauria; order Squamata; family Shinisauridae; genus Shinisaurus; species Shinisaurus crocodilurus. The sequence goes on from CM037878.1 coordinate 283,185,390, forward strand.
TTGCCAGTGTGGCGTAGTGGTGAGAGTGTTGGACTGGGACTCGGGAGTTCCGGGTTCTAGTCCCCGCTTGGCCATGAAACTCACTGGGTGACTTTGGGCCAGTCACTGACTCTCAGCCTAACCTACCTCAGAGGGTTGTTGTGAGGATAAAATGGAGAGGAGGAGGATTATGTAAGCCGCCTTGGGTTCCTTGCAGGAAAAAAGGCGGGGTATAAATATAATACATAAATACATAAATAAATATTGTGCACACATTTGAACTTTGGAATTAAAATAAGTAACAAGTGGAAACCCAACAAAATTCTGTAGTGCAGAGTACTGCTTGCCAGGACTCCAGCCACCCCATTTCTTCAGTAATCTTCATATCAGAGGCCATATGGCTATACACCAGTTGCTGGGGAACACAACCAGGATTGTCCTGTTACGCTCATGTCCAGCTTGTGGGTCTCCCGTGGGCATGTGGGAATAGAATGCTGGACAAGATGGGGCATTTCTCTCTTAGCAACCGCAGGTAAAATATTTGCTAGGATTCTCGCAAACCGTCTTCTATCTATTTCAGAAGAGATCCTCCCTGAAACTCAATATGGTTTCCACCCCTCTAGAGGGACAATAGACATGATTTTTACTGCACGTCAGCTCCAAGAAAAATGCTGGGAGCAAAATCAACCCCTTTATATGGCATTTATTGATTTGGCTAAGGGCTTTGGCTCTCTGGACTATCCTTATGAAAATTGGATGCCCCAATAAATTTGTGAATATCTTGCGACTTCTCCATGACAACATGACGGCAACGGTTTTGGACAACAACGGCTCTCATGGTGCTCCATTTAAAGTGGGATCAGGTGTTAAACAGGGATGTGTTATTGCCCCAACATTATTTGCCATTTTCATCGCCATGGTTTTACATCTTGTCAAGGGGAAACTTCCCACCGGTGTGGGAATTATATATCGAACAGATGGAAAGCTTTTTAATCTCAGCAGGCTGAAAGCAAAAAGTAAGGTAATTACAACCTCCGTTGTGGAACTTCAGTATGCTGATGATAATGTGGTCTCCGCACATTCAGAGGATGATCTCCAAACTATCCTAAATGCTTTTGCAGAAGCATATGAAAAACTTGGTCTCTCACTTAACATCAAAAAAACCAAAGTGCTTCATCAGCAAGTGCAAGCCAATCCTTTGGTGATGCCATCTATCCAGCTTGGCGGGACAATACTGGAAAATGTCGATCATTTTCTCTATCTTGGCAGCTATCTTTCTGTTACAGCTAACATCGACAGTGAAACCCAGCATCGTCTGAGCTCCGCAAGTGCCGCATTTTCTCGAATGAAACATAGAGTGTTCGAGGATCGGGATATTTGTAAGAAGACCAAAACACTGGTTTATGAAGCCATTGTATTACCAACTTTATTGTATGCCTGCGAAACATGGACTATCTATAAACGTCACTTCCACCTCCTTGAAAGGTTTCATCAACGTTGCCTCCGGAAAATCCTGCAAATTACTTGGGAAGATAGGCGAACAAATGTCAGTGTACTGGAAGAAGCAAAGACTACTAGCATTGAAAAAATGATCCTTCAACGCCAACTTCAGTGGACCGGTCATGTTGTTCGAATGCCTGACTGCCGTCTCCCAAAGCAGTTACTTTACTCCCAACTCAAGGATGGAAAGCGGAATATCGGTGGTCAATATAAGAGGTTTAAAGATGTTCATAAGGCAAATCTAAAAAAATGCAATATAAACATCGAAAACTGGGAAGCTCTGGCCCATGAACGATCTAAATGGAGGTTGGCCTTTCACAAAGGTCCCATGGACTTTGAAGAAGCCCGAGTGCAAGGTGAAAGGGAGAAACGTGCTAGGCGAAAAGCACGTCAAATGAATCCTTTACAGGACCATCTTCTATCTGGTAACCTGTGTCCTCACTGTGGGAAGCTGTGTGGATCTAGAATTGGCCTCCACAGTCACTTACGGACCCATCGCTAGAGTCTACACAATCTTCTTTAGAATTTCCTCCTTTTATCCCGGAAGACAATCTTACTCGGTCACGAGTGATCGCCTGATGATGATGATGATCTTATGATAAACAAATCTGTCAGTTTCCATTTCTCTCCGTATGTCCCATTTCTCCCATTTTATACTTGGTTCACCTGAACTTTGATATATATATATATATATATTTTAAATCACCTGAAAACGTGTACAGTTTTTTCGTGCACATTTCTCCTAATGCATGAATTTTTGCATAACATCTGCATTTTTTGCAAGCAATTTTCCTAACACAAGACATTTTTACTGTGATTTGCTCCACCGTACACATTTTTGTGCGTACTTTCACCAACACACACATTAAAAAAAAAAAAAAAAAGGGAGAGAGAAAGGAGAATGTGAAGTGCAACATTAGGGAAGTTTGCATAAAAATGCAAACGGAATGAATTTCTCCCCCATCTTTACTGAGAAGACAGGAAGGTGAAAGAGATGGGATGATGAGTTGTGTGCATAAGCTGAATCTTTGGCTGGAAAGTGTCTAATTAATATAAGGATACAGACAGGTGAGCTTTCCAGGAAGTGAGGAGGGTTTTCCAAGTAACTCTTCCCCTACATCTTTTCCATACATTCAGCTGTCAGATGATTCAGAGAATGGGGCTGGCTGAGCCTCTAAAGGTACTCCCCCCCTTGCACGTATGTCTCCCAGGTGTATTAGGAGGTCTCTGTTCCAATCCCACTTAGAAATAAGATTGCCCCCCCCCCCCTTGTCACCCATAGACCTTTTCCAATGCTGGGGAAATATTTGAGTTTTGTCAAGAGTGATGATCAGCCCGACCCATTCTTAGGTGGTGGAAGAAACATGGACCCATCGTGTCAGGATGCCCATTAGTGCTTCCAAAATGGCCTCGTTAAATCTTACAACAGATGCCGCTTTTGCCCATAATGATGTTGATGGTGTCAGAATGGCTGCCTCGGCATTCTCATTCTGTTGTATTCCCTGACGTTCCCCTGGACCAAAAAAAGAAAAGAAAAGAAAAAAGGCTCAGTTTAATGAGATGTTCTTTGGGTTTACACACTAAGCTGAAAGGATGAAAAGATCAAGGATATTAATAAAGCCACTCGGCTTTCAGAGAGCACCCAAGCAGCAATCCACATCTCTGTGATATAAAAGAAGGTGCTGCGGCTGTCTCTGATAGTTCAAGCGAACAATGGCTGCTTCCAAAATAGAACCCTCCCAATTAAATCTATATACCAATAGTGATCCTGGTTTTCAGGTGCTGATGGTTTAGGAGGGTATTTGGAGGGACGTCATGGCACTCAAAGGTCTTGGTCATCAGTAGTGACCCGGTATTTGCAAATGTCTTCATAAACAGGATATATATATATATATATATATTCATATTCCAGTGTGGGAGAAAGAAAAATTGTCAGATTTGTCTATCCCTAGCTAGCACATGTGTGATTCCTTCAGCCAGTGGGATTCTCACATGAACAGGCCCAGCTGGGGAGGGAAGCATTGGCTATGCAATCTGTTTGGCCTTTGGGGTGATAACACCCCACAAAGAGGTAATCAGTGTTCTAAAAGCATGTGATAGTGACTGGGTTCAGACAACACGATAACCCACACTCAAGGGTTGAATATGGGTTGAGTGTGGGTTGTTGAAACGTGGGTTATTGTGTTGTCTGAACCCAGCTGTGCTAACAAGCCATGGCTTGTTAACCATGAACAACCCATGAAGAGAACCCATGGTTTGTTGTTAGGTTGTGAACTGTGGGTTGTCCACCATGGTTTGTTATCTTGGCTGGATTCAGACAACATGATAACCCACGGTTCAACATCAGCTTGTCTGAGTGTGGAAAGCTAAGCAGGGTCAAGCCTGGTTATTACTTGGATGGAAGACCCCTCCTCTAGTTTCCTGAAGTGCATTAAGCAGGGGGTTGGACTCGATAGCCTTGTAGCCTCCTTCCAACTGTATGATCTATGAATCTATGAAACCCAAGGTACAATGACAACCCACACTCAACACATACTGAACCCTTGGGTGTGGGTTATCATGTTGTCTGAACCCAGTCAGTATCTTGAGCTGTCAGGGAGCAGGGGCCTTTCACCCAAACTGAACCCACCCCAAATCCCTGAGCAAATTTAGCCATAATTTGCGCAAATTAGGTCATTTTCTATGTAAACAACCTAGCACCAGAACCTGGAAGTCGCTTTCCCCAACACCTAAAGGGGAAGGAGCAGCCATCTATGAGCAGGCACTCCATTTGGCTGCAGCAGAGGTAGAGATGGAGTGGGCAGGGCCTGTCCATCAATTCAGCTGAGAGGCCTGCTCCATCTGGCACCTCCTCCCATTGATCTGTTCAAGTGGATCTGTATTACAGATGGACAAAGCTGTCCGTTTCACTTTCCACAGCGTTCACATTTTTCTTAAGGCACAAGTTTTGTTCTTGTTTCTGCAACAGTTTGCCAATGTTGCTTTAGTCCTCATGAACATGTGTCTGCATTTCCCCCTAATATACACATTCATTTCCCCCCAGCTACGGTGCGAATTGCAGCTAAGCTCAGAGGGAACAGGGAATTCCAAGGAGGGTGGCAGATGAGGCCAGTGTCTCTGCTAATAATAACAAAAAAAGTTCTGGTGATGTGTGAGCCCTGGCTGCATGATTCCAACTGTTCAGGGCAGGGAAAGGAACCCCTTTGAGACCTGAATGGGTCACACGCAGTCATGGGCTATTTGTACAAGTTGCGTAAATTCACATAATTTGCATAAATTTATGCAATTTACACCAATCGTGGTATTTTGCATGTTTTGTGCGAATCAGCATCCGAAAAGCACGTGGATCTAGCATGAGTTATGCAAATCAGCCATAGAGGAATGAAATCGAATTCTTCAATAAGGCCTTGTGGGGCCAAAGTTCTTATCTTTAAAGTTCACTCCATCAAAGTTATGCAATTCGTGTAAATTTCCGCAAATGGAGGGAATAGCACAATTTGCAAAAATTTCCTTAGGGCTTTTTAAAAGAACGCACAAACCACCGCCCGCCTTAGACATGGAAGTCTGCGGAAAACCACCCGACTCGGCATGCTTCCGATCATTGGATTGGAAGCGTGCAGAAAGTCGGTCGAGCTCAAGCAAGCTGAACTTCCCCGTGTCAACACACAGACACACTTTCTTTTCCTCTTCCCGCCTTTCCTTCACGGCTAGACTGGAGGGAGATTTATAGAAAGTGAAATAGCTGCCTTCATTTTTAATCCTGTGAAATATAATTAAAGTCGCTCAGCTTAGAGAAGGAGCCAATAGAGTGCTATGGAGGAGCTGGAATATTGCATAACTGAAGGCAACAAGAAATTTGTATCTTGCAAAGTGGGATGGTGGTATGAGCATAAATAAATAATCACTGGCATTCATAATGCATGTCAAGATATTTTTAGTTCAAAGGTTTTTATTATGTTGTTTGTAACATATGGAAGATTTGTGCCAACACCCAGAGTAAATAGGAGAGATATGCATTGCATAAGTGAGGGCCACAACTTTACTAATATTAATGTAGGAGATCTGCAGTTAGAAATGGGAGAATCAGGGATGCTTGAGCTCACTGACCTTTTCCAAACTCTACTTTGAAGCTTGGTTCGCCTCGCTCCCGTTTTCTTTTCAGCCTGTTCTTTTTCATTCAAATGTGAAGAGTGCGCATTTTGATCTGGGAAAGTGTGCATTATTGTGTGCATTTTTCAAAAGTGTGCACTTCCCCCCCCATTGACTAAAGTGTGAAAATACATATATCTTTTTTTAAAAAAATAAAAAATACACATTGTAAAATACACGTTCCCCCCAGAAATACACATTTTTTTTAAAAAAAACAATTGCAAGTTTGAGGATTTGCAAACTTTTCCCCCTGAAAAATTATGCTCTTCTTCATGTTCACATTTGGGATTGTGAGCAAGGGAAGTTCGACTGCTTTGCAATCTGAAACAAAATTCTCATCCATCCCTGTCTGCAATACAACTTAGCAGCAATGCAGGGGCCGGACTGAGGCAAGATCAACCTTGCAACAGGGCCGGCACTACCGCTAGGCAAACTAGGCGGTTGCCTAGGGCGCGTGGCTGAAGAGGGCGCAGAAACGCTGTGCTCCTCTTCGCTGCCGCCGCCGGGCCTCCCCCGCCGGGCCTCCCCCCACCCACCAAAGCCGCCGCCACGCCTCCCCCGCCCTCCCCCACCACCGCGCCTCCCCGCCTGCCGCCGCCGCGCCTCCCCACCTGCCGCTGCCGCCGCCGCGCCTCCCTGGTCGCCGCTGCACCTCCCCTCCCCTCGCCACCTACCTTCTCTGCGTCACTTCCGGAGCCCCGCCCACATTGTTTTGGCGGGAGGAACCAGGGCAACAGGGCTTAAACAGCCCTGTTGCCCTGGTTTCCCCGGCAAAAAACAGAGCGCGGGGGTCCCGTCCCGTCACTTCCTCCTCGGAGGCGGCGGCAGCGGCAGCCAGGGTGGGGGGAAGGAAGGTAGGTAGGTGGTGGTGGCGGCGCGGGGGGCGGGGGGTTGCAGAGCAGGGCTGCTTTGCTCCGGAGTCCCCCCCTACGGCACGAGAGGGGGGGGCACTAAATATAATTCCGCCTAGGGTGCCAAACTGCCCTGCACCGGTCTTGCCTTGCAACATCCTCTTATGGTTATGGGCCCTGATCAGAAAACAATGTGTTACCTGCTTCCACCCCAGTGGCCACACCTGTTGGTGTTTGAGGGAGACCCTCCCAACTCACTACCGCCCCAAGCCCCAAAACTTTAGCTGTGTGCTCCAGGCAAGCCTCAAAGGGGGTTTCTTCTCTGCTCCTGGGTCCCATAGCCCCAACTGGCAATCCCTATACTGCTGCCTGAGTGCACGCACCAGTAGGGACGGAGGAGCAATGCACTTACTTCAGTTTTTGATAAGAACTTCCCAAAATCCACCAATTTATTTATAGATGGGCTGCGAAGAACTTGACGTTAAAAACTGTGGAATGTGGAAGGAACGGGAAGCTGACTGATTCATCCAAACAGTGTTTGCTTCTTCTGCCCTGATGCTAAATACATTAACAGTGCAATCCTATACCTGTCTACTCAGAGATAAGTACCACTGAGTTCAATGGGACTTACTTCCATAAGTGTGTATAGGATTGGGGTGAGTAAGTAATGTTTTGTGGCTGAAGGTTTTGGGCAGCTTTACTCAGAAAAAGCAGTGTTTTGTTGTGGAAAGTGGTAATCTATATTTGAAATAATTAAATAAATAAATAGAGCATATGTAGTGACGTACATGGCAGGACATCCAGCTTGACTATAAAATAAGAATAATAAAAGGATGCTGCAGTGATCCATGTCACCCCTGGTGGCCCCAACATGCCCATACCAGCCCTGGTGCAGATGCCAGGTCTGTTTGTCACGGTCCTCATCACCTCCTGTTTCCGAGGTCTGAGGTGTTCATCTGGCCTGTGGCGCACGCTGGCTCAGCTTGTCTGAGCGTGGAAAGCTAAGCAGGGTCGAGCCTGGTTATTACTTGGATGGGAGACCTCTCCTCTAGTTTCCTGCATTGAGCAGGGGGTTGGACTCCATAGCCTTGTAGGCTCCTTCCAACTCTATGATCTATGAAATCTATGAAATCTGGGGGCCTGAGGGCTGCAGGTACGGATGCTGGGAGAAATCCACAATGGCTTCAGATGAGTTCAGATTTCTGGGAGTCTGACATGCAGATATGGATGTGTGAGGAATCTGATAGTGGGACAAAAAGTTGATGGATTTTCTCGACTCAGCCCCGTGGATTCCCTTCTGTCAACCCTCCATTGGTGCTGACTTCTTCTGATACAAGTCAAGCCAGCACATAGAATCATAGAATCATAGAATCATAGAAAAGTAGAGTTGGAAGGGGCCTACAAGGCCATCGAGTCCAACCCCCTGCTCAATGCAGGAATCTAGGTCAAAGCATCTCTGACAGATGTCTGTCCAGCTGCACCTTGAATGCCTCCAGACTGGGAGAGCCCACCACCTCCCTAGGTAGTTGATTCCATTGTCTTATTGCTCTGACAGTCAGGAAATTTTTCCTGATGTTTAGGTGGAATCTAGGTTCCTGTAACTTGAGCCCATTATTCCGTGTCCTGCAAACTGGGATGAACGAGAAGAGATCTTTGCCCTCCTCTGTGTGACATCCCTTCAAATACTGGAAGAGTGCGATCATATCTCCCCTCAGTCTTCTCTTCTGAAGGCTAACCATGCCCAGTTCTTTCAGTCTCTCCTCATTGGGCCTTGTTTCCAGTCCCTTTATCATCCTCGTTGCCCTCCTCTGAACCCTCTCCAGTTTGCCTACGTCCTTCTGAAAGTGTGGTGCCCAGAACTGGACGCAGTACTCAAGATGAGGCCTAACCAGTGCCGAGTAAAGGGGAATTATCACTTCCCGCGATTTGGAAGCTATACTTCTATTAATACAGCCCAAAATAGCATTTGCCTTCTTTGCAGCCACATCGCATTGCTGGCTCATATTCAGTTTGTGATCTACCACAATTCCAAGATCCTTCTCACTTGTAGTATTGTTGAGCCAAGTGTCCCCCATTCTGTAACTCTGCATTTGGTTTCCTCTCCCTAGGTGCAGCACTTGGCATTTATCCCTATTAAATTTCATTCTGTTGTTTTCGGTCCAGCGCTCCAGCCTATCGAGGTCACTTTGAATTTTGTTTCTGTCTTCCAGAGTATTAGCTGTTCCACCCAACTTTGTGTCATCTGCAAATTTGATAAGCATTCCCTGTACCTCCTCATCCAAGTCATTAATAAAAATGTTGAAGAGCACCGGGCCCAGGACCGAGCCCTGTGGTACCCCGCTCGTTACCTCTCCCCAGTTTGAGAAGGAACCATTGATAAGCACTCTTTGAGTCCGATTCTGTAGCCAATTGTGGATCCACCTGATAGTTGTTCCATCTAGCCCACTCTTCGCTAGCTTACTAATCAGGATATCATGAGGCACTTTGTCGAAAGCTTTGCTGAAGTCCAGGTATATAATGTCCACAGCATTCCCACAGTCCACAAGGGAGGTTACCCGATCAAAAATGAGATCAGATTAGTCTGACAGGATTTGTTCTTGACAAATCCATGCTGGCTTCTAGTAATCACTGCATTGTTTTCAAGGTGCTTGCAGACTGACTTCTTTATAATCTGCTCAAAAATCTTCCCGGGGATTGATGTCAGACTGACTGGCCTATAGTTCCCAGGTTCCTCCTTCTTGCCCTTTTTGAAGATGGGAACAACATTTGCCCTCCTCCAGTCATCTGGCACTTCACCTGTCCTCCATGATTTCTCAAAGATAATAGACAGTGGTTCTGAGAGTTCTTCTGCCAGTTCCTTTATTACTCTAGGATGCAGCTCATCAGGCCCTGGAGATTTAAACTCGTTCAGAGTAATCAGGTGCTCCTTGACCATTTGCCTATCAATCTCAAGCTGCAATCCTGCCCCTTCAGTCTGCACTTCAGGTTTGCCAGGGGGGTCATAGACCCTCTTTTGGGAGAAGACCGAGCCGAAGTAGGAATTGAACACTTCTGCCTTTTCTTTGTCTTCTGTTATCAATTTGCCATCCTCATTGCGTAGTTGAACCACCAGTTCTTTCTTCTGTCTTTTACTGTACATGTATCTGAAGAAAGCTTTTTTGTTGCTTTTAGCATTCCTCGCTAACCTTAGCTCATTCTCAGCTTTAGCCTTCTAAACAGACATGGACTTCTGTTTGCAAAATGGGCCATCATTTGCGTAATTTTTTTTTTAAAGCCAGGAAATTTGCACAAAATTCAGGCCTCTGCTCTGCAATTTGCACAATTTGCGTGAATTGCATGAATGTGTGCAAATTTGCACAACTTGTGTAGCTGAGGCCAAATCTTTGCACAGAACTGTAATTAAGTGTCAGAAAATTCAAGGTGGCAAAGGTGGAGTATGTGCATATGCCGTGAGAGGAGGAAGCTTCCATACTTCTGAGCAGCCCCCCGATATTGTCGCCCCCTCAATATCGTACTGTTTGGGGGGTCCACCACCAATTCATTCCCACCACTGCTGCAAGGATCCCCAAACTCATGCTAAATGCCACAACAAGATCAACAACAAGAACTACAATAATGGCTAGAATCTAACAAGTCGGCCCTGGTTTGTGCAAATTGCATTTAGTACAAACTGCGCTAGAGACACGCAGTTCTTGAATCCAAATTTGGGCAAAGATTTCAAGCAATTTTGAGGAAGCTGAACATCCCCCCCCCCCCGAACCGACTTGGCCCACTTTTGGCTGTCAGGTTGGAAATGTGTCAAAAGTCAGTTGAGCTCAAATGGAACGAGTTTTCCAGTGTCGCACATCCCTACGTGCAGATTCCTCAGTGGAACAACTTTTTCCTAGTCATTTGGATTCTGCAGACTTGCGGAGCAGCTTCTCACTTTTTTTGGGGGGGAGGATGTACGTTAATTCACAATTGCGAATATGGATTGGCGCAAGGGTGCAAGTGGACAATAGTGCTGTTGTGCATTAGTGCTAATGGACATGAGTGCAAGTAGAACGGAATTCTGGTTAAAATGATCTGATTCCATCCATGAACCTCCATGATGGAACAGAAGATGTCCGTCCATCTGCAAAATGCAGATGGAACATTTTAACAAAGTCCGTGCGTCCCCACCTGCAGGGCCCTGACACATCAGGGCTGAGGTCTAGCCCCAGCTGCACCGCTGTGTCAGCCCACTCACAAGTTAACTTACACTTTCTCCAGTAGTTGTTTTAGGCATGGATTCTAATTCACCAACCTTCATCTGGTGGCAACTGTCTTAAATGCAAATTGAGGCCTTTCTCAAGATTAGTCCTCCTCGTTATTCATAGCTGATGGGAGAAACACACATATATTTTTTTTCAAAGAAACTTGTTCATGAAAGAGACTTGGAAGACACAGCTGTCATATACAAATCTTGTAAAAAAAATATGAGGGGAATTTAATGTGATTCGAATATCTTCGAATGTAAATTATTAATGTTCCCTGGTAAAGAGGGAAATCTGCCTATGAGGTTAAACACACAACCTCTCTTGGATGACATTCAGGTACCCTTGCTTTGAAAGTTAAAGAGGAAGTAAAGTCAATAGTACCTTTAGAAAGCAAAATGTGGAATAATAACAAACACAGCAGAGGAATGAAGAAGTCACCTTGTTGAACACCGCCTGGCCTTTCACATGGTTTTGAATGTTTTCTAGATTCAAAACAAAACAAAACGCCTTTCTGCACATGGATTCATGTGCCAAGGACCTCTTGTGTTACGGAGGGTTCTGGAAAGCTCCTATGAAGCCCCAAATAAAAGCTGCAAAGCCTGTAATGGAAAAGGAGCCCCACCATAATAGGAGTCGTCACCACCAGCCTCTCCTGCTTTTAAGATCTGGGCAGCACAATCCTATAGGCCCCTAGACAGCATTTAGAGGGCCATAGGGATTTTTGGAGTCCCAGCTCTGACGCCAGAAAACAGCTCCAAAGTTGGAGCTGGGACTCCACACTCAAAGCACCCTCCCGCCCCAGCTGGCACAGAAAGAACTGCTCTGGCTGCATCTCTGGGGTTGCAATAGTGTCCTCGGGAAGGGGCTCGGTGGGTGTTCTAATTGGCTGTCTAACTGCTTTGCAGGCTGGGAGGAGCATGGAGGAGGCGACCTTCCTTCGCCTCCATTCGCCTCCCGCCCTGCATTGCGCCCTCAGTTATCTAGTGCAAAGTAGCCCTTTTTGATGAGGATGATCAGGGTGGATTTACCAGTTGTGCTTTCTGTCTCAAAAGGATGATAGAACGCTGAATTTAAATAGCGAAGTGAAATCAGGGTCAGACTGTAAGCGTTTGAATCAATTCGATAGTACTGAAATAAATGGGGGGGTTTTTTCATTGATTTTATTTCTTTATTTATTTTCATTGCCTGTCGATCAGCCCAACGTTTGATCTGAAATATTGTGCAGGTTACATGAGTATGATTCATAGCTAAACTATAGTTCACACTCAATAATGTAAAAAAAAAAAAAAGAAGAAGAAGCCTGCCTTTCTTGATGGTGACTGTTGTGGATGGATGCAATACACAAAGAGCTAGTTTGCACATGCCCCTGGCGTGTAGGCTATACATGCAATAGGGTATGGGGGCAAGCTTTGGGCTTCGTCTAGGGATGTGAGTCAGATTTGGCTGAACCCCAAAAGTGCATGTGAACTTTTTCCAGTGCATGTGTCAGTAATTTGTTATTAGACTTATATACAACACTGTTCGGTCTCACTGTGGTCTTCGTGGTGTGTAGCTCTCTTAATTTGGGGTGTGTAAATTCACACACACAGAGTCTTGTGTGTGTGAATTTGTATTTTACACACACACACACACACACACACACTGTTGTGAGTGACCTAGCATGCACAAACACTTTTACTGTTAATAAAGTGTACTAAACATATAACATAATCGGTATGAGACCAATTTTAGGGATATCACCGCAAATATCAGGGGGCTTGAGTGAGCCGAAATCGGGCCCACTCGGCTCTCACAGCCCCCTGATATTCATGGCGACTCGCGGGCCTACCTTGCTGCCCGCTTGGTCCGTCGCGCCGTGCCGCCTGCGTGGGTTCCCGTCACATCATTTCTGGTTATGACACGACAGGCCCTGCAGCGACGCGGCTGAATCCTGTTGCTGTGGTTTTGGCATAGAAACCAGGGCAACAGGGCTTAAAACAGCCGCGATGGCCGTTTTAAGCCCTGTTGCCCTGGTTTCTACAACAAAACTGCAGCAACAGGGTTCAGCCACGTCGGCTCAGGGTCCATCGCATCATTTCCGGCGGCGCGGCTACCTGAGTGGCGCGGAGAGCGGGCGGAGAGCCCCTCCGCGCCGTGGAGAATCGGGCATTGGGGGGGGCATGCAAGGAGAGGAGAGGAGAGGCGCCCCCCCAAAGGTACGTGATTCACCACTAACCAATTTGTGGTGGTGTCCAACCACATGGTGGCTCTAAGGGAAGAGGCAGAATTGATGCTGGCTTGGGATGTATGAGAATTTCATTTCAGTTTGCAAATCACACGAAATGCCCCATTTGCAATCCTGAATGCAAACACAAGCACATTTTCTCCAAAAAATGTACACAAATTCCCAGACTTGCCTTCATGTTCACAAAATATGTATTTGAAAAATTCTCTTAAAATGCGCAGCTTTCTCAAAATGCACAACTTTCTTAAAAGCACCTAAGAACATAAGAGCCATACCGGATCAGACGAAGGGTCCATTTAGTCCATCATTCTGTTCACACAGTGGCCAACCGGCTGCCCATGGGATCCCACAAGCAGGACGTGAGCGCAACAGCACCCTCCCACCCATGTTCCCCAGCAACTGGTGCACATAGGCATACTGCCTCTGATACCAGAGGTAGCATATTGCCAGTCAGGACAAGTAGCCATTGATAGCCTTCTCCTCCATGAAGTTGTCCAATCCACTTTTAAAGACATCCAAATTGGTGGCCATCACTACATCTTGTGGAAGTGAATTCCATAGTTTAACTATGTTCTCTGTGAAGGACTTCCTTTTATCTGTCCTGAACCTCCCACCAATCAGCTTCATGAGATCATCCTGGGTTCTAGTATTATGAGAGGGAGAAAAATGTTTCCCTGTCCATTTTCTCCACACCATGCATAATTTTGTACACTTCTATCATGTCTCCCCTTACTCGCCTTTTTCTAAGCTAAACAATCCCAGCTGCTGCAACCTTTCCTCATAGGGGAGTTGCTCCAGCCTCTTGATCAGTTTAGTTGCCCTCTTCTGCACTTTTTCCAACTCTACAATATCCTTTTTTAAGGTGTGGTGACTAGATGCAAGGTTCTCAAAACGCACAACTTTCTCAAAATATGGAAATTTCTCAAACTGCACAACTTTCTTAAAATGCACCCATTCTAAATCACCCATGCTTTAGTCCCTGGGGGAAATTTTGGAAATATGCACAAATTTGGGAGGTGTTCCCGCAACTTCCACATTAGATAGCTGTTTGTTTTGTGCAATTTGCTGGCATTGCCCATGGCCAGTTGAGTCCCCACCCCCAAAATCAAACATCCCGTGTTTGCAGGCGGGAGCAATTTGGATCAGACTTAGCAGCTTCTCCCCACTTCTGAGACTTCTGCTAGTTTCTGGGATTCTGTCCAGAGTTTTACAGCTGTCTTTGCATTTGCCCAGGCTCAGCCCGCTTAGGGATTCTTCCTGTGTAATATCTTTCCTGTTTAAGTTACAACTTTCCAGTCTTTTACCAAACTCCTTCATTTTCTGTTCTACAGTACATCGAGTGACCTCTAGGTTACATTTCATTGACTGTCCACACAGCCACAGGATGGGTGCAGGTGTACCAAATCTTTTTTTTTAATTTATAAACTTTAACAAATCAAATACAATCAAACACATGCTCCCATCACCTTGGGACCAATATGATAAACAACTACTACTTATCTATACCATTAATCCTACATTCTAAAAATACATCAGATCTTGACATGGTGTAGTCCCCTTTCCCTCAATTAAAACATAATCTGAAAATAATTCCCATATATCCTTAAAATTGTTTTTCTTTAATTGTCCCCCTTTACATTTGATATTACAAGTTAACATATCATTTAAAGCCATATCCCACACTTCCTCATACCAGTCAGTAATAGAGAAAGCTTGATGAACTTTCCATTTTCTTGCTATCATTAATCTACCCGCCGTTAACAAATTTACAATTAATTCTTTAACATTTTGAGGACCAGACACCTTTTCGGTTATTGATAACAATGCTAATTTAGGGCAAACCTCTAAATCAATACCAATAATTTCTGAAATTTCTTCAAAAACCATTTTCCAAAAATCCAGTACACCTTTACAACTCCCTGTACCAAATCTTTTATGGTTCCCTTCTCACCCCAAAATTATTTTTGATGGTGGCTAGCACAAAATCCCTTGCAGCTATCCTTCCATAAATTTTGCAGGTTCCTTACTAAAGGGAAGCATCACAATGCCTTGTATTTTAATAGAAATTGCCCACCAAACAATAGGAGGGATAAGCAATTTTCCCCACCACCACTCCAAAACTGTAAAGATTCACCGTGCACAACCCCCTGCACCTATTTCTGTGACATTGGACAGGATTCATCCCCTCAGAAAGGCCTGCAAATTTCAACAATTCTGCTAAAAAGTGAAAGAAATAAGCTACAGCCCTTTGTGCATTTCCTGTGATAGTCAATAGGCATGAAGCGTTGTGTTTATTTCTATAAAATGTTTTTATCCCACTCCTCGATCCAACAGGTTTCCAGAGCAGCTTACATATACTCAGTAAAACAAGATAGTCCCTGCCTCCAGACTTAAGATGTGTGTTTCCATCCATTGCTTTGGAGCTGGCCCCAAGTCGAATGGGGTGGCTTCCACATCTGTCGAAGTCAAATAGGGCTGATTTCCAAATCGGCGTTCAAACCAAATCTTGTAGTTGGTTTATACCCCTACTTGCATTCCTACTGTGTATACAACCAGGGCTGGCCTTAGGGGTGAGCGAGCTGGGTAGTTGGCCAGGGTGCTGAGCTGAGAGGGGCTCCAAGCTGAGCTGAAGGGGTGCCAAACTGAACTCAGCATCTGTGTGTTTTTTAAATTCATTGTCGTCTGCAGCAAGGGTGGCAAAAAACTAGTATCTGTGACCTGTTTTTCAAGGTTCTCCAGGTTGTTTGGGTACTAACTACAACAAATGATCTTCCTTCATTTAGCTTTAAAATACGTTTCTTTTCCGGTTTCCACTTTGATGCCATTTGTGCGCTAGGTAAAAATCAGAGGGCCACAGCTTTACTTTGAGACAATGCTACTGAGCATTTAGCACTTCAAATACTGTAAACACTATAAAAATAATAACAGAATAAAGCCATAATCTGTAAGAGGTCAGCTGGATGCCTTGTTTATTTCTATATTTTTAATTATTTTTTAAAGATAAAACTAATGGATATTTTTAAAATAAAGAATGCTTACCAAAAGCTAGGACCTCTATCTATCTATCTATCTATCTATCTATCTGTCTATCAATAGATGTATATATAGTCACTGCTCAGAATGTGGCTTTTTGAGCTTTGGCTTGTGCAAAGTTTAGCGCAGTGACTGAAAGCTCTAGTTTTTGAGCAATGTTGTTCTTGATGGACAGGCTAGCAAGTGATGTGAGTAGTGATGTGTGAGGATTCTGTTCAGGGGGTGGAAATCCGGTAAACTGGCCAGGTTTGACCCCCGACACCCCCCCAAACTTTCCCCCGCTTACCTCCTTCCCTGACTTGACTCACGTTCTCCCGAGTCAGGCTGGGCAAGTGACTTCCAGGTTCGCAGCGGGCTGCTTTTTATGTAGAAAATGCCAAAAGCGGCCACAATTTGTGTACATTGTGCAAATTGCAGCTGCTTTTGACGTATCATACGGCATTTTGCACATCCGCTTTCGGCCCGGCTTGGTTGGCGCAGCAGCAGCAGTCTGCCAAGCCGGCAGTGAGTCCAGGCCGCCGCCGGCTGGTCACCCACCACTAGATGTGAACCTCTCAACTGCCGTGGTAGATCACAAGTACATTTTGATGAGCTTCAGTTTTGAGAAGCTACGCTTACCACTGGAAACTGTACCTGGAAGTGTCAAGAAGAGAATTCATAGTGCTACCCAGATGTTTGGGAAGACATCAGTCATTTTGGCATCATGGATGTACTGCAGGGCATCTCATATTGAGACTTTTCCAGGAGGTAGAACGCGACGGAGATGGTCCAGGTCAACACAAATATCTGCACCATCGATGTTGGAGTGGTTGCCATCGGTGAAGGCTCTGTGGATTGTAGAAGAACTTGCATTTGAACATTTCTTCTGGACTACTGCACTCCACATTATGAATCTGACCATCATATTCAAACTGCATCTTCTTGCAATGCTTATGTGGGGGCTCCTTGAAAGTGGCACCAGCATCAAGAGGTTCTGCGAGCTCTGCCTCTGTATAATTGCTTTCTCTGTATGTGATGAACTCCACACATTTCTTCAGGAAGCAGGTAGCAGCTACCATGTCCATTGTAAGGCATCGCAGAGTGTTACTTGCAATATTCAGGTGGAACAGGACGTCGTACCATACTGTGATTGATATCAAGGACTTGAAGTCCGTCAGCTGGTCTGCTAGGCACTGTGCTTCATGGTGAAGACCTGTATCTGCTTGAGGCGACTCTGCTGCTTCCATCAGAGCATCATAAACATCTTTTTTTATATCGAATAGGCTTCACACTGTCTATGCGACTTTCCCAGCGAGTGTCACTCAGTGGCTTCATGATGAGTTTGGACACATTGTCTTTTAGTATCTGCCACCAGTTGAACAGAAGCAGAGAATAGCACAAAGATGTGCCATAGCATGTCAAAAAGGGTAATAGATTCTTTTGATGATGCAGCCGCATCTGAAACTACCTGACTGAGAGAATGACAGCCACAGGGTATGAACGAAGCTCATTGGTTCAGTGTAAGTAGCCTTGCCTGGACACCTTTTGTTGTTGTCCCCCTTCATGTTGGCATCATTATTTTAATCTTGGCTGCAGCAGTGCTTAATGTTAATGTTGTTTTCCCTCAGTGTCTTCAGCAAGAGTCCCGTAAGCCTTTCTCGGTTGATTCATGAACTGCCCTGAATAATCCTACAAAGTGTTCCTTTACACAAATCTTGCCCCCATCTTCATCAATAAATCCCACTGCGAATGACATCTTCTCAGAGTGACTTACATCAGGCATGCCGTCCAGTACGACAGAGCATACTTAGCTTTGTCTAACCTGTTCTGTATGTTCTCTAACACTTCACCGTAAGGACTATCAGTTCATTCTGAATGTTTTTTTTCCTGCAGTAGTGATCATTACACTCCTTTGAAGATACATGCCACAAATGCTGTCCCATTATCTTGTCATACTTACCAAGCAGCTGTACAAGCCCCATAAGATCCCCATTGTGGTCTGTGAACAGCTTGTTCAAAGATCCCTGGAACACCAAGTTGTGTGCCACCAGGAACAGGGTAATATCCTTTAGGGGTTTGCGCATGCCCCTCCCTCCAATGCTGAATTCCTTGTTTTATAACCCACTGATGTTCTGCATCAATGCACTTGTTCAGTCTAAACCTAGATTCTGATTCTATCCACTTGCAGTATGCAGTGAAATACTTGGATGACTTTTCATGCTGTTGCAGCATGTCACTGCAGTGTTCCCAGTCATTGGTCCTGGGGCTCCCAAGTGAAGAAATGGCACTGGCAGAGGAACAACTTGGATATGTTTTGCAGCGGAAGCAAAAAGCGTTGTTGCTACTCTTAAAATAGACAAGCCAGAGTCTTTTCAGTTTCTCGCCATTGTCTAAAACCCTCTCCGCAAAACTTTTCAAGAAATGATGTTTGTTCTCATCTAGAGTAAAAGCCATATCTTTGATTTACTTGGCTTATTGGAAACCACTGAATGTAAAATGCAGGGATATTATTATTATTATTATTATTATTATTATTATTATTATTATTATTATTATTATTCCCCACCTTTTTTCCTGAAAGGAACCCAAGGCGGCTTACATAATCCTTATCCTCCTCCTCTCCATTTTATCCTCACAACAATCCTGTGAGGTAGGTTAGACTGAGAGTCAGTGACTGGCCCAAAGTCACCCAGTGAGTTTCATGGCCGAGCGGGGACTAGAACCCGGATCTCCCGAGTCCCAGTCCAACACTCTCACCACTATGCCACACTGGCTCTCATTACTTTTGCATTACTTTTGGCCACAATGCAGGATCAGAAGTACTGTTGGTAGGTGTTGTAGGTTGGTGTTCCTTCTCTTTTTACTGTTTCAGCAGTATGGGCGTCACACGAACCTGGTTGCTGCTCGCGGTTCTCCGCGGCTCGCCTCTCCGCGCCGCTCAGAAGATCTAATTCGAGCAGCCACCAGCGCAGAGCGTTCTCTGCGCCGCTCGAGCTGCCGGCACTGGTCGAGCCTCAGTCCCCCGTTGCGTCACTTCCGGCTGCTCTGGCGTGCTGGCCTCCTGCGCTATGTTTTTGGCGGGGGAACCAGGGCAACAGGGCTTAAACAGTGTTTTATACAGAGCCAAGGAGCCGTTGGACGCCCGCAGGTAGGCCTGCATGAGCCTCGCGCGGGCGCAAGTGGGGCCAAGTTCGGTCCCGCTCAGCCCGCGCGAGGCGAGCGGTTACATCCCTATGACAGCAGGGCTTTCATTGGAGGCCGAGCTCTCACTGTGTTCTACATTAATGGAGACTGGATCATCTACGTGGTCCTCGTTGAGCACTCCCACATTCACACTGTCGCTACATGAAAAAAAACCTACTGCTTCGGAAGGCTGAAGGAACTGCTTCATGCTACTTGCGGGCTGTGATTTGTGTAATTTTTATTAAAGCTGGGGGGATTCATGCAAAATTCCGGCCTCCACTCCACAAATTTATGCAAATTGCATCCATTTGTGCAAATTGCAGTTGGAGGCCCGGAATTTTGCACAAACCTGAAATTAAGTGTCAGAAAGTTCAAGGTGGCCAAGGTGGAGTGTGTGCATATGCAGTGAGAGGAGGATGCTTCCATACTTCGCTTGTTAAATGCTACAACGAGAACAACAACAAGTGACTCGAATTGAATGAATGAGCCCTGATTTGTGCAAAAACTGATTTGTGCAAATTGCGCTAGAGATACAGAGTTCTTGGCTCCAACTTTACGCAAATATTTCAAGCAATTTGCCAGTTCATACTCACTTGTAGGGATGTACACGTACCTCTTCGGGTGCTCTCTGGGTGCTCGGCGAGCACCCCCGCCACTTGATACCTCTCGTGGTGGCATCAAGAATCCCAGCAGACTTCCGATTGCCTGGAAGTGACGCGATGGGACCCGGCACTGTGTTTTTAATGTAAATACCAGGGGAAACCACCTTAAAACGGCCGCGATTTGCCATTTGCAGCAGTTTTAAGGTGGTTTTCCTCTGGTATTTACATTAAAAACGCAGTGCTGGGGTCTTCTCACGTCACTTCCGGGTCCCCGGCGCTGTATTTTTAATGTAAATATCATAGAAAACCACCTTAAAATGGCCGCGAATAGCAAATCGCGGCCGTTTCAAGGTGGTTTTCTATGGTATTTACATTAAAAACGCAGTGCCGGGGACCCGGAAGAACCTCTCCCCGGCTCCTCTCCGGGGGAAAAGGTAAGTTCAGTGGGGCTCAGGGGGATCGAGTGGGACGAGTTCACCCCCGCTTCCACCCCCTATCAAGCGCCGCATACATCCCTAAATAGTGGTTTATTGATCATATTGTCTCTACTAATGATTCCTGACTGAAAGGGAGAGGACTATTTTCTTCATGCCCTGCTTTGGGGGCTTCTAGAGGCATCTGGTTGGTCACTGTGCAAAGGAGGATGCAAATGGATTTTGTATGGATTTTGTGATCTGATCCAGCAAGTCACTTCTTAATAGGGATGTGGAAACGGGCGTGGAAATGCTGGGTGGGTCGCCCATCCCTACAGTGGACTGTCTCAGGGATGGGCAACACCACGGGGCTGGACCCGCCTTTGGCTTGGCGGACCTCACCACTGCATGAGCCGGAAGCAAGCCAAGTCGAGCTGGGAAATGGACTTCCGTCTCCAAAGCAGGGTTGCTATTTGTGCAGGAATGACTGTAGCCTGTGCTGAAAATGGCCATAATTAGCATGGATTGAGCAAACTGTGGCCGTTCTTTCCGTAGATTATAGCAGTTTCTACACCAACAGCGGCTCCACTTTGAATGCAGAAGTCGCTTCCTGGCTCGACTTGGGACTACGCGAGTTGACGCCAGTGCAGGGGTAAGCGAACGAGAGTTTTTGGGGGTCAAGCTGGGCAAACCTGCTGGATTTCCACCCCCTGAATGGAATTCTCGCACATCCGTAAAGTCTGTCTCTGTAAAAGAGGACACCTGGCTACCCTACCTGGCATTCTGAGTGTTGGAAATGTTCTCCAGTTGATTATTATTATCTTAGAAGGGGGATGGCCCTTTTGAAAATGCAGTGGATGAGATTACCTTGAAGGTGAACTTCATTCCAAGTCCTGTCAATATGGCACCAGGGGGCGGGGGGGAAGAGAGTGTTAAAATGGAATAAATTATTAAAGGGATAATTAAAACCCATCTTTCTATGCTATTTCATAATCTTCTTCTAGCCCCACATTCTGTTAAATGAGAAAATTGATCATGGTTTGTACTGGGGGAGGGAAGCAGTAGTCCACTGTAGTCCATTCTATGAAGGATAAATATAGCAGTGGCGTCATGCCAGGCTGTCAGGGAGGGGGCATGGGAACTAGCTTGGAGTAAGATAAGAACCATGACCAAAGGACAAATCAGTAGGCAGGGCCCATAATCCAAGAACACACATAGCTCATGAAGACTATGTTGTTCAAGGAAAGCTCAAGTGCAGCAGGAACAGGAAGCCCTTTACTTACATTTCTTCCTGCCCAGGAGGAAGGATATAATGGCCAGCCTGGCTGGGCAGAGTCAATCCAGGTCTGGAAGGCTCTTGGTTGAGAAGTTGCCACCTTTAGTTCAGTGATTCGCCACACGGGGCAGCTGCCTGCAGTCCCTGACACTTCAGAGAGAGGCTGCAGGTATGCACTTCTTCACCACATGGGACAGTGGCCAGCACATCCAAACTGAGGCTGAACATGCAATACATATCCATTTAAGAATCCCATCCCTAGCTGACCCATCATGGCTGGCTACTCCGTTTCCCTAGGGCGGCCCTCTCACATACTGCCCGCCTTTACCCAAATTGACAGGATGGGCTTTAACTTGATGACACCTGTCTATCAAGATGGGATGGAAAACCGCCTCTCTGTTCAGTACCTTTGGATTCTAGTTCCCCGGGATGGAATATATTCATTGCTGATCCCCATGCATACATGTTGGACCTAACTGCCACGCCACAGTCCCTTCTAACTGGAGAAATATCAATCTCACTCAATGCCCCCTCTGACGAGAGGGAGATAAATGGGCTGGGTTTTAGTGTGTCTTCATCTTCAACTGAGATTTGAGTAGCAGTGACTCGAACAAATCAGACACTACCTTTGGGGGGACGACGACGACATGAACAATGAGAACCCAGGAGCAATGGAAAGACTGCTTCCTCTTGCCAGCGGGACTAGGACAGCAGGTGAGGAGGAGGAGGAGGAGGAGGAGGAAAGAGGAGGGTTTTTCACTACCACGACCGGGTAAAAAAAGGAGAGAGAGCTGGTTGGCTGGAAGTACAGCAGGTGGGGATCCCGTTGGCAGCACTATACTGAGGGCCCATTGCAGTATGGTGCTGTCCCTGCAGAGGGGGAATAAAAGGAAGGCAAGACAGCTGGGAAGAGGAGAGGTGGGTGAGAGGTAGGGAAGCAGAGATGAAGATGAGGAAAGAGACTGGTTAAAGAAAGTCACAGGTGGGGAGAGCCAGGAGGCAAATCAAACCAGTCTCAGAACAGAAAGAACTACCTAACTTGGGAGAAGGAAGAAAACACTGCAAGGCAGGAGTGGGCCTGGAGGGCTGAGGGGATCTGAAAGGAATGCCAAATAGAATTATTTCCCCTCATCCCTTAGGCATCCCTCATCAGCCAGGAGGGTCCTCTATAAGTACTCATGCCCTACATTTGGGTTTCTCACAAGCAGCTGGTGGGTCACTGTGTGAACAGAATGCTGGACGAGATGGGCTCTTGGTCTGATCCAGCATGGCTCTTCTGATGTTCTTCAGTACAGAACCCAGACTGTTGTTTTCGATCTAGAAGAACCCAGAAGTGTGAGAGTCAAAGGGAGGTAACTTATCAGATGCTTCTACTTACCTGGCCCAAACTCAACTCAGGGTATTACAGAGACTGTTTGTGCAAGTAGAGCAGCCATTGAGGCACCCCTCATCACCTTAGTTATTTTACTTACCTTTGGTTTCTTCAACCATGAATTATTTTGTGCATCAAGGCTGAAGTAAAGCATTTTTTTGCCAACTTCGTGAGCTCCCAAGTGCTGTGCTTTCTTTATGGAACCCATGGTGGCAGGGTTTTTTGAGGTGCTTCTGCCACCCCTGCCAGGGATGATATCGCTGCGAAGAACATGCTATGTAGAGCTAGCTTTTCTATTTTATTTATATTGGTCTCATGCTTGATATTCCCCCCCATAAATTTAATAAAAATTTCTTAACTGGACTGCGGGGTCCAGACGTGACTTTACACACCCAAGGAATAAGCTCCCACCAGTCGGGTTACTCAATTTATGCTACGTGTTTTGATCAAAGGACTAAATGGAATAAAACTAGCCTCATCGGCAAAGGAGTGCAAAAAAGTAACTGTGCTGTCCTCCTCCAGGTATCCTTACCGATTGGAAATGGGTCAGAGACATTGTGATGCTGCTGCGAGGGGCATAACATTGGGAGGGATACCTGAAAAGAGTTGATCAGCGTCGCTTTTGCAATCTCCTTCCTCCATCAAATGTCCAGTTTTGGGTGGAGTGGAAGACTGGGAGGGTAAAAAGAGCCATAGTGTGTGTGTGTGTGTGTGTGTGTGTGTATTTGTGTAAGGATCTGTGGTGAACAGCTCAATGAAAATGTCAACCCAGTGTGCAGCTCCTGTGAAAAAGGCAGATTCCATGCTGGGCATAATTAGGAAAGGTATTGAAAATAAAACTGCCAAGATCATACTCCCCTTTTACAAATCAAAAATACTGTGTACAGTTCTGGTCTCTGCACCTAAGGAAGGACATTGTAGTGCTGGGGAAAAAAGCAAAAAACAAAACAAAAACCCAACAGCAACCAAATGATCCAGGGGCTTGAGCAACTCCCCTGTGAGGAAAGGTTACCACATCTAGGACTGTTTGGCTTAGAAAAAAAGGGGAGACATGAATAGAGGTGTACAGAATTATGCATGGTGTGGAGAAGGTGGGCAGGGAGACATTTTTCTCCCTCTCTCATAATACTAGAACATCATCCCGTGAAGCTGATTGGTGGGAGATTCAGGACAGATCAAAAGAAGGACTTCTTCTTCACAGAGCACATAGTTAAACTGTGGAATTCACTTCCATAAGATGTGCTGATGATGGCCACCAATTTGGATGGCATGGAGGAGAAGGCTATCAATGGCTACTAGTTCTGACTGGCTATATGCTTCCTCCAGTATCAGAGGCCTATGTACACCAGTTGCTGGGGAACATGGGTGGGAGGCTGCTGTTGTACTCATGCAGTGCTTGTGGGCTTCCCGCGGGCAGCTGGTTGGCCATTGTGTGAACAGAATGCTGGACTAGATGGACCCTTGGTCTGATCCAGTGTGGCTCTTTTTATGTTCTTACATTGCTATGACCTACAACTAGGTTTGGAAAGACACAGGGTGATGCATGGGGGGGTGGGAGGCAGAGGACAGGATCTGCAATGAAAGGCAGGGGAGAGTGAGAATAAAACAGAGCCCTGATGATGGAGGAGAAAGTGGAGGTGGGGAGAGACAGGGAAGAACCCACCGTGGTAGTGGGGTGATGGGCACATGTGCCTGAAAGCTGTTCCTATTTGGTCTGATCCAGCAGGGCTCTTACATTCATGTAGACCAGCTTTCCCTGAGCTGATGCCCTCCAGATGTGTTAAACTACAATTCCCATAACCTCTGGGGTTGTGAATGGGGCAAAACTCTGATGATTTGCAAGCTGAAATGAAATTCTTGTACATCCTTATGTCATCCTTCTCATAGATAAGTTCAGGATACAGGGAGCCCTCTTCAGGCATGGCAGGGAAAGGGAGGAGAGGTGTGCAACATCATTCTCTGTGATTGGTGGGCAGTATGCAGCCTCTGGATTGGCCGGGCCTGGTATAAATATCAGGAATCTGCCCTTCTGCCCTTACCTGTCTATTGCTCTTTGGTCTAATGGACAGTGGGTTGGAAAATGCCTGTTCTGGGCCTGGATTTGGAGATGGCCGATCAACTTTGCTAGGGGGTAATTGATGGAGAGAAAAAGCCATATTCCAGTTTATTATTTTCTTCCCTCTGCTCCTGGTTGAAGATTTAGTGGCTTATCCACTGCAGGCAAGCAGACTAGCTTCCCGTGAGGTTTTTCAGTAGAGACAGGACGTGTTGCGGTCCTAAGTTCATTCTCTCGTAGATTTTTAAAGAAGACTAAGAGCGAGGCTGAGTTTCCTCCCTGCTGTTTCTCTGACCAGCTCAGCCGTAAGTGCTGTGGGTATTCACTCCAGGAAGGGAAGCCTTGATGAACAAGAAATGGGGGGGGGGGGGGAAGCCATAAAAAAACTTTTTCCTCACTGACAGGTGTCTGCGACAATAAAGGAGGCGGAATCCACTAGCTCGCTCTTTGCACAAACTCTCTCTCTTTCTCTCTCTCTCTCTCTCTCTCTCTCTCAGCTCCCTTCCTTATTGACTGATCGAGTTCTTGGTGATCTATCTCGGCAAGGTCAATAGGGTGTAATTAGCAGTGGGATTTAAAAAGATGCTCTGCTCCAGGAGCCTGCCCCTCCTCAAGCTGGCTCTTTCAGAATGCATCTCACATCTCCCTGATCGTTGTGGCTGGCTGACGAGTGTGCGCCGCTCCTGCCGGCTCTCACATATTTCTGTGCTTTCCCTGAGAGTGGAGCATTAGCGGCTGCAGTCAAAAAAAAAGAGAAAGAACTCCAGCTTCCCCGGCTCGGGGACCAGCAGCGACTGTCTGATTCTTCCGGGAGGAACCAGAGGCAAGTTTCACGAGGGACTTCACGGCACCTCATGCTGGTGACATGAAGCTGCTTACTCTGGGTGCTCTTTCAGTCGTATTCCGTGCACACCAAGGGTGCGCATTGGTGTAGAACACTGGACTGTCTCAAGCGGTGGCGGAGCCCACGGCTCAAGGTATGTAGTGTTCCTCTTTGCCTTGCATTCTCCTGCCGAACGTCTGTAGCTGCGTGCTTTTCACTTGTGGAGTATGATCCTGTGATCACAGCTCTCTCCGTCACAGGCTGCTGGATTTAGCAAGTCACCGCAGTAGAAATAAATGGCCAGGTGTCTTTCTCTGAGTAACCGCACTGTTTGTGTTGCTGAATGACCAGACTGAACATCCAGTCTGAAGATATTCAGCAGTGTACATGTTGACCATTGGGTCTGCAGACCAGGGCAGGCTGATAACTCTGTTGAAAACTGTACTCCAAAAAGGTTTCCTTGTTGACTTCCTGTACATAGTTGTTAAAGGTCCTGTGATGTGGGTTTTAGTCACTGGGGTGATGATTAAAAGCCCTCTCCATGTGCCATGGGGAGTCGCTCCTTGTTTTTGGAAGTCATCAGCAGCAGACTTTCCAATTAACGTTGATCTTGTTAAGAGGGCTTGAAGCAGGCGTTGCAGTTTCTAACTGGGGTGGGAGCGGAGGACAGTTCATGCCAGCTGGTTACGGTTTTTGAAGAACCGTAAATCCAGTTGGGAAAAAGAAAGTTTTCAGGCAAAGCTGAAAGCTTTGGAAGGATGGGTTTCATGTAAAAAAAATAAAAAAATAAAAAATAAGCTATTGAAAAGCATAATATTCCTGGGGCACCCACCCTTCAATGCTCTGATTGGAAAAACACAACTTTAGCATTGTGATACCAGAAGTGATTTAGGGTGCAATCCTCTGCATGTTTAGACAGAAAAAAACCTGTCCTATCATTCCCAGCATGCCCCAGCTGGCTGGGGCATGCTGGGAATGGTAGGACAGTTTTTTTTCTGTCTAAACATGCAGAGGATTGCACCCTATGTTGCTCATAGGTCGCTTTGGTTGCCTCCTTCCAAAAAACAAGTGGCTTGGGGGATGCTGCCTAAATCAGGACACAGTATAACATGCCCAATCAGTGTTCAGCAACTGTTGGCTCAGGTTGCTCAAGTCTAGCATTGTAAATAAGCCCACAAAAGTTAATAGCTTGCAAAAACTAGCCTGCTGGAGGCTGGTAGAGGTGGGGCAGAGAGCTCTATCCCTCCTGTAGCACTATCTGCTGTGTTTCTTCTATGCTGGGTGTGGAAGAGAGTCTTCCCTCCTAAGTCCTATGGCAGCCTGCCGGGCTTCTATATTTGGCATGGGAGGCATAGTGCTCCGTCTCTCCTCCACCAGACCGCCCACTCACTTGTATGCAATTCCTGGTTGCCCACGGTGACCAGGTGAATGCTTAAAAGGCATGGCTCCTGTAGTCCCAACAGTCAAAGAGGCTACATTATTCTGAACACCCAGAGAATCATCCCCTTGCGGCCTGATCCTAGTAAGCGCATTTCCTCAGAACTAAATTCCGCTGCATTCAAATGGACATTTCCAAAGTTTATTCCAGGGTCAGTTTATACAATCAAGTGGTAAAGTGTGTGTTCTGGAGTGTACCACTTCAGGCTGCAGGTGTGGGGTGCAGAGACACAGACCACACTTGAATATTCTCATGAAGAAACCAAACTCTCCGTGTATTGTTGAAATAGCCTTTGAGAAAAGTAGACTGAACACAGAACTTCCTAATTGCAGCCAGGAATTGTTTGATCCCAGAAAAGGTTTAGACATAAATGTAAGAAATCATCATCAACCTCACCGCCACCACCTCTACCACTATCACATGATTTTGCCGTTTATATGAAGTGACCTTAGAGCTGTACAAATGAATGGAGCCTTATAGCTGGTGGCAACGATGCAGTCCAAGTTTAAGTGAACTTACGCCATTAATTTCAATGGGTTTAAGCACAGAGCCATTTGTTGGATTGTGGTTGGTGAATTTTGTAAGGTGTGTGTGTGTGTGTGTGTGGGGGGGTTGTTAGATACACATGTACATATAATTTGTTGAACTTGGATCTCTGATAAGCTGTTTGCAAAGAACGTGAGTTACTTGTTGAATGCTGATTCACATTTGTGATGATTCTTTTACATGAGAATGCTGCTAGTAGCAAGTTGGAATCATCCTTGTTAGTCAGTCAAAGGCAACTTCTACTGTGCACCTTGAGTGGATTAGAACTACTGCCTTATCTTTCCAAGTCATCACTTATGCTGAAAATAGTGCAGCCAGCTCTACTGAAACTGCTTAATGTTGGCTTAATTCCCTTTGCAATAACGCAACACTTTTTGTTGAAGGCGTATTAGTTTTGCTTCGGTATTCTCAAAATTATTGATGTGGTCTGGAGCCTTGCTGTGCCTTACCCTTGTACTGCACTGTTAATTCAGCTTTTTCAAAAGAGGGAGACAGACAGTTGAACGGGGAAAGTGCCCTGTGTTATAAGGACTTGTTATGGGGCATGCTGCTGTATAACGCAAAATGAAGAGAGAGCCTGCTGTCTAGGGTTTTGATATCTGGAAATGCTTGCTCAATCACCCTTGATCACGGGTGGCTACTCTGTGTCCAACCACTTGTCTATTGGTCTGGCTGGAAGAGCGAAGGGACAACTTTTGCAGTTTGAAATTGGTAAAGAAAAGGAAAGTGGAGAGCCTGAGCTTTGCAGCTGGCTACCAGGACGTTGCCCCCCACAGAATGAGGACAGAAGGCACAGCAAGTGGGTGGAACTCTATTGATTTACATGTCTGAGCTGCAACATTCTTCACTGATTTTATTTATTTATTTATTTATTATATTTATACCCCGCCTTTTTTCCTGCAAGGAATCCCAGGCGGCTTCCATAATCCTCCTCCTCCTCCTCTCCATGTTATCCTCATAACAACCCTGTGAGGTAGGTTAGGCTGAGAGTCAGTGACTGGCCCAAAGTCACCCAGTAAGTTTCATGGCCGAGCGGGGACTAGAACCCGGATCTCCCAAGTCCCAGTCCAACACTCTAACCACTACTCCACACTGGCTCTCGCTAGGGTAGTAAATCTGTGTCTGGTCTGTACCACCTCAGATGTGGGCGTGCTGAGGAAGCCCCGTCACCATCATCAGCCCTGTAGCCCAGGGGTGCAGAAATTCTTTCAGCCTTGAGGGCTGAATTCAACGTCCGAGAAGCTCTCAGGGACGGCGTTCCAGTGGTGAGCGGGGCCAAAGCAAAGGGGGCGGGGCAAATGCAAATGAGCTGAGACGCCATGAGAAAGTTAGTTTCGCAAAGCCTCCTTTCACCACCCCAGTGCCTTAGGGTGTTCTTCGCCATTGTCCTCTCCAACCGTCACAGAACCTCAAGATGTAACCTATTTGTATTGTGGAAGACGTAAAGCCGAGTGAAACCAATCATGATACATCAGCACGAAACGGGCACCAAAAATGTCCCCTTCCTGTGGCCAATTTAGGAATGGGATCCATTCCCTCTGGCGTCCCGCTAGTCCTGCTCTGTCAGACATCATAGGGAGCATAGAAACATAAGAAACTGCCTTATGGAGAGTCAGACGCTTGGTCCATCTAGCCCAGTATTTTCAACACTGACTGGCAGTGACGGCTTTCCAGGGTTTCAGGCAGGATTCTTTCCTAGCCCTACCCTGGATATGTCCAGGATTGAACCTAGGACCTTCTGCATGCAAAGCATGCGCTCTCTCACACTGAGCTGTGGTCCCTCCCTTAGTCGGGTTGGTGGCTTGCTGCTGCAGCCTGTTGAAATCATCAGTGCTGCCACAAAGAGGCATAGCCATGCCTGTGCTTGAATGGTTGAGCAGGAAGAAGCCAGGCAGCTGGCCCATGCTGAGTCACCATCCCTCTAAGACAGGGCTCTCCAACCTTGGGTCCCCACGTGTTGCTGGCCTACAGCTCCCAGCATACCCAGCCAGCATGGCTAATGGCAAGGGATTCTGGGAGCTGTAGGCCAGCAACATCTGGGGACCCCAGGTTGGAGAGCCCTGCTCTAAGAAGTGGAGGCAAAACTTATTCCCTCGTAGGGATGTGCTGACACTAAGAAGTCCTGCTCATCTGAGCTCGACGGACTTCCTGCCCGCTTCTGATCCAATGATCGGAAGTAGGCCAACTGAGGGGGGGATTTTCCCACGGACTTCCATCTCTAAGATGGGCTGCAGTTTGCACGTTTTCTTTAAACAGTAAGGAAATCTGCAGAAATCACAGCATTTTTGCCTGTTTTGTGCAAATTGGCACCCAAAAAGCATGTGGATCTAGCACCATTTGAGCAAATTCACCAATTTTATGTGCGGAGCTGGTGCTTGACCATTGAGCTGTGGCTCCTCCCTCAGTCGGCTTGCTGCTGAAGCCTGGTGAAGTAATCAGTGCTTCCATAGAGCGGCATAGCTACGTTTTGCGCAAATCAGCACCCAAAACGCACATGGATCTAGTGCGATTTGCATAACATTGGCAGATTTGCTCAAATGGCGCTAGATAGATCCATGTGCTTTTCGGGTGCCAATTTGCACAAAACAGGGCTTTGCGTAAAGTGATGCAAATAGTGTAAAGTTACGCAAATTGTGCAAATTCTGCCATTTCCTTAGCATTTAAAAAAATGCACAAATTGTGGCCCACTTTACAGAGGGAAGTCCACAAGCTGGCTCTACTCACATCATAGTGAGTCAGCGTAAGTGCAGGGCTGGAAAACCAGAATCCGGGGGTCCAAATTGTGAAAATCCATCAGATTTTCACCCTGCTATTGGATTCTTCACACATCCCTTATTCCCTGCTTAGGCTGGGGTGGCATGCTGTAGTCTAATTAGGGATGTATGAGCATTTCATTTCCATTTGTTAAACATCAGAATTCTCCCCGTTCACACTCCCAAATGCGAGTGTATTTTGTCAGGCAAAGCTCACCTTTTCCCAAGCTTGCAATCACATTTGCAAAATGCGTTTGTTTGGAAAATGTGCATTTTAAAAATTTGCATTTTGAAGACCTTCCCACACATTTTCACACTTTAGTCAATTGGGGGGTAGGAGTGAAGTACACATTTGGGTGTGCATTTTTAAAAATGTGCACCTAAATGAACCCATTTCCAGTTCATACCATATAACAACAAAAACATACCACATTTGGGAAACTTGAGTGTCAGTATGTGGCAGACTGAGTGTCGAGGTGCAACCAGTGGGGAGCCAGTGTGACGTAGTGGTTCAGAGCGTTGGACTGGGACTCAGGAGATCCGGGTTCTAGTCCCCACTAGGCCGTGAAGCTCACAGTAATTGACTCTGAGCCTAACCTACCTCACAGGGTTGTTGTGAGGATAAAATGGAGAGGAGGAGGAGGATTATATAAGCTGGCTTTGGTTCCTTGCAGGAGAAAAGGCAGGATATAAATATGATAAATACAGTAAATAAAATAAACTCGGAGAACCTCGGCAAGCTTGCGCCTTGCTAATTCTCCCATCCGTAGCAGTCATGGGGCATTGTGGCCATATTTAGGGGGACTGACAGTTCTTCAAAGAGTAGCAGTTTCTATTTCGATACTTCTGTGGTCCCCTTCCTTATATAAATGAACAGGTACCATTAAAATGTATGTTTCCAGAGCTCTTTCTTCACAATCACATGGCCGGTGTTCTGTTTTATTTGACGGCTCAGATCCAGATTTAAACATACTTAGAGTAGACTGATAGAAATCAATGGGACTTGCGTTAGTCATAACTAAAGCAAGTCCCATTGAGCTAAATGGGTCTACCCTAGCTATGTCTAAATCCTGATTCAACCCAATCTGCTCTCTCTCTCTCTCTCTCTCTCTCGCTCTCTCTAAATATATATATATACCGTATATCTTTGTTTTGATGTATATGATCATTTAACTTGCATTTTCTTATATACTTTTTGCTAGCTACCTTGGCTGCTTAATACAGAAAAGTGGGGTATTAATTTAAATTAAGTCATAATGATAGAAACCATTTTATTTTCATTCTGTTTCCTAACAGAATGAACCTCCCTCCATACAGGATTAATGTTCTCATTGAACAAATATCCACCATGATTCTGTGATCTCTTGTCTGGTTAGTTGCTGGCAGTTCAGACTGCATCAGTGTATATGTAAAGTATGGACTTTTTTTTTTGTCCCGTTTATTCTTTATTCTTGCATACACTGAATCCCATTAGTGATTTTCCTGTCCTAACTCACCGAGATCTTTCTGGGGCCCTTCATAGTCTGCTTCAGGTTTCAGTAATAACTGAGTGTCATCCTGAAACTTGGCCATTTCACTGCCCATCCTGAATTCTCGAACTTTTGTGTACAATGGCACCAGTCCCAATACAGATCCTTGGGGGAACCTACTGCTCCCTTCCTTCCATTGTGAGAACAGCTTGTTTATGCCTACTGTCTGCTTCCTATTGTTTCACTTTATTCATTCATAGGGGAACGTGTTCTCTTTTCCTATGATTGTGTACTCTGGAGTCTTTGGTGCTGGCAGTGATAGTACTGGGGAATTTTGTCAAAAGCTTTTTGGATGTCCAAGTCCAAATCCATATAATGTCTATATCAGATCATGCCTAGTATTTATATGCTCATAGGTTGGTGAGGCAGGGTTTCTCTTTGCTGAAGCCATGCTGATTCTTCCTCGGGAAGGCTTGTTCTTCTCTAAACAATTCTACGTTTGGCCATCCATTTCCACTGAACAGACATTAGTCTGGCAGGCATATTACATCAACAGTAGTATGGTTACTACTCTGTGGACTTATCTTGTCAAAGGAGTGAGGAGGAGGAAAAACATAGCAAAATACAAACAGGTGCACCATTTTACAGCCAGCCCTCTATTTATAGTCTGTATCATATTTTTCCAAAATAGCCTGCAATTAAAAATAATCAGAATTGCTGGCACTTGGGTACACATCACTCTAATGAGCGATTGCTATAAAGAAGAGGGTTTATTTTTCCTTTAAAAGAAGAAGAAGAAGAAGAAGAAGAAGAAGAAGAAGAAGAAGAAGGAGAGAGAGAGAGTAATGTGATACGTACTAGCAGTAAAGTTGAGAAATAGCTTCCAGATGGCAAATCTTTTTATAGAAATTCACTGGATATAGTTTAAGACTCTCCGGCTTGCTACACTCTGTTTTTCTTTGTTCTGTGTGGTTTCAGTGAGATGCTTCTGACTCACCCCTCCCTGGTAACACCATTACAATGCACGCCTAACTCTGAGAGCCGTAACCAATAAAAAAAACGTGCGCCTATTTTCTCACCACGTCAGCCGATGTGTAGTTCTTTCTCCCATGCCCTACTCCGCTTCATGCTGCTGACACAACCTAATATTTGGTTTACAACGAGTGTATGTGAAGTGAGCAGTTTATATTTGCCTTTAAGATTTATTTATTTTTTTTAAAAAAAATATCTTACTGATCATATTTAATATTTGGAAATAAATCGGTTGCTTTAGGGTGCAATCCTATGGACTGCACCCTCACTACTCGGAAGCCCCCGAACCCAGAGGTTTCTGAGATTCCTATGCCCTGCCGGGCTGAAGCCGACAGAGCAGGAGGAGCAGCAGAGTTGATATTTGCCTCTGCGTCCTCCGATCTCCTTTATTTTTTTGCTAGACATGCTTTTTAGCCTGTCTTGCCAGGGCAATTTGGAGAGGGGAGGGAAGGAAGCCGGAGGAGGCTAAGGATAAATCGTATCCTGGCCTCTCCAGTCTCCTCCCCTCCCAGCCCGCTAGAACACCCCCTTCTCCCCCTCTCCGAGGTCGATTTTCCAACCTCAAAGAACCAGCTGGTGCAATTCTCTCTACACTGGCTGCAAGGGGCTGGGGTTGGGAGCCTGATCTGAATTTTCTGAACCTCCCTATGGTCCCTGGGATGCTCATCCAGGGACCATAAGATTGCTTGTCTATCTAGCTCAGTGATTGACAGCAGCTCTGCACGGTCTCTGGCAGGGGGCCTTAATGGTCCTCTGCTACCTGATTCATTTTTGACTGGAAATGCCAGGGATTGAAGTTGGGGACCTTTGGTATGCAACGCATGCATTTTAGCACTATGGCTCCCCATTGTCGCTGGGTTTTGTTTTGTTTGTTTTGTTTTACATGCAGAAACATCGGGTCGTATCCAGTGGTGTCCCAGCACTAGCGCGAATGATGTTGCACTAGCAAGGACTAGTGTTTGTGCAGTGGAACTAGTGCCTTTGGGAGTGATCCAGTGAGGTTGTCCATAGCTCTCCAAACTCCAAACTCAGAGGATTATGGGCATCCTATGTACGGTGGGAGGGGGGCGAGAAGGCAAAGGTTGCCTCCGCGCTCCTCCTGCCATGCAAAACGCTTAGATGGCCAATTTTGGCCAGTTTGGCCTCAGATACTTCATATGCTGGCAGAGCCTGTATCCTCCCCACCCCCCAAAAGCCTGTAGTGTCTCCAAGGTTGCTCTGTCATCTCACGGTTCTTTCCGCACAGCTGCAAGGGTGGAGGGAGGGCGCTCCGAGTTCAGAGTCCCAGCTTTGGCCTCAGAGTCAGAGAGCAAGTTTCTGAGGTCGGAGCTGGGACTCCAAAAAATCCTATGGCCATCTGTCTAGTCTCTGTCTAGTGGCCGTAGGATTGTGCTGTTTATTTATTTATGATTATTTATTAGTTATAGTTCTATACCACTGCATATGATAAAATATCTAAGTTATTCACATATTAAGAACCACATTTAAGTACACTATTAAACATAATGTCAGCTGCAGTAACAATAAAATCACATATAAAATACTCCGTTAGAAACAATTCCCACTACAATAACAATAACATATGATTAATTGCAATTAATTACAAACCAGAGACAGCCTGGGTGGACACCCCCGGGATGTTACTTTTTTTGGGGTGAACCGTTCAGCAAGTGCGGACTCGCCTCGTTCAGCTCACTCGAGTCTGTTCACGAACGTTCTCCTTTTTAGCTCTGTTCAGCGCACCATTTGCGAATGCAAAAAACAGATCGGTACATCTTGTGTGAGAATTTTTGGTGAACCGTTCAGCAAGTGCACACTCGCCTTGTTCGGCTCACGCGAGTCTGTTCACGAACGTTCTCCTTTAGTTCAGACCGGCTCACCGTTCATGAATGCAAAAAAAAAAGAAAAAAAAGAACGGTGACATCCCAGAGTCACGTGTGTTTTCAAGAGGCATTTAAAACACACATTTTCTACCTCCAGAACTGCGTGAGAAAGGGTTTTCCAGAAGGTGCTTGCCAGGGATGCGCGCGGAGCTCAGCAGGGCGGTGGAAGCTCGGCGAACCTGCCGGGCTTGATCCCCCCGAGCTCCGCTCAACTTACCTTTCCCTGGCTCGGCTTGGGGAAAGCTACTTCTGGGTTCCGGGCACTACACTTGCTACATAGAAAATGGTGTGGGTAAGATACACCATTTACATAGAAAATGGCATAGTATTCATTAAAAACGGCTGCAATTTACGGAAATGGCAGCCTTTTTTTAACGTATACTACACCATTTTCTACGTAAATGGCATAGAGCCCGGGACCCGGAAGTCTGGCGAGTGCCAGCGGAGGCACTCAGCGGAGGCTCGGCTCAGCTCGCATGGTGGGGGCACTCACTGAGCGCCCCGCGAGTCGAGTGCCGGGCTCGGTGTCCCCATCCATATTGTCAGCTCGATGGGAAAAGCAACTATCTGCCTCCGAAATTCAGCAGTGCAGCAACCAAAATGGGGTTATTTTTTGCTGCCACGCTGCCAGGTTTTGGCAGCAACTCTTCACTTCCTCCCATTGTGCTAGTAAGCTCTTGTTATGTTGGGCAAGCACTGATTTCCACTAGCAGAACACTGTTAGTGGTGCTAGCACTGGGACACTATTGTATACTACCATGTAGGGCAACATTTTTAGTATTCTTGGCTGAATAGATAACTAGGACATTATTAACATTTGTTCTCCAAACTTCAAATAGTCATGGATTTTTGGGTGTATCTGGAAAGTTCATGGAAACACTTTTGACTTCTTTCAGTCCCACAGTTTGCTTGCCTGAGCAAGGTCGCCCACATTTCCCCAGATTTTGCTTCTACTACGGATGTATAATAATTTTGTTTCAGTTTGAAAATCATGCAAACGCAACCTGTTCACAACCCTGAGCTGCCCAAACATGAGCAGGATGCTCTCCCCCCCAAGAAATGTGCATTTGTGATCACATTCCAAAAAATGTATATATATTTTTAAAATGTGCACTTTGAAATGTGCATATATATTTTTTAATTTTTATTTATATATTTTTAAATGAACACACATACAAAAGAACATAAACCTACAAATCATAAACTCCAAGTGCACCCGTCACCCCGGGGCCAAAACCAATTCTATCCATATAATCCATTATTAATCTATATTCCAAAAATACATCATATCATGATGACATGGCTTACTCCCTTTTCCCTTTACTAAAACATAATCTAAAAATGGTCCCCATATATCCTTAAAATTATTTTTCTTTAATTGTCCCCTTTTACATTTAATACTACATGTTAGTTTATCATTTAAAGCAATATCCCAAACCTCTTTATACCAATCTATTAGTAAGTACTGGTGTTGAACTTTCCAATTCCTTGCTATCAGTAATCTCCCTGCCGCTAATAAACTTACAATTAATTCCTTTTTCTCTTGTGAGCACAGAATTTTCTCCGTTATTGATAACAATGCTAATTTTGGACAGACCTCCAAATTAATGCCAATAATTTCTGAAATTTCTCCAAAAATTTTATTCCAAAAATCCAATACGCTTTTGCAACTCCACCACAGATAACCATAAGTACCAAGTTCCTGACATTCTCTCCAACACCATGGAGCACAATTACTATCTATTTTGTTTAATCTTACTGGAGTCAGATACCATCTCCAAACAGTTTTTAAAAAATTCTCTTTTATCCTTACTGACATATTTCTTAATATACGTCTGCCCCAAATATTTCTCCACCCCGCATTCGATATCTCCTCCTCAAATTCCATTTCCCATATCATCTTAAGGTTATCTTTTTTAGCTTCAATCCTCTGAAACATTTTACCGTATATATCTCCTTAGTTAACCCTCTGGAAGAAACATTCCCTTCTATAAGTTCTCTAGACAACACTTTCTTTTCAAATCCAGTAAGCTCCCTCTCATGCTCATTTCTCTTCTTCCATTTCTTAGTCCACTGATCTAATTGCATTAAATTTAACCACGAAATTCTACCTGGCCCAATCATTTCAGATATTTGTTGTCTAGTCTCAATTTTCCCCATCCAATCCATTAATTTGATAACCTTATTTTCCCTAAATATAGCTTCCCACTGCGTGCATTTCTGGAACGTCCTCCATTGCTACCACTGGAGTTAACGGGGAGATCCTGGTATAAAATCTGTCTATTACTATTCCAATCCCTACCATATTTTCAAGAAGGGATTTCTATTCGTTTTACCCTACTATTAAGTTTTTTTTGAAATAAAAAATTTTCCATCCCAATTTCTATTTCCTGCTTTCTATTCTAACCACAAAATATCTTCTTAACTAAAATGTCCATTATAAACCTTAACTGATTAGCTATATAATACACACTTGATATTAGGAAGGCCAAGCCACCTTCTTTTGGGATTTTATACCATTTACTCTTAGTAATCCTCGCCTTCCCCCCACCCCATTACAAAAATTATTAATTATTGCTTGCCATTCCTTAATTTCCTTCTCTGATAAACAACTTAAAATGTGCATTTTTCAAACAACAACAACAACAACAAAGAACAAAAAACAAAAACCCCAGCAAACACATTTTTTACTTTTCAATCAATGGGGGAACAATGCACACTTTTGAAAATTATGCACAGAAATGCATGCTTTTCCTGTTCGAATGAGCTGCATAACAGGTTGAAAACAAACTTTCGGGAGCAAGCCAAAATGTGCTTCAAAGTGATTTTTGAAGGGTCATATCCCTTATATGACTATGAGGGTCATAGTAGGAAGCAACTGGATTGATTTCAATAGACATTGATTGGTGGGGAGATAACTTGCCTTATTCTGTGCAAATCCAGCTGGAATAAGGGGAGATTCTTTGCCCCTCCTTGCTAGAGTAGGAATTCAATGATGGTGTAAAGATGCATGAAACTCTGATTGAGGAGTTTTTTCTGTGCTCATTGAAACCCCTTTGCTACTCTGAAAATTCCTCAGGTTTTGCTTGAGCCAGAATTCTGTGAGAACACAGCTTTATTTGGCATGGAGGAAAATGATGCTGGCAGCGGGAGCCATGGGGTTTGTGTGTGTTTCAAAGGTAGATAGCTACATAACAAAAGGAAATGCCAACAGTAGGACAAAAATTCAGGCTTGTGCTGTGTCACTCACAACAATCTCTAAGGGTAGTGCACAACTGGGAAGGTTTATACAAATCTTGGATTAACGATGCTGATGCTGCAGGAGCTTGAGGTAGACAGAAGTACAGGAGCAAAACTGCAAAATTCAGGAACATGGTCATAGGGATGGACAAAACAGTTCTATTTCTAGTCCATGTCACTTTCAGATATGTTCACACACAATAAGTCTGTTTTGTTCCATTTCCACATTAATTTGTTATTTATTGATCTAAACATCTGCATGAAAAGTCACATTTAAGGAGCAATCCTATGTAGGTTTAGACAGAAAAAAGGCCTACAACTCCCAGCATGCCCCAGTCATATTTAAATACGTATATATTTTTAATAGAAATGGATGAATCAGTCTATTTCTGGTGCATGTCAGTTTTGCCTGTATTCAATCATGTCTGTTCAATGCAATTTCTGCATCACAAAAATGTGTATTTATTTTCATTTGCAATCTTCCCTAACATATACATTTTTGTCCGCACTTTCCTTAATATATGCATTTCTGTATGCAACCTTTGAGCTGAGAACAGCATTTCAAAATTCAGAGAAGTGTGCAATCCAAAGGATATGTGTGATCCAATCTGCATATTAATCTAGGAGCTGCAAATTAGGCCAATTCACTTAAAAATAGGGACCAAATTGAATTCTCACACATCCCTCATTTGAACAATTTTTTATCTCAAAATATGGCCTTTCTAAATGTATTTGCTGTCCAATGGTGCATTTTTAAAACACATTTCTGATCTGTTTTTCTAGCTGAGAGCTGTGTCAAAAGAACAAAGGCTGGTAGACAACTAAGTTCTGATCTGCGCATTAGACTGGGAGGTGTAGATTATGTCTGTTCATATTACAATTCATAGTCACCTTCAAGCATCCCTAAATAGTATCTGAAACTAACAGCAAGTATCTGAAACTAGCAGGAAGTCAACAGCAATGGACTGAAAATACATGAGAATCTGGAGGAGCAACAATGAGCTAATCCTACATAGGCTTACTGTGAGCCAATCCTAGCTGTCCTTGCTGCTGGCCTTTCCAATTATGGGATTAGGAATGCAAAGGATCCCTGCATCCAACTCAAATGTTTGGGCAGATTATGAAAGAAATTGAGTAAATTAATCGCAGTCTACCCAAGCAAGGCTCAGTTGTGAAATCCAGGTGAAGCTCAGAAGATGGAGAAAAAGATCGTCTCAGCATATGTCTCATAACTGTCAGCCTTAAGTGTTGCTGAGTCACAACGTCTTACCACACAAACATGGCGTAGGGATGTGAGCAGAGCTCGATTGGGGGGGGAAGTCTGGCAAATTCGCTTGGCTCGACCCCCCGAGCTCTGCTCACCCTACCTTTTCCCCGGCTCAACTCATGTTCTCTTGAGCCGAGCTGGGAAAAGCGACTTCCGGGTTCCGGCGCTACATTGTTTACATAGAAAATGGCCTAATTTGTGCAAATTAGGCTGTAATTTGCACAAATTAGGCCATTTTCTATGTGAACAACACAGCGCCGGGGCCCCAGAAGTCCACTGAGTGCCTCAGCTGGCGCTCGTGCTTGGCTCGGCTTGCACAGCAGGAGTGCTCAGCTCGCGAGTCATGAGTCAAGTGCTGGGCGGGTCGCCCATCCCTAAACTTGGGCAGTCAGGCCTAACATTATCAACCCCTTGACATACTGGTGACCCTTTGACATGTGCAGAGAGCTCTAAATTGTGAAACTCCTCCAGGCTCCACTAAGTTAGGATTGTATTTCCAGCTGAGATTTGCCCCAAAATTGGGTTCAAATGGCAGATGCTGTGGGATTTGAGAGCGTCTCTGTGGAGGATAGCTTTAGGCTGCTTTTTTGAAGAATGGCCTGAAGAGGGCTCTGCTCCCTTGCAATCGGTCTCCACAGGTAACTGGTGAGGTGGATGTTTGATGCAGATGATGAAAGACATTGGAATTCTTGAACGTCACCCTGCCAATCTCCATTGAGTAGGCTTCTAGAAACCTACTGTACATGTGTATGACTAGAACAAGGTGGAGGTTTGTGCGAACAGACATCTGAACAATGCCTCCATTCTCTTTTTGCATGGAACACACAAGGAGGTTAGAGGTGGCATGAAATAATTTTGTTTGCACACCCTGCCTTTTCTAGATTAAGGGGGTCCAATGAAGATACCTTTGCTAATCTCCCCCCCTCCAAATCCTGGATCTGGCACTGATGAGGGGTTGGGTCCAAATTTAGTCATACTTAGTGTAGACCCATTGAAATAAATGGGAGTTAAGTTAGTCACAACTTTTCTACTGATCCCAATGGGTCTACTCTAAGTATGACTAAATCTGTATCCTGAGATGTCTCGTGACAGGGATTTGCAGACTTCAGTCTTGCAGGATCTATTTTGTTATGATTTTTATTAGAATGCTGAGGTCCACCAACCAGAGCCAGACACAAAATGGTGGGTGGCTCAGGGAATGAAGTTAATTTTCTACTGCACCCCATGAATCATACACTGGGATATACAGGCCTGTGGTTTATGCTGGCTTGGCTTTTCTGTGCGTGGAAAGCTAAGCAGGGTCAGGCCTGGTTATTACTTGGATGGGAGACCCCTCCTCTAGTTTCCTGCATTGAGCAGGGGGTTGGACTCGATGGTCTTGTAGGCTTCTTCCAACTCTATGATCTATGAAATCTATGAAATATAATCTACATGTGAGTTACCAGAGATCAGTGATTCTAACATTCTGACTGCCAGCAGAACTAAACAAAGACCTGGCCAATTAGTACTCCTATTTTACAGATGAGGATTAGCTGACACGGAAAGATTAGCAATTAGCACAAGGCTAACCATGCCAGAGATATTTTTTTTCTTGCATTTTTGCTTGCTCCCTCTGAAGTATTGGGAGTCAGAAACCCTTGAAGATCTGCTGCAAATCTCCCAGAGATCTACCGATAGATTCTGATCCACCTTCTACTACCTGCCCATTTTATGAGCACATCTAGTGCATCCTAGTCCCATGAAACATTAGCTATCCTTGTGCACTCTCCATCCTCTTGTGTGGCCCCGGCATGAATGCGGGGGCATGGCAGTGGCAAAAATAATCGGTATTTTGGTGGAAAACCACTACAGAACCTTTAGAAGGACACATTTAGTGTGGTTTGGCACCATGACCATAAGTTGCCCACCCTTGCTCTAGGTCAGGGCTCTCCAACCTTGGGTCCCCAGATATTGCTGGATGACAGCTCCCGGAATCCCTTGCCATTAGCCATGCTGGCTGGGTATGCTGGGAGCTGTAGGCCAGCAACATCTGGGGACCCAAGGTTGGAGAGCCCTGCTCTAGGTCATCTGAAAGCTACAGACAAGTCCTTTGCTACAAGCCCCAAAGCCAGTCATAGCCTTCAACAATTCTACTGAACAAACCTTAACTTAGCTCATGTCACAATGCAATTCTATGCATGTCTACTCAGATGTAAGTCCCACTGAGTTCAATGGGAGTTACATCTTAGCAAGTGTGTATTGGATTGCAACTTAAGTGGCCAAGTTTCGGAAATCATCGAGCCAGATGTTAAAGATAGAAGCCATTTTTTTAAAAAAAGAATTCATCTGGCCACATTCTCAAACAGTGATGATGAGGCCCTTCTGTGACGAGGCCCTTCTGTGATGTGCTGTTTGCTTTATGCCACACAGATGGACAAAGTCCAATAAAAAGAGTGAGAAGCCTCACAAAGTGCCGACCAAAAGAAAAAATAAGAGACTCCAGAAAAATAAACTCCTTTTAGTAAAGGTGTTTTTTTTTTTTTTTTTTTAAAGCAGCTTTCTACAATCCTTTCCATCTTCTCCTCTCTTCTTCTGGCTGTCAAAATAATAACAGGGAGGCACAGTGTCAATGGAACACCTTTAGAGCACGTTTGGCAAACCACAAAGTCA
Source organism: Shinisaurus crocodilurus (assembly GCA_021292165.1). Taxonomy (NCBI): domain Eukaryota; kingdom Metazoa; phylum Chordata; class Lepidosauria; order Squamata; family Shinisauridae; genus Shinisaurus; species Shinisaurus crocodilurus. The sequence goes on from CM037878.1 coordinate 283,227,345, forward strand.
GGTTTTGAACATTTATAGGGTTCCTTTCAAGGTGTCTACCTGCTGTTGTGGCTTGAACCTTATCTGCAGCAACCAATTAAATTGTCCAGTGGTGGGTGGGTGTGAGATTTTATATTTAAGAGAGTCACAGGAAAGGGTCATATCTCTAATAGTGCAAGATATTCAAGAGCAAAGAAATAGCATGACATCTTTAGTAATGGCAACTAAAAACACTACCATGCACCGGAAAACTGTGGGGAGGGAGCATAGTTTAGTGGTAGAGCACATGCTCTGGTTGCAGGAATCTGCCCAGTTTGATTTTGCTCACGTTCTCATTTTTCCAGTGCTGCTAAGTTAATTCCGTCCCCATTCTGCATTGGATTGTGATTAATTTATTTTTAGTCCATGTGAAAATGTGTATGTATTTTCACATGCATTTTTAAAATGCATTTTTGTCTGCATTTTTCAAATATATGCATTTTTCCAAGCAATTTCCCCACTGGGGAAAAAAAAATTGTGTGCATTTTTCAAACATATGCATTTTTGTCCACTTGTTTTGAAATATACACATTGTTGTGCTCACTGCTTCAAATATATGCATTTTTGTCCCCCTTTTGCAAACTGCATTGCCAGCTTCAGAAATGTATCAGTTCCGATGGCAAACTGTGTTCCAGTTCATGCTTAGGTTTGGGAAGTGCAAACTCAGTAAGTTCGCATTGAAATGCAGAACAAACAGATTTCTTGCCCATCCCTACGAAAGGACCTATGGAGAAGGGTAAGGAATGGTCCCGGGACCCCTGGAAAGCTGTTCTCAGCTACAATACTGGGCAAGATGCACCAATAATCTGATAGGGATGTATGAGAAATTTGTTTCAGTTCATTTTTTAATCAGGATTCACCCAGTTTGCACCTTCTGGACCAAATATGGTCTTGGGCACCATCTGTGGTTGAAGTCCGTACTTTTCCGAGCTTGCAGCGTGATTTGTGGACCAAAAGAAAAGTGTTTGAAAGCATGTGCACATTTGAAGAAATATGCATGAAATTAATGCTTTAATCAAGGGGAGAATGCATACATTTCAAAGGTGCACACAACTGATGCATCTCTTTAGAAAAATACGCACAAAAATACGCACAGGTTTTCATGCAAAAAGAAAAAAAAAAAACAAAGCTCGCAATCTGATACGGACTTGAGTCAAAGTACAAGCTTTGTGATGAGATTCAAAGAATGTTGGCTGGCTCGAGTTTTCCTGATTTCACATCCCGAGTATGATACCCTGCCATGTACTTACTATGAATGCTTTATTTATCGAGAAGATTTGTATCCTGCCTTTTGATTGAATGATCCTCACGGTAGCTTATAATAGATCTGAGTGATACACACACACATACACAGACCCCAAACTCACACAGCCCTTAGTTCCCTTGACGATGCATGGGACCAGAGTGTGCTTCCTTTCTGCCTTGGAGTCCCAGGGCTGGGCAACTTATCAGCCTGCCTGGTCACTGAGGTCATCAGATGAGGTACTCCTGGTGGTTCTGCATAGACCTATGGTTGGTTTGGAGTCCAGTCAGAGTAGAGCCTTCCATGTAGGAGTGGATGGATTTTCTTAAATCCTTTCCATCTGTGTTTCATGGATGGCCAGGCATCTTTCATTCTGTCATCCGCTCACCGACGGAATCAGATTTTTTTTAAAAAAACACCAGAATCTCATTCTACTCGCACAAATTCACTCTAAGATGCACTTGCACAAACGCACTAATGTGAATTTATTTATTTATTATATTTATACCCCGCCTTTTTTCCTGCAAGGAACCCAAGGCGGCTTACATAATCCTCATCTTCCTCTCCATTTTATCCTCACAACAACCCTGTGAGGTAGGCTGGGCTGAGAGTCAGTGACTGGCCCAAAGTCACCCAGTGAGTTTCATGGCTGAGCGGGGACTAGAACCCGGATCTCCCGAGTCCCAGTCCAACACACTAACCACTATGCCACACTGGCTCTAATTACATGAATTAGTGCTAATGTGAATTAGTGCAAATCCCTCCCCACAAAAAAGAAGAAGAAGCGGAAAACCAATCTGCAACTCCATGGAGTCTGCATGACTCAGAATAAGCCAGTCCACTGCAGAATCTGGAGGTCGAATTCATAGAAATCCAAACACATTTGAATCTGTTGCAGATTTCTCCGACACCCCTGCTTGCTTCAGCGTATTGGCTCCCTCTCTGTGGAACCGTGTGCCTGATCCAGTCAAACAGGCACCGGCATTGCTTTGTTTTTGGAAGATGCGGAAGGCATTTTTTATTTAAACAAGCCTTCCCTGAGGAACCAGCCACAATTTAATTTTAACAGTTTTTTTTAACACTGCATTCTTCCCCCACCCCTTTTACTGTTCACTGTTCAGGAATCGTAGAGTGGTATATGAATCTTGTAAATAAATAAATAAATAAATAAATAGGCAGTTGGAACTGAGTGTTCTTTCTGGCAGAGAGGGGGCAAGCAAGCTCCCCGCAGCTGCTCTTTCTCTGGCTGAAGGGTGGGGCCAGGCTGGTCATCCCAGTTTGCAGGACACGGGATAATGGGCTCAAGTGACAGGAACCCAGATTCCACCTAAACATCAGGAAAACTTTCCTGACTGTCAGAGCAATAAGACAATGGAACCAACTACCTAGGGAGGTGGTGGGCTCTCCCACTCTGGAGGCATTCAAGGTGCAGCTGGACGGCCATCTGTCGAGGATGCTTTGACCTGGATTCCTGCATTGAGCAGGGGGTTGGACTCGATGGCCTTGTAGGCCCCTTCCAACTCTACTTTTCTATGATTCTATGATTCTATGATTCTCTCCCCATTGCAAGGATGTTCTTTCTGGGAGGCAGGGTTGTAGCCTCCCAGTGGCCCTTTCCCCTTGACCCATGGCAGGAGCCAGAGTCTTCTTCCCTTCTGCTCTGTAGTCCCAGGGAAACTTTATTCTCCAGTGCTTCCTTGGCCTCTGTCTCTTTATCTACTTTAAAGTTGTAAATCAATTTTAGGCAAAACAAAAAAAATCTAGGTAGCAGATGCTGGACACAGACAAGAAGATAGCCCTCAGTCTCAACGCCGGAGGTTTCCAGCTGGCCATTCTTAAAGAGCAGAATGCTGGATTCGGCCTTGGTCCTGTAAGACAGTTCTTCTTGTCCCCAATATCAGACACCGAAGTGGAGACAAGAGCTCAATCCATAGTGAAGTTAGGGGTGCATGGATCTGTCCGTTGTGGTTTCTCTTGGGTTTCTTAGCTTTCCGAGTTTAAATTCGGTTGGTCCTGAACTTTGAGATATATATTTTTTAACTTCGCAAAGAATACATTTCTCCCAATACATGCATTTTTGTATGCAGTCCCCCCCCCCTTAATATACACATGTTTGCAAGCAATTTCCCTAAAATTATTAGTGGGGAAAAAATGTTATTTATTTATTTATTTAATGCATTTTATTTTTTTTATACCACCCAATAGCCGAAGCTCTCTGGGCGGTTTACAACAGTTAAAACCATAAAATACAATATAATGTAAATATAAAATTTAAAACCACAGATTAAAAAGCAAACAGCAAGGCTAGCAGCAGCAGTTCAAATTACATTAACAAGAGTTAAAAACAACTACAAGATAATAAAACATATGCAACTGAGTATGCACTTTCCCCTAATATGTGCATTTTTTGTAAGCCCACAAAAATTACTGGCATGTTGTTGTTTTTTTTACTACCTTGCTTTTTATTCATATGAGGGTTTGGCAGAGGGATGGGGCACTCCATCTTTCCTTTGCCAGTCCCTCTTATCAGTAAAAAAGCAGGATAGTAAAAAAAGAAAAAGAAAAAGTGGGCTAGAAATGCAGAGGGCCAACGGACATGGGGTGTCTCTATTCTCACTCTTGTAGTAAGCTCACTCACATGGATGCAAGTCATTGTCACCAACTGCAGCCAGGTGAGTAGTTAAACAGAAGGTGGCATGATAGATGTATCTATTTTAAGTGATGGGGGACATAACCTGAGACTCCTTAACAAGGGTCCATTGTACTGCAACTTTCCCCATGCATGTCACCAAACTTGTCTGTGGCTCACACTGGGTCAGCTTGTCTGAGCGTGGAAAGCTAAGCAGGGTCAGGCCTGGTTATTACTTGGATAGGAGACCCCACCTCTAGTTTCCTGCATTGAGAAGGGGGTTGGACTCATAGATTTCATAGACTATAGAGTTGGAAGGAGCCTACAAGGCTATCGAGTCCAACCCTTGATGGCCTGTAGGCCCCCCTTCCAACTCTATGATCTATCTAGGAATCTAAGAAATGAGTCATGAATCAGGAAGGACATTCTCATTGACACCCACTCTGTGCTGCTCTTTTCCCATGCTTACCAAAGTGTAAGTCGGTAAATGTAGATAGAGGGAAATCATGATATTTCTGCCTGTTATCACCCAAATCAGTTGCCATTAAAAAGGAAGGAAATAAAGAAAGAGCCAGAGAGGATGTGTCATTGCTGAATGATGAGCTATAGAAAGAGGAGAGAAATGATACCCAAATCTCAATGCAAGAAAAAAAGAAAAGAAAAAGAATGACAAAGTGAATAACTTCTTATCATGCTGGTCTCCTTGAATAATCAGATAAGAACAAAGGAGGGAAAAGTACAATCTGTTAACTGACAATCCTTTGTAGACTACACAATAGGAAATGAAGGTAACTTTTGCTTAACTCCTCCTGAGGAATGAGGGAAGCTATAAAGGTGCCATCATCAATGATGATAAGTGAATCCAAAAATAGTGGCTGTCATCTCAAGAGCTGCAGCAGTAGTTCTTCTTTTCCAAGGGGTGTTTGGTCTACTACAGTTTCTAGAGCATCAACTCTACTGAGCAACGCTCTTTTGATGCTAAGGGGGATTTCAAAAGCAGTTACATAGTTGTGTTAGCCGTGGTGTTGTATTGGATACTGTCCACAATGCACACATTAGCATCATGTGATACCGATGTCGTGAAGTCCCAAGACCAGATTGCATCCCAGCACAGGTGAACATAAGTGTTTTTAATTGTTGCCTAAAATGTATAGCGGGGAGCATTCTGTTATGTGAGCCCCAGGGCTTTTTTTCTGGTGGAACTCACCGGAACTGAGTTCCAGCACCTTTTCTTCTATTAATTGCATTACAATTTAATCGCCATCTACTCCCGAGGAAATGTAATCCAAGAGTTCCGGTACCTTTTTCTCCAGAAAAAAAGCACTGGTGAGCCCCACTTACCATCTGAAGCTGTACAGGAAATACATAGGTTAACCATAACAGTGAAGCTCCAATAGCCCCCAATGTCTGGCCCAGTGGTGGGCAGAATTAAACTGAATATTCGGATCCTATATTGGACACAACAATTATTCCTTCGTTTTGGTCCTTTTCTAGGAATCTGCCCAATGCTCACCCCTTTTTTCTTGTTTACTTACTGGGCAGCACATGAGAACACCGATGTTCCCATCCTGAACCAGGCACAATACAGCCTGATATGATCACAGCTGCCATATTAGTGCCATAATAATAATAATAATAATAGTAGTAGTAGTAGTAGTAGTAGTTGTTGTTGTTGTTATTATTATTATTATTCCATCTGTTGGAAATAATAATAATAAAAAGTAACCCTAAGGCAGAGAAGTGCTGACTAAATGATGCAGGAAACATAGGCTAAGCATGAATTGGAAAGAGTCTATCTAAACATGAATCGGGTTTGGCGGGTAAAAAAGAAAATCAGTATATCTGCAGAAATATTCCATTCTCAGAGTTGGTTTTTTTTTAAAAGTCTCCAAGTCTTGGAAGAAGCCAATTATTTTCATGATCTTACAGTGTTATCCCAGAGCCTGGTTCAAAGAGAGGAAACGTGAAATACAAATGTTCTTATATTCACCCTGATCCAGCAAGGGAGATCCTTGTGCAGAAGTATCTGATGTGGCGGCAGCTCAACATCTGGGTGCATGTCAACATCTGTATCGCATGATGCTCATTTGGTCTCATTCTAGCCAGCTGATTTTGGGATGAAGATGGGAACATGCATCCTTTTTCAGAGACACTAGCTGTTCCGAGTAACGCTGGTTGGGCACAGAATAATTCTTGTTTCTTCTTTCTTTTCCTTATGAGACCAGACCAACTACAAAGGGCTACTTCCATATGCAGCTTTTTAAATTTGTGTTTTTGCATAGTATCTCCCACCTCATAGAGAGGTGCACATTCAAGGCAGGGTACCACATATACTTCTGCATAGCACTCCAGCAGAAATAATCCTTGAAGATGCTTTTTCCTGAGCATGGAAGTGGAAACATGCTGAGAAAAAAATGGTCTCTCACTTCATGTGTGCATCTTATGATGGGTATCACCAAGAAGGACATTCTTATTTGCACACATGTCAGACAATTTTGATCTACAGAAAAACAGCACAGATGGAATCCTGTTAGAATGATCTGTCCGTGGTACTGAAACTTTATCCTACAGTATCAACTCTAGGTGAATGTTTAGCCCAATTCTCCCCGATCAGACTTTCAAGAACCAAGAAGCAGTATGACCGGCCAGATGGGTGATTAATAAATATAATAAATAAATAAATAAATAAATAAATAAAGGACGGTCTTTACATGACAGTTGTCAGAATTCTCGGAGCTTGCAGTGGGGTAGCCTCATAATTTGAGACAGTCCGCTCATCTAATCAGCGACTTAAGGCTCATAGCTGTGGATCTTCTCTGGTTCTTACTAACAGCCACCAAGATTGCCACCACCGCCCCATAAATACATCCAGTCCTTTTTCATATTTCCTTATCCTACTGGTCACTGTCCTTGCATGCATGTAACTGATTAATCCCTCTTCTCTGTTCTAAAGCTTTTATGTCTCAGGACTGAGTTATGCAATCAGCCAAAGCATGTAGTGCAGCTTTGGCTGGCCTGTACCATAACAGCATGCCATGCTTCAGTACTCCTACATATAAAACATGAGTGGGGATCCTCAGACCCAGGGGCCAAATTTAACCTTTGTGGGGTCCCAATTCCCCCCCCTCAGTGTACTCCAGATGGTCACACCCCTTCCCTGTAGCCCCACTCCCTTTCCCCCAACCAACGATTATTTGGTGGTTTCTCAGTTTTTGTGTACTCCCCCCCCCCAATTCTAAAATATTGAAATCTCTCTCCTAATGCTTAGTTACTGGCAGTAAGAGCTAAGTGATGGTATCTTTTAATGTATTTTCTTGCATTTCTGTCCCCACCCCTTTTATTTTTGATTTATTTTATTTTATTACATTTGTTAATCGCCCATCTGGCCGGTCACCCACATTGCCTTCACCCCCCACTGGAATGTGGCCTCCAAAAGTTTCTCTGAAATTGAATCTGGCCCTTGGGGTGAAAGCGGTTGTTCATCCCTGAAATAAAAGATAACATGTCAGAGAAAAAAAAAACTAGGCTAGAACATCTGTCCCTGACCTGCAATTTTACTGTGTGCAGGATTTTTATTTTTTTTTTAAAGTTTGGAGAACATTTAGACATGAGTCCCAACTTCCAGTCAGCTGATACAATCCATGTGATGTACCTGATCATAGGAAGTTAGGAAGCTACCTCATTCCAAGTCACTCCATTGGTCCATCTAGCCCAGAATTGTCAACACTGACTGGCAGAGGCTCTCCAGGGTTTTAAGCAAGATTCCTTCCTAGCCCTACCTGGAGATGCCCAGGATCGAATCTGGGACCATCTGCATGCAAAGCAAGTGCTCTACCAAGGAGCTACAGTGCTTCCCTTAATCATATGATATAGCTCAGCTCTTATTTTCACAAAAAGGTAGGCATCTTCTTTCTTGAATTATGTGGAAGTAATTCAGATGCTGTTTATTTACTTGTTAATTGTGGGACTTCTATAATATCTCCTCCTTCCCTCTGTCCATTGTATAAATGGAAACTTATACAGAATCAAAACTGTTTGCTAGACCAGCAGAGCGATCCTATGGCCCCTAGACAGCATCTAGAGGGCCCTAGTATTTTTTTCGGATTCCCAGCTCCAACGTCGGAAAAGAGGTCTGACCTTGGAGTTGGGGATCCATAGTCAGGTAGTCCATGCCGCCGGCATGATCACATCACTCCGGTGCTCAAAGAGTTGCACTGGCTACCAGTTGTTTGCCGAGCCGAATTCAAGGTGTTGGTGTTGACCTTTAAAACCCTGTATGGCTCCGGTCCAATATATCTCAAGGAGTGCCTCCAGCAACATCAAGTAGGCCGCTCAACAAGATCTGCCACAGATGGCCTTCTCCCTGTCCCATCAGCCAGAGAAACCAGGCTGGTGGGGACTAGGAGGAGGGCCTTTTCTGTGGCAGCCCCCAATTTATGGAACTCTCTCCCCAGTGACCTCCGCCATGCCCCTTCCTTGATTAGCTTCCACCGTGCATTAAAAACGTGGCTTTTCAGGCGGGAATATGGGGTGGGTTAGGATTTTTAAGTTTTGTTCTGTTTTTAATTGTGTTTTATACTGTGTGTGTGTGTGTGTGTGTGTGTGTGTCCCTTGTATTTTATTGGATTGTAAATCGCTCAGAGTGGCCAGATGTCTGGCCAGATGGGCGATTCATAAATATAATAAATAAATAAATAAATAAATACTAGAGATTGGTTTAATTACGAATCAACATATTCCACATTCACCAACTCTAGCATTATTGAATCTTTGTTTGGGAGAAATAAATGATCTGAATAGTAAGGAGTTAATTACCCACTTATTCGTAGCTGCCAGGCTCACAAGGGCTTCAGCTTTCAGGGCTTAGATTATTGGTACAATATGGTATGGCAAATGGCCTTAATGGGGAAAAAAAATCCCATAAGCTGAAGGTGGCAAGGGGTCAAAGTAAACATTACTCATTTTATGCTATTTGGCATGATTTTATTGTTTATATGAATAGGATGGAAAACCAACATAATATTCCTTCACGATATAAAATGCTGTGGATACTACAAAGAAGAGTGAAATGAAAAATGTATTTATTTTACACAATTGTTGTTTAATTAAACAATTTTGGCCAAAAGTAGGCCCTTCATAACCTTAAGCTCTGTAACTACCTAAGTTATTTTCTACTACTTATAACTGATGTAACACGGATGCAAAATTATTTTTTGTCTGTTTTTAGTTATATATTTTCTTCTTTAAAAAAAAAATCTTTTCTTGTCTTTTTATGGTTTTGCTTAATTTGTGTATTGTCAAGCAGAAACTTATCTATCTATCTATCTATCTATCTATCCTGGCAGCACTCCAGCCTCCTTCTCTCCCTTTCCAAAGTACAGTATTTTTCCATGTATAAGACTATACTTTTTCCAAAAATCGCTAGACTAAAAATTGAGGTTCGTCTTATACACGGAAGTAAGCCGAGGAGAGAACCGCGCGGTTGCAAAACTGCCCGGGGGGGGGCGTCTTATACATGGGGGCGTCTTATAGATGGAAAAATATGGTACTGCAGCTAGCTGGTCAACATCAGCTGTCTAGCTGACTTGCAGGGCAGGAGGAGCGGGGAGGCAAAGATCACCTCCGCGCTCCTCCTACCCTTCATAGGATGCCCATAGTCCTCCAAGTTCAGAGGCTTAGGGTCATCCTCGCTGGATTGCACCCTAGATTTCTTTTTTTTTTAAAAAAAAAAACCCAACATGGTTCTGTAGCATGAACCATCAGTATGTTTATCCTACTGGAACATATATATATTTTAAAACACACACACACACACAACCCTGTGTTTTTGACTCCCCTTCTGCCGTATCGGATTTCCCCTGCAGCCGCCTTTCTGCCGAGTTCTGTTTCGTGTGGGCAGAAGGGGAGCCTGAAACAGATGGCTGTTATGAACACAGAGACACAGCACATTTTCCTCTTCCACAGCTGCTGAACAGTGGTGGGAAGAAACAAAAATGGATTGATCTCCACCATATTTGGGGGAGTTTGGAATCTTTCTCACCAACATCTTAAACATGGTCAAGATGAATAACTGTGGAAAGCTTTGAATTGTGGGTGGGAGGGGAGCTGCTGAAAATTGTGAACGATCCACCAACACACACACTTTCAGTCTGGTCCCATTCGGAGTGGGGGCTCAGATGTCTTCAAGCTGGACCTCTGGCTCAAAACGGGGTGCCTACCCTGCCCCCACTATGATGCAGCCCTCCTCGCCAGTCTCCTCACCAACACCTCCATTTTCCCAAGCAAAATGTTTTAGTGCTGCAAGATCCCCATCAAGAAATGATGAACCCCTTTGTGGAGCATCTCCTGCCTCTATACAGGCCTGTGGCTCACGCTGGCTCAGCTTGTCTGAGCATGGAAAGCTAAGCAGGGTCAGGCCTGGTTATCACTTGGATGGGAGATCCCCTCTTCTAGTTTCCTGCATTGAGCAGGGGGTTGGACTCGATGACCTTGTAGGCCCCTTCCAACTCTATGATCTATGAAATCTATAAGCTTAATACATATTTTACACAACTCAGAGTTACCAAAGAATCATTCTTGCTGGTATAATCTTAATATAGAACAGCCACTGATAGAAAGCTAAGCAGGGTCAAGCCTGGTTATTACTTGGATGGGAGACCCCTTTTCTAGTTTCCTGCATTGAGCAGGGGGTTGGACTCGATGGCCTTGTAGGCTCCTTCCAACTCTATGATCTATGGAATCTATGAAATTCCCCCTCTTCCTGCTTTCCCAAAGTAAAGCTATTTTTTTTTAAAAAAATAACTTTGGGAAGGGAGGGTTGGCAGGGAAGGGTTCATAGAATCATAGAAGAGTAGAGTTGGAAGGGGCCTACCAGGCCATCGAGTCCAACCCCCTGCTCAATGCAGGAATCCAGGTCAAAGCATCCCTGACAGATGGCCATCCAGCTGCACCTTGAATGCCTCCAGAGTGGGAGAGCCCACCACCTCCCTAGGTAGGGGTCATCCATGCTTCATCCAATTGAGCTTTTTGGAAGTACCCATTCAGACACACACCCCAAGACCCCCAAAGGTTTATGAATGTGTTCAATAGGAATGCTTGAAAACCCCAAAATGGTTGTGGGTGGGGTGGCCAGTCTGGAAGAGGCTGCCATATCAATAGTTAAGAGAGGAAAAGAAGAACTGGAATGCTGAAGGAGGTGTTGAGAGGTCATCCCACCCACCCCCAACTGTAAAGGTTACATTTGTGTTGTTCCAATATAGCAATTGAGAGCTGTGTGAACAGCATTCTTTCAGGGGCTGCTGGGATCTGTGTGTGGCTCCCCCATGTGGTGGACCACTGGATTGCAGGTGTCTGCTTCTCACTGAAGTACCTTCAGGTCCGGGACTGACTCCGCCCACCCAGGCTGGCCATGGGATCCTCCTGGACAAGACGGAGTATAATAAGAGAGCTTCCTGCTCTAATTGAGCCTTGCTTGAGCAATAAAGATCTTCCTGGGCTTTAATGTGTTCCTCAATCATTGGTTGTTCTTTAGTCTTGACTTCTGGCATGCTGCTGATTTATTCTCAGATTCTCACTTGCTATTTGGTCCTCATTGCTAGTTTGTGTTTGTTCGTTTCACTTTGTCAGTTCTGGTTGATGTAGTTTTATTCTTTTACTTTTATTTATTTTTTTTGTAAACTGCCTGGGCACGAGTGGAGAGGTGGTCCATAAATATATCAAACAAATAAAATCTGATTCTGAAATTTAAATCTCAGCTAAATCATGGGAGTCTATTCTCTAATTTTACCTAATTTTAGATACTTGAAACTTTAACTTAGAGTTCAGCAGTGACCTTTGTGATCACATTTGGTTTCCCCTGGTTGCTATGGCTTCAGTGCATTTTCTGCAACAGTAAAATGAAATGGTCCATGAATGCTGCCCCTCCCTGTCCCCAGTCTGCAATATTTATGAAATCAAGATGCTTGTAGAAATAGTGGCTTGTATAAGGCCATGCAGTGAATTCATGTTAGAAGCTTATTTTGGACTAAGCGCTGCGCTTCCTTTTCCACAGTTTGGTTATAAGACCACAAGATCTCCTGGATCAGACTACAGGTCCGCCTAATCCAGCAACCTGCTTCCCCACAGAAGCCAACCAGATGCCTCTGGGAAGCCCAGAAGCAGGCCATGAAGGTAACTTTCATCTGCTTCTGTTGCTCCACAGCAACTGGTATTTGTAGTATACTGCCTCTGAACATGGAGCTTCCATATAGCCATCATGATTAATAGCCATTGAGAGATCCAGCTCCTGGAGAGAGCAATCCTATGGTCTCTGGGCAAGCATCCCAGAGACCATAGGATAGTTTGGATTCCCCCTTCCCGAGGTCAGAGACAGTGATCTGAACTCAGAAGGGGAAGTCAGAGATCTGCCCCTTCCCCCTTACAGACATCATGGAAAGAACCATGCCGACTGCTCTCTGAGGTCTGAAAAGCAACCTCGGAGGAGGAGTAAAGGGGGTGTTCCAATGGGCAGGGAGGGCAACAAGGATGATGAAGGGACTGGAAACAAGGCCCTATGAGGAGAGACTGAAAGAACTGGGCATGTCTAGCCTTCAGAAGAGGAGACTGAGGGGAGATATGATCGCACTCTTCCAGTACTTGAAGGGTTGTCACACAGAGGAGGGCCAGGATCTCTTCTCGATCATCCCAGTTTGCAGGACACGGAATCATGGGCTCAAGTTACAGGAAGCCAGATTCCACCTGAACATCAGGAAAAATTTCCTGACTGTCCGAGCAATCAGACAATGGAACCAACTACCTAGGGAGGTGGTGGGCTCTCCCACTCTGGTGGCATTCAAGGGGCAGCTGGACGGCCATCTGTCAGGGATGATTTGACCTGGATTCCTGCATTGAGCAGGGGGTTGGACTCGATGGCCTTGTAGGCCCCTTCCAACTCTACTTTTCTATGATTCTATGAGGGAAGGAGACCGGAAATGCCAGGATGCAAGTTATCCTCCTGAGCCTCCTCCAGCCTCCTTCCCTTCCCCCTCCAACGTGCCCTTGCTGGATGGACTGAAAAGCCCGCCTAGCGAACGTCACCTAGCATCACCTCCACCACTCCTCCTGCCCTGCTGGCTTCAGCCCGGCAGGGCATAGGAATCTCAGTCGGAAGCCTCCGAGTTTGGAGGTTTCCAGGCAGCCAGGGCACAATCAATAGCATTGCACACTTAACGGCTATTAGTCACGATGGCTGTAGTCTCATAGCTGCTACACCGAAGAAATCAGTAGAACACTGTGCTGAGGAAGAACACATTGTTATTAATATTTGGCAAGCCTTGTACAGAGGGGGGGGGAGTCTACTCAATGAACTTACAGTGAAACAGTGCAAAAGATGCAGTACACAACCAGCAAAATGTAAGCAAGGGTGTTTTGTTTTGTTTTTAGCTTGTGTACGACTAACAAACCATCAACAGGATCCCCCACCCCCATAATCTGATGGTTTCCACAGAGCAGCCAAAAAATAATAATATTAAGCATTTCACTGTGTAAGTCTATACATGCCTATTCAGAAGTAAGTCCCACTGAGTTCAACGGATCACTTGCTTAACCCTCCCACTGAAACCTGTATGGCTTATACATACGTGTTATCGCCCCAACACTATTTGCTATTTTCATCACCATGATTTTACATCTTGTCGAGGGGAAACTTCCCACTGGTGTGGGAATTATATACCGAACAGATGGAAAGCTTTTTAATCTCAGCAGGCTGAAAGCAAAAAGTAAGGTAATTACAACCTCCATTGTGGAACTTCAGTATGCTGATGATAATGTGGTCTCTGCACATTCAGAGGATGATCTCCAAACTATCCTAAATGCTTTTGTAGAAGAATACGAAAAACTTGGTCTCTCACTTAAGATCAAAAAACCCAAAGTGCTTCATCAGCAAGTGCAAGCTAACCCTTTGGTGATGCCATCTATCCAGCTTGGCGGGACAATACTGGAAAATGTCGATCATTTTCTCTATCTTGGCAGCTATCTTTCTGTAACAGCTAACATCGACAGTGAAATCCAGCATCGTCTGAGCTCCGCAAGTGCCGCGTTTTCTCAAATGAAACATAGAGTGTTCGAGGATCGGGATATTTGTAAGAAGACCAAAACACTGGTTTATGAATCCATTGTATTACCAACTTTATTGTATGCCTGCGAAACATGGACTATCTATAAACGTCACCTCCAACTTCTTGAAAGATTTAATCAACGTTGCCTCCGGAAAAGCCTGCGAATTACTTGGGAAGATAGGCGAACAAATGTCAGTGTACTGGAAGAAGCAAAGACTACTAGCATTGAAAAAATGATCCTTCAACGCCAACTTCAGTGGACCGGTCATGTTGTTCGAATGCCTGACTGCCGTCTCCCAAAGCAGTTACTTTATTCCCAACTCAAAGATGGAAAGCGGAATATCGGTGGTCAATATAAGAGGTTTAAAGATGTTCTTAAGGCTAATCTAAAAAAATGCAATATAAACATCAAAAACTGGGAAGCTCTGGCCCATGAACGATCTAACTGGAGGTTGGCCTTTCACAAAGGTTCCATGGACTTTGAAGAAGCCTGAGTGCAAGGTGAAAGGGAGAAATGTGCTAAGCGAAAAGCACGTCAAACGAATCCTTTACAGGACCATCTTCCATCTGGTAACCTGTGTCCTCACTGTGGGAAGCTGTGTGGATCTAGAATTGGCCTCCACTGTCACTTACGGACACATCGCTAGAGTCTACACAATTTTCTTTAGAATTTTCCTCCTTTTAAAATCTCCTTTTTGTAAATTTTCTTCTTCTTTTTTTATCCTGGAAGACAATCTTACTCGGTCACGAGTGATCGCCTGACTGACTGACTGGCTTATACATGCTTACCTTTTCAGGATGGTTCTCTTAACTTGCCCAGGTGGCAAACGTTCTCTTTCAACTTGGCATTTTCCCATCCTTCAAGTTTACCAAATTCCTATTATGAAATGGTGAATGTCAAATATTAAGCAGCAAGCAGTTATCAAATTTCCATATGCCAAGTGAACACCAGCATTCTTTGTTCTGTGTTTGCTGAGAGCCAGTGTGGCGTAGTGGTGAGAGTGTTGGACTGGGACTCGGGAGATCCGGGTTCTATTCCCCACTCAGCCATGAAACTCACTGGGTGACTTTGGGCCAGTCACTGACTCTCAGCCTCACCTACCTCACAGGGTTGTTGTGAGGATAAAACAGAGAGGAGGAGGAGGAGGAGGATTACCGTATGTAAGCTGCCTTGGGTTTCTTGCAGGAAAAAAGGTGCGGTATAAATATAATAAATAAGTAAATAAGACAGAGACATGTCTTCAACTGTTCAACATCACCTGTTTTCTTTTTTCTATATAAGAAACTGGAGATGCCAGAGATCATACATAGGACCTTCTGCTATGGATGGGAGAATACGTGGTGCTCAAATTCACTACTATTCTCCGTAGTTCATTTTGCCTCACTCCTTTTCTCGTTTGCTACCTGTTTTTCTTTAGTTCAGACAGGAAAAGTGTGCCCTTCAGAAGGGGAACGTGTGGACTTCCATGTGCATTTTTTTTTAAAAGTGTGCACTTTTTTCTCATTGACTAAAACATGAAAATGTGTACTTTTTGAAAAATGTACATTTAAAAGTGCACACTTTTCCAAGTACAAATTCTCTGAATGTGATCGGAAGTTTGGGAATTTGCAGAATTCTTTTTTTAATGCTCCTGTTTGCACCTGCATTCAGAATTGTGAGCAGGGCAAGTTCGAATCTTGAGCATACCGCACATATGCTCTACCTCTGCATTATAGTTCCCCATTCACTGGAGGGGGGCTTAAAATATATACTGTATTGATAAAACACATACTACTGTAAAGTCCATGGAACACCTTTTGTGATGCAATCCCCCCTCCAATGCATACAAAAATGTGTACGTTTGCAAAAGTGTACAGAAAAATGTGTACATTTTGAAAAATGCATACAGAAGTTCTGATTTATTTATTTTTTTAAATCCATACAAATTTTCGTTCAGGCTTTAAAAAGAAATTGCATTCAATGTGGAATTGCGATGGAATGAACTTAGCATTGGAATAAGGGGGGAAAAGAGAACCTGAGTAAAATTGAGCTTGACAGATTTGCCCATGCCTAGCGGGGAGACCTTTTTTCACACACTGCTGAGATAAAGAAATACTTCAAAAACTAGATCCATTTTGTTTGTCTTTGTTTTGTCTGTTTGGGAGAGGGGGGGTGGGGTTCTTGGAGGAGAAGAATTATGTCATAAAATCAATTCCATTGTAATTGCAATAAGTCCCCCAAGACCTCGCATGTAACAAACAGCTTCCTGAAGGTGAAAGTACGGATTCTGTACAACCGCTGTGTTAAAATGAAATAGACACAAGATGGTGCTAATTGGGAGAGACAGAAATTAAAATAATTTAGGAGTCTATTTAATTTGAGGCAAATAGCTTTGAATGGAACAATTACCTCATTATGTGGGGAGAATATCGCAAGGGCTTTGTGGCTTCGACATATAAGGAGTGCAGCCGTGAGATTCAAGGGGGTAAATTCTCTCTCTCTCCCCCCCCTTATTTTTCCCCTTTTGCTTCCACTAGAGAAAATGCATTATTATCCACTTGACCTGAGACATTGCAGTTAAGGATGCAGAGCTGAAATGTCTGTAGAGATTATAACAAAAACCATTCAGTCAGCTGGAAACATTTAATTAACACACATATTGTAAAGTGCACACTGATTCGATAGGTGGCATCTGGTACAGTCCTGGTGGAGCAAAGAATTGAGGAGCTCATTCTATTATGATGGGAAAGCGCTCTCTCTCTCTCTCTCTCTCAATCTCAATCTCAATCTCATCTCTCTCTGTGTGTATGTAAGGGGGGCTGCATAGAGAAAGGACCCACTGAGGTGCAGTGCAATCCTGCAAAGTTGGGGGCCAGGTGGCCACCCAAGGATGGAGGACACATTTTGTCCCTCACTGTAGTGCCCCCCCCCCGAGTGTAGCAGTTTAATTTCTTCCATATGGGGGAATGGTTGACAATCATTTCCACATGGAATAGTAAGGGTGCACTCAAGGACTTTAAGTATATGGTGAGTGCTACTTTAAGCCAAGCAGGTGGATCTTCATAAAATTGGGATGTATGCAAAATGCATTTCAGCTGATTTTTGATCAGGATGCACCCAGTTCGCACCTTCCCGACCGAACACAGACTTGGATGCAATCTGTGCTCAAAGTGCATACAGTTCCAAGCTCACTAGAGTGTAATTCAAGGGCCAAAACAAATGTGTATGACAGGCATGCGTACATTTGGAAAATGTGCAGGGAAAAAAAATGTGTACTTTTGAGAAATGTGCCCAAATATGCTTTAATTAATGGGAGAAGAATTGCATACGTTTTAAAGATGTGCACACTTGATGTGTACATTTGGGAAAATATGCACAGATTTTCATGCAGAAAGAAGAGGGGAAAAAACCCAAATCTGATAAGAACGTGAGTCAGAACAAACTTCAAGATGGAATTCAGAGAACTTTGGTGAGCTCAAGTTTTGCTGATTCACACATCCTTATAAAGGGAGTAAGATCAGTAAGACATTAAACTACCGTAATACTGTTTTTTATTCCATACCCCATAAGTATATGCCCTTTTATTATGCCCTCCTGGATCCTTGTTGGGGCAGGCAGCTAATACTTTGTGAATTTGTCTGAGGATTTGTCACTGAAGAAGACTTCATAGTCCAAACACAACTGGCAAATGCCAAATGATAACATTGTTTTTAAATAGATTGCCATTAGTATCTGATGCCGATGCATTTCATTTGCTTTACGGCATTTTTTGTATGCTATTGTTTATGTCTATTGATCTGAAGTTACTTACCCTATCTAGCCCTATCTTGTTCTTTATGTTTGTATTTTTGGTTGTTTATTTTTTAGCCTGTGTTCCATAAATTATTTTAATTGATTTTCTAATGTAAATTCCTTGACCTCATGTTTGCCTCTGGTTCTAACTGGTCAGGAAATAATTTCTCCTGGTTCTGTTCTGCTGTTGGGCACTCAAGGACACCATTGGGCTGGCAGTGAAACCTGTGACTCCAGTGTTTACAGTCAGGGCTACATTTTGCTCCCTCTCAACTGTGTGCCACATTGGAGATCTTTACTCAATCACATGGAATTTAATGTGAGCCATTGGGAACCCTCCCTGCTTCTATCTGCAGCACAATTGCACCCCCTTCATCTACGCAGGTCTATCCTGGCTTCTGTTTCTTGGTCATGCTAGAGCATGGAGGAATGATCAGAACCAGGTAATACAAGGGTGAATATGATATAGAAACACTGATAGGTTTATATGATTTACCCAATGGTTCCACTTTTCCTGACAGTGAGAAGTTCAGATTGCTTTTATGGGATGATTTTTGTTTGGAGAAGAAAGTACTGAAGTGAACATGCGAAGTTGCCTTATACCGAGTCAGACCATTGGTACATTAGTCCAGTGTTCTCTACTCGGACAAGTGGTGCCTCTCCACGATGTCAGGCAAAGATCTTCTTCATCACCAGCTAACTGGATATGTGAAAGATTGGAGAGTGACCATTCTACATACAAAACATGGCAGTACCACTTAGCTATGTTCCTCCTCATCTCTCTCTTCTCTCTCTCTCTCTCTCTCTCCCCCCACCACACACACACTTCTTAGTCTGTTTATTTTCAAAATAATGCTAGGAAGATCTGGTATCACAGGTTGTACCAATTCAAGGTAAAAAAGTCAGGTGAGGGCCACAATCTAGTGAGCCGGGAGAAAATGAGTGCTTCTCACTACACTAATTAGATTACTGCTGGGCCAAATGTCTGACTGCTTTGGGAATGGTATGTTAGGGCCTGAGCCACCCCCATAACTTTTTTTGGGGGAGCAACCAAGTAGCTGCAAGGGCAGGTTGCCCATGGGACCACTCAGAACTTGCAGCTGCATTTCTTGGGAATGGGGCATCATTGTCATGCAACAAGCCAATCTAAAAAGAGATGCTTTCTGAATCAAGATTTGCTCTTGGCCTGTTACTAGCAGGCAGGCAGCTTATCAGGTCATCTTGACCTGGAGAAAAGAGAACATGATGAGAATAAATCTTTGCCCATAAGATCCATGCCCCAGACAGGTCTAAACCACTGGGTAAAACCACAGAAAAGAAGTTGGGAAATTTCTGTAGAACTGTAGAGTAAATAAGATGTCAGCAAATGCATAAGCAAGAGGGAGTTACTTTGATTATGAGGAAGCGTCTTTGGAGAGGCTAGACCAACTTATTGTAACCAATCAGTGAACTTAGAGCAGTATAGCTTCCATTTATGGAAAAAGGCATAGAAACTTACAAAGTACAAGGGTGTAAAATATCTCCATGCCCCAGGCTTCTAGGTTCTGCCTTCATTCAAGATTCCTAGGATATCCTTCAGTCCTGTTCAGAGGGTCTTTGAAGGAAGACAGCTCTTTCACTGGTGAATATAGTAAGATAATTCAATTCTTCTTCTATTTCTGTATTAAGGCTGGATTATGCATGTGGATTGTATTTTCTTATTACTAAAATAATTCTTGCCTATTTCAAATAGTTGTCTGTATGACTCAGTACTTCTAATGTTAGTACCAAAGGCAGATCACATCTCTGAACCTAAGCCAAATAGACAGGGAGTAAGGGCCTTTCTCTAGTAAGCAGGGGGTGGGTGGGTCTGTTGAATTAGATTTATTATCCTTATTTTTTTCCCCACTGATAAACTGACTTGCTTACAAGGATTCAGATACTCCTCAGGCACTACCTACCACAACCCCACCAGGTGGACAGTGTAGAGCAGGTGAAAAAAACCTGCTAGAGATGGGAGAATCAGGGATGCTCAAGATTGCCGAAATTTTCCAAACATCACTGTAAAGTTCAGTTTGGCTTGCTTCTGCTCTTGTTTGCGACCTGTTTTTTCAGTTCATTTGAAGAGGTAAAAGTGCACATTTCAAATGGGAAAAGTGCACATTTTTTCAAAAGTGTGTCCTTTCCCCACATTGACTAAAGCATGAAAATGCACATTTTTAAAAGTGCACCTTTTTTTTTTTTTGGAAAGTGAACATAAATTTGGGAATTTGCAAACATTTTCCGATAACATACGCTCCTGTTCACATTCTTGTTTGGGGCTGTGAATTGGGGCATTTTCGAGTGATTTGTGAACTGCAAGAAATCCTCATACACCTGTACTATCAATTAGGGTTGCCACCTTTTTCTTTTCTTTCTGAGAGGTTCATCATCTTTAATATGGCAGACAGGTATAACATGGTCCTCTCCAAGCTGTGAATAGTTATACATATTGAATTTCAGCTGGGGCGGACGGGCAAGAATTTGGTTTGGTTTGGTTTTGATAAGTACGTTTGGTTTGGTTTGGTTTTGCTAAAATCCACACATTTCTACAGAAAGGAAATGGAAAGAGCTTGAGATTGTTTATTTAAAAGAAGAAGAAAGGAATGTGAGATGAAATGAAACTGACACATTCATCCATCCTTAGTAAAGACTTGTCATTTTCTACAAGTTAGGCATATAATTTCTACTTTATGGTCATACAGCACCATGGGTTTTGGTTTGTGGTCCCTCCCCAACCCCAATTTGTACCTAGTGCTCCCCAAATGCACTCCACAATTTGGCAGAACCAGGAATAGACATGAAATGAACATTTAAAACTGGTGGATTTTCCATACCCACTATCCATAACTTGAGTGAGAAATTTAGAACTCCAATTTTGAACCTTCAAATGTGGGAATTTCTACCTCAGAATTCAAATATTTTTCAATCCAGCAAGCTGCAAATAGGAACTCCCATAAACTACCAGCTTAAGCAGATGATAAATATGCCATGGTGTGATCTATCAAATACTTATTGCATTCCAAACATAAATACTATAAAATATGCCATGCCAAGTGTTCCAAGTCTAATATAAGTAATTAATGATACACTTAGGTCTGGTCCTGGAACAGACTTCCCCAACCTGGGTCTCTCCAGATGCTTTGCACCCCACCTCCCATCAGCCAATGATCAAGGCTGGTGGGAGTTGTCAGCCAAAACATCCAGAGGGAAATATGTTGGGGAAGGTTGCCCTAGACATTGAACCAAGCCTAGGTTTGTCTTTGTTTTGTAACTCTTCTGCTCCTTCCTGTGAACCTTCTGTACCAGGGCTCTCCAACCTTGGGTCCCCAGATGTTGCTGGCCTATAGCTCCCAGCATTCCGAGCCAGCATGGCTAATGGCAAGGGATTCTGGGAGCTGTAGTCCAGCAACATCTGGGGACCCAAGGTTGGAGAGCCCTGTTCTATACAAATACACCCACCTTGTTACTGTTCCATTTTGGCCATGAGGACAAGGAAGGAGAAACAATGGCCACAGATATGTGAACCTATAACTTCAGGGTCCACTTTAGCTTGGTTGCCTGAGGCAGCCCCACTTGCTGCTTCTTTGACTGCCCCTCCGGCTGAGAGGTACATGAGAACCTCAGATCTCAAACAGCTTAGACCTAGTCTACACATGCAGCAGAATGATGGGGTAGGATCCTGAGGTTGTAGAGTAGATCATACTACTTTGGACTGCAAGTGGCTTCCCCCCTATTTTTAATAATTCCACATATTAAAAAAGAGAGTTACTTCATACCCGTAACCCCCACTTATATTAGCTCTTTTGAAATCAACGCACATGATTATGTTTGCATCTATAGGGATGTGCATGGAGCTCAAGTTGGGGGGTGGAAGTCTGGCGAACTCGCCGGGCTCGACCCCTCGAACTCCTCTCGCCCTACCTTTTCCCCGGCTCGACTCAGGTTCTTGTGAGCCGAGCCGGGGAAAGTGACTTCCGGGTTCTGGTGCAATGTTGTTTTTGTAGAAAATGGCCAAATGTGTGCAAATTTGGCCATTTTCTACATAAAGCTATGTAGAGCCAGGGACTTGGAAGTCTGGTGGGTGCTTTAGCTGGCACTCGTGCTCCACTCAGCTCATGCACCACAAGTCCAGTGCCGAGTAGATCGCCCGTCCCTAAAACACATGTCAACAATCACAGGAAGTTACAGCACAGTCAATTATCAGAGTCATTCTTGAATATAAAACAAAGCAGGTTAGTAGTATTGGGATACAAAGGTGGGCAAAAGGTGACTGAGGTGTGAAGACAGAATTCACAAATTAGATTAATTAATAACTCCATCTCTTCTTACCCACTAATTATTTTAGGGGCCAAATATTGTGTCCTCAAATGGCTAATTGATGCCCTCCAAGTCAACATTCCTAGACCCTTAGGTCTCTACACTGTCTGAAATAAATTAGGCCTTTGTGATGAAAACAGGTATGCAGTATTTGCTAATGGTCTTAGATCAGAAGAGTTAAAGTAATCCAAGCATGATGATTTAGCAATCTATGTATATGAAAATGCATGTATGTGTGAAAGTCGTCATGGGCCATAGTCCAATGTCACTCCTGTTTTACTGGCTTCTTCAAAACATATCTTTGCTCTCCCATGGAATTTGACACCGATTGATCCTCCCTGACTGTTGGGTCAATCTCTAAGTCTGCTGGCCTTGGGGAACCAGCTGCAGGTTCTGTCCCTTCCATCTCCTCCTCCTAACCCGAAATCCTCAGAATCTTTTCCCAGATGTGTTCTGATCCATGTGTAGATTCAGAAAGTGTGATTTTGGTAAGTCCACATTAAAATGCAATCCCAATGAACTTCACCTTCCCTATTTGTGAGTGAGTGTGTGTGTGTGTGTGTGTCTGTGTGTGTTAATGCAAAGAGGTAGTAAATACTGCAGAAATACAACTATCACAAGGATACACCTTCACTTGCAAGTCTGAACCTGAAATGACTCCCATGCCTCCAAAGAAGGGTCTCAAATTTATGGACAAAACCTCCCCAAGCAATACATGAACTCTCCATGAATTACTTAGATAACCACATTTGCATGCTCAAAGAAGCAAATAAGAGCCGAGACACAGAATGATGGTGCAAATTAGGGTCACATTTATTGATTCGAGGATCTGGGAAGGGATGAGTGTGGGTGCTAGCTAAACCGGCCCTCGGCCCGTATACCCTTAAGTGGGTGAAGCATCCCAATCTGAGGAGTGGCACTGTAACTCGCCACTCCCCAGTTTTACACCATGTAGTGTCAGAAGGCCTCCTCCATGTCACCTCCACACGGGGCCGTGAAACGCCATGTGGGTGAGAGGAAATGGCCTCAAAGGTGGACCCTATCTCCCCCGGCCCAGCCGTGAAACCGGGCTCAGGGAAGCCTCAGGTATCGCCAGTCACCTGAAAGGTGCCGTGGGATGATCACCGAACCTCACCCCACTGCCTAAACCTGCACTTACAACCAATGTGACTGAATTGGATAAGCTACGCAAAACAAAAAAGCACCCAACCCAAGAACACAGTGCAGAGTAGGTGAAACACGCACACCACCACCAGGCCAATCAGCAATGGTGAGCCAAAATTCCTACTCGGCCCCGTCAACCAGCGACCAGAAATCCCACACTGTGAATTGGGAGGGGGGGAGCTGCTTTCGAGAAAAGAGGCAGAGGGTGGAGGGATGCTGCCTACTAAAGGCCTCCGCCACTCCTCCCCCGCCTTGAGCCCATAGGTGGTTTTAAAATTAAACAGCTTGCCTCTCATTCCTTCACGTGCACAAATAGTCCTCCCACCAACAGCCACGCGTTGGTGGGGGAAGGGTATTCTGCAAGCACATCCTGCTTTTTATTAAAAAATGTCTATGGGATGAAATGATATAGTTTACAGGCCAAAATGACACACACCATGACACAATATGTAGCAATTAATCTAGTGAAGCTCTCATAGGCTACTTATGCATTGATCTATGTGGGAAAGAGTCCTAAATACTCAATGACAGGATAGATCTTAGCAATACCCAAAAGATTTCATAGAGTCCTTTTGGTCAATAATCCATGTTACTGTAGATTTGCATGAGAAAGTACAAGCATTTCACAGAGTCTAAGCAGTCTATTAGGTCAACTGCTATAAAAGCCATCCATCTGGGATTTATTTCACTTTCAACATGTCTCTCTCACTTGCTTTTTGAATGAGTGCTCTGGGAGCTTTTCCTCTTTCACTGTGCAGTAAAAAAACAAAAACAAAACCCACACATGAAAATGCTTACAATTAACTACAATCAAGGCACACCACCAGAGCATCATGGGAAGATTTGTACATACTAGTTTAGAAAAAAAAGAGGTGACAGGGATATAATCAAAGTTTTATGAGATGATGAATGGTGTGGTGGAAAGGGGGAGAAAGGGAGTATTGCACATCTGGGGATGAATTTTCCCCTTCTCTTGTTGACTGAAGGTGATGAGGGTATGGCTCCATTTGCCCTCAGTGACATACTATGTGGCCAAATGTGATTGGCTACATGGCAGCATGAAGAAAAAAGATGTTCAAAATATGGTGCTGAAGCAACAGTACATATATTGGGGGTGAAACAGCCATAGAAAAATGATGGAGGAGGGTCGCTAAGGTAGAGTTCTCAGGGGTTTTCAATGTCCCTCTGCAATGGATTCAAATGAGTTTAGATTTCTATAAATCTGACCTGGGGATTCTGCAGCCCCAGCTTTTTCCATGTCATCCAGATTCCACAGACTTGCAGACTAGTTTCTTACTAATTTAGGGGTGGATTTGCGCAAATTTACATCTGCTCTAATGCACATTAGCACTAGGGTGTAGTTGTGCAAGCAGAAAGACATTCTCATACATCTGTACCCCCCCATTTGGTCAATGAGTGGACAATGAAATGAAAGACACCTGACAATCTGCAAAACACTGGCAGAACAGATTTAATAACACCTGTACATATCTAACATTACTTAATGTTGAACTTCTGAACCAAGAGGCAAACCGAAACTCAGTTATCCTTTGAAATTTGCCCTTCTTCAGATTTAGCAATGGAGTTCTCCAGTAAAAAAAAGAAAGAAAAAAAGAGCAAGCATAGAAAACTGCATATATTAGGGGGAAGGGCACACAAAAATACACATATTCAGTGAAAATAACATTGAAATGCATTGGGCAGTAACCAACACTGCTGCTCCACTTATGCAGTTGACATAATGCTAGTGTAAGTGACTTGTAGTTCTAAGCCAATGGCATAAGCTGGTGCGATGGGTTTCCCCGGAAAACTTGCCAAGCCAGCTTATGTTATTGGTGTAGAGGTAGAAGTTGCTTATGCTAGCGCTATGTCAATTGCGTAAGCAGAGTGTCTGTATTGGATACTACCCAATGAAATGAAAAAAATTCTCACAGTTCAGGACGAACCAAACTTAAGCCCAGAAAAATGAGAAACTATGAGTAATTGAAATTGACAGATTCATTCAACCCTTGATGAGAGACTGATGGTTGATCAAATTCCCAGCACTAATGGCATTGCCTGTTGATTTCAACCCTAACCGAAATTTCATCCTGCCCTTCTGTTATAGCTATAGCCTGCATCCTATTGTTAAATTAATCCATCTGAAAGGGAGTCATTTGTTCTCTCTCTCTCTCTCTCTCTCTCTCACACACACACACACACACACACACACACACACTGGCTATTATTGTTAAAGAAGCAGAGAAAGCCAGAATGAAAAATTTGCGAGGCTTGTCCAAATAACTTCAGTCTCAAACATTTTATGGCAGTCCAATTTGGACAAAAATTAAGATGTCATTAGGGAGACCAGTGACTCCTTTAGGACTCATCCACTGCTCTTCCCACCAATGGATTTTCAACAGAAGGAGTCCGCCATTAACCTTCCCCGCAGGTACAGTATAGAATGCAAGAGTTGTTTTAGAGAGTTGCCTGGAGAGTCCAGCTGGAAGCGGAAAGTCTAAGCCAGGCTGGGGAACCTCTTTCAGCCCAAGGGCTGAATTCAATTTCAGAGAAGCTCTTGGGGTCTGCATTCAAGTGGTGGGAGGGGTTGAAGGCAAAAGGGGGTGGAGCCCAAAAAAACCAAAACCATACCAGCATATTGTGACTTAAAATGGAGGAGGAGGAGGAGGAGGAGGAGGAGGAGGAGGAGGATCATGAACGCTGCCTTGGGCCCCTTGGAGGAAAAGGCAGGATTTAAATTGAACAAATGTAACAAGTACATGGTCTTATTGCCAGTAGCTAAGCCTTAGGAGGGGCGTTTCAACCTTTTAGAATGAGGAAAAAAACTGCACAGATGCCGGGAAACCACCAAACCATTTCTGGTTGGGGAAAGGGCATGGAGCCAGGGGAAGGGGCCAGCCGTTTGGGGAACCACTACATCTTGAGGAAGTGAGTTCCATAGTTTAACTCTGTGCTGTGTGAATAAGTGCTTCCTT
Source organism: Shinisaurus crocodilurus (assembly GCA_021292165.1). Lineage (NCBI taxonomy): Eukaryota > Metazoa > Chordata > Lepidosauria > Squamata > Shinisauridae > Shinisaurus > Shinisaurus crocodilurus. Next base: position 283,253,578 of record CM037878.1, read on the forward strand.
TCATTTGTCCTGAATCTCCCATCAATCAACTTCATGGGATGACCCCATTGGGTTCTAGTACAAGGAGAGAGGGAGAAAAATGTTCAGTATTCCACACTCCTATATAAAGGATAGACTCCTTTAAAGTAGCTGCTATCTGGATTTTTGCAAATAGGGATGGGCGATCCGCTGGGACCCGACCTACCTCAGGCTCGGCGCGAAAGCAGGTCCGTACCATGCTGCTCGCTGGACTTTCAGGTTCCTGGCAGGCTGCTGTTTACATAGAAAATGCCTTAAGATACATCAAAACCAGCACAATTTGCACAAATTATACAAATTGCAGCCGCTTTTGGCATATCTTAAGGCATTTTCTACATAAATAGCGGCCCGCCAGGAACCCAGAAGTCACTTATCTGGCTCGACTCAGGAGAACGTGAGTCGATGCCAGGAAAGAGGTAAGTGGGATGGAGTTCGGGGGTGTGTGTGTCAAGCCACACGAAGTCCTCACACATCCTTACTTTTCAAAGTTCACTAGTGATTCTAAGCTAGACTGGGACCCCACAATGCATGTGCATGCCATCAAGCAGCTTTGTGCATACAAAAAGGGGTTGTCAGTTTTTTTTCTTGTTCCAGCCTGATTTTCTTGTACTCCACTAGAGGGTGTTTTTATTTATTTATTTATTTATTTATTTTGTTTATTTATTTATTTTTAGCGTAGCTTTCAGTAGAGCATGAAGAGCTGTAACGCGAAGGTGAGCTCAGAAGCCTAAGAGGATGAGTGGAACTTCTTTTGCACAGGCAGATGCTCCATCTGCAGCTCTTTGGATCCTGCCCAGGATTTCCTGCTTGGCATCCCGGTGAATAAACAACTTGGACTCCACAGAATATTTTGAGGAGTCCATGCCAGGGGTATCTCCCTGTAATGGGATGCGTTCACTTGATGGTTCAGCATCAACTGTTTCCCCGAGTGTGTAATGTTTATGATAAGCTCACTATAAAATACCATTGCATGAAATATTGCTTTGCTCAAACTCCCTTGTTCATCATTAGCTCGGACCAGATGGCTGTTTGCTTACAATAAAACAGTAAACACTTCATAGGTCGCTGAGTTTAATTCAAAGGGAGTATCTGCAGAACTACATCTCCCCATTTTTAAAAGAGGGGAACATAAGAAAAGCCGTGCTAGACCAGACCAAAGGCCTATCTCGGCCAGAGTTCTCTTTCCAGTGGTGTGGTGGAACCATGGCTCACAGACACACGACGCTGACACTTTTTGATTAGCAGGGGACACCGATGTCATCTGTCATCCCTACCCGCTCAGAATTCCTTTTTCCCCGCTGAGTTTCGCTGCAATTCTCACAGTAGCTGGAGGGGAACAAATTTTCCCAACAACAATATATTGTTCTCTGCTGTAATGCAATGTTTTTTGGGGGGTGGATTGGTCTTGAATGGGAAGTGAAGACCCATTCACTTCACCAAAGATCTGCTCTTGGTAGAGATGAAAACTGCTGGAACAGGTTTTTTTTAAAAAAATATATGGATCAACAATGGTCCTTGCAGTTTTGGACTTTCCTTGGGGATGTGTCTATGTCATGCTGATTACCTGTACTTAAACATTGACCACTATAACACTGTTAGTTTCCCACAACAGATGCCTCTTGGGGAGCCCATGAGCAGGGCATAAAGGCAAAGGCCATCTTCTTTTGTTGTCCCTCCAGCAACTGGGGTGATTCCAAATGCATTTCAGTTTTCTTCTTTCCACAAAAATGCTACATATCAACTTAGACAAGTAGCACCATGAGGGATGCGTGGCACTTTAAAGTTCAATTTCATTCGGGTTCTCATTTTTGCACTCTTAAGTCGCTTCTGTCCATTCCGCATTAGATTGTGATATATATTTTTTTAAGCCTACATATATTTTCATGTGCATTTTTCTTAAAAATACACCTTTTCATAAACATGTTTAAAAATGCACACATCTTTGTGTCCACTTTTGCAAACGTGTGAATTTCCCCCCAATAATTTTTTCCATGAACAAAACAGTTTTTTGTGTACAGGTCTGCCAAATATCTGCTTTTGTGAACTTTTTTTTTTAATGTACATTTTTGTACACTATTTGAAATGCATAATTTTTATATACATTTTTTTTTTTGCAAACTGCATTGTAAACTTCAGAAATGTGTGCAGATTTTGATGCAAACTGCATCCCAATTCGTGAAATGCAGATCTGGTAAGTTTGCATTCAAATGCAGATTTATCACACCAATCCCTGAGCACCACCTTCTCCTTAATATCCAATTTTTTTTGTTGCAATTTTTGGCCTGCTGAATACATTTTAAATTTAAACGAGCCTTCCCTAGCTGACCAGCTACTGCTTTATTGGTACCATTCTGGTAATGCTGATTCTCATTCAGAAACTAGTGATGTGCGCAGAGCTTGTTTGGAGGTGGAAGTCTGGCGAACTCGCTGGGCTCGACCCCCGGAGCTCCGCTCGCCCTACCTGTTTCCCTGGCTTGGCTCACAAGGACGCGAGCTGAACCGCGGAAGCGACTTCGGGGTTCTGGCGCTACACTGTTTACATAGAAAATGGCATAAGATGTGTTAAAAACGCCCATGATTTGTGCAGGTTATGCAAATTGTGGCCGTTTTTAACATATCTTACACCATTTTCTTTGTGAACAACATAGCGCTGTGAACCCGGAAGTTGGGCAAGCACCTCAGCTGGCGCTCGCTTTCGGCTCGGCTCAGCTTGCGTGGCGGCAGCGCTCGGCTCATGTGCCACAAGTCCAGTGATGGGTGGATCGCCCGCCCACCCCCATGACAGAAACAGACTAGTATGAACAGATCACACTTATGGAAGTGGCTCACAATGCACCTCTCACTTAACATAAAAAAACCAAAGTGGTTCATCAGCAAGTGCAAGCTAACCCTTTGGTGATGCCATCTATCCAGCTTGGCGGGGCAATACTGGAAAATGTCGATCATTTTCTCTATCTTGGCAGCTATCTTTCTGTTACAGCTAACATTGACAGTGAAATCCAGCATCGTTTGAGCTCCTCAAGTGCTGCATTTTCTCAAATGAAACATAGAGTGCTTGAGGATCAGGCTATCTGTAAGAAGACCAAAACGCTGGTTTATGAAGCCATTGTATTACCAACTTTATTGTATGCCTGCGAAACATGGACTATCTATAAACGTCACTTACACCTCCTTGAAAGATTTCATCAACGTTGCCTCTGGAAAATCCTGCGAATTACTTGGGAAGATAGGCGAACAAATGTCAGTGTACTGGAAGAAGCAAAGACTACTAGCGTTGAAAAAATGATCCTTCAATGCCAACTTCAATGGACCGGTCATGTTGTTCAAATGACTGACTGCTGTCTCCCAAAGCAGTTACTTTATTCCCAACTCAAGGATGGAAAGCAGACTATCGTGGTCAGTATAAGAGGTTTAAAGATGTTCTTAAGACTAATCTAAAAAAATGCAATATAAACATCGAAAACTGGGAAGCTCTGGCCCATGAACAATCTAACTGGAGGTTGGCCTTTCACAAAGGTTCCATGGACTTTGAAGAAGCCTGAGTGCAAGGTGAAAGGGAGAAACGTGCTAAGTGAAAAGCATGTCAAACGAATCCTTTACAGGACCATCTTCCATCTGGTAACCTGTGTCCTCACTGTGGGAAGCTGTGTGGATCTAGAATTGGCCTCCACAGTCACTTACGAACCCATAGCTAGAGTCTACACAATTTTTTAGAATTTCCTCCTTTTATAATTTTCTTTTTGTAATTTTATCCTGGAAGACAATCTTACTCGGTCATGAGTGATCGCCTACTACTATCATCATCATCATCATCATCATCATCATCATCATCATCAGGCGATCACTCGTGACCGAGTAAGATTGTCTTCCAGGATAAAAGGAGGAAATTCTAAAGAAGATTGTGTAGACTCTAGCGATGGGTCCGTAAGTGACTGTGGAGGCCAATTCTAGATCCACACAGCTTCCCACAGTGAGGACACAGGTTACCAGATAGAAGGTGGTCCTGTAAAGGATTCATTTGACGTGCTTTTCGCTTAGCACGTTTCTCCCTTTCACCTTGCACTCGGGCTTCTTCAAAGTCCATGGAACCTTTGTGAAAGGCCAACCTCCATTTAGATCGTTCATGGGCCAGAGCTTCCCAGTTTTCGATGTTTATATTGCATTTTTTTAGATTAGCCTTATGAACATCTTTAAACCTCTTATATTGACCACCGATATTCTGCTTTCCATCCTTGAGTTGGGAGTAAAGTAACTGCTTTGGGAGACGGCAGTCAGGCATTCGAACAACATGACCGGTCCACTGAAGTTGGCGTTGAAGGATCATTTTTTCAATGCTAGTAGTCTTTGCTTCTTCCAGTACACTGACATTTGTTCGCCTATCTTCCCAAGTAATTTGCAGGATTTTCCGGAGGCAACGTTGATGAAACCTTTCAAGGAGGTGGAAGTGACGTTTATAGATAGTCCATGTTTCGCAGGCATACAATAAAGTTGGTAATACAATGGCTTCATAAACCAGTGTTTTGGTCTTCTATCCATATCTATATCTATATCTACGTATATCTATATCTATATCTATATCTATATCTATATCTATATCTATATCTATATTCTTCAGTAGCGTATCCATCAAGCAGTGGAGGCCTAGGCATGTCACAGATATCCATAGGTTTCCACTCCCAAAGGAAAACTCACATATTCACTTTTGCAGATCAATGTCCCAAAGAAGGAACGGGTTTGCAAATACTATTTTCAGGGCAGTGGGAGTGAAAGTAGCAGCTGCACGCACAAGCCATTGCACGGCTTAGGCCGATTTATGCACACCGTGCACAACAATGCTGTATAATGCTGCTGGCTGTGCCTTTGAATGGAGAGAACATGAAGTGTAATTAAACCAATTGTGGGTGTAATGAGCAACAGTGAATTGGGCCTGGTGAATGGGAAACAAGGGGTCGGACATGCACTGATTATGAAGATTGCATCTCCCTTAGAGATGAAATATGTTTGATCCGAACAGTTCTTCTCAAAATTATCTTCTGAGAATTTTGGTGCCTAATAATGTCCAGATAGAGCCCCCCAATACACAAATGATGGCTCGATATGTATTGCAAATGTATATCTGTGTATTATTTGACATCCTGTATTTGGTTTTGAACATTGATTTGACTATGACGATAAGTTCTTCAAGGTAACACCTCTCGGAGACAGTCTAGCAGCTCTCAGCTCTGTGAGAAAGCTAAATATTTTTTCCAGCTTGACCTGAAGTGAAAGATAGCTGGCTCATCATAGAGGTTGTCACTTTTCTCATGCCTTAGTCCAGTCCTCAATTAGTCTTACCAAAAACCAGACTTGCCTGCCTGTCGTATGGCTTCATACACGGGACTCCTTGCCTTTTCCTCCTCCACCCCTCCTTCTGCCCTTGGTCATTAAAAAATATTTTCCCCTCTGTGGCTTGTGCTCATTGGCTGCACATGACAGGCAGCTCCCAATGCTGCAATTACTTTCAGGTAGAGTAGCAAGGCTAGTCAACTTTTCCCTCATGCACAGCCTCTCACAATTATTATACTTTTGGTGTGTATATATTGTTTTGTAATCTTTACAATCCTGTAAGGTAGGCAGTTATTATCATCATATTGCAGTAGGGGGCAGAGTCTAAGAGATAATTTTTGCCCTAGAAGACAATCTCTTGTGTTTGTGACAGCAGCAAGATTCAAAGTGGGGACTTTCTGATTCATGGACACTACTTTCCACCAGGGCTTTGATACCTGATGTGCATGGTTTCAAACATTTGACAGTATTTGACAGCTGAAATGCACTGGGATTTAATATGTGACTTTGCCTGGAAGCTGGCAGGGGAAGATATTTTGTAATTGATACCTAAAGCACTCGGTCGTCGAATTCTGATGTATAATTCCAGCTTCAAAATTCCCAGCTTCAAAATTCCCAAACGTCAAAAGTAGAACATTTGGCAAGTTTTAACTAGCGACAAATATTTGCTTCAGCTTTAATACCTGCTTGTGTTGCAGTGCAGGGGGAGCCAGTCACAGAAGGGCCACGTAGGAATGTTGGCCTGTCAACCAGGTTGGCACTGGGAGATGGGGTCTTTTTGCCTACTCCTCACTGTTTACCTTGGGTGGTTCATGACAATTCATGCTGGGAGGTGCGTAGCAAATAAGGATGGCTTGGCTGGTCTCAAGAGCTATGCAAGAACATAACAGATACAAGTAAGAACGTTGGTGAGCACTCGTTGGCACCAACATGATAAAAAGGCTAGACCTTCTACTCAGAACTTTGGGATTTGGGGACCAGGGAAGGGAACCCCCTTGAAACTAGCCTGGCTTATGCACCTAAAGCTTTGGGGTCCATGGGGTGGTGTCCCAGGAGGGCTTCCTTCAGCATCTGAGAAGGTGTAGCTAGATGGGGAGGAGGAAGGCATCACATTGCCTCCAACTCAGGAATGGGTGAGAATTTTGTTTCAGGTTGGTTTTGATAAGTATTTACCCAAATTCATAAAGTTTTCCATATTTGGGACAAAAAGAACTTGAGATTTAAAAAAAAAATCAAATGTGGGAGAAACCAAACCAAAAGTGACAGATTTGTCCATCCAGGCCTAGGGATTTGAGTGCTTAGCTCTTTGACATCAGAGTGTGAATTCCTTATTCAGCCATGCCATGTTAGTGCTGAATTCGAGTTGCCAGGTGACTGTCTCCTCATCTTTAACAGCTACATGGCAGGCAGGTACATCATGGTCCACTCCATGCTCGGGATAGGCGGACGTATTGAATTTGGCTGATACAGATGGGTGAGAATTTTGCTTTAGTTCATTTCTCATAACAATTTACCAAAATTTGCACAGTTCATATTTGGGAGAGAAAGAACTTGAGATCAAAAAATAAATGAATGAATGAGGGAGAAAGTGAAACAAACAGATTTGCCCTAACTCAGGGCCCTAACTTAAGATAGGGATTGTCGCAAGGTGGCTCCTGTATGATTGCAGTGCTCCACAGAGTCATAAGGTACATGGCAGATCTTTGTTTTAATAAAGTTGTGGCCTTTATCTCACCAATGGCAAGGGTCCCATCTTGCCATTAGGTGTGAGTGCAATCAGTGCCCTATCAATCGGGCGAAGGACTACCATGTCAGATGGAGGTGATGCCTTCCCAATGAAACGAAATGGAAACCATTTGTAAACCAAATGTAAACCATTGCTTTATGAAATGTAAAACAATGACCTGAGCTGAATTGACCATGGGCAATCTCATACTGCTACTTGTAACAGCAAGTGTTTACCCATGTGTACTGGAGAAAGGCCAGATAGGATGATTGTATTATGTCAGCTTTCCCCACCCTGTCCAGTTTCAATTAGATATGCTATTCTGCACTTGCCACATTAACTTGTTATGTTTTGCCAAGGAGATGCTTTTCAATGATGTGATGATGTGATTAGTATAAACTCCAAGGGCACAATCCAGCCAAAGTGAAGCATTTTTAGCTAATATTGATTTCATTGGGAGAAGTAAGCATGAGCTTAGCTGTTACCCACTGAGATCAATGGGTCTTGAAAGTAGGGATGGGCAGATCTGTCTAGTCCGATTCCACAGAGCTCCTTTTTCCCACTTCCGAGTCTGTTCCATGTCTGTTTTGTGCAGATGTTGTTTCCTTATTAAAACATTTATTATTATTTTTAAAAAGTGAGCATTTTCCTGCACATTTTTCAAATTGTACACACCGTTTGTATACGTATCTACCCAGTGAGTAATGTTTATTTGTAAGCTTTTTTCTTTGCACACTTTTCTAATGTGAGCATTTAATTAGATGTATTTTTCCTCTTCTGTGGAACACATTTCAAGTCCTCAGACGTATGGATTCCTGAACGCAAAGTCTGTCTCGATCTGTTTCTGGTTGTTCCAGATTGGAAAAATCCAGGGGGAAATCTGACAGAGTTCATTCTTCACACATCCCTACTTGAAAATATTTAACTTGGTTGGATCATGCCCCAAATGCTTCTCATGTCTTAAGGTATTAATTTTTTTCTTGTGTTCCCCATTGCAATTCTACCCCCCCCATCCCACCCTGATGGTTCAGAGCAAGTAATACTACTAAAATCAGAATACAATCCAAGTAAAACTTTAAATACTGTAGTAATTAACCTTAACATTTGAATCTCTGTTAGTAATGTGCAGAATCCTGCTCCCCCCCCTTGAGAAATTCTTCTTGAAACTCTTTGTGTCTATCAAAAGTTACCTTAAAAGTTCTATTACAATTTATGGGTGTGCCTGGCCCAGCATTCCTGACAGTTGGCCCTGCAAGCTGGGACTGATGGGAGTTGTAGTACAAAACATCTGGGGAAGGCTGCCTCAGATAACCTCTGTGGGTCTTATCTGATGCTTACTCAAACTTCCTGAGATGGTTTGATTAAAGAGGACATTTGAATTCCCTTCCAAATTTTTAGATAAAAATTCAGTGGAAGCTCTAGGCAAACCAAAAGTCAATAAAAGCAACCTGGGAAGGGTTCACAGCCAGCACACATTAAAGCAACCTCTTGGTGGAGGCAGAAGTAGCCACTTGGAATAGCTAACATGGGCATCACTTTGAAGACACAACGGCAGCAGCAAAAAGGAAATATTTATTTGCTGCTTCTTCTACTCTACCTCACAGAGCCAGCCTAGAGATGTGCTATGCTGGGAATTCCATTCCATTGAAACCTGATGGGATTTCACAGTGTTTCCATTCCAATAAGCAGTGGCTTATTTTTTTTTCCCAATTCCGGAAATGTTCATTTATTAAAATCACATTAAATAAATAGACAAATTTTGGGGGGAGTCCCATGATTTGTGCAAATGGTATTGAAATGTATTTTCCACCAGGTCTTTAAATTTGCACAAATGGAATGGGTGTGTGTGTTGATATTATTTTTTGGGTCTTTAGATGTGCACAAATGGGATCATGTTTTTTAAATATTAATTTTGTGGTCTTTACATTTGCGCAAATGGCATTGTGGTGTGTGTGTTTTTCTTCAGGTCTTTAAATTTGTGCAAATGGGGGTTGTAATTTTTTTTAAAAAAAATTATTATCAGTGGTTCACCTGATTTTTATTTTATTTTTTTAAAATCAGGTGTCATTTTTAGCAGGTGATTCTTTTTTATTTTTATCAGCAATTCCACCTGTCCGCTATGTATTCCCGTTCTAAATATCCTTGTCCATTTCATCCTCTACTACTACTTCATTTAGCCCAGCAGAGCCATATTCTGTACTTGTCAAAGAACTTGTCAATTTCATCCTCCACTTTGGCACACACACACACACCCCGGCTTCACTGTTACCACCAAAACAGAATTCTCATGCATCCCTAGGCCAGGCCTACCATTAGGCAGAGTGAGACAACTGATTATGGGTTTCATGAAAGGGCAGCAAATGGCTAACATTATTAAACTTAACTGAAGAACAAGTCTTGCTGTGGAAGAATCCTAATGATTACTCAAAGGTTGTGCCCTACTAACATGCCAAGATTTAGTTAAGGCTGACCTTTGCCTGTTTGAAAACACATTAAGCTTGCAGTCCTAAATCCACTTATTGGGGAGTAAGTCCCACTCAATTCAGATTGCATTGTAGACCAATAAAAAAAAAACAATCCATATTTCTCACCTTTGATACTACTGAAGAGCAATATCAAAGGGTGACTTTGGGCCAGTCACTGCCTCTCAGCCTAACCTACCTCACAGGGTTGTTGTGAGGATAAAATGGAGAGGAGGAGGAGGATTATGTAAGCCGCCTTGAGTTCCTTGTAGGAAAAAAGGTGGGGTATAAATGTAATAAAATAAATAAATAAATAAATAAATAAAATATGCAGATTGGGACACAGTTCTCCTTCAGGTTTTGTATTTCCCCTAATGTTGCAATATAGCATTTGGCTTAAAAATATACTAAAATGCATAGAAAGGTGCATAGCTTAGGTTAATATGTGTGCACAAATGCATATTTAGGGTAAAACATGTACAACAATATATATTTTGTGAAATGTTCAAAATAATGTAAATTTTCATGTGGTTAAAAATAATTAAAGCACAGATATTGAATCAGAAATGGGATGGAACAGACTTATGTATGAACATATGGGAAACTGTACAGACCGGAAATAGAAAGTGATGCAGACCGGAAATGGGTTTCTTCCCCCTTTTCTTTTGCAGTGTTCTATCAATGCACACATGCAGATCATTTATGTGGAGGCAGGGAAAAGATGTGAAGGGCATGAAGGAACAGAAAGATGCAGCAAGCTGGGTGTGCACAGTGCTCTGTACAAAATCTGGAAATAAAACACAGAGCAATGTGTTTTGTTTGAAGATGGGCAAAATGGTACATTCAAAACAACTGGAATTTGAGGTGAAATTCAGATGGGGAGAATTTTGGAAGCATCCTTAACAGTGAATGCTGAGTTCCTCACAGTCCCTGCTTTGATTGTTACATTGAGGTTCATCACAGCATCACAATTAGAGCAGGCTCCCGGTTTTGGCGGGCCCTTGGCCAAGGCACCCTGAATGGTCCCCTTCAATCAGTGAATTGGCCTTCTCACCTCAGTTGTCACCAGCTGCTATTGTCCCTCATTGCTGAACTGATCTAAATGGAGGTTGGCCTTTCACTAAAGGTTCCATGGACTTTGAAGAAGCCCGAATGCAAGGTGAAAGGGAGAAACGTGCTAAGCGAAAAGCACGTCAAATGAATCCTTTACAGGACCATCTTCTATCTGGTAACCTGTGTCCTCACTGTGGGAAGCTGTGTGGATCTAGAATTGGCCTCCACAGTCACTTACGGACCCATCGCTAGAGCCTACACAATCTTCTTTAGAATTTCCTCCTTTTATCCCGGAAGACAATCTTACTCGGTCACGAGTGATCACCTGATGATGATGATGGCTTGACAGGCAGAGATTCATTGAATAGGTAGGCAGTAGCATCTACTGTTCCTCCTTCTTACCACAATTGTCTGGGCCGGAGTGAGAGGTAGGTGAACAAGTGTGTTGCAGTGGTGAAGAGGAAAAGCAACTCCAGGTGGCTCTTCTCAGTGGGCCCCTACTGGCGTGCGGGCCTTCGGCAGGTGCCCAACTATGCTTACCATTGGCACCAGTCCCAACTACAGTTATGGAATTGCCCTCCCAAAGGAGGCCTATCTGGCCCTACCATTGATAGCCTACCATAATGTTTTTTAAGGTCTTCAGGAGGGCCCACAAGTCAATGACAGATGACATGCTTTGTATGCAGAAGGCCCATATTCAGTTGTTTCCATCTCCAGTTAGAAGGATCAGGTAGCAGGTGATGGGGAAATCCTTCTCTCCAAAACCCTGGAGAGCTGCTACCAGCCAGAGAAGACAATACTGTGCTAGAGAGACAAATAGCCTGACTTGGTATAAGACAGTTTCCTATGTACTGATTAAATTAGCCACCTTGTGGGGTCTTTTTCAGGACAGAAAGGTGTGTGATATATAAATATTTTTATAAGAATTAGTAATATTAATCAGTGTTTTTTTTTAACTGATGCCCCATAACCACGAATGAAGCCTTGCCAATTTTAATGGAAAATCCGCATTTGCATAAAGATTAAATACATGTAAAAGTATTTCACCTGGCTGTGAAATGCTTTTAGCAGCCTAATAAATTATCGGGTAGACTTGAGGGTGAAATTAGCAAAAGGTAACGACCAAGTCTTGTGAAGCAACAGCCCCAATTTGCACCTAAAAGCTGGAGATCCACATCGAAAATGCTTGAAACTGCTTTTGGCTCTAACTCCTGCTTCGCCAGACCTTGTTAAACAATCAGTTTCTGCTCACTGAATTCTGAACTAATCGGTGTGGGTTTTATGGAGTTTATCTGTTTAAATGCACTCTAAATCTTCCATTTAGAGTAACAGGCATGTAGTCAGTGAAAAGATGGGAAATAAATCACTGGAGAGATTCTCAACGTTATCAAGAGAAGAAGAGTCCAATGGACCTAGATATCCTGGTCATATTCCCATTGCATCTCTAGCAATGTTCATTTCTCTTTTACTCCCACTCGGTTGTATTACTGAAAATACACTTCAGCAGATCTGACATTGATAAATCTTTTTATCCACTGAATTGCTCTTTTAAACTGTTCTAGGTTCAGCTATTCTTCTTTAAAGGGGATCACTGAATGAAAGTACAGTATCGCAGAGTTCTGTTTGTACAGAAAAAACATAGTATACAGAATTAATATGAATTCTAGAATATCTACACAGGCTTCCAGTTTGCTTCTTGGGCTGAATTCAAGATGCTGGTCCCTCCAACCTTTTAAGATCAACATTGCAGTTCCATCTCTGGGTGCCTCCACCTTAGGAGTTGGTGGCAACCAGGGAGAAGGCTTTTTGATGGTGCACATACCCCAGCTATGGAACATGTTTTAGGGTGCAATCCAGTGGGAATAGCTGTGTTATGACAGATAATCTGGGCATTAGATTCCCTCCAAGGAGACAGACTAACCCCACCCTATTGCAAAAGGTTTGGGATCTTTGGCTGAAGTAAAAACGCACCCAGCTGGGTGAAGTATGCACTTTGTCCTTTAGCACTTAAACATGTATTTGACAAACTAACATAAGGTGACCATTTTTTTCAAATTTAAAACCAGGACATTTATTTATTTATTTATTTATTTAATTTCTATACTGCCCCACAGCCGAAGCTCTCTGGGCGGTTCACAACAGTTTGTACATAAAAACAACAATAAAAACATACAAAAAAAAAGATTAAAAACCAAATTAAAAAGCACAGTTTAAAATACAATCCAAAAGTTAATAAAACTAAGTCTACAGGTGACAATCCCCCCCCCCTGTGCTATTTTGAGCTCTTAACTATTGAATGCCTTGGCATAGAGGGAAGTCTTAACCTGGCGCCGAAAAGATAGTTAGTTTGGCACCAGGCGGGTCTCAGTGGGGAGCTTATTCTATAATTGTGGGGCTACCACTGAGAAGGCTGGATCCATTTCAGTCGGGGTACCACTGAGTCGGGGTACCACTGAGAAGGTTGTTGCTACCAACCGAGGCTCTCTTGGAGGTGGCAGTTGGAGGAGGGCCCCAGATGTTGAGCGTAGTGTCCGGGTAGATTGTGGTTGGGAGAGACGAGACATTCCGTCAGGTATTGTGGTCCTAAGCCGTGTAGGGCTTTATATGTTAGAACCAACACGTTGAATTCGGCTCGGAAGCATATTGACAGCCAGTGCAAACGGGCCAGAACAGGTGTAATGTGCTCGGACCTTCCAGTCCCCGCAATAAGCCTGGCTGCCAGCATTTTGCACAAGCTGCAGCTTCCGAACAGTCTTCAAAGGCAGCCCCACGTAGAATGCATTGCAGTAGTCTAGTTTAGAGATCACCAGAGCGTAGATTACTGAGACCAGGCTATCCCTGTCCAGATAGGGGCATAGCTGGGCCACCAGCCGAAGCTGGTAGAAGGCACTCCTTGCCACTGAGGCCACTTGAGCCTCAAGTGACAAAGATGGCTCCAGGAGCACCACCAAGCTATGAACCTTCTCCTTCAAGGGGAGTGCAACCCCATCCAGAACAGGTTGAACACCCTCCATCCAGTCAAAGGAACCACCCACTAACAGCATCTCAGTCTTCTTGTCTGGATTGAGCCTCAGTTTGTTAGCCCTCATCCAGTCCATTGCCGCAGCCAGGCACCGGTTCAGCACATCCACAGCCTCACCTGCTGAAGATGAAAAGGAGAAATAGAGCTTGCATGTCATCAGCGTACTGATGGCAAGGCACTCCAAAACTCTGGATGACCCCACTCAGTGGTTTCATGTAGATGTTAAATAGCATGGGGGATAAGACCTACCCCTGAGGAACCCCGTATTGGACAGTCCATGGGGCCGAGCAACATTCCCCAAGCACCACTCTCTGGAGCTGGCCATCCAAGTAGGAGCGGAACCACTGCAATGCAGTGCCCCCCACCCCCAACTCAGACAGCCGCTCCAGAAGGATACCATGGTTGATCCAGCAGTATCAACAGGGTCACACTCCCCCTGTCTCTCTCCTGACATAGGTCATCATACAGGGCGACCAAAGCTGTTTCTGTGCCAAAACCAGGCCTGAACCCCGACTGAAATGGATCCAGATAATCAGTCTCATCCAAGAACGCCTGGAGCTGGTTGGCCACCACCCGCTCAAGGACCTTGCCCAGGAAAGGAACATTCGCCACCGGCCTAAAGTTGTTAAGATCTTCCGGGTCCAGAGAGGGTTTCTTCAGGAGTGGTCTCACCACCGCCTGTTTCAGGTGGCATGGGACCACTCCCTCTCGCAAGGAGGCATTGATCACCTCTCTGGCCCAGCCGGCCTGTTCCCTCCCTGCTAGTTTTTATAAGCCAAGAGGGGCAAGGATCCAGAACAGATGTGGTTGCACGAACCCGTCCAAGCACCTTGTCAACATCTTCGAGCTGTACCAACTGAAACTCATCCAAAATAACTAGACCAGGCTGTGCTCTGGGTACCTCTCCTGATTCTACTGCTATAACATTGGAGTCTAAGTCCCTGTGGATGCAAGAGATTTTTTCCTGGAAGTGCCTAGCGAATATATTGCAGCGGGCATCAGATGGGTCGATGATGTCCCTGGGGCCAGCGTATAACAGGCCCTGGACGACCCTAAAGAGCTCTGCTGGGCGGCAAAGAGATGATTGGATAGAGGCAGTGAGATGTTGTCTCTTTGCCACCCTCACTGCCTCTAGGTATACCTGGCTATAGGCACGTACCAGGGCTCGATTGCATCCACTAGGAGTTTTCTTCCACCTGCACTCAAGCCGTCTCCTGTTTTGCTTCATCACTCTCAGCTCTGGGGTATGCTACAGAGCCGTACAAGCTCTACTACAGAGAGGGAGCTCAGGAGTGATCATGTCAACCGCCCGGGTCATCTCTCTATTCCAGAGATCAACCAGGGATTCGACAGGACCGCCAGCCATATCAGCCGGAAACCCCCCAAGGGCCCTCTGGAAACCATCTGGATCCATCAACCTCTGGGGGCGGACCATCTTAATAGGTCCCCCCCCACCCTTGCAGAGGGGGACAGCTGCCGTTAGCCTAAATCTCAGCAGGCAGTGATCTGACCATGACAAGGGGACCGATTCAAAGTCCCCTCACCTTCAGATCACCATCTCCATGCTCGGCTGAAAAATCCAGGTCTAGAGTGTGCCCTGCTACATGTGTTGGGCCGATGACATGTTGGGACAGTCCCATGGTTGTCATGGAGTCCATGAATTCCTGAGCCACACCAGACAAGGTGCCCTCTGCATGGATGTTAACATCCCCCAGGACCAACAGCCTGGGGGACCTCAGCATCACCAGCGAGACCACCTCCGTCAGCTGAGCCAGGGAGTCTGTTGAGCAGTGGGGTGGGCGGTACACCAACAGAATCCCTAATCTGTCCCACTGGCCCAACAAAAGGTGCAAACACTCCAGACCAGTAGTCAGACGGACAGGGAGCCTGGAGAAAAGATATAGAATTCCTATAGACCACGGCAACCCCCACTCCCTGGCCCTCAGGTCTACCCTGATGCTGCACCAAGTACCCCGGTGGGCAAAGCTGGGAGAGACTAGCTCCTCCCTGTTCTCCCACCCAGGTCTCGGTTATGCATGCCAGATCGGCCGCCTCATCCACTATTAAATCGTGGGTGAGGTTTTATTTTGCACCAATCTGGCATTTAGAAGCAGCATCCGGAGACCCGAGGGCAGGCTGATCGGGCAACCACCAAACCTGCGGGTGCGAGGAGGGCCGGAACACGGCACAGCCGTTAAGTGTCTGGGCCGTGTTCCCCTTACCTGGCTAGTCCTCCCCCCAATGCCATATCTCCCTCTACCCATCACTACACTAATTGGGGCCCCCGCAGAACCCCCCACTTGGTCCCATGACTCCCCTCCGAGGCACATGTTCAGGCCCTAGGCAGGGAAAAACAATCCCACCCACCAAGGGCACCGAGCAACAAATAGCAGTGTTCCCTTTCTTTGGCGTGGCTCACACGGCGCTCTAGACTACGTCAGTAGTCGCCCTGTCTAAGGGCTAAGGAGAGCGCGGGAGCAGCTCCGCATGGGGCTTGGCTCAACCCCCCCCACCCCGCACCCTGAGGTTTCTTAATGCGGAGAGTCTTATGAGAAATAAACAAGCCGCGTTCAGTTTTTTTACAAAAAATTAAAAACTATATCTAGTTTACTAAAAATGGGACAAAATTGACATTTATATTAAAAAGAAGGGATGGTCAGGAAATATGAGAAAAATAGGACTGTCCCTTTTAAAACGGTATGTATGGTCAGCCTAGTCCTGGCGAAGCAGCGAGGTGTGCCGTGAAAACGGCAGAGCGAAAAGCTCGAGTAACCGAGAGAGCGTGGAGCTCTGAGGCCCAGTGTCACGGTCCGAAGATGCCAGATCACTGGTGCCTGTCGTGTGCTGCGGAGGGCCTTTTATAGTCCGAAGCTAACACCGAATTGGTCGATTTTGGCGGGCTCTGTGTGATGACGCCATCATCGAGTTCCCACGGTTGGGCTGTATGTACTGCGCGGGAGTATTCTCGAAGAGTCGCCGCGGCCACAATATGGTGAGAGTGCGTGTGCTGAATGCCGAGTATTGCCGAGATCCAACACCAAGAACCGTCATGTAAAATAAAACTAAAACTAGGATAAATTAATAAAATTGATTTAGGCTGGTTTATCAAGGATTGATTTGATGTACTCAATCTTTTGATAAATTAATAATTTTTGATTTTGTAGTCCTAAACTGTACTGGTTACATCTCACGACTAACCAGGACAATGTTCAAAAAACCAGTACTGTACTGGTAAAACCAGTGCATATGGTCACCTTAAACTAACACTAAACTGAGACACAACACATTCAGAAGGAAAGAAGAGCTGTTTATATAAGAAGAAATATAGAGCAGGTACAGAGTTCCTGGTCTTACATGTTTTACACAATAATTCAGGCAGCAAAATATACCTACTGCATCTCTAATCATACTCTGTAATCTAGATAGAAAAGATCCCTGTGCCTTTTGGTAGCCTACAGACAGCTGGGGGAAGGGGAAGAGAGAGAAGGCCCCCCATCCCACGCTGGCAAGGAAAGGAAAGGAGGAGGAAAGAATCCATAGCCATTCCACCAGCCCTGCCAGAAGTATTAATTAATATCCCCCCTTCTTCCCTCCCCATTCCTTTTTCCTTGTGTGTCGTGTCCTTTGAGATTGTAAGCCTGCAGGCAGGGACTGTCTTGTTAATTGTTGTAAACCGCCAGAGAGCTTCAGCTATTGGGCGGTATAAAAATGAAATAAAAATAAATAAATAAATAAATACCTGATTTGTTGTTGGCCCCGTGCTGGAAGGGGTCCTACATGGCAGAGGGGGGCAAGACATGCACACGATCCTGCTTCATAGATTTCATAGATCATAGAGTTGGAAGGGGCCTACAAGGCCATCGAGTCCAACCCCCTGCTCAATGCAGGAAACTAGAGGAGGGGTCTCCCATCCAAGTAATAACCAGGCTTGACCCTGCTTAGCTTTCCATGCTCAGACAAGCTGAGCCAGCGTGAGCCACAGGCCTATGTGGCATAAGTCACAGGCTTGCTGACTTCTATGGGCTAAGCTTGAGTTCTTATACTTTTCCCACTGCGCCTCTTGCTCCATGGGAGGGGAAAGGGCTGTCCTTAGCTCCCCGATGTTCTCTAATCACTGTGCTTTTGTGTGCTTATGGTGGCTTCATGGGTGTCATAGGAAATACCTTTGGTGTGTTCTCCTTGCTTGATGAGCTTTCTATTGGGGAAGGCCACCCTCTTGCAGGGCTTATCCTAAGGTTCTTTTCAGGAAAGTCTCTCTTGTGCCTTTAGTTCATGTGTGTTTTAATCTAACCTAATCAGTGCAAGACTTGCATCCGCTGCCCATTCATGCTTCCTAGATCTCAATCACTCTCCAAGGGTGCCTTAATTTGCAATTCTGTGCACCAGTCCAGTGGGGGCTGTTCTCTTCTCACAAACCTTCGCTTACCCAAACTGCTGGGGCCTGCTGTGGTCTTCTTTGTGCTTGACCTAACTATAACTAAATTGTTATTAATTATATCTACCCATAACACCTGTAAGCCTCCGAACTTGGCTTATAGGTAAATGGAGCTCAGATTTAGGAACAAGACGAATGCAAGCACCTCGGTGGACATGTGCTTGCATTCACACTGGGACTGGGAACTTTGAACTGGACATGCTCACATGTTTTGCAAGCAAAAAACTAAATTCTCAAACATCCCTTTTGTCACTTCCTAAGTGGTCAGACATAGTTCTCAGCTCCAAAAACATATCAAAATATGTTTTTTTAAAAAAACATACACATTACACACAGTCTTGCTTATATGCAGGGATAGAGCTCAGGGATTTAGTCAGGGTCAATACCAAAGGCAGCAGGCAGTCTAAAAGTCCAGAGAAGAGCGAGGTTATCAGATAACTAGAAGCCAGTAGTCTGGGAGCTGGTCCTCAGACAACATAACAGTGCTCTATACCTAGAACCAAAGGCTTCTTTTTAGGCCTAAATTTTCAGAGCCCCCGCCCAGAGCACAGCTGCAGGCCATCAGTGCCAACTGAGGAGTGGTCTACTCGTGAGCAGAGGCTTGCTCATGAGTATACCTTTACTCATGAGGAGTCCTTAATCCTCAGCTTGGCACTTCTGCATCTGCTAGCCGGTCAAGCCTGCACCTTTAGGTACCAACCTTTAGGTCCCTGGAGCTAGGTGGCTATTCGACATTTGCCTCTGAGTCAGAGAGGGGGCTAAGTGCATCATGGGATGACCGTGACAATGGTCATCTCCTCCAAGGTCCCACAGTTCCTCTGATCTGCCTCAAGGTCCCTCAGCACAGACAGACCTCTCCTTGATATTCAGCTCGGGGGAATCCCGGTCATCCTGTGAAGATTTATCCATCTCTAGGTTGACACTCCAGTGAATGCCTGTCTTGACATACCAAATATGTTTGCATCTACTTGGCAGATGTTGTGAGAACTATGGCTGCAATCCTATATACATTTATCTGGGAGTAAGTCCACATCAATGAGCCTTACTTCTTCTGAGTAGATATGCATATGATTGTGCTGTACATCATGCTCGTTGGGGGAGATTAGCAAACATGTTCCTGGATGAAAGGAAGATCAAACTTCCACAGGTAAATCCCTGTTTAAGAAATGCCATACGGATCCTTTAAAAAGCCATCATTATTACATCTCCTACTTGAGAATCGCAAAGCCACTTATGGGATTTTGAATATTTCCCCAAGTCCAGCAGTGAATACTTAAATGCAAATGTGTGTGCAGATTTTTTTTTTTTTTTAAAGCAGATTAATCCAGAAACAGGATGGAATTGACTTATGAATGAACACATACAAAAGTAACATGGACCAGAAACAGACTGATTTGTCTATCAATAGATCTCTTGTAATTGGAAATTCCCCCCCACCTCTATAAATCATCTCAATGTTAGGAATGGATGGTTTGACAACAGTTAATTGGCCAAAGTGTTGACTTGATTTTTTGTTATCATTCAGGACTGTAGCATTTTGACAAAATGCTCCCATCTCCCGGGCACATTGAAAAATTGGCTCACCATGCCTCCCCCACCCCCCAGCAGCCAATTCTTCAAGACTTCATTATGCAGGAAGGTAGATTCACTGTGACCGAGCATTTATGCCAGCTTTATTCAACCGCCCCTGCAAAGTTTGTGCAAACTAATCTTATGCTAATTAGGATAATGATTTCACCAAGACGGGATCCTAATCCTTTCGAGGCTTATCCATATTAACTGAGCTTAGGGGTAGCTTGTTATTATTTGCCATTACAAGGGAAAGACCTTTCTCTCCCCATCCCCTCCACCTTCATGCTTTTGCCAACCTCTCCCTAGACGATTCATACTGTTGGAGGAATCTCATTCTGTATAGACTCTGTGTCAAAGTTCTGATAAGCAAGGTTGATGGTGAAGGTACTCTTCTTCTTCTTCTTCTTCTTCTTCTTCTTCTCCTCCTCCTCCTCCTCCTCCTCCTCATTAATTATTATTATTATTAATTGGGGGAAAATAAAAACTATCAAAGCCTCTTTCTTCATGTTAAGGGACACATTTCAATGACAAAGATATG
Source organism: Shinisaurus crocodilurus (assembly GCA_021292165.1). Classification (NCBI taxonomy): domain Eukaryota; kingdom Metazoa; phylum Chordata; class Lepidosauria; order Squamata; family Shinisauridae; genus Shinisaurus; species Shinisaurus crocodilurus. The sequence continues at coordinate 283,273,729 of CM037878.1, forward strand.
CTAATACTCTGCCATGTTAGACTGAAAATATTGATAGAGAATTCAAAAGAGAGACTGAAGCTAGAAGGATAAGGGCAGTACCAGGATTTTTTCCCCCTTTTAATTTAAAAAAAAGGACATAACAGGCTGCACCATCCTGAATGCTTAAAGTGGGTTTAAAGCACAATCCTAGATATGTCTACTCAGAAGTAAGTGCCGCAATTTTGATAGGGCTTACTCCCAGGTAAGTGGGTATAAGATTGCAGCCTAAGGGTGTATTCCTATGCATGCTTCGACAGAAAAAAGTCCTACAACTCCCAGCATTCCCCAGCCAGCCATGAGAGTTGTAGGACTTTTACCGGTGTGGAAAAAACACAGTGTGGTGTAGTGGTTAGAGTGTTGGACCGGGACTTGGGAGATCCGGGTTCTTATCCCCACTTTGGCCATGAAGCTCACTGGGTGACTTTGGGCCAATCACTGAATCTCAGTCTAACCTACCTCACAGGGTTGTTGAGAGGATAAGATGGAGAGGAGGAGGACCATGTAAGCCGCTTTGGGTTCCTTGCAAGAGGAAAGAAAAAGGTGGGGTATAAATATTTAACATATTAAATATAATATTCAGCATGCAACTCTTTTGCTGAAGGAACTGCCCTGGTTGCCTATTTGATACGTGGCCAGGTATAAGGTTCTGGTACTAGCGTACAAAGCCCTAAACACCTTGGGACCAGGATACCTGAGAGAGCACCTTCTCCCTTACCATGGAGGACATTCTCCTGGTGTTTCCACATGGATCTATGGCCCAATTGGAGTCCACCAGGAGCAGAGCCCTCACTGTGGTGGCTCCACCTCTTTGGAACTCCCTGCCTCTGGAGGTCAGGTAGTGTCGTAAATCCGCCCAGTGTCAAGCTAAGCCGTCGTCGTTATCAGTCCAAGGGTCGAAGCCAAAATATATATGTCCGACAAGCAGCAAACAGAAGCCAGTTCAGGAGCAGGCAAAAGCGTTGTCAAGGTCGTTCTGAGGTTCAAAGGCACAAGTCTGAGTTCCGGGGTGTCAAGGCCTCTGGCTGAAGCAGTATCAGCAAACAGTTGCTTCCAGCATCTGAGTGTGCTTGGGACCTGCCTTTTGAGCAGGCGCTGATTGGCAAGGCTGCCCAGCTGGGTCAGGCTGCAGTTAGCCTGACCCCACCCCAAACACACTGCGGCACGGCTGGTCTCCGTCTGACCCACTGGAGGCACAACAGGTAGGCTCCAGCACTGTTGTTTTTGGCACCTACTGAAGACGTCTTTGTTCCAGAAAGCCTTTCTTGCTGACCAGTCACAGTTGTAATGTTATTCTGTTTTCTAATGCATTGTTTTTATTCTTTTATCTAGGGATGTAACCGTGAGTCTTGGGGGGGGCTGAAAGCATCCCGAAAGTGGCCCTCTCCCCCCCCCGAGACTCTCGTGACTTACCATCCCGCCTGCTCAATCCAAGACGTGCCGGGGAAAGGACCTTCAGCTCCCCGGCACGTCAGTTCCGCTTCCCCTGGCGCTGCGTTTTTTGCGTAAAAACCAGGGCAGCCCACCTTGAAACGACGCGATTTGCTATTCACGGCCGTTTTAAGCTGGGTTGCCCTGGTTTTTACGCTAAAAATGCAGTGCCAGGGAACCGGAAGTTGCATCACTTCTGGTTCCCTGGTGGTGCTGTGAGCGGCGAGAGCGGGCGGGGGGGTGCTCTGGAGCCCCCCCAAGCAGGTAAGCTCCCCGCTCGCCATAACTCCCTAGTTTAGCTTTTTATTGTTCACTGCTCTGGAATCTGTTTAGATATGGAGCGGTATAGAAATACTGTGAATAATAATAATAATAATAATAATAATAATAATAATAATAATAATAATAATTGGATTGTGTCCTAAATGTTTAAGAATGTATTATTATGTATACTTATTATAGTCATATCTAGCGTACTCTAGACATTTACATCATACTGTGTGGTCTACCATTGAGACAGTACCTAATGCTCACTGACTTATGAGCAACTGAAACAGTTTTTTGGCTCCACTGAATGGTCTGAGAACACCAGATGATACAGCATAAAAACCAAGGTAACCCACCTTGAAACAGCTGCAATTTGCTATTTGCGGCAGTTTTAAGATAGTTTACCTTGGTTTTTATGTAAAAAACCGCAGTGCCGGGGACCCAGAAGTGATGCGCCAGCGCCACGCCACTTGGTGCTGGAGGACCTTCCCAATGTCACCTCCACACGGTGCCACACGACAACCGATGCAAGTGAGAAGGGTTGACCCCCAAAGGCAGCCCTATCTCCCACAGACCGAGCCACACAACTCAGCAACAGGGAGCCTTGGGTTGACGCCAGTCACCTAAAAGGTGCCATTGGATGCTCACCGAAACCCTATCTTCACTGCCTATTCCCGCACTTCCCAGAAATGCAACTGAATTAAACAGGAACGCCCCCCCCCCAAAAAAAAAACCCTTACCCTGACTCTCAGTGTGGAGTAGGCAAAACACACCCATTGCCCCCGGCCAATCCGGGCAATGGGTCACCATTCCTACTCGGACCCCTAAAAGGGCGACCAGATAACGGGGAGGGAGGGAGCCGCAATCGAAAGAGGCTGAGGGGTGGAGGCAACCGGGTCTAAATAGCAACCCTAGCGCTCCGCCCCCTTTAAGCCTGATTGAAGGGTGAGATCACCTGACAGCGGTCTCACTCTGCACTCCTCCCCCCATGCACAATGTTCTCCCCGCCCACAGCAAGGCGGGGGGTGGGGGAAGATAATTGCTGTAGCACTGGCCCCCAACCAAACTCTTATGAAATTATATAAAATAATCAACTGATACGTAGGCAATGTGATGCACATGATTCAGCACTCCAAAACAAACAAACAAACAAAAAATAACCACCAGTAGCACATCCAGTTTATAAATTTTATACATTCAAAAATTCAAAAAAAATTTAAAAAATTAATTTTTAAAATTAATTTTTAAAATGTTTAAACCTATAAAATTTATAGACTGGGTGTGGGCCTGGTGGTCATTCCTTTTTGTCTTAAAATAATTAATTGAAATGAATAAGAGAGAGTACTAAAATGGATCATACAGATTGTTATATATTTATAAAGCACCTAAGTCTACATTTAAACTGCCCAGCTGTTTTTCTTCACCTTCCAGCTCAGGTGGGTTATGTCCAAAAGCAAGCGTGTTGGTGCTGGATTGGAAAAAAGGTCTGTGTGCTAGTAGCCAGCTAAATGAGGCTCTGACTTTCCACACACAGCAGCAGAGTTTGCTCCTACACAGCAGACATCTTCAGCCTTTTCAGCAGCGTTTCAGCAGTAAATCCAGTGCAGGACTCAGGAACCACACTGTAGTCCAAAACAGTTCTAATCTAACTGTTTTATTAACTTATTACAAAGTATCACTGCAGGTTACTTTACATTCCATGTACAAAGTCCATGTGCAGAGTACAAAGCCTTGAAAGTACGTACATCCAGCTCAGCAGAAAGCAAGCAAGCATGTACAAGAACGATACATGGTGTGAGCCTGGCCACACCACATCATTGGTCTATTTACACCACATGACCTCTTTGTTCCCAGGCTATGCCCACCCAGGTCTGGCTCCGCTTTCCCAGGCCACAGGCAAGAATAGCTACATAAACACAGACGCCATGTTTTTTACCCTGTCTGGGAAAGTCCCAGATAAGCAGCCCACTTAACAAAAACAACGCATCAATAATAATAATAATAATAATAATAATAATAATAATTATTATTATTATTATTATTATTATTATTATTATTATTATTTCTTACCCGCCTCTCCGTCTAGATCGAGGCGGGGATCAAGCTTTGTTTTGTATCATACACTAACAAAGTGACCACCAGCAATCCAAAGCAATCAATGCACACTGAAGCAAGCATTTCTTCACCACCAGCAGGCATTAATGAAGCCTTTTTAGGTATTACCTGTCCAAAAGTTTATGGATGGCTCACTCTTCACTTGACAGAATGCAACAGCATTCTCATTACATGCTCAACATCACCGGACTTTGTGATCCCAAAATCTGTTGTTTCTCTTGCCTCGCTTTTAGCATGTAAAGCTGCAGACAGTCTATTTCCACAGTCATAAAAGCACCGTGCAACATCCCATGTGAATCCCATTGCTTGAACCTTCAAACCAGATGTGAACGTCTTATAAATGGATGGGGTTTTTCTCCTTCCCTTTCTCCCCTACCAGGAAATTATTGCTCCCATAAATTTCAAGTTTCTCAATTTACAGCAGGCCATCTTCTCTTTGATATTTTTATTGTTGCCACTAAAAGTTGCTTCGACGCTTTCTGACACTGGAGGGGGGACATAAATCATTTTCCCCCCCCCAGGTTTTGCTTGTACTGAAAACTGCTTCAGTATCATGAAGGGCCTGGTAAAGCATGCTGATGACAAAGAAAGGTGCTTCTCAGAAGATGGGATACTCTTTCCTCGTGAGGCTTAATTATATTATCTTAGAAGCATGGGAAGCTGCCATATATTGAGTCAGGCCATTGGTCCTTCTAGCCCAGTACTGTCAACACTGACTGGCAGTGATTCCTTCCTAGCCCTACTTGGAGATGCCAGGGATCGAACCTGGGACCCTCTGCATTCCAAGCATGTGCTCCACCACGGAGCTATGGACCCTCCCTACACCACTTCTGGCACACTATGGCATACGATGGCATCACATAGTCCATGAAGGTCTGAATTACATATGTCTGCCAACTGGCCCGTTCACACATGGAGGTCCATCGTTTGTAGACTGCACCATCAGTTGGTGACTCACATGTAGGAATGATCCATCACAGAGCAAACACCAGAGAGACAGAGCATTCCTCTCACCTCATGTCACCCTCAGGCACGGCGCTTTTCAAAGGAGCATCGTTGTGAGAGCTGAGCTGAATGTTACCCTTGAAAATAGGTGTGTGCTTGGGGTGGGTGGCAGGTATGGGGCTCATGGAAGCGTTATCAAATCCCCATTGTGTACCTTTTTTTCGTTGGATGCTTCTTACCTGTAGCCAGCGGTTTCTTTCCCAATCCTCTGCAGACTTCTCAGAAAGATCCATTTTCTGAGAAAATTGTGAGATTTTACCCCCCCTCCCCCCAAAGAAGTCTGCTTTGCAGAACGTTCTTTAAGAGTGCAACCCTATGGCTCCTAGATGGTTTTTGTTCGGATGCTGGGGACCTCCCCACCCAGGCCATAGACAGAGCTATGACCTCGTAGGGGGAAATTTGAGCAGGGATTTCCCTGCCCTTCCCAGCTGCCAGAGTAATCCCTGCAGTGGTCCCTCTCCCAAGGTCCAAGGTCCAACCTGGGGAAGAGGATGGAGAGGGAGAAAGGTGGCATACCAGTGGATGGGGCGGGCAGAGAGAGGAGAGGCCATGGATCCACCACGTCCACAGGCCTCTCATCTCTTATCCCAACCTGCAGGAAGGTAGGTGAGTTAGACAGGCTCAGAGGACCATCTAATGTTAAATGACCAGGATACCTGAGAGAGCGCCTTCCCCCTTATCAACCTGCTCAGTCACTGAGGCCATCAGAGGACATTCTCCCAGTGTTTCCACCTGGACCTATGGCTCAATTGGAGTCCACCAGAAGAAGAGACTTCAGTGTGGTGGCTTCACTTCTCTGGAACTCCCTGCCTCTGGAGGTCAGGCAGGCTACGACACTGTTGTTTTCGGCGCCTGCTGAAGACGTCTTTGTTTCGGGAAGCCTTCCTTGCTGACCAGCCACGGTTTTTAATATTATCCTGTTTTGAATGCATTATTTTTATTCTTCTATCTGTTTTATCTTTTTAATGCTCACCTCTCCAGAATCTGTCTAGATATGGAGCGGTACACAAATGCTGTAAATCATAAATAAAGTAAATGCTTTTTAGGAGAAACGGGAGATGAAAGGGCCTCTGTTGTTCCTCCCACCCTGCCAGGCTCTTGCTGGTGGAGGGGCTTAGGATGAACTTAGGACTCTGAGCAGACTGAGTAGAGTCTCAATGAAGCCACCATTTGAATTCACGATGATGGCATGAGAACAGTCAGAGTGAGGGCAATGCTTCCTGTTCCCAATTTGCAGTGGCAAACTTTTTTGTCCTCCTGTTCTGCAGCCCTCGCCCTCCAAACAAAAGCAAGGGTGATTTTTGTGGGGAGCAAAGGTTTGCGCAAAACATTCCCCCCCCACTTTGGATTTAGTCTTCAGTGCAGGAAGCAACTGGAGTTTCTCTGAGAACGTCCGCTTAAATACCTCCAGCAAAGGAGATCCCACCACCTCCCAACAGAGAGGTAGAAGACCTGAACTTCAGTTCGCAAGTAATCCATTAAAAATTCCCCATTCACAACCCTGGAAATGAATGGGAGCACATTTTTTTTTCCGGGAAAATGTTCATACATTCCCGGACTTGTGATCGCATTCCAAAAAATGTTTAGTCAGTGGGGGGGGGGGGAGTGCGCGCTTTTGAAAAATGTGCACAGAAATGTACACTTTTCCCATCTGAACCGAAAAACAGATTGCAAACAGAAATGGGAACAAGCCGAACTGTGCTTTGAAGTGAAACTTGGAGAATTTTGGTGAGCCCAAACATCCCTGGTTCTCCCATCCCTACGTGGCAGGATCCAGTGGAGGCTGGTGGCGCCAATGTCATTGGGGCTGTGTATCCACTCCGGATTTCACTCTGAACTTTTAAGGAGCTATCCATGGCGCTGAACCCTATCCACAAAATAGGTTAGACACCATGGATTGCTCCCTAAAAGTTCAGAGTGAAATCTGGTGCGGATACACACACAGCCCCACTGACACTGGAACCACCAGTCTCCGCTGCCTACCTCCCAAGTCAGTCTGTTCCCACCGCTAAAAAGTTCTTACCACTAAGAAATTTCTCTTAATGTACATCAGATTATCCTTCTGGGTATCATCTGACTTTCCAGGCCAGAAGGATTATAGCCCGTCATTCCCTTCTCTAACCAGCAGCCAATGTCTGATCTGCAGAGCTCTCCTGGCAGTGGCACAAGCCCTGTAGTACCTGATCAGCATCTTCACGTTGGCTGTGCCATGTGCTCCTGCTCTCAGCAAACAGAAAATGCAGATTTCCAGAGGAGCAGGGGTGTGTGTGTGTGTGTGTGTGTGTGTGTGCGCGTGTGGTGGGAGTAGAGCTGGAGGCGCGCTTCAGAGATCAGACTACTGTTAGTCCAAGGTCTGCCCTTTTGCTGCATCTCCTCTCTTGTCTCAATTTAACGTGTCCGAATCACTTTGCAAATCAATTCAGGTTCTTTTTCAAGCCAATTAGTGTTTTGTCGTCTTTCAACATTTGACAGAAGAAAATTGGTACGTTTGCTTGACACACAGGGGACAAGTGGATAATGGCTCGACGGTGAGCATGCCAAATGAGGACTCCAGCTCACGGCCCTAAAATCCTGCGATCAACTGGTGTGGAAAGGGATGGCTATCAGTGGTGGAAAACCCCATTTAAGGCTGGACTTGAATTGGTAGGAGTCCAGGTCCAGCTAGAAACAAGATAAGACTTTTCTGACCTGGGAGAAAGGGCTGGCTCCAAGTCTGATGGGGCCCAGGCAAAGGGCCTCAGTGCCCCCACACTGGCCTGGCCCCAAAGGACTGATCTGGAGACTGAAGCAAAGCAACCAGTGGCACAGAGAGGAGCATCATAGAGCTGAAGCAAGTGGGAGACTACTGTGATCACTCCGGAATGTGCTCAAGACGATCTATGTTTACTTATTTATTTATTTATTTATTATATTTATACCCCGCCTTTTTTCCTGCAAGGAACCCAAGGCGGCTTACATAACCCTCCTCCTCCTCTCCATTTTATCCTCACAACAACCACTGTGTTCAATGGTGCTTACTCACAGCTAAGTGTGTAAGTAGGATTGCACTGCTGGATCTTGGGTAGACTTGCTTGAAAACACACACTGAGCAGGGAAGTCCTTGTGCATGTTTTAAATGTGTTAAGCTTTAGCAGATGGAACTCTCAAAATTAATCAAAAGAGCAAGAGAGTCCGGTCAGGTGGTGGTGGCCTCTGTTATTCAAATTCAGGCAACCACACTATTAGTAGTGTAGAGCTGAGCCGGCATCTCTCAGAAGTCATTTCATTTTCTTCTCCTCCTCCTCATTTTCCTAGAAAAAGAAGGCCGCTTTGCAGAACTTTCTCCAAATATTCTCCACCAGTATTTATTTATTTATTTATTTAGGGGTTTTTTTTGTGGTAGCCACCATCCTCATGCACTGGAATGATACTTGGTCTGGCAAATTATAGAGCAGTGTTCTCCACCTTGGTTCCCCAGATGTTTTTGGCCTACAACCCCCAGAATGCCCCAGCCAGCATAGCATAGCTGGCTGGGGCATGCTGGGAGTTGTAGGCCAAAAACATCTGGGGAACCAAGGTTGGAGAACACTGCTATAGAGGATGCAAAATGGTGACTTGGCTGCTGTTGTCACTTGCTGCAGTGATAGGGGAAACTCAGGGAAGCTGTGCTAATGGCGACCCCCACCCCTGAGAGGCTGTTGGAGAATGTCTCCTCTCCCTTAAGAAATTCAGTGAAATGATCCTGCCCCCCAGTTTCTCTGCCCACGAACAAGGCAGAGGATACGGAGAGGCCATTTGTGCACAGCCCTGGCCTTTGTATCCTACTTGAGGCATTCCATTTTATTCCTTCTTTCTGGAGGCTGCCCTCCATTGGGTCAACAATGAAACTGTGCACCACACAATTTAGGTTCCCTCCCGCTTTTGGCTCCCAGATTAAATCTTGCCTCCTTGAATGAAAACTTTATTGAGAGTCAATTTCATCACCCGTGCCCAGTTTCAGCTGAAATTCAATAAGACCTGCTCCGTCAATATCGTCCTATCTGTCTTCTTTCACTCCAGATAATTACACGTCCTCCCTGAGGGACGGTGCGACCTGAGATTCCTTTGTATAGTTTGTGGATGGTATCGAGTCTGTCTGAAGTGTGCTATTAGGCATTTAAAAACCTGCTTCCTTCTGAGGGGCCTGTTTATATTGAATAGTGGGAATAAAATCAAGTCTAGGAGCAGTCTGCTAGGTAACCTTATTGTTTTTATAAGGATACTCCAAACAGTGCTTTCTGAGGGGCTATTTTTTCAACGGGGACTGCAGAAGAGTTTTTATGGTGGGATTTGAGGGCTAAAAGCAGTTGGAATGTGAGGAATATTGTCCACTTTTCAGGAGTGTTATTACATCTGAGGGGCAAATAATCCAGTTACATACGATTGCATTCAACGTTGTTGAGGCTTACGCTGGCTCAGCTTGTCTGAGCGTGGAAAGCTAAGCAGGGTCAGGCCTGGTTATTACTTGGATGGGAGACCCCTCCTCTAGTTTCCTGCACTGAGCAGGGGGTTGGACTCGATAGCCTTGTAGGCTCCTTCCAACTCTATGATCTATGAAATAAATCTATGAGATGAGTTCATCGTTACAACTGTGTGCACACTTGCATAGGAAAGAAAGAAATCTAAGAACTAATAATTGATTCAGGATCATTTAAAGGAAAACTTATTCACACAGCACATAGTCAAACAATGGAAATCTTTACTGCGAGATGTGTTGATGACTGCCATCTTGGACAGCTTTAAAAGGACACTGGGCAAATTCATAGAGGGTAAGGCTATCAATGGCTAATAGTCATTTGACTGGCATATTACCTCCGGGAGCAAAAACAGTGTGTCTCTGAATACCAGTTGCTGGGGAATATGAGTGGGAGGGTGGCATTGTGCTCATGTCCAGATTTTGGTGGGCTTCTCATGGACATCTGGTTGGCTATTGTGGGAAACAGAACACTGGACTAGATAGGCCTTTGGTCTGATCCAACAGGGCTCTCCTTATGTTGAAGTAAAAACGATAGAACATTTATAGAGCATCAGTCAGCCTTGACTACAAGAGCAATCATTTTTGCCTGATCGTAAATTAGGGATGTATGAGGAAATCATTTCAGTTCATTTTTGATCTGGATTCCCCCAGTTTGCACCTTTCAGACCAAACATGGACTCAGACACAACCTGTGGCCAAAGTCTGTAAATCTCTGAGCTTGCAATGTGACTCGCAGACACCCCAAAATGTGTTTGACAGGATGCATACATTTGAAAACTGTGCATGGAAAAAATGTGCGCTTTTGAAAAATTGTGCACAAATATACTTTAATCAATGGTACAAGAATGCATATGCTTCCAAAGATGCACACAATTGATGTGTACATTTGGGAAAGTATGAATGACAATATGGATGGATTTTCACGTGAAAAGAAAAGAAGCTCACAATCTGATACAGACTTGAGTCAGAATGAGCTTCAAGATAGAATTCGGAGCACTTCAATGAGCTTGAGTTTTGCTGAGTTGCACATTCCTTATCATCCCAGCCAGGGAGGAAGGCTAAACTGAGCAACTGGAAAGACCACATCATTCAGCACATTTTGTGGCAAATCAGAGATTTGAACCCAAGTCTCCATGTCATAGAACTTTCGCTCCCTGGGAGAAAATGCTAGGGGCAGTGTGGTGTAGTGGGTAGTGTGTGGGCTCAGATGCAGTGAAGCTCATTGGGTGACTATGGCTCAGTCATGCTCTCTCTCTAAACTGGGTGGTTTTTTCCCCCAGCGCATGCTGGAATGTCTTGGAAAATAAGCAGAGTTATTAAAAAATAAAGCAAAATATGGAGATAGCTCAGCTTATTTCCAAAACCAGTCCAACTTCCAAAGTTGCTCTCCCTCCTACATTGCACTAACCCTTGAGAGAACTAAATCTCTCAGGGGATAATGAAACCTACATTAAATACATGGCAAGTGGATCAAGTGATAAGATCTTCCTCATGTTCTCTTCTTGCAATCAGGGTGGCATTGCTACCACGGCCTTGGCCAGATAAGTGATATTTAATGGGAAGAGAGAAGTGGGTTTGGGGGACTCGTATGGGTGTTGTAGTTTGATCAACTGGGAATTTTAATCCACGCTGGAGAATAACTGAGGGACATTGTAATGCTCATCTCTTTGGAGTGAGCATTATGAGCCCTGAAGCTCATATCTGGTGAAATTTACTGGCGTATTTACCCTTAGCCTAACCCACATCACAAGGAGTTGTTGTGAAAGTAAAAGGGGATAATCCATGTCTGTCACTCTGAACATCTTAGAGGAAAGGCAAGATACAAATGTGATGAGTAGTAATAATCTGTTTCTATTGCTTCAGCACCATGGATAGCTCCTTAAAAGTTTAGACTTCAACCCAGAGTGGGATCACTGCCCCACTGGCATTGGAGTCACCAGCCTCCACTGGTGTCCCCACTACATGACCTCTTTCCCATGGTAGGCTGTGGGGAGAGCTTCATTGCTACAACCAGCACATCATCTACAAACTAAGGAAAGCCAACCCACAACATTTATGAAAATGTTGCCCATCCACCATTATGAATGGCTGAAAAACCTGCTCTGGAAATAATAATAATAATAATAATAATAATAATAATAATAATAATAACAACAACAACAACAACAACAACAACAACAACAACAAGCAGAAGAAGAAGAACAACAACAGTAGTAGTAACAACAACAACTACAACTACAACTACAACTACAACAGAATGGGGGGGATATGATAAATATGATAATTTCTTGTCTGTGGTGTTTGTTCTGCAACAGCATGTTCACATGTGTGCACCACACCACTTGATGCTGTGGTCACCATAGATGGACCTTTATCTGTGAACTTGCTCTCAGTTTCAACATGCGTTCTCTCATACATTCATTTCTACTGGAGGTAAAAGAGCTGAATATAGTGGTTGGTTGGATTTTAATCATTATGATTGAACAGGAAGTCGATAAATCTCTTCTTCTTTTCCTTTTTCCTCTTGACCATGGTTTCACTCCTTAAGGAATCCATTCTTTGTTCAGAACAAACCACTTTGTGACATGTTTTATGAGTTGCGGTGGGGATGGAACAGGAAACTATTTTTACCGTCTATGAAATAATGCTGAAAATGAACAATATGACCGATGAATAATAATAATAATAAAAAGGAAAGATCCTGATGGATGATTGATGCCAGCTCACTCGTGGGTATTTTTCATGCCTTATGACAATTGCTGAAAGAACCCGACTGCTTGTGCTTTCCTCCATCTTTTGAATTATTTTGTGCTCATGGCTGGAGTAACAATGGAAGTGGAGAGATGTGAGAGGGTTCATGCAACCTACTGCATACCGTCTAGCATGTCACAGATAGAAAAGGGACACACTTGCAATGCCTCATTTCTCATACCAAGGATTATTGCCCAAAGCCTCCCTCCCACGTGGAATGTATTTATTCACTACTGATGGTTCTATTCCATCAGCTGCAGGCTCTATTATTCATTACTCTAAAGCAGTGTTCTCCAACCTTGGGTCCCCAGATGTTTTTGGCCTACAACTCCCTACAACAGCTATGCTGGCTGGGGCATGCTGGGAGTTGTAGGCCAAAAACATCTGGGGACCCAAGGATTCAGGCCAGTGGCTTATGCTGGCTCAGCTTGTCTGAGTGTGGAGCTTGCCTGAGCAGGGTCGAGCCTGGTTATTACTTGGATGGGAGACCCCTCTTTAGTTTCCTGCATTGAGCAGGGGGTTGGACTCGATAGCCTTGTAGGCTCCTTCCAACTCTATGATCTATGAAATCTATGAAACACTGCTCTAAAGCTTGAAACAGTGCTGTGGTAGAGCCAGGGTTTGCAGGCCCACCACAGCCCTGAAACCTTTTCATCAGCACGGATGGTGACATGATTTGCCACCACTCCTCTCAGACTTCTCTGCTCCCTCTGAGCTTAGTTGCAATTCTCACAGTAGCTGGGAGGGCAGCGGGATGGATTTTCCCAGTAACAATATAGTGTTCCCTCTTGTAATGCAAAGTATTTTGCGGTGGCTTGGTCTTGAATGGGCAGTTCAGAGCTGTTAGCCTTACAAAAGACCCTCTCCTGGTGGAGATTAAAACTGCTAGAACTGATTTGTTGATATGGATCAACCCAGCTGCCTGAATGTTTGGACTCCCCTTGGGGGCATGGCTATTGGGACGGTCATGATGAGCACCTGCACCTCAAAATTTACCACTATATCACTGGCATAACGTATGAACGTAACATGAGCCCTGCTGGATCAGACCAATGGTCTATCTAGTCCAACCTTCCCAAAGCTGGTGCCCTCCAGATACATTGGACTACAACTCCCATAATTCCCAGCCAGCATGTCCATTGGTCAGCTTGGAGCAGGCTGATCTAATCCATCATCCTTTTTTACCCAGAGCCTCTGGGAGTTACAGGTAGACAGCTTAGTCTATTTGGCCATGCTGGCTGGGAATGATCGGAGATGCATTCCAACACATGGAGGGCAGCAGCTTGGGGGAGCCTGCCTGGGACGTTGGAAAGCTATTGCCAGAGTAGGCAATACTGGTCTAGGCAGACCAACCATCTGGCCGCTTGAGTATATGCAGATTGGAAACTGCTGGTATATGAAGGTGGTTCACTCATGATTTTTTATATGGCACTATAGTGGAACTCGGTGCTCACGCTGCTGATGTTTGGGCAGGAAGGAACATTTTGTTATTACGCTCTTAGCTCCTAAATTTAGCCTGATTCCCATTAAAATAGAAAGAACCTTGTTGAAAAGGCTTGGCTTCCTGGAATGTACAGCTCAATCACCTCGAGAAGTTTGGGGACACTTCAAAGCCCAGGGACTCTCTCGGCACTTTCAGACATCAGTGGGAACGTTGCCATCAGCTTCAGTGAAAACTGAGATACTTTAAGATTCCCTATCCAAATCTTTTGGCTGCCCTCTCTTCATTTCTCATCCCCCCCCCTCCTGCCACACTAGGCTTCCTTCCATCATCCGAGTGGCATTGAAGTAATGTTACCATGGTTGTTATTAAGTGGGGTACCAGAATCCAGCAAGAGGCAGCCAAACCTTAGAAGAAGCCACAGTCACTTGGGTCTGCTTACTGATGCGGTACTGTCGGTGTTCTTCATTAATTACCCATATGCTCCAAAAGGTTTCAATGTGCCTGTCAGTCCCATGATAATTATAGGCTTCTGCTGCGAGAGCTCATTTCTCATTGCTGGGATCATGCCATGTTTATGGGGCTTGATGAGTTGTTTGTTCAGGATTGATGCACTGCAGTGTGGCTGCAAACTTTTTGCATTTGAATTGCAAATAGGCTCGACAAAAATATATATATTTAAACCAGGCATGGGGTTTCTCAGGTAACACACGGTAGCCTTGGAAACCAGTTTTGGTGAGGAAGAATGCAAGCCTTTGCCTAAAATAGGACAGGAAGGAATTAAAGAATGCTTTGGCGGAATGAAGTGGACTGAAAACCAGCATGGGCCAGTGGATACCAGTGTTAGCCTGAGATCTGGGTTCAAGTCCCACTTCAGACATGACCTCACTCACAGCCTCAATTTACCACAGGTAAGATGGGATTAATACCGGCCTACATCAAAGAAGAAAGGTTACAACAGATGGCTCTGTTTAACTTAGAAAAAAAGTACGAGTAAGGGCAGGGGAGATATGATAGAGGATGTACAAAATGATGCATGTTGTGGAGAAAGCGGAGAAAGAGACATTTGTCTCCCTCTCTCATAATTCTAGAACCCAGTGGGGTCATCCCATGAAGCTTATTGGTGGGAGATTCAGGGCAGATAAAAGGAAGGGCTTCTTCACACAGTCCATGCAGTCCACTAGCACAAGATGCAGTGATGGCCACCGATTTGAATGGCTTTAAAGGAGGATTAAACAAATTCATGGAGGAGAAGGCTATCCATGGCTACTAGTCCTGATGGCTATATGCCACCTCCAGTGTCAGAGGCAGGATGCCTATGTACAGCAGTTGTTGGGGAACATGGGCGGGAGGGTGCTCTTGTGCCCATGTCCTGCTTGTGAGCTTCCTGCGGGCAGCTGGTTGGCCACTGTGTGAACAGAATGCTGGGCTAGATGGAAGCTTGGGACAATATCCAACAGGAGATTTGCACAAGTGGCCCCTCCCACCAATTCTATGGAGCAAGTGGGGTGCACCAGTTGCACAATGGAGATTTAACACTTCCTATAGGAAGCCCCGAAATGAGCAGAAAGGCTCATTTCTGGATTGGGCAGAATAGGGTCCCTTATTCGAGCCCTGCTGACCTGCCCCGTTCCAGAAATGAGCAGTTCCATTCATTTCTGGTTGCTCCCAGAAGCACTAATCTCTCCATTTTGCAAGTGGTGGGCCTCGCTTGCGGAATAGAATCAGAGGGTGAACAGTGCCCTTGGTCTGATCCACCATGGCTCTTCTTGTGTTCTTAAAGATGTGGCATGCACTTACACTGCTGGCTAATCATCGCTTTGTTAAGTGGTTTGCTGGTTAATAGTCCTGAGCGGTCAGTTGATGTTTCTTCAATATGAGCTAATGATTAGGAAATGATCTCCTGATAATTAAACTATGGAATTTGCTTTCACAAGATGCAGTAATGGCCACAGACATAGATGGCTTTGAAAGGGGATTAGCCAGATTCATGGAGCATAAGACTATCAATGGCAACTAGTCTTGATGCAGCATTTATTTATTTATTTGTTTGTTGTATTTCTGAATTGCCCATCTGGCCGGCAAACCGGCCACTCTGGGTGATGTACAACATGATAAAATACATTTAAAATGCATGATATAAAATACATTTGAAACAGTATAAAACAGTATAACTTTTAAAATCTTAACCCACCCTATATTCCCGCCTGAATAACCATGTTTTTAGTGAGCGGCGGAAGCTCAACAGAGAGGGGGCATGGCGGATGTCACTAGGGAGGGAATTCCACAGTATGGGGGCCGCCACAGAAAAGATCTAAGATCAAAGGCAGCATTCCTCTGCATTCCAGTTGCCGTGGAATAAAAATTGGAGAGGGCTAATGCCCTCATGTTCTGCTTGTGGACATCCTAGAGCAGTGTTCTCCAACCTGGGTTCCCCAGATGTTTTTGGCCTACAACTCCCAGCATGCCCCAGCCAGCTATGCTGGCTGGGGCATGCTGGGAGTTGTAGGCCGAAAACATCTGGGGAACCCAGGTTGGAGAACACTGTCCTAGAGGCATCAGGTTGGCCACTGTGGGAGACATGATGCTAGATTAGATAGGCCTATGGGGAGATCCAGCAGGGCTCTTCTTAAATTCTTAGCACATACATTTAGGACTTGGTGCTAAATGAGCTATTTCTCAAAGTTTGGAAAAGGTGATACCCCTCCTGTTGATGGGAGAGGCAAATGTCCCATCAACAGGATGGGATTTAGCTACTATGAAAGGCGGAGGGAGGGAGAGAGAGAGAGAGAGAGGATGGGCACCTCCTGATGTGGTGTGGAGGATCTGTTGCCTTCTAGGAGTGCCTCTTTCTTTCCACTGATAGCTTTTCTATAGGAGGCATTTATTGTGTGCTTGTTATTCCCCAGTCACAGTTGTTTATGGGTTCTTTAGACAATGTTGTGACCCTCCAGTTTTATTTCTGTTTTTAAACAGCACTTTTGGTGACTGTTTTTAGAGCAGGGGAAATGTAGTATTAGTTAGGAAAGTGAAAGTAAACAGTTTTTCCACTTGTGTAATTGTGCTATTCCACAAGAGTGCCACCTAGAGGTTGTGTAGCAGAAAATGCGGGAAACACTCTTTGTGCAGTGCTCAGATCTCAATTCTGCAATGAAACTGAAAGTGGATATAGCAGATGAACAGCCTCGTGTAGAATAGCTCTTATGCTCTGCTTGTCCATGTGTAAGTACAGCAAATGTTCCAATAACCTCTTAAGCCTGCAGTGCTCTCTCTCATCTAAAGGCAACTGGGATCATGCTGCCCCTGGAACTTCTCTCTGCTCAGGGAAGCCTGAAGCATGCAGCAACATAAAACACAGCTCCTGAGTTTCTTCACAATCTAGCCTGGCCATGAAATGGAAGAATGTATATACAATGGCTATGGAGTCAAAGAGGTGAGGTTATGCAGATAGATGCAGGCATTATGCTCAAACATGTGTTCACCATTGGCAGGGAAGAGGTTTAGTCACCAGCCCACTGCTGTCCCCAAGGACTCCCATGTAAGTGAATAGCTGCCATTGACTTAAAGTGCTCTCAGGGTCTCACCTTCAAGTATCCCATATGGCATTGCAACATACTGGAAGGCATCCCCAAGTGTTCACTGCAGAATACAAGACCTCCCTGTTCATGCTCTCCTGACCTCCATGTGTTCATTTGTTTATAAGGTCTGAAAGAGGCCCACACATAGCAAGATGTATGGGGAATTTTCTCCACATGATAAGAACATAAGAAGAGCCCTGCTGGATCAGGCCAAGGGTCCATCTAGTCCAGCATTCTGTTCATACAGTGGCCAACCAGCTGGCCACAGGATCCCACCAGCAGGACACGAATGCAGCAGCACCTTCCCGCCCATGTTTTTCTTTTCCAGCAACTGGATTACTTAGGCATGCTGCCTCTGATACTGGGGGAAGCACATAGCCAATCAGGACTAGTAGCCAGCCACCAATGGCCTCCTTCTCCTCCATGAATTTGTCCAATTCATGTTCAGGAGCCTTTCTTGATTTCACCTGAAAGACTAAACTAGATTCATAGTGCCCTAGATTTTCACACACCTGGTCTGCTTATCTGTCAAGAAATGTCTTTCTTTTTATTTCCACGGTCTTTTTAAAACATGGAACTCGTACGTGTCAGCTTGGCCCATGTCCTTTCCTTGAATAGGATTAACCTTTTCTTCTAATTAGTTTCCAGGCTGAGCATCTTTTTCACAGATCCTGGGAGATTTCAACTCCCAGTTCCCAATTAACTTTAATGGAATGGGGGAACATTCTAACTCCCATGACTGGCTTTGCAAATCTCAAATGTGAGATATAGTAATGGCTTTTTCAAGGATCCATATGGCATTTCCAATGGGGGATTCACCTGTAGAAGCTTGATTTTGGTCTCGCCCAGGACATGCTTGTCAATCTCCTCATCAAGAGACTAGTGGTGACTTAGTTCTTCAGTTGTCTGGTAGATGCAACCATATACTGTATCTCATGACAAGTGTCCCTTGAGGCTAGGAATGTGTGAATCAGCAAAACCAGAGCTTGCCAATTCCATCTTGAAACTTGTTCTGACTCAAGACCGTATCAGATTGCGAGCTTTGTTGTTTTTCTTTTCGCATGAAAATCCAGCTTGTCTGAGCGTGGAAAGCTAAGCAGGGTCAGGCCTGGTGATTACTTGGATGGGAGACACCCTCCTCTAGTTTCCTGCATTGAGCAGGGGGTTGGACTCGATGGCCTTGTAGGCCCCTTCCAACTCTATGGTCCTATGATTCCTATGATTCCGTGTGTATTTTTCCAAATGTATGCATCCGTCATGAGTATCTTTAAACTGTATGCATTCTTCTCCCATGGCTTAAAGCATATTCATGCACATTTTTCAAAAGTATGATCCCCCCCCCCCCCCATGTATGCATACTATCGAATACAATGTTTTGGGTCTGAATCACATCACATTGCAAGCTCAGAAATATACGACTACAGTTTGCAGCCAAGTCCAAGTTCAGTCAGGAAGGTGCAAACTGGGTAAAATCCTGCTCAAAACCCAACTGAAACCAATTTCTCATACATCCCTAGCAGGCCTGGCTAGGGATGTATAAATTTTGTGAAATCTGTTCCGTCTGTGTTTCCTGGATTGTCAGATTGTCTTTTGTTCCATCATCTATTCATTGACGGTAGGGATGTATGAGAATGTCTTTCCTGTTTGCAAATGTGTATTTGTGGCAATGCACACTTGCAATAATACACATCAGTGCAAGTGTGCATTTGTGCAAATCCCCCCCCAAAGTTTTTTTTAAAAAACTGGTCAGCAACTCCACGGAAACTCAGAAAAGGTCAGTCTGCCGCAGAATCAGATCCATAGAACTCCAAAGTCACTTGAATCTGTTCCAGATTTCTCCGACATTCCCAAACCAGGCTGCTATCAAATTGGAGGAAAGATACGATGACCATCTTCAAATAGTCAAAAGGCTGTCACAAAGACGATGGAGCAAATTTTATTTCTGTTGCTCCGGAGTGAAGGGACCAGAACCAGTGGGTTCAAATTTCAATAAAGGGGATTTCAAGAAAACATTAAGAACTCTCTGATGCCACGAGCTGTTCAACAGACTGCCACGAAGAGAGGTGGACTCTCCTTCATTAGAGGTTTTCAAGCAGAGGCTGGACGGACACTTATCAGGGCTGCTGTAGCAGTGGACTAGATGACCTCTGAGTAGAGTTGTCAGAGAAATCCACAACGGATCAAAATGAGTTCAGATCAATATGAATTTGACCCACAGATTCCACAGTGTCCCGGCGTTTCCCAAGTTGCATGGATCCTGCAGACTTGCGGACATTTAAAAAAAAAAAAATTTAAACTCTCCATAATTTTACACAAATTTAGAAAAATATGAAAAATAAAAGAACACCAACCAAAAATGTGCATTTCCCCCATAGGCTAAAGCATGGAAATGTGCATTTTTGGGGGGGGATTTGTATATTTTTTTGGGGCTGTGTGAATTTGTGCAAAATCTGATTCCGTCAGTGAGCGGACAATGCAATGAAAGGTGTCTGACAATCTGTGAAATGCAGACGGAATGGATTTAACAAAACCCCTACCTCGGGGGTCCCTTCCAGCTCTATGAGATGAGGCAGAAGCAATGATCCATTGCAGTACATTCCTTTCACTGCTTAGAGCAGCGAAGAAGCCCAAGCTGTTATTTTAAGGGGCTGGCAGTGGCAATACCCACAGCAGAGAGTGTGAAGAAGGAGACCAATTCTGAGTGTTTCCATACTAGCACATGCTATGCTAGTAAAACATGAAAGCACATCTGCCCATCTGAATTTCACTCTACGCTGTTTGCTCAGCCGTGCCTTCCACAATTGTGAGCTTAGTTCATGCTACTGATGTTTTCTTCCATCTGTATGTGTCACTCATGACCATACTGTATCATTTGATTTCTTAAGAGTATTCTTATCAGGATCCTCCCATAATACTACTCCCTAGTGGTGAGAGCTCTACTCTCACCACCCTACTCGCTGGGATGCTTGGCGAGGCGCTGCCGCACCTTGCCTTCCCGAGCCAGGCCAAAAGCGGGCGCCAGCCGAGCTGCTCGGCAAACTTCCGGGTTTCCGGCTGAGCGCTTTTTAACATAGGAAATGGCATAAGATATGTTAAGAGTGGCTGCAATTTGCGTAACTTGTGCAAATTGCGGCCATTTTTAATGTACTCTTACTCCATTTTCTTCGTAAAAAGCACTTTACGTAGTGCTTTACGTTGCTTCCCCAGCTCAACTCAGGAGAACGTGAGCTGAGCCGGGGAAGCAGGTAGGTGGGACGGAGTTCGGGGGGGGGGGGTCGAGCCCTGTGAGTTCACCGAACTTCCACCCCCTGAATGAAATCCTAACACATCTCTACCACTCCCCCCCCCCCACCACGCCATTTTCACTGTCTCTTTACCAGTAGCAGCAGAATCACACAGCATTGTTAATGGGGCGGGGAGTTATTTCATGAAAAACCGGACCACCGGGAAGACTGTTTCACCCCCCCCCGCCAAAGCCCCCACACATTCGACTGAAAGTTCTCCTGAGGCCCGAGAATTCAGTAGCAACATATTATAGGTCTGGACACTTCTGGATGCTTTGTAATGCCCCCGCCCCATGCTGGGGAATCTGGGAAATACAGTTTCCCATGCCCCTCTGGACACTTCTGGATGCTTTGTAATGCCCCCCCCATTGCTGGGGAATCTGGGAAATACAGTTTCCCATGCCCCTTTGTTTAATGGATTTAGCCAGGAGGTCTTGGGAATCAGAATGTATAAGAAATTTGTTTCAGTTTGTTACCAACCAGAATTTACTCACTTTGTACCTCATGGAACTGGACGTGGACCCGAATGCAATCTGTGGTTTTAAAAAAAATCCATACATTTCCAAGCTTGTGATTTCATTTGCCATGGGGAGGGGGGTCACATTCACAAAACTGCATACATTTGAAAACTGTGCATTAAAAAGGCATCGAAAAATGCTCACAAACATGTTTGAATCGATGGGAGAAAATATGTACCTTTCAAATATGTGCACAATTGATGTATACTTTTGTTACGATGTGCGTGAAACTGAAAATATGTGCGAATTATCATCCATTTAAAAAACAACAAGACACACACAATCTGATTTGGACATGAGTTGGAATGAACTCTGAGGTGGGATATGGAGAGCCTTGATGTGCTTGCATTTTGTTGATTACCAAATTCCTACTTGGGGGGTTCCATTTCCCCAGCTCTCTGGTGGCCATGGACAGTAGAACCCAGGAGCATCCCAGACGAGGCCTCTGCTTCTGCTGAATCCTAACACACAAGCCCTTTCTGCTAGGGATGGACAGATTTGTTTCCCGTCTTACATTTGCTTCATCCCATTTCCACATCAGCTTGAGATTTGCTGAAAAATGCCTATGAATTTTCATGTGCGTTTCTCAGATTATGGGCTTTTTGGAGGCAATTTCACTCAATATGCTCAGTCTGTTTGCAAGCAATTTTACCTAATATGAAGCATTTTCATACATTATGCTCACATTTTTCTGCGCACTTTCCCCTGTCGTATGTATTTTCGCAGGAACATAGGAAGCTGTTTTATACTGAGTCAGACCATTGGTCCATCTAGCTCAGTATTGTCGACACTGACTGGCAGCAATGGCTCTCTAGGATTTCAGGCAGGATTCTTCCCAAGCCCTACCTGGAGAAGCCGGGGATCGAACCTGGGACCTTGTGCATGCAAAGCACGTGCTCTACCACCAGGACCGGTGCATGGCAGTTTGGCGCCCTAGGCTAAATTATATTTAGCGCCCCCCCTCTCGTGCCGGGGGGGGCTCCGGAAAGCAGCCCTGCTCTGCAACCTCCCGCCGCCGCCACCGGACCCCCCCCCCGCATGCTGCCGCTGCCGCTGCCGCCCCCCACCTACCTTCCCACACCTCCTCCGAAAAGGGACCCCCACGCTCTGTTTTTGGCCAGGGGAAACAGCCCTGTTGCCCTGGTTCCTCCCGCCAAAACAGAGCGTGGGCGGGGCTCCGGAAACAGTGCGGAGAAGGTAGGTGTCGGGGGGGGGAGGCGGCGCAGAGGCGAAGCGAGGCGAGGTGGGGGGAGGCGGCGCAGAGGCGAGGCGAGGTGGGAGGCGGCGCGGAGGCGAGGCAAGGTGGGGGGGAGGCGCCCAGGCTCGGCCCCACCACTACTCCGGGCGCAATCCCCTGCACTGACCTGGCTTTCTCGGTGAGGCAGGCGGGCGGGCAAGGCAGGAGCGCGCCGGCAGCGAAGAGGAGCGCAGCGTTCTGCGCCCTCTTCCGCTACGCGCCCTAGGCAACAGCCTAGTTGGCCTAGCGGTAGCACCGGCCCTGTCTACCACACTGAGCTCTGGTCCCTCCCTACAGCACCTGGTATTCCACCTGGTGGTCACCCATCCAAGTGCTAACCAGGCCCGACCCTGCTTATCTTCCGAGATCAGATGATCTGATAAGAGAGCCAGTGTGGCGTAGTGGTGAGAGTGCTGGACTGGGACTCGGGAGATCCGGGTTCTAGTCCCCGTTCAGCCATGAAACTCACTGGGTGACTTTGGGCCAGTCACTGCCTCTCAGCCTAACCTACCTCACAGGGTTGTTGTGAGGATAAAATGGAGAGGAGCAGGAGGATTATGTAAGCCGCTTTGGGTTCCTTGCAGGTAAAAAGGCGGGGCTATAAATAAAATAAATAAATAAATAAATAAATAAATAATAAATGAGATCGGGCTGTTTGGGGCTGTTCAGACGTTCAGGCATTTTAAAAAAATAATAATAATGGAGAACTGCATTGCAAAATGCATAGAGGCACGCATGTTGAAGGATGATGGTGTTTCGGTTCACATATTGATTAGAAAGTTCACAATTAGGCAAACTTGCATTAAAATGTGAAGCAAACAAATGTCTTCCCCATCCCTGCTTTTTGCTGTCCACCGAGCATCAGAGTACATTTTCGGGGAAATGGGGAACCAGAAGCTGGGCGTGTGGGGAACAGCCATTACGAACTAGATTTGAATTTCAAAGGGTTGCGCTCAGATCATCATGTCTTGTTTTCCAAGACATGGGGAAACTTGCTTGGGGAAACTTGCTTCTGATCCACACCCTCCTGCTCCCACCTCTAATCTTTTGTGCCATCTCTAATAATTGTTGGGATCATAGCGGCTAAATCTTAGGATCAGGCAGTTTCTTATCAAGTAACTCTTGCCTTGTTTGTGTTACCCAAATGTTTCTCCCCCTTCCTCCTTTCCTTCCCCGCCCCCCTTTGCCTTGATAATGTGTCTCAAGGGAAAACTCCACTGCCAAGAAAGAAGCAATTCATAGTATTTTCCAATAAAACCAAACCAGATTACACTGGAATATATGTCAGTAAAATGTAAAGTGCTATTGACAAGAGCTCTGTATCACTTTATAAAATTCTTGCTAACTGTCTCCTGAGATAACACAAGGCATCTATGCCCCCCTGATCCAGCAATTTTTGTTATGAGCCAGGAGTACGGATGCTTGCCTGGCCCTAAGGCACAAATGAGAAATCTACATCACTTTGGTAGACTGCCTTGAAATCAAATGTTGGTTAAAAGGTGGAATATATAAGGAGGAAGAAATAGAGTGGGGGGAAGCAGAAGGAAAAGCCAGTGTGGTATAGTGGTTAGTATGGTTGGCTGGGACTCAGGAGACCCACTTGGCCCTGAAATTCACTGAGTGACTTTGGGTCAGTCATTGGCTCTCGGCCTAACCTACCAGACAGGGTTGTTGTGAGGATAAAAGGGAGATGAGGAGGAGGATTATGTAAGCCGCCTTGGGTTCCTTGCAAGAGGAAAAAGGCAGGATATAAGAAGAATGGATGAATGAATCTCCTCTAAATCTCCCCAATGTACATATTGGGTTGGATCTAGAGTTCCCCTGGATGAAACTTTGCTCATGGGACTTTCCCACCAGAGGAAGAATCATAGAATCATAGAAAAGTAGAGTTGGAAGGGGCCTACAAGGCCATCGAGTCCAACCCCCTGCTCAATGCAGGAGTCCAGGTCAAAGCATCTCTGACAGATGTCTGTCCAGCCGCACCTTGAATGCCTCCAGACTGGGAGAGCCCACCACCTCCCTAGGTAGTTGATTCCATTGTCTTATTGCTCTGACAGTCAGGAAATTTTTCCTGATGTTTAGGTGGAATCTAGGTTCCTGTAACTTGAGCCCATTATTCCGTGTCCTGCAAACTGGGATGAACGAGAAGAGATCTTTGCCCTCCTCTGTGTGACATCCCTTCAAATACTGGAAGAGTGCGATCATATCTCCCCTCAGCCTCCTCTTCTGAAGGCTAAACATGCCCAGTTCTTTCAGTCTCTCCTCACAGGGCCTTGTTTCCAGTCCCTTTATCATCCTTGTTGCCCTCCTCTGAACCCTCTCCAGTTTGTCTATGTCCTTGTTAAAGTGAGGTGCCCAGAACTGGACGCAGTACTCAAGATGAGGCCTAACCAGTGCCGAGTAAAGGGGAATTATCACTTCCCGCGATTTGGAAGCTATACTTCTATTAATACAGCCCAAAATTGCATTTGCCTTCTTTGCAGCCACGTCGCATTGCTGGCTCATATTCAGTTTGTGATCTACCACAATTCCAAGATCCTTCTCACTTGTAGTATTGTTGAGCCAAGTGTCCCCCATTCTGTAACTCTGCATTTGCTTTCCTCTCCCTAGGTGCAGCACTTGGCATTTATCCCTGTTAAATTTCATTCTGTTGTTTTCGGCCCAGCGCTCCAGCCTATCGAGGTCACTTTGAATTTTGTTTCTGTCTTCCAGAGTATTAGCTGTTCCACCCAACTTTGTGTCATCTGCAAATTTGATAAGCATTCCCTGTACCTCCTCATCCAAGTCATTAATAAAAATGTTGAAGAGCACCGGGCCCAGGACCGAGCCCTGTGGTACCCCGCTCGTTACCTCTCCCCAGTTTGAGAAGGAAGGCGGAGGTGGTGATTTTTGCCAGTTTATCATTCCACTGCAGTTCCCTATACCTCTTTGTAAATCTGCTCTGGAGACTTGGGAGGACCGTAAAAAAAAGAACAGGGCAAGAGGTGCCACAGGGAGCTGCAGGAAGAAGGGGGGATTTGCAGAATATGCCTCCCCTGTCCTTCCTTCGGGACCCTCCATTAGATCTCTGTCCCTTCCATGAATGGAAAGAGCCCTTCTGTTTGCAGACAGTCTATTCTGGATCCATGCATCCAGCACAGATCATGGAAATAACGAGCCACACTGTGCAGGCAAATATGTGGGTAGGACTGGATTATAGGTTATGTAATGTAGCTTGGCCCCTTTCTAACAGAGATAGGTTTGGTATAGTTATGCTTCAGGGCCGGTGCTACCATTAGGCCAACTAGGCAGCTGCCTAGGGCGCAGGGCTAAAGGGGGTGCCAGAAATGCCTTGGGGGAAAAAAATACAGCGCTCTCAAGTGGGAAGGGGGGCGCTAAATATTTGATCTTGCCTAGGGCACCAAACTGCCTTGCACCGGTCCTGTTATGCTTGCTCTTGTAACATCTCGGTTAGATGACTGCAATGTGTTATATTATGGGGCTACCCTTGAAAGCTGCCAAGCATCTCCAAGTGGTCCAAAAGACAGCAGCCTGATTGTTAACTGAGCACATTTCCAGTCTGATCACATCACAGATGTGTTGAAGGAGCTTCTTGGGCTCCCCATGCATTTCCAGGCACAATTCATGGCTCCAGTGTTCAGCTTTTGACCTTTTAAGAGCCCTAAATGGCTTGGGGGCCTGGCTACCTCCATCCTATCTGCCTTCCATCGTATCAGCCTGCCTGATGTTTAAGACCTGACTTGGATACCTTCTTCTGAGTAGCCCCTTCAGATGTCAGGTGGGTGTCAAATGTGGAAAAGGCCTTTTTAGTGGTCCTGTCTTAGTTATGGAGCACTTCCTCCCAGGCAAAAACAGCTAGCACCAACATTATCCAGGCCAAACCTGAATTGAACAGGGGTTGGACTAGAATTAGGGGTGGGGAACACATGTCCTGCAGGCTGCATGTGGCCTCCATGTTTGTTTGTTGTGACTACGCAGCCAGATTCTGAGCTATTTGGCTGGCTGAGGAGCACAATTCTGCGGGGGAACAATGTGCCACCTCTGTGATTCTCATTCTCCCCGTTTTTTAATCAGTGATTGGTGATTGCCTGTTTCCTAGAGATGTATGAGAGAGTTTGGGTTCAGCTCTTAAATCACTCAAATATGCCTCATTTGTAAATTTAGTGATGGGCGATCCGCCCACCACCCGACTCGCTGGGTGCTCAGCAAGTGCTGCCACTGCGCCCGCCAAGCTGAGCCAAAAAAGAAAGCCAGCCGAGCCGCTATGCTTTTTGCATAGAAAATGGCGTAAGATACAGTAAAAGTGGCTGCAATTTGCGTAATTTGAGCAAAATGAGGCCATTTGGGGCGTATCTTACATATTTTTCTACGTAAAAAGCATACCGTTGGGAACCCGGAAGTCGCTTCCCCGGCTCAGCTTGGGAGAATGCAAGTCGAGCCAGGGAAACAGGTAGGAGGGATGGAGTTTGGGGGGTCGAGCCCAGCGAGTTCTCCAGATGTCTACCCCCCGAATGAAATCCTCACACATCCCTACTTGCAATCCAGAATGTGCACGGAAGTGCCTATTCTCCATTTGTGTGTGTGTGTGTGTGCAAATTCCTGAACTTGCATTCATGTTCAGAAAACGTGTACTAGAATAACGCTCAACTTTCTCAAAATGCAAAACTTTCTCATCAAAATGCACACCTTTTTCAAAATAAGCCACTTTCTCAAAATAGGCAACTTTCCTAAAATGTGCCCATTTTAAATTAGCCATGCTTTAGTCTATGGGGAAAATTTGGGAGTGTTTGCTCAATTTTCATGTTCAATAGCTCTTCATTTTGGGAAATTTTCCCATTCATGGAAACAGGAACAGCAATAGCAAACATGAGCGCAAGTCGAGGAGAGGCGAGAAGCGAGCTGAAGTTCAGAGAATCTTGGGGAGCTTGAATCGCGGCCATTCACCCATCCCTAATTGAACTGTATGACTGTGCTGATGTTGCAGTGCTCTGCCGAATTTTGTGAACCACTTTGGATGTTATGTTTTAATAACAGGAAATAGCAAGATATTTCTAAGGGTGAATTTTAAGGGATAATTCTAAGGGCTGCGCCCAATGAGTCGCACCCTTGATGCTTGTACACCTCCAAACTTGGAGACTTACGAGCATCCAGTGCAGAGCAGGAGGAGCGGCGGAGGCGATCTCTGCCTCTTCGCTCCTCCATCTCTGCATTTCAGCTAGACAGCCAATTTTGGCCACCTAGCTGAGGCTCTTTGGAGGGGGAGGAAAGGAGGCTGAAGTGCCCACAGGATGTGAGATCAACTGAGGATTGAAGCTTTCCCAGCTATAACCCCCAGTACCACAGATGGAAAGAGGAGAGAGCAGCAGTTTGTAGAATTAATGTGTTTAATCATTTGTAGGACCCAAGTACATGGGAAAAGCAAGCAATGCAGGCATCTCTTACGCAGAAGAGATGACTCTGTCTCATTACATCATCTCAGAGGCAGAGTTGTCCAGTGAAGAAGAAGATGACAAGTAAAGATGTGAAGTGAAGTGAAGTGATTTATTTATTTATTTATTTATTTATTATATTTATGAATCGCCCATCTGGCCAGACATCTGGTCACTCTGAGCAATGTACAATCCAATAAAATACAAGAGGGGGGTGGAAACACACACACACAGAGTATAAAACACAATTAAAAACAGAACAAAACTTAAAAATCCTAACCCACCCCATATTCCCGCCTGAAAAGCCACATTTTTAATGCACGATGGAAGCTAATCAAAGAAGGGGCATGGCGGAGGTCACTGGGGAGAGAGTTCCATAAATTGGGGGCTGCCACAGAAAAGGCCCTCCTCCTAGTCCCCACCAGCCTGGTTTCTCTGGCTGATGGACAGGGAGAAGGCCGTCCGTGGCAGATCTTGTTGAGCAGCCTATTTGATATTGCTGGAGGCGCTCCTTGAGATAAACTGGACCAGAGCCGTACAGGGTTTTAAAGGTCAACGCCAACACCTTGAATTCGGCTCGGCAAACAACTGGTAGCCAGTGCAACTCTTTGAGCCCTGGAGTGATGGGATCACGCCGGCGGCAGCCTTTAACCAGGCGAGCCGCTGCAAATGACCGCACCATAAATAGGACAGTTACGCAACAATTTCACGACACTTATATAACATGTTGTCTTCGAATTATCGCAAGACTCTGAGTCACAGGCACCTTGAGACCATGTCAGGAGACATTCTCGTTTTGCACCCCATACTAAAACCTAACACAGGATACCTCATTTCCTGGTGGCCCCGGTCTCCTCCCCTCACCACCTCCTTTACCTTCTCTCTGAGGTTGAGTTCCCGATCTCAGAGAGGCAGCTGGCATGAGCTATGGGGAGGGAGGGAGGGAGGGAGGGAGGGGACCAGAGCACGGATTCCCAGCTTTGAGGACAGAGCTCTGTTTCAAACCTTGGGTCTGGGAATCTGAAGTATCCTATCCCCCCCCCCCAACAATGTCTAGGGGCCATAGGATCACTCTTTAAATACCCTTTTTCAAAGGATAATGTGCACCACCTGCAGGGCTATGAAGCAAGCAGAATGGTCCAATTCAATGGTAGATTATTGTGTTAAGGCCGGAGATTAAAAAAGAAGAAAAAAAAATTCTTGTGCTGTTAGTGACATATGTACTAAAACAGCTGTTCTAGTACCAAGCTGTCAAAGGTGGTGTAATTATAAGTGTGGGTAATATCAACACCTTGGGTACAGAGGCTGAGATGCTGCTAAGCTGAGAGATGAAATATGCCAGTGTGTCTGTTAAATACAGAAGCTGCGCACGCAAACACAAATTAGCAGTGCATAAATTGCGGCTGCCCAGGGGCTCCTGATGTTTCCTCACAAATAAAGAGATCTCGAAGAGAAAGTGCTGTCAGTTCTATATTCGAAGAACTATACAGAAGCAGGACCCTCTCAGGCTCTAAAGGTAGGCCATCAAGGAGCGTGAGGAAAGTTATTTGCATGAGTATTAAATATTTTAGGAATAATGATGATATTCAATCATTCTACTGCAGTGTAGCAGCTAAGAGTCTGAGCTGCAATCCAGGAAGAAGCTGCCTTGAATCTCACATCTGCGATCAATTCATGAAGTGTCCCTCGGCAAGCAAATTTCACATCGGCTTTGCATCGACAAGATTTTATGTATTTATTCATATAGAGTCATTTTTATTCTGACTTTTGGCTCCACGTCGGGGTTACATACAAATCAGGGTTGCCCAAAGAGCCTTGGCGATTGCAGCCTTCTCCAAGCTGCTGCCCTCCTGATGTTTAGAACCTCACCTCCCATCTGCCCCAGCCAACATGGCCAATGGTTAGGAATGCTGGGAGTTGTAATCCAAAACATCTGGAGGACACCAGGTTGGGGAAGGCTGGGTGGTATAGAAATGAAATGAATAAATAGGCTCACAGTCCCAAGCCAAAAACTTCATAGAATTAAAAAACACACAGAGAGGTAGGAACACACCTACTCACATCACTAAAAATAGTTTATGTTTTAATGAAAAGCTAAAATATACCTAGCGGCAGCAGTGGATGGAGGGAAACCTTAAAGCAAACCAGCCACTTGGTAAAAAAAAAAAAAAAAGTCTTAACGTGATGCCAAAAAGCTAGCAAACAAGGGGCCAGCTGGGACTTCCCAAGGCATGGAGTTCCACGATCAAGCATTATTACATGTGTTCATCTGCTTACGTACATTCAGATTTTATGTTTCCTCTTAATATAATGGAAACATCAGCACATCACTAATATCTACTCTAAAAATCCATATCCCCTGGTCTCAAGGCCAGATTTCTAGCTGTAAAAATGTGTCTGTGGAACAACATCTGTGATCGTTATTACCTGCAATTGATATGTCAGTGACAAATGAATCGATTATCTCAAAACAGTTGTATTTGTGTTTTAGTCTGGGAAACCTGATGTTTCCCGTTCCATGCATCACTTCCTGGGTTGATAACATCCCTAGTTTATAGCTGTTATTGTTCATGACCTAATACCACTGTGACCCCTTTGATTTAAACTACAGTAATACCTTGGATTGCAAGTAACTTGGTTTGAGAGCATTTTGCAAGACAAGCAAATTTTTAAATATTTATTTATTTATTTAATTGACTTGATATACAAGCGACGTCTTGCAATACAAGTACTGTAGTACGGCTTAAATTAAAAATCTCTGTACAAATTTTTTTTGGGGGATTTCGTTTTGATATAAGAGTGTTTTGGATTACAAGCACGTTTCCGGAACGAATTATGCTCTCAATCCAAGGCATGACTGTATCCTGTTTTGACCCTAGAACCTCCACTGAGAGATATTCACCACCCTCTATCCTGGCACAGATGTTTCCCAGAATGTTAAGATTCCCACGGGGCTGTACTTGGAAGAACACTCTCAGCCTAAGGCACCCAGTTGTGTGGGTTTGGGTGGTGGATTAAAAGCATGAGATCCTAATGCAAACTATCCTTGGGGGAAGTTGATCATGGGATCTTCCAACTGCTGATAGTGTCATGTCTCGTATGTTCCGTTTGCCCCCCTCCTTTCCGTAAGGCGATGTAACTTCGCACAGGACTTGTCTAGCAAAGCTTTTAATGTGAAAGTACAAAGAAAGGAGTTGTTGTTGCAACAGCGGTTCGAGCAGTCTCTACAGCAGTGTTCTCCAACCTTGGGTAGCTGGCTGGGGCATGCTGGGAGTTGTAGGCCAAAAGCATCTGGGGACCCAAGGTTGGAGAACACTGCTCTACAGCAAAAGCAGGATAATACCTCCTAGTTCACAACTCTATAACCCATCAATGGGAAAGTCATGAGGAAGCGACAGCTGATCCCGAACTGAGGAGCTTTCTGCATGCTCGGCATCAAACACACTGTCCCCCCTGCCTCTCAGGTGGATCATGTGTTTTTGCTAACCAATCCGGTGGAACGTTGGAGGGATGTGAACTGTTCTTGACGACAGAGGTGGCGCCTCTCTCGGATCTGTCAGGAAAGGACAGCCCTTCGTCTCCGTGGGTCACGCTGGCTCAGCTTGTCTGAGCGTGGAAAGCTAAGCAGGGTCAGGCCTGGTTATCACTTGGATGGGAGACCCCTCCTCTAGTTTCCTGCATTGAGCAGGGGGTTGGACTCGATGGCCTTGTAGGGCCCTTCCAACTCTATGATCTATGAAATCTATGAATCCTCCCAGCGAGAGCTCCTCTATTCCCATGGAGCTCTCCAGCCCCTCCCCCCTCTCTGTGCTATCGGTTTGGGCTGAGTCTAGCCTTGAAGGCCCAGGTGTCTCGGCCTGGTCACATGGTGCCTCTTCCCCCTCCTCTTCCGAGTCTGAATCAGGGCCTCTGTTGGGGTTGCGGGGTGTGAACACGATGGGGGAGGGGAGCTAACTTCAACACATAGTTAGGTCAGGCTGGGAAATATGGGTCCCAATGGGTTTCTCACAATACGTATAGATGCACATTTAGAAAAAATGACTATAATTTAAATGCAAATGCAATACATCTCCCCAAAGTGTGGAAGGCTGTAACCACGTGATCTGTGTGCTTGTGTTCTGTTCTGTTCTGCCTCTGCACCGTTGGGCACTGGTGTGGCCTGGGCTACAGGGTTCCACTATGGATCAGGTTGTTGCCAAGATTTTGGGCAAGTCAATTTCCCCTGGGAGACAGGAATGGGAATAGGGCAGCATTGAGTGGTGCTGGGGTTGGGAGCCCAACCAACAAGTTTGTCTGTATGGGTTGCTCCAAGAAGCAGCAGATCATGACTGAGCCTTAAGTATGGGTTTGTCTTCTTTTAGGCTGCTTAGCCCTGCCTCCCATTCTCTTCAATGGGGTGGGGGCGCAGTTGGTGGAGGGGCCATAGCTCAGTGGTAGAGCACCTGCTTTGCATGAAGAAGGTCCCAGGTTCAATCCCCAGCATTTCAAGGTACACTTGGAAAGAATCCCATCTGAAGCCCTAGAGAGCCACTGCCAGTCAGTGTCTGGGCTAGATGGACCAAGGGTATGACTCAGTATAAGGCAGTTTCCTAGGTTCCTATATTTTAGCAGTCCCAGAATGCTATGGCACAGGAGTGCTGTGGCATACTGGTGTCTTCATGGCTGGAGGCCTCCAAGTCCAAAGTTGGAAACATAGAATCATAGAATAGTAGAGTTGGAAGGGGCCTATAAGACCATCAAGTCCAACCCCCTGCTCAATGCAGGATAACAGATGTGGGCAGCCCAGGCAGTCACCCATCCAAGCACTGACCTGGCTCATACCTGCTTAGCTTCAGCATGTGGCCTGCATTATGTGACCTCCTCTGGATGCAGGGGCACAGGTCCCTGGGGTCTTCCTGAAGAACTGGGTCCTCAGTAGGCGGAAGCCTCATGACACTTTTCTGTAACCAACTTCTCTTCCTGAACAATACACTCAGGATACTCTTCTTTTGAGGATAAGTATTTGGGGTCCTGGCCTATGAGAGCATGGTGCTCAGTTTGTTCTCCAGACTGAATATCCATCAGATTTCCACCACCACCACCACCACCACCACCCTCATCGGATTCCTCACACATCCCTAATTCATGCCCAGTTCTTTGGGACGCAGGGGTTGGGCTTGAACTTCAAGGTCTGACAAAGGTACCTAGCCCGTTAAGCTATCTTGGACTGCCTGAGGTCAGGCCTCACAATGCTTCAGGATGAGAAAACAAGGCATGCAATGTCAGCCTCAGTGATTGGCAGGTAGTATGGATCCTCTGGATTGGCCAGGCCTAGTGTAAGTATCTGCCCTTCTTTCCTTGTCTGGGCAATTGAGTCGTACCTTCTGCCTGCTGCAGCTCAGCCTCCAGCTTCCAGGTCCAGTTTCCAGTACCATCCCTGACAACTGGTCTCAAGGACCCTTAGTTGGAAAACAAACCCTCCTAGTTTAGATTTAATTATGACTGACCATTGCCCTGGAGTGGCCCTGAGCAGTTGCCTATGAATAATAGGCATATTTTATTTGAGGTGTATCAAAGCGAAAGCACACTTGTCTCCAGCCAGTTTCTTCTGCATGTTCAGTTTTGAAACAAACAAGGGAGATAATAGCGCTCTCTGGAAGAATGGAATATTCAATTTCAGGGGAATATAGAAATGGCTGCCACCACTCTGCTAAGTAATAAAATTAAGGGATACATTATTCTCCCTACTTGTATTACTCCTATTTTTCTGTGCAGACATGGTTATTCAGGCTAACAAGCAACAGGAAATCGGTAAACAAAATCTTTATGGTAGATGGAGAAACGTCCCAAAAGAGAAGCTATGTTAGAAATAGATTGTTTTCTATTGACATCTGGGGTATCATGCTACCCTCATTAGCCCTCCGAGTCAATTTCATGTTTGCATAATGAAACTTTGAGCTAGCTTTCGGCCCAAGATTATGATTTAATGAGTGGTTCTTACACCTATCGTCAAATTAGGGCAGTCACAAGGGTTATTGTGGCATAACAAAACACCAGTAATACGCCTTGAATTTTAGTGTGCTAAATATTTTGAAAATGCAACAAACAAATCAGGCTTTCTGTCCCAGCGAAGCCTAGCTCTGCATATTGAGAGCTTCACTGAGCTGAATAATAGCTTCAGCTGAAATCTGGATGGATAAGAACCAGTAGGGGATTCTGGGAAGAAATCTAGATATATTTGATAGAAAACTAGCTTGAAAGGCAGAAGAGTTCTGGCCAGTTTAATATTTATGAAAGTGGCTATGGCTGCAATCCTATATCCACTTACCTGGGACTCTGGAGTGAGTCTCATTGAAATCTATGGGACTTACTTTTAAACAGATGTAAAGGATTGCTCTGTCTATTGACTAGGCATTTAAAAAGGCAATCAAGTCCCTGCCAACAGTCTGCATCCAATTCTTCTCACTTTCCTAGTCCGTCCAACACTGAACATTTGAAACAGAATGACTGGTTTTCAAATAAATTAGTAATGCACATTTAGAAATAAGGGCACAAAAGACACTTTTTTCCCAGCTCACAATATTTGATTGCATTGTGATTCAACCTCGCTAGCCCTGAAATGCTTACTCTGTTCATAATTATGAGGCAGTCAGTGGATGTGCCAATTTTGCAGCTGTGTTGTCATCCTTTATCTGGTGAGGCATCCAAATCCCAGAGCTGCTATTAGTGCATGCTTAGAAGTTGATTACTTTAACCCAGGGGTGGGCAACATGCAGCCTGCAGGCCACATGTGGCTCCTGCCACCCCCAGGGACCCCTATACACCCCCAAAAATATTTTCAGTGAAAAAAAATGGTGCCTGGAGCACTGCATAGTGCCAAAAAGGTCCTATCAAGCTTGTAGCTAGATTTGACCTTTTTGGTGCTCTGTAGTACTCTGGACACCATTGATTTTGCATTTTTGTTTAAAAAACGAAAACCATTTTGTTGGTTGACTGTGGCCCGTGGGGCCTCCCAATTTGCCCACCCCTGGTTCAAACCTTCACTCTCAATTGATACTGTCATATGAGATGCCTTACACTGAGTTGGATCATTGACCCACCTAGCTCAGTACAGGGCCGGTGCTACCATTAGGCAAACTAGGCGGCTGCCTAGGGCGCATGGCTAAAGTGGGCGCAGAAATGCCTTGAATTTTTTTAGCGCTGGGCGCCTGCCTGGGCAGTGGCTCACCTGCTGGAGTGCATGACCGAGGCAGGCGGGGGGGGCGGAGGGCTGGCTTAGAGAGGGACTCCCACTGTGGGCACTCTGCTGCTGCGGCAACGCGGCCAGCCCACCGGCAGCCAGGCGGGATCTGCCACCGCCACTTCCCCCACGTGTCGCGGTGGCTCCTCTCCGACTCCGCCAAATGACAGCACCGGTGGCTGCACGGAGGGAATCGCGCCTCTGCTGTGTTGCCTCCGCAGAGTCCGCAGGCGTTCGTGGGAAGGGTTTCGTGGGTGGCGTCCCTTGCGAAGGTCCAGCCGGCCTGGCCTATGAGTCTACTCAGAAGTAAGTGCGGCACTGACAGCCCCCCTCCTTCTCCTTGGCCCAGTAGCCGGCTCAAGTGGGAAGGGGGGGGCGCTAAATATCTGACCTTGCCTAGGGCGCCAAGCTGCCTTGCACTGGCCCAGGCTCAGTATTGCTTACACTGACTGGTAGTGGCTGTCCAGGGCTTCAAGCAGGGTTCTTCTGAATCACAATCTCAAAAAGCCAGGGATTGAACCTGGGTCTTTCTGTACACAAAGCATGAGCCCCACCACTGAGATATCTTTCCCACCCACCACCTTCTACCTGACCTTTTTAACTTGAAGATGGCATAGATGGAACCTGGGATCTTCTGCATGAAAAGCACATGCTCAACCACTGAACTATGGGTTCTTAAGGTCTGAACCAAACTTGAAATATTACAATGGGAATGTATTTTACAGCACAATGTTTTGGCTCTTTGATGCTTATGGCTTGGGGATGTCACACGCTGTCTGTTTGGCTGGGGCATGTGTGTGCATTTATCCATGTTTCCTCTTGCTCTGGCTTGAGCACCACTACCAGGAGATTTCCCTGTGCATCACCAGGAAGATTCTTATACTGGAAACTGCCTGATACCAAGTCCATCTTGCTCAGTATTATCTACAATGATTGGCAGTGGCTTTCCAGAGTTTCAGATCAGAGTCTCTCACATCTCTACCTGTGGTCATAGAGGTCATAGACTGAACCTTGGACTTTTTGCATGCAACACATTACCACTGAGCCATTGCTGCCCTTCCACTTAAAGGAATTCTCCCATCCACCTTGGTTAAAGGCCAAGTGTCTTTAACCCTTGGTCATCACATTACATGCAGGGCGCTCCAACCTTGATTACCTTGCTTTGTTTGTGATGGGCAGGCAGGGGGGTCAGGCTTTGGGTTTTGGTCTAAGAAATGCACTCCCCTCAACACACATATTACAATTCCAAAGAGGCATGTGCAAACATGGCGAGCCAATGTAGAACTCTTGGGGTGGGGGGGGCAATCTTTTTTTTGTAGCATTCAATTTTTGGAGTGTTCAGCAGTGACACTTGCAACTTGTATGACCCAATTACAATTTGAGCTGAAGTGTGTTCACACATTACTAAATTCATCCTACAGTTGGCCAACAATGGCAAAGCACTGCTAAGGAAAAAAAAAAACCTAATACCCCTGCCAAATTGCTGATTAAGATTAAAATGACAATTATGCACCTTAATTAGTTAACACAGCTTTATGGAAGGAATAGCTTGAGGGAGGGGGAGAGAATTGCCGTAACCTCATTCATGTTAATGTCTAGGATTTCAAACCAGGAGTGCAGGTGAGTTAACTTTCCAAATAATTAAGTATCAAAGCATTAAAGCTTCATTGGACTTGAGAGACCATCATAATGGACATATATTTACCAGCAATGTTGCAAATCTATTTTCATCTCTCTGATCCACAAAACCTGCATGTGCATGCAACATATTGTGCACATCTATTGTTCCAATTATTTGAAGTGATGGTACACACCTCTGTGTGTAAAAGTTGTACAGGTGTGTATCACATTTGGAATTTGTTACAGTCCAAAGGAAGAGGGATATTACTTTTACTTAAATGTGCCTAAAAATGACTCCAGAATAGTTTTTTAGGGCTGTCAATCAATAAAATATTTTTGTTTAACCATTTATCATTTAATTGTTTATTAATTAACAGTGTAATCCTATACATGTCTACTCAGAAGTAAGTCCAACGGAGTTCAGTGTGGTTTACAAACAGAGAACTGGCTATAGTATTTCAGCTTGATTTACTTTGTTCATATATTTGGTTACTTACAGTACCAGCTTGTATATGTCTACTCAGAAGTAAATCTCATGGCGTTCAATGCAGCTTTAGCCCAGATATGCAGATTTAAGATTGCAGCCTTAATGCATATCCTATATTTTGGTGTAAACCTCAAATGATCTTTTTAAAAAATGCATATCATTACCAAAACCTAGATTTAGGAACTTTTTTTGAAATATGAAGTAAGTACTGTTGCTGTCTTTTATAAATGCAAAAAGCAACCATCCAATAATGTTAGAAAGAAATGTCATTTCTATTTTTTCCATACTGATAATAGCCTCAACAAATAAAGACAGGTCCTCAACAAATAAAGTGACAGACAGTGCCACTGATTTAAAATTGGTCTTTAATTTATTAATTCACTGGTTAAACTGATCAAAGCCCTCTGTTCTGCTTTTTATTTTTGCCTCTTCTAGATTATTTCATATGTACCAGTATGTCTCTGTGTTATTTATTTATTATTAGCATTTATACACTCCCTTATTTCAAAAAAAGCCATCAAGGTGTTGCTATTTGATATTGAACAGGGGTGTGCACTGGCCACAAGATTTGGTTTGGTCCCTGATTTGGTGATTCAGAAAGCAGCCCAGTTCACCTCCCACTGATTTGGAGGCTCCTTGATTCAATGTGGGGCCAAATCTGAATCTCAGTTTGGAAATCCAAACCTTCATGCCTCCCTGTCGTGGATCAGCAGCCCAAACCATCATCCTCAGAGGATTCCAGTCCTCATCCTCAAAAGAGGTCTCAGAGTCAGTAGGAGAAGATTCAGCCATGGAAAGGCATCACAAGATTTCGGTCTCCTCAGGACCCAGTTCTCCAGAGGAACCCTAAGGGGTGGCTACCCTGTCTCCAGAAGATGCTCCATTTCTGTCCTCAGACTCTGAGGAGTCAGGCCATGAAGACACCAACATGCCACAACCACTCCTATGTTCCCATAGCCCAAGGCTGATAAAACAGACCATACCTCTTTAAAGATCAAAGCCTCAGTCAAGGTAGAGGTGGAGCAAACCAGCCTAAAGGCTGGTAACTTCCTGTTTAAGTCTCAGTCTTGTTCTAATCTTTGTTGGATCAACATACAGACAATATTGTCTGGCTTCTTGATCCAGTACCATTTAGAGCTTTCTGCAGTACTGATCTCTTTCCACCTTGCTTCTTGAAAAATCTGACCTAACCTGATCCCTGCACAAGAACTGATCCCTAGCAGAACCCTGCAACCCAAGTGACACGCGACACCACTGAGCATTATCAGAACCTACAGACTGAAAAGAAACACTCCCATGCACCATCACTGGAAATAATCAAATTACTATAACTTTTGTTGCTCTTTGGCAGATAGGGATTAAATTCACAGGCATAGTAGCCCCTTCTGAGGGGACGAAACCTGCCCAATTGCAGAGAAATTGGTATGGGGGGTATTGTTGTAGATGCCTTCATCCTAGAACTAACGGGCATCAAACTCAGCCAATATCAAAGTTCTCTGTATACCCACCTGATCCAGCAAAGTTCTCTGCAGCCACCAAAACAAAAACAAGAATTCCCAACCAATAGTGAGGAAATGGAAAGTACAACATGTTTTTCTAATAACTGGTTGGTTGGTATAAGGAAGTTTGGGTTATAGCCCTAAATGATAAATTAACTTGTAGTATCAAATGCAAAAAGGGACAGTTAAAGAAGAATAATTTTATGGATATATGGAATCAATTATTAGACTATGTATTAATAAAGGGAAAGGGGAGTATGCCTTGTCAGGATATGTTATATTTTTGAAATGTGGAATTTAATTGATTAAGGGGATAGAATCATAGAATCATAGAAAAGTAGAGTTGGAAGGGGCCTACAAGGCCATCGAGTCCAACCCCCTGCTCAATGCGGGAATCCAGGTCAAAGCATCCCTGACAGATGGCTGTCCAGATGTATATTAGTTGGTCCCTAGGCAGGTAGGGGGTGCACCTTATGATTTATTTTAGTTGTATGTGTTTTATTATTTTGTATGTAGTTTATAATAACTAAATAAAATTTATTTTAAAAAAAGAATTCCCAACCAAACACACACACACACACACACACACAGAAACACACACACATCCACATTCTAAATAAATAAATAACCCTTAAAGGAAAAGACTTCATCATTCTTTCTGGTGCCACAATAGCAATTCTAAAATTCTCCACGATCTTCCTGTTGTGTCTGTCCCATTAATTCCCAGCTGTTTCCATTTATTTCAGACCAAGACCTCTGGCACAGATGACAGATGTCTGTCCTTCTGTTTATTTGCCTATTTATCTTTACATTCCATCTCTCCAAACACCCCCTCATTAAAGAAGTCTGCATTAAATCTGCTTAGACCGTGAAGAAGCCTAAGGCATCTTCAAATTGTGTTAGTTTTATAGAGATGTTGGGTTTTGTGAAGGGTTCTTAGAAAAGGATAAATGACTTTGGATTAATAAATAAGACCAGAAAATGGGTCCTGACAAATAATGGAGAAAACACAAGGAGCCTCATTCAGTATAGAAACCTACATAGAAAGCCCCTCACCTCCAGTTATCTAAATGACTGAGTGAAACACTAGAAGTGGAAGATCCTATGCAAAGGAAAAACACAAGTCTTATAGGATTGTTAGGTAAGGTTTTAGGGTTTCACATTATTTGGAATAGAAAGAGTTATGAAGTGGATTCAGGAAAGCAAGTAAGATGGAGACATCATGGATAAGAGTCTGGGTGACAGAAGTAAGGATGGGGGAGAAATTCATTCAGTTTTCATTTTAATAATGCAGAAAAATATTAGGGGAAATTGCTTGCCAAAAATCCATATATTAGGCAAACTTGCATACAACAATGTGCGTTTTAGGAGGAATGGGCACAAAAATACATGCACATTTTTGTGTGGACTTTGTAAGAAAAATCTCATACTGATGCAGAAACAGGACAAAATGAACTTAACATGGGGGGAAATGAGAAACAGAGAGAAGCCGAAACTGACAGATTTGTCCATCCCATAGCCAGCCATTGAAGCCAGTAAGGACTAGCGATACCCAGACAAAATCCCTGCCTGAACAGGAAGACTGTATAACCCTTCCCGTTGAAAAGATCCAAGGGCCAGCCGAGGATGGTGTGGGGTTAACTTTAATACCTGGGAACATTATACTGACAAGGGAATGCTCTAACCTGTGGCCATCATTGCTCAGCACAAGAGATAGATGTGTAGAGAACCATGAGTTCCTGGGTCATGTGGGGACCTAGAGCAACTCTGGGGAAAAGTACATGGTTAGCATGGCTGCAGCTTTGTTCTGCAGCACACCACGATGTTACCACTGTAAAAAGTAACTGACACTGTAGAGCTGTTTGTTCCACCCCCCGCAGGCTGCAGGGCTCCAGACTAGGACTGCCACCGAATTTCATAAGTAGTCAGCTTGTTGGTTGAAACTTGTCAAGCTCGCTGAAGTTCTCCAAATCCCATCTCAAAGCTCATTCTGACTCAAATCCGTATCAGATTGCGAGCTTTGTTTTTTTTTCTTTTCACATGAAAATCCGTGTGTATTTTTACAAATGCACACATTGAAATGTTCACATTTTTGAAATGTATGCATTCTTCTCCCATTGATTAAAGCATATCTGAGCACATTTTTAAAAAGTATACATTTTTTCATGCACATTTTTCAAATGCACACGTGCTGTTGAACACATTTTTCATTGGGGGGGGGGAAGGCTGCAAATCACATTGCAAGCTCAGAAATCTACAGAGCTCAAGTGAAGATTGCATCCGAGTCCATGTTCGGTCCAGAAGGTGCGAACGTGGAAAAATGCTGATTAAAAAAAATGAACTGAAATGAATTTCTTACATACATCCCTAAAATGCTCACCTTTGTAGTGAGGTGAAGGACATGTGGGCAAAAATCCAGGTCATCCAGGGGGATCAGATGCAACAGAGATCATCAGGGCCCCTGGACCTTTATTTCAGCAAGTGCCCATGGACAGCAGGCTGGTGGGGCAGATGGCCTCACAGAGATCCAGGGCTCCAAATGAAAGATTCAGGGCTCCAGCCCAAGCGGGCCACCCCCTGACACCTAGTGGTGGTCACAAACTTTTTGGGGGGGCGCCTCGCTGCCGCCTCACCTCTCCGCAGCGGCGGTCCCCCACCTCGATCTTCTGAGCGGCACGGAGCTGTTCTCTGCGCCGCTCAAGCCGCCGGCGCCGGCCGCGCTGGTCCCAGCACGTCACTTCCGGCAGGCAGGAAGTGATGCGATGGGACCCTGCGCCGGCACACTGGACCCCTGTGCTACGTTTTTGGTGGGGAAACCAGGGCAACAGGGCCGGGACCAGCGCCAGCAGTGCCGGTGGCTCACTGCAGAGAGGCGAGCCGCCCACGGAGACCGGTAAGTGCGCGCGATCCTCGTGCAGACGTGAGCAGGGCCGATTTCAGCCTGCTACGCCTGCGTGAGGTGAGTCGGTACACCCCTACTAACACCTCCTCTGGTGCAATCTTTGGCATCACCAGTTAAAAGGATACATTAGCAGGGGATGGGAAAGAGATCTCTGCCTGGGGATGAGTGAGAATTTTGATACAGTTTGGGTTTCTGATAAGAATTTACCAAAATTCACAATGTTCTCCATGTTCAGGACAAAAAGAACTTTAAAAACTAGTATGCAGGAGAAACCAAAAGTGAAAGATCCATCTATCCTGGCCCATGGGCTTTGACTGCTCAAAGTCTGGTTTTGAATCCCTGTGTATCCAACCACGTTAGTGCTGAATTAGGGTTGCCAGCTCTTTTTCCCCTCTTCTTTTCCTGACATGCTACTAATATTTAAAAGCTATTTGGCTGGCAGGCACAACATGGTCCTCTCCATGCTGGGAATAAGATGTACCTGTTGAATTTGGCTGGTGCAAATTGGGTGAGAATTTTGCTTCATTTCATTTTTGAGAAGAATTTACCCAAATCGATAACGTTCATATTAATTTGGAAGAGAAAAAGCCTGAGAAAGTGACGCTGAGAGGTTCACCCATCTTCCTGAGGCCTTATTTATTATTATTATTATTATTATTATTATTATTATTATTATTATTATTTATTTACATTTATTTATCGCCCATCTGGCCAGCAAACCAGCCACCCTGGGCGATGTACATAAGATAAAAACAGGATAAAATACATATAAAACAGTATAAAATTTTAAAAGCTACTGCCCATCAGAGTGGATGATAGTAGGCTGCACAGACAAATAATATGATGTGATATAAAGCTGCTGCTTCTGTTCCTATTTTGCCTGATGTGCCAGTCACTTTGAATGCAACTTCAGTTGGAGCTACAGGAAAAGTTAAGTAAAGTATTTAACAGCCCATAAGTATTAGGATTATCTGGAGAAGCAGAGTGCCTATTGTTAGTCGCCACCTTGTCATATTCAAAATTATATAGATGAATGAATCGCTTAATGTAACAAAACGAGGCAAATCTTATCTGCAAAAGGATATAAAAAAATACATTCCCAGCCATCAAAGCAAATGCACTCAGAGTAATTTATGCTTCTGCCTTAAGTCGGCGAATGGCAACACAGAGTTAAAGTAAATTCCTTTATGCCCAGTCACTAAATCCTCTAATATACATGTCATTAAAATAAAGTATGGAAGGAAATTTGCGACTCTATCAGAAATTGGGGTCAATTAGGGACTCATTATGAAGGAGCAGTGAAATTGATTTGTAAGTGTATCTCTTCAGGCCGACTGCTGTTCCGTACAGCTAATAATAAAATCTGAATTCTGACAAGGAAAGTCATTAAGGCCCTTCACAGGCAAGAGTTATTCATTACTTTAAAACTTATTATCTGGAATTTATTCCCTTTTGCTAGTGAGATTCGTCATGTCCAAGAGATTAATGATTTTGAATACAAAGGAGTTGAGCTGTTATCTGTGCTAATATTCCCCCATTTCTGGCAATTGATGGGCCATGTTTCCACATGCTTGGAAAGAGCTACCTATCTCAGGTAGTGGGCCTGGGAAAGACCTTTGCCTAGAAACTTGGAGAGATGCTACAAGTCATTGTAGCCAGTCCTGGGCTAAGTAGACTAAGGTATCTCTATATGGCACTGCGTCAGCTTTATATATAAAATATATAGCACTAAATATATTTTAAAATTACTCTGTTGTTAGCCTATTTATTTTATACACACACACACACACACACACACACATATGGAGACCATTTATAGAACTACTCTGAAATGTCACAGGGCAGTTTCAAACAGTATCATTCCATTAGCACAAGAAATGACACTGTGCTACTGGAAACTAGCTTCTGAAATCTTTGCAAGAGGAGAATCTAATTGAAGTTATGTTTGTGCATGCATGCTTGCACAAACTGTTGCACAACCTGCTGTGCAAACAGTCACACATTTCACTCTCACAAACCGTTCTGCAAATGGTTGTGTGTGCAATCTATTGTGCAACCGACTGTGCAACCGGTTGCACATTTTGCTTGTGCAACCTGTTGTGCAACCGGTCCTGCATTACACTTGCATGAACAGTTGTGCAAGTGGTTGCACAATGGGTTGCGCAAGAGTGATGCCCAAATGGTTGTGCAATGGAAAGATTTGGCGGAGCTCCGCTAGTGGCATTTAAGTTTGCAGAATGACACTGTTGGATACTGCCCAGAGACAACTGACCAGATCACCTCCTGGCTGGCTCACAGAATATTTTAAAAGGACTAGAATCCTAAATCATCACTCCAAGAAGACCTGCAACATATACACCCAGAATCCTGAGGAGGGATAGACTTTCTCCAGCCAAGAACTTCTTTCAAGAATCACGTGGGCAACAAGAGAACGGGTAACTAATGTAGCCAGTGATGGCCAGGGTATCCATATTGTACCTATATGTTTTTGCCCATGGGGCAGTGAGCAGCTATGGGGGATTAAAAATAGAAAGAAAATATGGCACAGGGGACAGTTTAAAAGTGCTTCTCTACCACCA
Organism: Shinisaurus crocodilurus; assembly: GCA_021292165.1. Taxonomy (NCBI): domain Eukaryota; kingdom Metazoa; phylum Chordata; class Lepidosauria; order Squamata; family Shinisauridae; genus Shinisaurus; species Shinisaurus crocodilurus. The sequence goes on from CM037878.1 coordinate 283,317,604, forward strand.
AATTCTTGATGTGACACATTCACGCCCAGAGCGCCTCGGCCCCTTTGTTGTTTGCACACACACATGCACACATCATGGAAGATCCTGGGCCTTCCATATCTTGTTTTTCTATGGTGGTCCTGTGTTCTTCTATACAAAGGACAGACCTGTTTTTGAAGGGGTGTCACAGGACTGACATCTGTTTAAAACCATCTTCTGCTTGAATGGATATCTGGTCCAAGTCTGAAGAAGCAGACTGAGCAGGTACATAGGTTGCCTGGCTGCAGCCTCCCCCAGCCCACCATGGTGAGATGTGCTGTATTTCTATTGAAATGGCAGTAGTTGTTTCTAAATATGGATCTATACATATAAATTCACATATAAAAATTGCATGCAAATCTGTGACTTTTGGGGGTGATGCCTTGCCTCTTTGTTGTGATGAGGAAATGGCCACCTTAACTTTGGCCCTGGGACCTGAGTTGATCCACCTGTGCCTGGGTTATACAACTTCAGACAGATAAAAGGAAGTACTTCTTCACAAAGCGCATAGTTAAACTATGGAATTTACTTCCACAAGATGTAGTGAGGGCCACCAATTTGGACAGCTTTAAAAGTGGATTGGACAAATTCATAGAGGAACAGGCTATCAATGGCTACTAGTCCTGATGGCTATATGCTACCTCCAATATCAGAGGCAGTCTGCCTATGTACACCAGTTGCTGGGGAACATGGGTGGGAAAGTGCTATTGCTTGTGGGTTTCATGTGGTCAGCTGGTTGGCCACTGTGTGAACAGAATGCTGGACTAGGTGGACCCTTGGTCTGATCCAGCAGGGCTCTTCTTATGTTCAGATTGCAGATGGGATGCATGAGAATATTCAATTCACAAATCACTGAAAAATGCCCCATTCACAATCCCAAATGTGAACGGGAGCACATGTCTTCTAAAAATGTTCACAAATCTCCAACCTTGCATTCATGTTAGCAAAATATACACTATTAAAAATGCACACTTTAAAAAAATCCACATTTTCATGTTTTAGTCAATGGTGGTGGGAGGCGGAAGTGTGCACTTTAAAAAATGCCGATATACACCAGTTAATGGGGAACAAGAGCAGGAGGGTGCTCCTGCTTGTGGGATTCCGTGGTCAGTTGGTTGGCCACTGTGTTAACAGAATGTTGGACTAGATGGATGTTTAGTCTGATCCAGCAGGGCTCTTCTTATGTTCTTAATGCAGACCTTAATAAACACACACTTTTAAAAATGCACAATTTAGGGCACAATCCTAGGGGGGTGCCCATAACCCCAAAAAGGGTTGATGATCGTGAGGAGACAAGGTGGCTTCAGCCACGGTGTCCCCTGAGAGACGATCTGGACGACCATGGGGGAAGGAGTGGGAGAACAACCCACGGTGAGCCCAATCATCTGTCGAGCGCACCGGGGGTTGTTCGCAAACCCACCAACTCACTGTGGCTTATTGCCAGGGTGGGTTAGCAGGACATGCAAACCCGCCCATTGTGTCTGAGTCCAGAATGCTGGACTAGATGGACCTTTGGTCTGATCCAGCATGGCTCTTCTTATGAGTAGTCATTTGGTTCCGGGAGGCACCTCTTAGATAAATTCTGGTCAAAACTGAACTGAAATGAATTTCTTACCCATCCCTATAAAACGCAAGTGAATATATGGCAGCTGTTCAGTTCCCTTTTTTGGTTAGGTACAAAGCAGAAAGAAACAGCAGTAGTTTACCCCACCCTCCCACCCCCCAAATGGCGGTGTGATTCAACAATACAAAAATACTATTCTTTACTTTACTGCTGGAGTTAACTTCTGCCATTTGGAAATATGAGTGCAAACGCACCATTGGAGAAGATGGAGTAGGGGGTGGGAAGTGCTGATGAAGATAATAAAAGTCAATGAGGCTTACTGCTTCTTGACACTTGGGGCATTTAGGGATGATTCCTCAGCAAGCACACCAGTGGTGATGAGACATTTAAAGACAACCCCGAAAAATATCCCAAATGCACTCGCTGAAGCAGCCAGGAGGAATTCATTACCCAAATGCTGTGCCTGCTCTGACGATTATCATCTTCGCTTGCTAAATGGGCTAAGGGATGGGAACACGAGCGGCTATTTTCTCATAACCTTTTGGGCCTTTATTTGGATTATTAACAGAAAGGTCAGAGGAGTGTTAGCAATTTGCAAGGATTTCTGTTCCTTCTGCCCCCTTCGGTTTGTTCACCCCATCAGAAAAGAATTGGCTGTGTGACTCTCTATGCCGTAGCTTGTTTGGTGTAATGATCCTACAAACGCCCAGTAAAAAAGTTGGAAGCATTCTTATTACAACCAACACAAGGCTTCTCTTGGTTCCTGCCTGACCATAACAGACTGAGTAGGGTTAAACAAGGTAGGGGAGGTGGGTGAGCACACAAGCCCCACCTACAGCATCCCCACATGCCTTTATAGATCTTAGTACATTTAGCGTGATGATCTGACAGGGGGTTGTAAACCCATTTTGATGAATGGGCTGAAAACTATAGATGGTATAATCAGTGAAGCTTGAGCTCATTGAGATTCCACCTCAAAGCTTGGTCTAGGGATGTATCCGCGAGTCTTGGGGGGACTGAAAGCAGGCCAAAAGTGGCCCGCTCAGTCCCTTGAGACTCTCATGCCTTACTTTCCCACCGATCGATCTACGCCACGCTGGGGAAAGGAGCTCCAGTTCCCCAACGCGTCTATTTCCGGTTCCCCTGGCGCTGATGTTTTTAGCGTAAAAACCAGGGCAACCCAGCTTGAAATGGCCGTGATTTGTTATTCGTGGCCGTTTTAAGCTGGGTTTCCCTTGTTTTTATGCTAAAACGCAGTGCCAGGGAACTGGAAGTGATGCGACGGAGAACCCATTGTGTCACTTCCGGTTTTCGGAACTTGCGAGTGGCGAGAGCAGGCAGGGGGTGCTCTGGAGCACCCCTGAGAGCAGGTAAGTTCCTGCTCAGCGCAACTCCCTAGCTTGGTCCAACTTGTTCCCATTCCATTCCCGATTGTGAGCTTCCCCACCTCATAGAGATGGGCAAAAGAGCGATGTTCAAGATCACCAGGATTCTCCAAACATCCTCATCGCTCATCCCATGCCTGATTCCCATTCGCGTTTGAGATCACTGCTCGCTTTGCGTGAACAGGAAACATGTGCAAATCAAGCAGCGATTGAATGGGAGATTTGCGCAAATTTCTCTTGTCATCATCATCGTCATCATCTTTTATTTGTATGCCGCTTTTCCACAAAAATTATGCCCAAAGCGGCTCACAACATGGCAAATAAATAACAGTAGATATAATATACAAAACATCAAACACTAAATATAATAATAATAATAATAATAATAATAATAATAATAATTCAAAAAATATCAGAGAACAGTAAATATAATTTACAAAATATCAAAAAACACTAAAAGGCGGGGTATAAATATAATAAATAAAGAAAATATAATATTCAAGACTACGCTTCATAGACTAAAGCGTGGCTGATTCAGTCTACCAAGGAAATTTGTACACATCAAACTGGGAAGTGGGAATGAGATGAACACGAGCATGTCTTCAACAATTTGCAAATATTTTCAGCAGACATGTGCTCCCACCCGTGCTCATGTTTGGAGCTTTGAACAGGGCATGCGCTTGCATGCTTTGCAAGCAAAAATGAAATTCTTATACATCCCTGCATTTGAATGGGAAAATACGCGTTTGGGTGTGCCTTTTTCTTTGTGTGTGCATCCAAATATGTAATTTCCCTCATTGACAAAAGCGTGAAGATGCACATTTCCCCCAAATTTACATTTTTCTAATGCACACATTTTGCTAACAAGCACTGCAAGAGTGGGAATGTGCAAGTTTTGCCCGCAAAATGCACTCCCGTTCGGGGGTGCCAATGGGGCAAGTTGTGATCTTAAACAAATGGAAACAAAATTCTCATACATCCATACTTATGCTAGGGATGGGCTGATGCTGGGAAGAACAGTTCATTTGAGCTCGACCAACTTCTTGCCTGCTTCTGATCCAATGATCAGAAGTGGGCCAAGTTTGCCCCCCCCCGCAGACTTCCGTCTCCAAGATGGGCCACAGTTTGTGTATTTTTTAGATGCTAAGGTAATTTGTGCAAATAGTGCTATTTGCCACATTTGTGTAACTTTACACCAGGGGTCCTCAAACTTTTTACACAGGGGCCCAGTTCATTGTCCCTCAGCCTGTTGGGGGGCCGGACTCACTTGGACTCCCCTGTGCCGCCTCCTTCATGCTGCCCCCCCGCCGCTACCGCTGCTGCAGGACCCCGCTGCACCCCGCTGCCGCCACCGCAGGACTGCCCCACTGCCACTGCAGCAGGACCCCCTGCCCCCCACGCCGTCCCCCTATAGGACCGCCCCGCCCCCATAACCCACCCCCCACCACCGCAACTCCCCCCACCGCCATAACTCCCCCCGCCGCCGCCCCACCCGCCACCATAACTCCCCCCCGCCATCCTACCTGGTCCCCCGTGCGCTGCTGCTGCTGCCGGTGCCTCTGCCACAGCCTCCGCTTGAGGCCGCCGCCGCTCCATCACGTCCATCCTGGATTCCGCCCGCGCTCAGTTTTGAAAAACAGCACAGGTGGGGTCCAGGATGGACGCGATGGAGCAGGGTCCCATCGCGTCACTTCCGCCGTGCTGGAAGTGACGCGATGGGACGAGCGGGCGGCGAGGCGGATGAGGTAAAGCCCCCCCGCCCCCCCACCATAACCCGCCGCCCTCGCCTTCATCCCCGCCGCCCCCCGCCTTCATCCCCGCCCCCCGCCTTCATCCCCGCCGCCGTCCTACCTGGCCTCCGCCACTGCCTGAGTCCGCAGCCGCTGCTCCATCACGTCCATCTTGGACTCCGCCCACGCTCAGTTTTGAAAAACAGTGCGGGCGGGGTCCAGGATAGACGCGACGGAGCAGGGTCCTGTCGCGTCACTTCCGCCGCGCCGGAAGTGACGCGCTGGGACCAGCGGGCGGTGAGGCGGATAAAGTAAAGCCTGCGCGGGAGGACGAGAAGGGAGGAGGATGGGCGCTGTTCGCGCCCCGCTACTGGCTAAGCCACCCCTCCTCCCCTTCCCCCCGCTGCAGGAGATGCAGGCAGGCAGGCAGGCGGCCCATGCCCCCCCACCAGCTCAGCCGCCCCTCTTCCCTCACAACTCTAGATCGGTCACCGAGCCAGATGAAAAGACCCGGCAGGCCGGATGTGGCCCGCGGGCCATAGTTTGAGGACCCCTGCTTTACACAATTTGGGTAACTTTATGCAAATTGTATAAATCGTGGTATTTTGGACATTTTGCGCAAATCACCACCTGAAAGGCATGTGGATCTAGCAAAATTTGCATAACATCAGCAGATTTGCGCAAATCACACTAGATCCACATACTTTTTGGGTGCCAGTTTGTGCAAAATATGCGAAATACTGCTGCAATTTATGCAATTTGCTCAGTTACACAAATTGCACAAAGATCGCCATTTGCGCAAAATTCCTTAGCGGTTTTTTTTAAAAAAATAAATAAATCACAAACCACATCCTGCCTTAGACACGGAAGTCCGTGAGATGGCTCAACTTTCATCATAGCGAGTCGGCGCCAGCACAGGTTGGGGACCCAGAATCCAAGGGGCTGAGTAGTGAAAATCCATCAGATTTTCACCCCTATTGGATTCCTCACACATCCCTACTTATGACCCTACCCATGATTATGAACTGTGATAAGCTGAATGTACTTACTCCCATCATTCAGAACTTGATGCACACTAGGATCTCTAAGGCAGACAGGTTTTGGGGACATGGGGGGCAGGCCTTGTGTGTGCCCCTACATCCCCTCCCTGGTTCAGCCCTACTAAGGATGGACAAATCTGTCACTTTCAATTTCACACATTTTCTCATTTTAATTTTCCATTCTTAAGTTCAGTTCAAGCTGAGCTTTGAGAATTTTTTCAATCTTAAGATACATTCACCCCAAAAATTGAGATTAAATTCAAAACAAAATGGTGCATGGATATTTGCATGCATTTTTGTGTGCATTTCTCCTAATACATGCGGGGTTTGTATGTACTTTTTCCTAATATAGACATTCTGTGCAAGCAAGTTTCCTAATACAATGCATTTTTATAATGTGATTTTTCTTGGAGTGCACACTTTCCCCTAATATATGCATTTCGTATGCATTTTTTTTTATTGGAGAACTCCATTGCAGTCACCAAAGTAGTGTGAATTTTGAAGGATAATTAAGTTTTGGTTCATGTGTTGGTTGGAACATGTGAAATTAGGTCAGTTTGCATTAAAATGTGACTCCCATTAAAATGTGAACTGAGCAAATTTCTCCACCATCCCTCAGCCTTATTCACGAGGCAGGAGAACATCTGCATAGGACTAAACAGAATTAGAAGTGAAACTAAACCCATGGTCATAGCATGCAAAATGCCACTCGTGCTTTAATGGTTTGCTTCCTGCTGTGCTTCTGATCTGCATCACCCCCCACACACCCTATTAGAATATACAATGAGAAGATGCCAACTCTGAAGTGAGGGCTTTAAAAGTGGGGGCCATTAAAAAGTTAAGACAGACTGTGTATAGTCTGGCTGAAGGGCAAAGGGAGGAACTAAGCTTCGCTGAGTAGTCAGGGGGTAGGATTCAGTGGACTGAACCACTTGATTGAATCAGGGGAGGGAATGCTGGATTTGCCTAGCAACAGGTTTGAATTCCATTCTAACACTCCTCTGACAGTTAGGCCAGCCTAGAGTTAACTGACTTAACTGATGCTTCCTAGGGTTTAGCAATAAGGGATTGACCTGTGTGTCTTCCTTACCTCAAAGAATTGAATGAGTAACTTTTAAGAAACTGCACTTCTGTATCCATCAAGCTTTAGTACCTGAGTAATCTTGTCACAGTTATTTATCTTTTAAAAAAGCATCTACTTACAAAAAAAGTCCTGTGTGTGAGTGTGTTTGTTTGAGAGAAGTCTACTGCTACATTTGCACTCTGCCATCACACCCCTTGGAAACTTTTATTCTATTGCAAAGAGCAGGTATGAGGCCCCAATCCAGATCAGTTCCGCAGCACACATCAAAGGATTAAAGCTCCCCCAACAACCTCTCCCCACCCACCCCAGAAGAGGCACTAAGGTCTCTTTCTGGATGGGGCTCTCTTCAGCTGCTATTTTTTAAAAAAACAAAAACAAAACTTATTTAGACAGCTGCTAATTGCATGAATGCCACCGTGTGTGTGTGTGTGTGTGTGTGTGTGAGAGAGAGAGAGAGAGAGAGAGAGAGAGAGAGAGAGAGAGACTGATGGACCAATCAGGCCAATATTTTGACAGGTAAGACAATTCCTTCCTGGCCCATGAAGGTGGTCAGCTGATCCTGCATGGACAGCAAGTGAGGGTGGGTGGGTGCTGGAATTGGAATAAAGCTGGAGACGAGGAAGAGTGGGTTAAAAAGCCTGAAATAGGCTCTGCCCCCAACCCCTCATGGACTGACATCCGTGAATTGTGCATTCATATGCTGATGGCATCCTTGATTCATCTCTTTCTGACCGACCCGTAACAATGTCCCCACCCAGAACCCTTCAGGTCTGGGCAGAAAAATAGCCATGTAGCAAGATCTATTAGATCAGCCTTCCCCAGGTTTTGGATGACAACTCTCAGCATTCCTGACCATTGGCTATGCTGGCTGGGGCTGATGGGAGTTGAGGTCTGTCAGACCTCCCCCTGCCTCCACCTTTTCCAGCCTACCACCTCTGCAAAGGCCTCAAAAATCAACACTTTCTTTGCTCCTCTGCTGCCACAAACCCCTTCAGGGTAACTAACTCAGACCACTCCTTTTTAAGTTTTAAAAGGAAACAAGTCTATCTATTTACAATTAAGGGTAGGGAAAGGGATCATGTTAATAGATTCTAAATGTTGACAACCCTCTTTCTCTCTCTCTCTCTCTCCAGACTCCACTCAGACTTCTCTCAGATCCCTCAACCCTCTCACAGAAACCCACTCTCTCCTTCTCTCTCCTCCCCTTCTTCCCTCAGACTGCAATCTTGAACTGCCCCGCCCACTGTTTATATAACACAGGCTTCACCCCTCCTTCTCACTCTCTCAGCCAATCAGCAGACATCTCAGCATTCCACACTCCTCTCACACTCCCCCCTCCCCTCACATACTTCTAGCTATAACGCTTTGCCCATGGGCAGGGGGCATGACAAAGTCCAAAACATCTGGAGGCCACCTAGTGGGGGAAGTCAGTATTAGAAGATAGAGTGGAGAGAGGGATTCTCAACAGAGATGCTGATCTTCATGGCCAATATCCCAGCTAGTATTTGCATCAATTATATAGTTAACACAATGCAATCAGGAAGCTCAAAAATAAAATAAAATACACATGTATTGTTTGAAAACATGAAATCTGCTGCTACAGGAGGCCGTACCCATTATATTCTGCAGATTAAAAATGTTGGCATGCTTAAGAAAAGGGACTGTGGGTATGGTATCATCCGCTGTGATTGCTATAAGCCTGAGAAACATATGTTCAGATACTCAGAGCTGCTCATCTGCCAAATCAGAATTATATTCAGAATATGGTTCTCCAAGTAAATAAATGAATTCCCTTTCCTGGGGCTACTAACAGGGTTGTGTAGAGGGAAAGAAGATGAAAAAAAAATGAACCCATTTCTCCCTTTCTGTTAGGTTTCTTGATAATACCTGGCATGAAAGGGCTCTCATCTGGCTTGGTTCTTTGCTTTGTTGGATGTGTTGGTTGCTTTGACACATGACCTAGATGGGCTTTGACCACTCACTCAGCATGCTTCCTACACAACTGCTGAACCAACTGAGCAGCTGGATGGAACACAAAGGAGTATAATTTAAGGAAGGTTTTGGTTTTTTTTTTGGTTTTGCGTTTGCCAAATGGGAGAAGCAAGTTCTGCCAGGGCAGCTCTCCAAGTCCTACTAAAACATAGCTTGTAATATATACCCATGGAAAAATTACACCAGCTTTCTTTCTTTCTTTCTTTCTTTCTCTCATTTATACCCTGCCTTTCCACCACAAACGGCACTCAAGGCAGCTAACAATAATAAAATATGGATTAAACCCAAAACTTAATTAAAATAATCATATAAACAGATCCATTAAAACACAATGAAGAACACAGAAATAAAAGAAATAAGCAGCACCCAACCTTCAGCAACAGACCAGCTTACATGCCAAGGCACTGCCTGAAAAAAAAATAAAAAATGCTTCGCTACTGGTGAAAGTTCAACAGCAAGGGACCCAATCTAGCCTCCATTCCAAAACCTGGGAGCAGCCACTGTGATGTCCTTCTCTTGCGTCCCCACCAAATGTGTCTCTAATGGTGGTGGGGCTGAGAGAAGGGCCTCTCTAGAAGATCTTAAAGCCCAGGCACACTCATATGGGAGAACTCGGTCTTTCAGGTAGCCTTGTCCCAAGTTGTACAGGGCCTTATAGGTCATGACTAGCTCTTTGCATTGTGCATAGAAATACAGAGAGTGTCGTCACTGTAGTCCCAAACTTCAACCCCCATCAGCCCCAGCCATCATGGCCAATGATCAGGAATGCTGGGAATTGTAGTCCAAAACATCTGGAGGGCACCAGGTTGGAGAAGGCTGTTCTAAGTAGACACCTATAGGTCAGAAGAACTATATCTCACCTGTAGTTCTGCAATTTTCTTTGGGGGACCTTTAAAAACAGCAACAACAGCACCTAAGGATGCAGTATGAAATGGAAGACTGGCGCAGGAAGAGAGAGAGAGAGCGGCTTCTTATCCTTGAAACTTTGTGTGACAGTTTGCATTGAAAATGAGTGGGCATTCCTCTCATGGGATCTCTGGATTGGATCACTTCTCTGTGCTCAATGTCCTTTCCAGAGACACGACATGTCTACCCCCCCCTCCAAGCGCTGTGATATCAAGAATGCTCTGCCGGGCTTCTAGTGTTCCTAATATTGACTACTTACTCACCTCATTATGTTAGATGCCCTCTTAATATCGAATGCTAAAATGAAGTTGCAGAGTATAAGTGGAACGGAAAGTGGAAACTCAATAGTCAAGGATGCAAACACATTACCTCCTAATTGTGTGACACAGCCTGGAACAAAAACAAAGGCTTGGATCCAGACTTTGCCATACTTAGACTAGACCCACTGAAATTCATGGGACATAAGTTAGTCCTGACTAACTGACAAACTTAACATAATAAACCAGTGGAGCAGTGATGGACTTCTGCAATGTGCGCACCTTTAGATAAATGAGTACTGGTTTACAGTGGTGGTTTTCAGACTTGCTATCTGCAGGGAAACATTTTCCGTACTTGCCGGTTAAGGAGCTCCTGCACATCTGTCATGAAGGCCAAAGCATAGTAGAGCAGCCCCCCCCCACACACACCTCTTTGGGCTGGTGGGCACATTTCAAATTTTCACAGTGTGTGTCATGGGTGCTTTCACAAAATGGCTGCCATGATGGGCATGGCCACTCCAAAACACCTATTTCCCAGAAGGCAAACTCATAAGGTTAAAAGAAAAGTTGCTTGACCAAGAACCTCCTGAATAGAAAGGCACAGGTGGTGTCTGAGGTCCAAAGCACTCTTTTGATCTCCCAGTTCTTTGCTGTAATGCCTATTTCACAGAAGGCCAACTGATGATGTTCAGAGACAGGTAGGGAACCAAGTACAAGGCAGAGATGGGCTCTGAACCCCAAATCACTTAACTGCCCCCACAAAGCACAACAAAATACAAATTTCACTGCATGCCCCTACCCAGGATACTCCCCCCCCCCGTCCCTCTCTCTTTTTTCTGGCTGTGCTCCTGGGCTGCACCTGCCCACCATTTTTAAAAATTATTTTCTAGGAATGTCACTGGGGCCCAGGTGCATTCTTGGAAATAAAGGAAGTGCTGCAGGCTGGTGCGTTGCTTTGTACTTTATTTGTTCTGCGGCCTCCGGTGTGCAGAGGGAACCATGACATTGCCACCTTCTTGGCACTCTAGAGGCCTCAGAGCCTTCAAGATGAGTCCTGCAGCAATCCGGAGCTATGGGGTGGCACTTTTGTCTAGGCCTCTCTGTGTATGCTCCAAGGGTGTCAGTATGCCAGTGGTGTGTGTGTGTGTGTGTGTGTGTGTGTGTGAGAGAGACCTCTGCCACCTTGAGTCAAAGGCCCAGCCAGTCTGCCTGAAAGTATCTGGAGTCGACCGCGGTATTTGTTCTGGGTGCAACATTAGTGTTGTGGTGGAATGGAATGCCAACATTCCCCCGTCATCAGGTATTTTCTTGATAAACAGTTAAAAAGGATTGAACACAAGATATGCATGGCAAAGGGAGCTCCATTGCTTTGGTGAGAGTGTGGCCATGTGTCCTAATTTACTGAGGACAGCCTCTGAAGTCCAGTGTGAAGATAACTCAAGTCCAGTGGAAAGAACAAAAGCCATAAGATGGGAGAGCAGGGGCCTTGGGGTTGCCTTGGGGTTGCCCGTCAACAGTCAGTACCTGGAAAGCAGACTGAGCAGGCACGCTTGTCACCTGGTCAAAATCTTCCCCACTATGGCTCAGCTTGTGTGAGCGTGGAAAGCTAAGCAGTGCCAGGCCTGGTTATTACTTGGATGGGAGACCCCTCCTCTAGTTTCCTTCATTGAGCAGGGGGTTGGACTCGATGGCCTTGTAGGCCCTTTCCAACTCTATCTATGATACGTGTGGTATTTCTGTTCAAATCATAGCAATGCTTTCTAAATTTGCACCTATACAAATGAATCAGCATGTGCACATTGTGTCATCATCATCAGGTGATCACTCGTGACCGAGTAAGATTGTCTTCCGGGATAAAAGGAGGAAATTCTAAAGAAGATTGTGTAGACTCTAGCGATGGGTCCGTAAGTGACTGTGGAGGCCAATTTTAGATCCACACAGCTTACCACAGTGAAGGACACAAGTTACCAGATGGAAGATGGTCCTGTAAAGGATTCGTTTGACGTGCTTTCCGCTTAACACGTTTCTCCCTTTCATCATGCACTCGGGCTTCTTCAAAGAACCTTTGTGAAAGGCCAACCTCCATTTTGATCGTTCATGGGCCAGAGCTTCCCAGTTTTCGATGTTTATATTGCATTTTTTTAGATTAGCCTTATGAACATCTTTAAACCTCTTATATTGACCACCGATATTCCGCTTTCCATCCTTGAGTTGGGAATAAAGTAACTGCTTTGGGAGACGGCAGTCAGGCATTCGAACAACATGACCGGTCCACTGAAGTTGGCGTTGAAGGATCATTTTTGCAACACTAGTAGTCTTTGCTTCTTCCAGTACACTGACATTTGTTCGCCTATCTTCCCAAGTAATTCGCAGGATTTTCCGGAGGCAACGTTGGTGAAATCTTTCAAGGAGGTGGAAGTGACGTTTATAGATAGTCCATGTTTCGCAGGCATACAATAAAGTTAGTAATACAATGGCTTCATAAACCAGTGTTTTCTTCTTACAAATATCCCGATCCTCGAACACTCTGTTTCATTCGAGAAAATGCGGCACTTGCGGAGCTCAAACGATGCTGGATTTCGCTGTCGATGTTAGCTGTTACAGAAAGATAGCTGCCAAGATAGAGAAAATGATCGACATTTTCTAGTATTGTCCCGCCAAGCTGGATAGATGGCATCACCGAAGGGTTAGCTTGCACTTGCTGATGAAGCACTTTGGTTTTTTTGATGTTAAGTGAGAGACCAAGTTTTTCGTATGCTTCTGCAAAAGCATTTAGGATTGTTTGGAGATCATCCTCTGAATGTGCGGAGACCACATTATCATCAGCATACTGAAGTTCCACAACGGAGGTTGTAATTACCTTACTTTTTGCTTTCAGCCTGCTGAGATTAAAAAGCTTTCCATCTGTTCGATATATAATTCCCACACCAGTGGGAAGTTTCCCCTCGACAAGATGTAAAATCATGGCGATGAAAATAGGCAAATAATGTTGGGGCAATAACACATCCCTGTTTAACACATGATCCCACTTTAAATGGAGCACCATGAGAGCCGTTGTTGTCCAAAACCGTTGCCGTCATGTTGTCATGGAGAAGTCGCAAGATATTCACAAATTTATTGGGGCATCCATTTTTCATAAGGATAGTCCAGAGAGCTGTACGGTCTACAGTATCAAAGGCCTTAGCCAAATCGATAAATGCCATATAAAGGGGTTGATTTTGCTCCCGGCATTTTTCTTGGAGCTGACGTGCAGTAAAAATCATGTCTACTGTCCCTCTAGAGGGGCGGAAACCATATTGAGTTTCAGGGAGGATCTCTTCTGAAATAGATAGAAGACGGTTTGCGAGAATCCTAGCAAATATTTTACCTGCGGTTGCTAAGAGAGAAATGCCCCGATGGATAACATAGATAGTGAACGCCCTGAGCGTAGGACTGCTATTATTGCAAGGGAGCTGAGACGGTTTAAAATTGACATAGCAGCACTTCAAGAAACTCGAAGGGCAGGAGAGGGACAGTTGAAGGAAGAAAAAGGAGGTTATACCTTCTTCTGGAAAGGACTACCTGAGCAGGACCGACGAATACATGGAGTAGGCTTTGCCATCAAAAATGAGCTAGTGAACTTTTTGTCAGAAGTTCCTACTGGCATTAACGAACGCCTGATGACTCTTCGATTAAAGCTCGCCAATAACCAGCAGGTAACTATTTTGAGCGCTTATGCGCCAACATTAGATGCTGATTATGACATCAAGAACAGTTTTTATACCCAGTTGGACACTCTCCTGTCAGAGATACTAAGGAGGATAAAATTATCCTCCTGGGTGATTTTAACGCAAGAGTCGGGCGTGACTTTGATTTATGGCCAGAAACTATTGGAAAAGACGGAGTTGGTAATAGCAACCCGAACGGACTCTTACTTTTGTCTATATGTGCAGAGCATAATCTCACTATTACAAACATGCTCTTTCGACAAAAGAATAAGTTTAAAACATCATGGCAGCACCCACGGTCAAAGCACATTGTGTACCCACATTTGTATCCTCTTTCGTCCGCTCTTTCTGGCAGTGCATTTCCCTCTGCTTGGGAGATGCCCAACCAGACACCCTATGCTAATGACACTGATACAGTTATTCTGATTAGTGGTGGGTGGGCGGCCCGCCAGGAACCGAACCCGCCTCCGGCTCGGCAGACACTGTTGCTTCACCCACCGAGCTGGGCCAAAAGCGGATGTGCGCTGAGCCGCTCAGCGAGCTTCCAGGTTCCCAGCAGGCTGCTTTTTATATAGAAAATGGCATAAGATATGTTCAAAGTGGCCACATTTTCTACATAAAAAGTGCTCTGCTGGGAATCCGGAAGTCGCTTCCCTGGCTTGGTTCAGGAGAACGTCCGCGAGTCGAGCTGGGGAAGCAGGTAGGTGGTGTGGGAAGCAGTGGAAATCTGCTCTTCTGTTTCTCTCTTCCATATGTTTAATTGCCATGAGTTGTGAGTGTCATGGTCTGCTTGAGCTTCATAACCAGCTTTTTGTTAGCAACATTCCAAGAGAGCTGACCGCCTCCCCCTCGCTGTAATTTCTCAGAAACCGCAAAGCTGACCGAGAGGTTGGCCAGATAAAGAGCGTGCAACAGTGCTGCATGGGCTAGCCTTGACCAGATAAGATATGGGCACATCAGTACAGCGTGAGTCAGCAAGTGTGAAGACTCCTAACTGTACAAACAACCCATTGTAATAGGGGCAGCTCATTGTCAAAGGGGTGGGGGAAGAAGAACTGTGTAAACACGCAGGTGTAAAAGCTACGCTGTATCCGTCATTTGTAGTATAAAAGTGAGCGCCTGTGTGCATTCTGGGCCTTCCCTGTGGTGACCCCGGGGGGGGGGGCAGGCCGCAGCATTATTTTTTTGTCTCTACAATGAAGCGCTTTGTTGTCTGACCACCTTAACCGCGTCTGGTTGCTGAATTGGCTGAGGTCAGCTGGACAACGAACTGAGCCCAGTTTGGGCTCTTACCACAGTGGGACAAGAGTTCGAGGGGTCAGGCCCGGCAAGTTCGCCGGACTTCCACACACGCACACCCCGAATGAAATCCTCACACATCCCTAGCATGTATGAAAAAAGAAATCCCATGAGGTGCTCTTAAAATACACTTTCTGCAATCAGGAGTGGAGCTTTACAAAAATGCGTAATATCACCCTCCTTTACAACACTCCGTCTTTTCCTTGTCCCTAAATTGTGCAAGTGTTTGCTTGCTTCTTTATATGTGTTGATTTATTTAGGCGTCCCCCTACATCAGGAGTGCAGAACCTCAGGCCCAGGGGGCCAAATGTAGCCCTCCATGGATGCCCAGCTGGCCCCACCCCTTCCACTGGCCACCCACCCTTTCCCATGACTGCCAATCGTTTGGTGGTTTCCTGGCTCTTGTGCAGTTCCCTGCCCTATTCTAAAAGGTTGAAATGCCTCTCCTAAGGCTTAGTGACTGGCAGGAAGGACTGTAAGCTAAGCTATGTTTGTATTTGTGGTATTTTGGCCCTGCCATGGAGCCTTTGGTCTCACCCGTCACTGAAATGCAGCTAGGAATGTGTTGACAACTGGGAAGTCTGACTCGTTTGAGCTCAGCAGACTTCCTGCCTGCTTCTGATCTGATGGTTAGAAGTGGGTCGAGTCAGGGTTTGTTCCATGGACTTCTGTCTCTTAAGACAGGCCATGGTTTGCACATTAAAAAAAAAAATGCTAAGGAAATTTGTGTGAATCGCGCTATTTATGCAATTTACACGAATTGTGCGAATTTACGCGAATTGTGCAAATCGTGTCATTTTGCAAAACGCACATGGATCTGGAGCACTTTGCAGAAAAATTTGCGCAAATCACATGAGAACCACATACTTTTTCGGGTGCCAACTTTTGAAAATCAGCCGATTTTACACAAAGAACGCCAGATCCACGTGTTTTCTGGATGCTCTTTTATTATAGGGATGTGCGTGGAGCTCGATGGGGGGGGGTGTAAGTCCAGTGATCTCGCCGGCCTCGACCCACCAAGCTCCGCTTGCCCTACCACACTGCTCATTTGTGCAAATTGCATAAATTTATGCAAATTTCCTTAGCGGTTTTATTTGTTTGTTTGTTTTAAATGTGCAAATCGCGCAGCCCGTCTTGGAGATTGCAGTCCATGAGCAGGCTTGATAAACCCCATAGCAAGTCCGTACCAGCTCAGGGGCTGGAAAACCAGAATCCAGGGGGCCAAGTTATGAAAACCTGTCAGATTTTCACCCACCTATCAGATTCCTCACACATCCCTAAATGCAGTCCCTAAGAGCTTGTCCAAAATGGAATTTGGCCCCTTGGGATGAAAGAGGCTCAGCACTCCTGTCCTACAGCAAGTGCATGACCCATATTAGCTGTGACCTGACTGAAGTGCTCTGGTTTTGGCAGGTCTGGCCTTCATCCATGGAAAACCCTGAAGGTGCTTTCCTTGCCTTGATTCAGCACAGCCTGTCTTGAAGTATAAAATGTCACCATGTCCCCTGAGTGAAGCAGGTCACCAAGGTCTATTGCTCTGACTGATGCAATTAGAGATTTTGCTTCCAGGTGCAATGTACAATCACTACCGTTTGGGCACAGGAACAGAAGGGACACAAGGGAGACCTCCGTCACTATAACAACCTGGAGAGCTTGAATAATTCATCTGGCTTTACAAAATACTTGTTTATTTATGGAATACCTTAATTACAGCAAAGGAAAAAATTCTGAGTTACTGAAAGAGTTTCCAGTTTGGAGATGCTTGCTCTTATTGCTTATGAACTATTGAAACCTGGCTGGATTTTATGTATTTCTTTCTTTCTTTATTAAAGAAAAAGACGACAGCCTGGATACAAAGGGTTTTGTAGAGCTCTGAAATAAGAACATGAAAGTTATAAACCTTTACCTTGCCCCCACCCAAATCACCAAAAATGGGGGGGGGGATACTTACAGAAGGATAACAGCTTTGCAAAATATATTCCCTTCTGCTCAACCCTGGTAATATATAATTGATTGCTCCATTGAAAGGCAGTTGACTTACCAATGCTTTAAGTGACTGACAACCCTATAATTGGTAAGCAGAGAGATGGTGACTTGTCCATGTCCATTGTGAGCATCATGGCTGAGTGAACATCTGAACTCTTGTTTCCCCCAGTGAGTACAACACTTGATCTGGTACACCACACTCATTTTCTTTTGGCATGTCTGATTTGCCTTTTTGCTATTATTCTCAGTGCAGACCTTGCATATTTGTAACCATACATAAGTGCCCCGAATATAATAACAAGTTTCAGAAGTGTTCTCATGGAAACATGAAACAAAATGAGAAGAAAACTGCAACGTGCTACGCAGTGGATTGTGCTAATAAGCCCTTGGCACATAATGGGAAAGGAAGTGCAACAGGCCAGCCTTTTAAGGTCCACTCAGACCATGTGCAATAATGAGAAGATTAATGTTTCCCCCCCTTTCTTTCAAATAAACATAGGTAATAACAAACTGATCAAAAACAAAGATGCTGGCAAAGTTCCTTGCCACCTCTACCAAAAAACACCCCCTTCCATTAATTCCATCTGCAAGATCCCTTAGGAGAAAGATTTCTCCTATAGTCTCCTGCACCTCGGGATGTCAGAGAAATCCGCAACAGACTGAAATAAGTCTGGATTTCTCAGAGTTTGCCCTGCAGATTCTGCAGTGGACCAGCTTTTCCAGGTTACGTGGAGTCCCATAGGCCTTGCGGACTGATTTTTGTTTGTTTGTTTGTTTGTTTTGCATATTTGTGTGCAAATTTGGCTGCAGAAAATACATTTATTAAAAAAACACACACCAGCAATCAAAAATTTGCAAATCCCCGCTCCCAGCATAAAGCATGAAAATGCGTGTGATGGCGAGGGGGGGGAATTGCACATTTTTGGTCGATTTGCATATTTCCAGGAGCGCGAATTTGCGCAAATGCACATTTGCGTAGATACGCGCCAACATATTCGTGCAAATCCTGAGTCTGCAGAGCGGCGGACGGTGGAGTGAAAGGCACCCCCAAGATCCACACATGGCCAGCGGAGTGGCTTTCTCTCCGTTTGCACATCTCGACTTGCACCCCAGCATCCTGCTATTCCCTGCAATGGAACACTGGAGATGAAAAAGGGAGGAAGAATTCCCCCCCACTCACTCCCTCCTCCATCCGTGCCTTCCCTGCTGCTCCAGCATCACTCATGCCGGTAAGGAAATGTGCATTTGCGCAAATCCGCGCTCCTAAAAATATGCAAATCGACCAAAAATGTGCAATTCCCCCCTCCCCATCACACGCATTTTCATGCTTCATGCTGGGAGCGGGGATTTGCAAAATTTTGATTGCTGTTTTTTTTTTTTTTAAATATATCAATGTATTCATGCTGGTAAGGGAAGGGAGGGGAAACTGTGTTTGAGGGTGGAGGGAAGCAGTTGAAGATTTTGGGGGTGGGCATCTTCCCAAGCCCTCAGATTGGCTCATGATTTCCCCCCCCCCCAGTTTTTTTCTTTCTTTTCTTTTTCTGGAAAACTCAGAACAAATCATTGGCCAATCCAAGGAGAGCTTCGGAGAGCTCACCCATCCCCAACCTTGATAGCTGGAATAAGATGCACTCATCCTAGAATGTGAACTTCATCATCCAGAAAATCCTATCCCAGTAAAAATGATATATTTGCTTAGTGGGATAAATGCCCCGAATGTGTTGTTGTTGTTGTTGTTGTGGCTTTTTGCTGAAGTTGTAATATTGGTGGCAATAATAGAGAAGGGTTTTCCTTTCCTTTTCTTCCAAATCCTTCATAAACGCTGCTTGGAAAAGAGACCTAGATGCTTCATTTGTTGTCTTTGAGGATGCAAATCCAAGAAGGATTTCATTAGTGAGTGTTCAGATTACTTGTGCACACAGTATTTACACAAATCTCATCTGTGGTGTTGTGTATGGATCGCCAGCTGGGATTTTGCATAGCATTGTCCAGTGTTTCATCAAAATTGCTTTTCTGTGTTTTGTGTGGAGAATTGGTGAAAGAATGCTCCTGTGAGAAGAAAGTTGTTATCTAAGCTATTCATTTTTGAGAAATCTTTTTTAGGAAAGCAGAATCTCATAACTCAACAAGCAAAAGCCTAGCCAAGGTGATAGCGGTAATTTATCAGAAGCACTCAAAAACTCATTTCAAAGTAAGCAAACAAAACAGAACAGGGCGAGACAATCAGGCAGTGGTTGCTTTGAGCTGTTTTCCGCATTATGTTTCCTGACCTCTTTCTTAGGATGTGAATGGAGAAGTTTCCTGAGGACTGGAAAGTTAGCCATGGCTCAGTGGTAGGGCACATGGATTGCATACAGAAGGCCACAGATTCAATTAGTGATGCCTCCACATTTCATAATTAGTTGGCTGGTTGGTTGAAACTCGTCTGTTCACAGTGCTCACTCTAGGGATGATACATGAACCTTGGGGGGGCTCGCGGCTCTCTGCGGCTCGCCTCTCCGCGGGGGCAGCCCCCCCCCGGCTCGATCTTCTGAGTGGCGCGGAGCTTAAACAGCCCTGTTGCCCTGGTTTCCCCCGCCAAAAACGTAGCGCGGGGGTCCAGTGCGCCGGAGCAGGGTCCTGTCGCGTCACTTCCGCTGCACCGGAAATGACGCGACGGGAGCGGAGCGGACGGCACGGGCGGCTCACCACGGAGAGGCCCGGTAAGCCCGCGCGAGCCACAAGATACATCCCTAGAATCTGTGCACTTCATCGGCTGAGGAATCCACAGGTCAGATTCACAGAAATCTGTACTCATCTGTACAGATCCCTTGTGGATTTTCCTGACATCTCTAGTTGCCACCTCTTTTTTTCTGAGAGGCTCCTCTTCTTTAATAACTATACGGCAGACAGGTATATAACATGGCCCTCTCCATGCTGGGAATAGCTGCACCTATTGAACCTGGGGCTGGTGCATATGGGTGAAAATTTAGTTTCAGTTTCTCATGAGAGAAAGAATGGGCGATGTTTACAACTCAAATGGAAAAGAGAGTGGAACTGACAGTTTCCCCCTCCTTAGATAAGGTGTTTAGCAGGGCAAGGAGCAGGTTCAAAGACAAGGTTGCAGCAACAGCTGAGGCATGAACTGTTTAGAAGATACGTTTGCACTAGGGAACTTCTAAGCAGCAGAATGGCCTTGTCCCTGACGCCTGAACCCATCATAGTGCATTTGTGGGGTCAACTTGGGACCAGGTTACCTGAGAGAGTGCCTCCTCCCATACCGACCTGCCTGGTCGCTGAGGTCATCAGATGGCATGCTCCTGGTGGTTCCTCATGGACCTTTGGCCTGATTGGAGTCCACCAGGAGAAGAGCTTTCAGTGTGGTGGCTCCATTTATGTGGAACTCCCTGCCTCTGGAGGTCAGGCAGGCTCCAACATTGTGCTGCTTTCAGTGCCTGCTGAAGACCTCCTTGTTCCGGGAAGCCTTCTCTGCTATCCAAACACCATTGTAATGTTACTTTGTTTTCAATGTATTGTTTGGGTTTCTTTTATCTGTTTTTGTCTTTTTATTGTTCACCGCTCCAAAATCTTAGATATGGAGCGGTATACAAATACTGTACATAATATATGGGTGTCACACGAACCTGGGTTGGGCTCCTGGTTCTCCACAGTTTGGCTTTCCGTGGTGGCGGCGGTCCATGCTCGATCTTCTGAGCAACGCGGAACGTTCTCCACGCTGGTCGGTCTGCCGGCGCTGGTAGAGCCGTGGTCCTCCGGCATGTCACTTCCGGTGCGGCCGGTGCAATGGACCCCTGTGCTATGCTTTTGGCGGGGGGAACCAGCCGAGGAGCCACAGGACTCCTGCAGGTAGTCCCGCACGAGCCTTGCATGAGCGGGGCTGAGTTCGGTCCTGCTCAGCCCGCGCGAGGCGAGCGGTTACATTCCTATTTTTGAAGCCTCTCACCTTCCTGGTGTACTCATGGGGCCAACCCTGGTCACATTTAGGTCAACAGGAGGGCTCCATGTTGCAACACAGGCACTCAGCCTTCTATTGTTGGCTTTCAGTCAGGCTTGATGGCATCTCTGTTTCTGTGGGCCAGAGGATGATTTGTGGGGAGGCATGTCCTGCATTAGGAGGTGTGTTGAAACTTGGGTCACTGGGTGCACAGTTGTATGCCAGGATTCAGCAGGGAACAAGACTATCCGCTGTGGGGGATCCTCCAGGGTACATCTTGGCATCTACTTGGGCCTGTAGTAGGGTCCTCCACCACAGTTGAAACACTGAGTTCCATGCTGGTATGCTATGGTACTTATGACTCTGCTTTCTCCTCTGAGGATGTCCCTTCTCAGTTTGGCTCTGGAATGATTGGACAAGACATAGCCGGGAAGGTTGGATAAATAATTCCTACTTGGATGACCTGCTCCCCCTTTATCACTTGTTTTCACCTCTGAAGAATGAATGTCTTGCTTATAGCCTAAGCTCTGTCCCAATATGTCCCGCAGAAGCTGCTTTTCATCTGTGCCAGAACTCAGGTTCACCCCATCCAGCAGTGGGATATAGACAGTCCTCCTTTTGGGAAGCTGGTGACAGTCTGGAGATGCATAACATCACTTGAACAGAACCTCCCTATGTCAGTTCTCCCAGTAAAAGGCATTTCAGATCTGATCTCACAACTATATAATGTTTATATCCTCCTCCTCCACCTCCTCCTCCTCCTCCTCCTCCTCCTCCTCCTCCTCCTCCTCCTCCCCCCCCCTTGGTAATCAGGATGATAGGGGGGGAAAACACTACTCAAGGTACAAATATACCTGACAGTAGGTACACACAGGTATGGAAAAGAGCATGCAAATGTTTTGAACAGGATGTATATCTAGCCATATAATATTAATGTTATTAGAAATGATCCTAGACTATATCTCTATAACATTTCTAGCTCCCCTGGATAAAAGACAGAGAGACATTAGCCACATATCTTCTGCTGCCCAGGACACTGGAAGGTTACCACCAGTTTCTGCTTGCTCACCAGTTGAGAGACAATGTTGGAACTGACTCCTCTCAGTTTGCTCTATCTAATTATCATCACATCTGTGGTCCTTGTCGGTCTGATGGGCAATGGATTCATCACCGTTGCAAATGGCTATGACTGGATCAGGAGCAAAATGTTGTCATCATCAGACATGATCCTGATGGCACTGAGCCTGTCCCGACTTCTCTTCCTCGGGCTGACTCTGGGCATCCATTATTTGTTCCTCATCGATTTGAGCAAGCCAAAATATTTGCCGGCACACATTCTTTTCCTCTGGGCATTTTTCAATGCCCTCAGCACCTGGATGGCTACGTGCCTTGCAGTTTTTTACTGTATGAAAACCATCAACTTCACCCAGCCATTCCTTGTGAAGATGAAGCTCAGAATTTCCAGGATGGTTCCCCACATGCTACTAGGATCCGTGTTGACTTCCTTGGTTGCCTCTCTTCCTTATATCTGCATAGAAAATTGTGACAATTGTTGCAATAGAACAAAGATTCTTCTGAGTGGCAGCAATGAGACATGCACAGTTCGGACTCCCTGGGCTCCATTACCTCCTCTTCTATACATCGCAGGGATGTCCCCATCCTTTGTTATATTTTTAATTTGTTTGGTCTTCTTGATTCACTCCCTTCTGCACCATGTTAAGAGGCTGCAACAGAACTCAGAAGCTTTTAGAGAACAGAGGATGGACGTCCACCTAAGAGCCATTAAGACCTTCATCTCATTCCTCATCCTCTACAGTGCAACCTTTGGATCCATGATCTCAATTACATTGTTTCCCAGCCCACTGGCAATTGCCATGTCCGAAGTTGTGGTTACTGCATATCATTCGGGGCACCCCGTTATTTTAGTTGTCACAAATACCAAACTGAAGCAGGCATTCGGCAAGACTCTGTGTGATACCATGGGTCACAGTGTGAAGAAAACGACGTCATCTTCCTATCCCAAGGCCTCCAAAGGGACTTGCCTTTCTTAGAGAGTACGGACGTGTGAGGAGTTCGTTTAGTGGGTGGAAATTTGGTGAACTGACTGGGCTATACCCTCCCCCCTCCCACAAAAACACCTCCGTCCCGCTTGCCTCCTTCCCCGGCTCGGCTCACGTTCTCCTGAGTCAAGCCAGGGGAAGTGACTTCCGGGTTCCTGGCAGGCCGCTTTTTACATAGAAAATGTTGTAAGATACGTCCAAAGCGGCCACCATTTGTGTCACTTGCACAAATGGTGGCCGCTTTTAACGTATCGTATGCCATTTTCTACATAAAAAGTGGCCCACTGGGAACCCAGAAGTCTGCCGAGCAGCTCAGCGCATGTCCACTTGCGGCGCAGCTCAGCAGGCACTGCGGCGTCATCTGCTGAGCCGCCAGTGGGTCGGGTCGCTGCGAGATTAGGGATGCACCAAAAAAAAAAAAAATTGTGAAATTTTGCTACTCTTGTCAACTCAAAACCTCTTTCTTTCCTTCCTTCCCTCAATATTCTTTGGATGCTTTTCTTGAACATGAAGCTCCATGTTTACCTAAGCATTTCACTTTAAGCAAGACAAGGTGGCAACGTACAGATGTGTGGAACCTATGGATGGATGCATCTATAAATTTCTATTTCTCTTGCTTTCTCATTTTTCTAATCTTGAGTTCGGTTCATCCCAAACTTGGGAAAAATGTTAAAGGTTCACATGAACATTCATAGGCATTTCCCCTCCCCCATTTTTCCTATTACATACATTTTTTGCATGCAATGCACATTTTTTTGCAAGCAATTTTCCTGATTAAAAGTAATTTTAATGTTACTTTTAATTAGGCATTCTTGTATGCATTTTTTGATTGAACAACTCCATTGCAGAATTCAGAGGAGTGCCGGTTTTGAAGGACAATGAGGTTTGATTTGAAAATGTGAAATTACAAGAAAAGTTCACATGAAAATGCAAACCGAACGGAATTCTTACTTTTCCCTAGTCGAACCTCGGAAGCTATGAATCCGTCAGTCTCACTTTCTCCCACATTCGGGGCTCTTGTTGTTTTTAAATCTCAACTAGTTCCTTCCAATTCCGTTTATGAATTAAGTTTGTGAATTATGGTAATTTCATTTCCAAAACGAACCAAACGAAATTCCCACCCGTCTGCAATGGCCAAATCTAGTAGGTATAGCTATTCCGAACATGGAGAGGATCATGTTGTGTGTAACTGGTTATAGATGATGAGCCTGCCAGAAAAAACGAGAGAGTTGGCAACCCTGATTCATTCATCATCACGCGTACTGCGGAACGCACAGGGAGGGATTCAAATGCAGACTTTAAAGACTTTTAAGCACATAAAGCCCACTGCCTGGATGGACAGATCTTAGTTTGGCTTTCTCTCACCTTCAGATTCTTTTAATCTCAAGTACCTTCTTTCCTGTTTTGGTAAGTTCTTATTAACTCCCCACCTCCACCACCACCAACTGAGCAATATTCTCACCCATCTATAGTGGAAGCGAGGGCCAGGGTGCTGTGGCTGCTCCTGCTGTGTCTTCCTGGTCCTCTCGGCAAAGTTCCCCCAGCCCAGACGAACCTTTGCTAGTTTTATCTAAACCAACCTGGTTGGTTTCAGTTGAAACTACTTGACTATCTGCTGAGCACAGATCTCTGCGTTTGCCTCAAAATATTTGTGGGGGGCAGCGGGGGTTGGGCGGGAAGTGTGGCGACTAGAGATGTCGGAGGTATCTGCAATTGATTTAAATGAGTTTGGATTTCGACGAATCTGACCCGTGGATTCTGCCGCAGATCAACTTTTCCCCAAGTCGCATGTATTCCACGGATGTGCTGATCATCATCTCCCTTGCTTTCTGGACTTTTACGCAAATCTAGTCGTAGAAAAATACGAAAAATAAAAACAGCAGCAAAAGAAAATGCACATTTCTCCCCTCCCTCATAGGCTCAGGCGTGAAAATACACATTGGGGGTGGGGATTTGTGTATTTTCGGAAGTGCGAATTTGTCATTTTGTGCAAGTGCAAATCTGAGCAATTGCAAACGGATGCAAGTTTTGGTAATTGGAAAAAAAAATAATCCAATTCCATCAATGAGCGGACCATGAAACTGAAGGCACCTGATAATCCGCGGGACACAGAGAGACAGATTTAACACAATCTGTACATCCCGACTTCTTACACAAGGTAAAACTGAAATCAGACCGTAACATTCTTACCCATATTATTCTTCAAAGGCTGTGGACGCATTTAGACTGCCACACTTTAGCAAGGATGCAGACAAACTGGAACAGGTTCAGGAGAAGGCCGCAGTGAACGTCAGGGGTATAGAAAACAAGTCCTATGAGGGAAGCTTGAAGGAAATGGGTATGTTTAACCTACAGAACAGAAGACTGAGTGGGTGGGATACATGGCCACTCTTCAAATATCTGCAGGGCTATCGCATAATAGAGGGCAAAGATTTGTTCTCTGCTGCCCCCAGAGGGCAGGGCTAGATAGGCTAATAGGCTTAAGTCTGGCTTTTGCCATCAGCCAGGGGACCAAGGGCAACTGGGAGGTTGCACCCGCTGCTCCCCAGGAATAATATCAAGCCAAGGGGAGAGATTGACTTGGCCCATCTGTTGGCCAGAAAAAGAGCAGCTGCAGGGAGCTTGCTTCCCCCTTCCCGGTCAGAAAGAACACTCAGCTGCAACGGACAGTTGCCCTGCTGGGACTGCA
Source organism: Shinisaurus crocodilurus (assembly GCA_021292165.1). NCBI lineage: Eukaryota > Metazoa > Chordata > Lepidosauria > Squamata > Shinisauridae > Shinisaurus > Shinisaurus crocodilurus. Next base: position 283,343,255 of record CM037878.1, read on the forward strand.
GAAGTAAGTGTGTGTGTGGGAAGGCCTTGGGCTCCATCCATTGGCCTAAAGAACAAGAGCCTCATTCAAGCAAGAATACCAGCAAGGAAGGGACAGTCAGCCTGGCTCAAGGTGAATTTAAAGGCCTGCCTATAGCGCACAACGTTGTTCTAGCCTTGAAAAAGTGATCTCCCTCCTCTTTGTAGTCTGTAATCCTGATGACACAATCTATATCTTCTTCTTTTTTTTCTGCCTTTGTTTTTGTTGTTGTTGCTGCTGCTGTGGTTGTTGTTGTTGATGATGATGTGAGCCTTTATTTTGGAGACAATCATTGACTGGAAAATTGCAACGAAAAGGCAGTAAATAAATAAATAAGTAAACAATAAATAAATAAATAATTCACAGGAGGGTGGATTTTGGTTGAACATTAGGGGAAACTTCTAAGAGCACTTCAGCAATGGAACCAATTACTGGGGGTGCGGGTGGGGCCTGAAGAGCCTGAAGAGCTTCTCCATCACTGAAGCCCTTCAAGCGCAGGCTTGTCAGATATCTGTTGGGGATATTTGAAGTATGCATTTGTTTAAAAAAAACAACAACAACAACACAACACATCGTTATTTGATCTTGAGCTGAAATATGTGTCGGAATACACTTAGGGATTTATGCAGAGACTATGACGCTATTTTTTCTTTCTATTTGCCATGTCTTAGCTTGGTCCGCACACCCATCACTTGATCCCATTACACTTGATCAACCTTTCACACATGCTGATGAGTACTGTCAGGGGTAAGCCCTGCACCTCTGCAGAGGCATCTCAAGAAGATGTGGGATTTGATTCTGACTCAGATGAGGAGGGGGAAGAGGTGGCTGAGGCAGCTGCGGCCTCAAAGCCACCGCAGCTGGAGATAGGTAGGAATGCCGCCGGTAGTCCAACAAGCCACTCTGAAACTGTGGGGATGCTGAGAAGGAGGAGGGACAAGGTGTTCGAGATCTCAGGGTTGCACATCAAATGAGGAGGGAGGAGCAGCGTACAGTGGTGTGGCAATCCAAGCGGTTTGCTGCCCAAGAGACTCTTCAAGGAAAGGATCCGCCTTGAAGACAGGGCTTTGTTATCATGCCTAGCCTGAACGGGAGGGCTCTAACAATTTCCCAATGTTTTGGTTTCAACTCTCTAACTTGCTGCCTTAGATTAAGAAGCTGGCTTTCTCAGATGCTAAAACAGCTCGACTCTTTTGTAGGCATTGTTCGTAACATGACCTAATGTGTAGCCTGAAGCAAGACTGGACCGCCGGTTGTACCTTTTTACATAATAAAACCCAGTTGCTTAGAATTGCAAATCAGTGACTTGTCTCTCTGGTGGGAGGCAGGGTGGCTTCAGGACAAATACACATCTTTTCACGCAGTCCCCCAGAAATGACAAGGCGAGGCGCACGTAAGGTTGGTTTAAATTACGGACACTAATCCTATTCGGTGGCTGCATTGCTCTTCTAAGTTACAAGGATAACAAGGATGAGCTTAACCCGGATGATGATGATGAGCCTAACCCGGTCCTGATATCCTGATGTTTCTCCCCACCCACTCCCGATGCCACTCCCTTAAGTCCCATGACTCTAAGTGTGTGATCCATTCGAGCCCGAATGGGTGCTCCTTCCCCACCACAGGTCCCATCACCTATTAGGTGGGTTCCAGAAATCTCCTGTTTGCCTTAAAGGTTCCTCCAGGTGCTCACCCTTGCTTGGCTTCCTAGATGCCCTATAACAGTGATGGCGAACCTTTTTGAGCCCGAGTGCCCAAACTGCAACACAAAACCAACTTATTTATTTCAAAGTGCCAACACTGCAATTAAACCTGAATACCGAGGTTTTAGTTTGAGAAAAACAACTCATACAGTTGTCTGAACTAATTAACATATTTTGTCTTAAAAGAAAAACACAATAACAGAGCTTTCAATGATAGTTTTTTGTTGGGGAAAAAAATCAACTCAAAAAATTATTATAGTACTACATTGTACACATAGCCTGAAGGGAATTTATACAAACTTTTTAAATAATTAGGCACATGTATTTTTGGATAAGGGATTCTCAACTTGTAATATGATTATATGCCAGACTGAAATTGTATGGGGCAAGTTTTACCCCGGGTCCTTTCCCTGCTTCTAAAGGTGTCGGATTAGTAAAAGTAAAAGTCAACCTGTACTAGGACGAGCAAGATAAACAAGAAAACTAAACGTGCTTAACACATTTTAAACACTTTATGTCTTGGACTGCAAACACTACATTAGGTAAAAGTTTGCATTGGGCATGCTTTTGCACAATTAATGTGATTTTTGCTATTGCATGCATGCTGATAATTTGTCAAACCTTGGCTCATACTCCGTTAGTTTGAGAGCAACACATGCAGCACTCAGGTCAACTGTTAGGGCTTTGCATCCAAGCCATGCTCTGTGCATCATTCTTCAAAATCTTTTAAATGTGATAACAATGTAGAAAATAATTCTGTAACAGGAATTCTAGAATAAAATCATTCTGTTCCACACTGTGAGAAAGAACAAAATCATTAGTGTTTTGCAGAAGGGGACAGTCTTTTCGCGATCTGGTGACCATGGCTCGAGTGCCCACAGAGAGGTCCCTGCGTGCCAGCTGTGGCACCCGTGCCATAGCTTCGCCATCACTGCCCTATAACAACCACCTGCTGATTGTGACCAATACTAAATAGGGCAGCCCTCCACCCCATGCTAACTGACAAGTACTTCCTAGGTTGCTCAGTACAAAGTAGCCTCTCTTTGCCCATCTGGTTGCTTAGCAAAAAAAGAAAAAAAGAAAATCAACTTGGCCAAAGGCGGCCAGTCAAACCTGCATTGCTACAACGTCTGGGTGGGAGGGCGGGTGCCAGCTGGGAATGTCGGAGAAATCTACAATGGATTCAAATGAGTTTGGATTTCTATGAATGCTAGTTATGAGAGCCAGTTGTGGCCTACTGGTTAGAGACCTGGACTGGGGCTTGGGAGATCCGAATTCTAGTCCCCACTCGACCATGAAGCTCACTGGATGACTTTGGGCCAGTCACTGACTCTCAGCCTAACCTACCTCACAGGGTTGTTGTGAGGATAAAAATGGAGAGGAGGAGGAGGAGGAGGAGGAGGAGGATTATGTAAGCCACCTTGGGTTCCTTGCAGGGGAAAAAAAGGTGGGATATGAATATTATAAAAAGAATGATTGAATAGATAAATAAATAAAATAAGTAAATAAATAAATAAATACAACCTGCAGGTTCTGCAGTGAGCCAGCTTTTTCTGAGTCATGTGGATTCTGTGGACTTGTCAACCAGTTTTTTTTAACTTTTGCACTTGTACTAAACTGCATTAATGCTAATTCACACTTGTGCTAATGCACATCAGTGCTGATGTTTATATTAGCACAAGTGTGGATTACCAGTAACGTGCATTAGTGCTAGTAGAACAAAATTCTTGTACATCCCTAAGCTGGGGATTCTGTCTGTGGTGTTAAATATGGAATATAGGAAGGTGCTTTATACCAGGTCAGACCAGCTGAATATCGTCTATTCGGGGTCTCAGGATCAAATGACATGTTAACTTTAATACGTAGTCAGGTACATGCTGAAAAGCTTGAAGTGGGAGATGTTTCCAATGGGGCTTTCAAAGGTGGCATTGTTCAGATAATAATAATATAATAATAATAATAATAAGAATAATAATAATAATAATATAATAAGGTAGTAGTGAAGGACCAGCTCCTGGGTCCTGTGCGTGAGTTCGGCGCTTATACGGGTTAACCCGGCAATGAGTTGGGTTTGACAAGGTGGTGTGAGCACTGTAATCCATCCAGATGAAAGGCAGGGGAAGATGAATACGTAGTGTGCGCAGCTCTACATGGTTTCTTCCCCCTTTTCCTTAAAGTGAAGGCAATGGAAAGAAAGGGGAGTTCAGATCAGGCCAGCAGTGTGTGTGGAGAGGTTTATTTATTTATTTTTTTTATTTATTTATTATAATTTATTAATCGCCCATCTCCGGCACCTGGCCACCTGGCTATGTCAATTAGAATAAAGTAGAAACATAAAATAAATATTAAAACATATAAAAATCCTTATTAAAACAGACCCCCCATATCCCGCCTACAGCCATGTTTTTAATGATACGCGAAGCTCATCCGGATGGGCATGGCGAAGGTCACTAGGGAGGGAGTTCCATAATGTGGGGGCTGCCACAGAGAAGGCCCTCTTCCTAGTCCCCACCAGCCTGGCTGCTCTGGCTGATGGGATAAGGAGAAGGCCGTCCGTGGCAGACCTTGTTGAGCGGCCTACTTGATGTTGCTGGAGGCGCTCCTTGAGATAAGCTGGGCCGGAGCCGTGTAGGGTTTTAAAGGTCAAAACCAACACCTTGAATTCGGCTCGGCAAGCAACTGGTAGCCAGTGCAACTCATTAAGCACTGGCGTGATGTGATCACGCCGGCGGCTGCCCTTAATCAGGCGAGCCGCTGCGTTCTGTACCAGCTGAAGCTTCCGGACCGTTTTCAAGGGTAACCCCACATAGAGCGCATTACAGTAGTCTAGGCGAGAGGAGACCAAGGCATGAACCACTGATGGGAGCAGGTGATTAGGAAGGTAGGGGCGCAGCTGCCGTATCAGATGGAGTTGATACAGCGCTGCCCGGCTTACAGCTGCCACCTGAGCCTCCATGGACAGCTGGGAGTCTAGAATGACCCCCAAGCTGCGGACCTGGTCCTTCAGGGGTAGATGTACCCCATTCAGCACCAGGTCAACATCCCCTAACCTTCCCTTGTCCCCCACCAGAAGTACCTCGGTCTTGTCGGGGTTCAGTTTCAGCATGTTCCTTCCCATCCAGCCAGCCACTGACTCCAGGCAATCCTTCCCTCCCCAGCCAAGTACCTCTCAAGTCTCAAATTCCCCCCCCCCATGGAAGTTAGTGAGAGTAAAGACAAACTCCCATTGGCACCTATGAGAGTTTTGTGTTTGTGTTTGTTTTACTCTTGCTAACTGGCATCTAGGGGTGGGGAATTTGGGGGAGGCAAGGATTAAACCTCCACTCACAGTACAGTCGTGATCCAGATAGCCACCCCTGTGCTTACTTATAAACACGGGCGGTGGGACACCACATACAGATCTATGCACTACTTCTTAAATATAATATATGGTCTGACTCTCAGACAGGTTTCCCCCCCCATCACCTGCTACCTGAACCTTTTCACCTGGAGATCCAGGGCATTGATCCTGGGATCTTCTACCTGCAGTTGATAGGGATCGGTAATCTGTCAGATTCTCCCACAGTCAGATTCCCTCCCCTCCACCATCTCAACTTCTTTCTCGATCCTGAATCTGAACTTTGTGGATTTTGGTACATTCTTATCAAAAACACACTGAAACAAAATTCTCACCCATCTGCACCAGCCATATTCAATAGGTACAGCCTATTCACAGCATGGAGAGGACCATGATGTTCCTACCTGTAATGTAGCCATTAAAGAGGAGGAGCCTGTCTCAGAACAAAGAGGCAGTAAGTTTGTCCTGAAGCCACCCTAATTCGGCAGCAGTGGAGGCTGGTGGTTCCAATGTCAGTGGGGTGGTGTATCCACCCCGGGTTTCAGTCTGAACCTTAAAGGAGGTATCAACCTATTTTAGGGCTAGGTTTCAGCACCATGGAAAGTTCCTTAAAAGCTCAAATGGAAGCCCAGAGTGGATACACCGCCCCATTGTCATTGCAGATTCCAGCCTCCACTGTAATTGAGCACTAACATGGTTGAATACAAAGGGATTGAACCCCAGACTTTGAAGAGCTAAGCGCTCAAAGCCCAGATGGATGAATCTGCCAGTTTTAGTTTCTCCCACTTAAAAAATAAAATAATAAAATAAAATCTAAGGTTCTTTTGTTTGAATAAGGAGAACTTTGCAGATTTTGGTAAATTCTTATCACAACCAAAACAGCATGCTCAACCACCTCCACATTCAAAGATACACTCTTCCACTGAGCTCTGGTCCCTTCCCTGGGACAACCCATGCACATGTTTCAGTCATCCCTCGATCTCGTAATTATCGAGTGATGCTTGGTGTGTGACTCATCCCTTCATAACCTACCCATGCTCACTGCAGTGACATTGCGAAGAAGAAATGGAAACAGTGAGCAACCTTTGGGCAACATCTTTCCACTTTAATTGGCCGGGTTTCGAGGAAGCATCTTGCCCTCCTGTCATCTAGCTTGAAGAAAAGATGACTTGCTATGAATAGCTGAGGGACACATTTGGCTCACCGTTCAAGCAATCCTGCCATGTTTCAGTTAATAACTCATGATGATTCATGCTGTGATCTTCCAACGCTGGTGCTAGAGTGTTCCATTGGCTTTGGATGCTGAGAAAGCAGGTGTGTGTGTGTGTGGACAATATTAGCTGGACTAGTTTTCCAGGGCAGGATGAACAAATCAAGGCACACTATTGCCATAGGACAAGAGTGGGCAACCCCAGGGGTTCTGGGAGACAAATTCTGCCACCCCAACCCCACTGGGGGCTGCACTGCCCAGTTATTGCCACTACTGAATTGCTGCTGAATTTTGGAGGCAATTCAGCAGCAAAGAAAGAAGGCACGTTTCCCTTTTAAAACACATTGTGTTGGGAGTGTGCCCTTTGTTTTAATCCAAAATCACACTTCTGGAAGCCCCAGGGGGGCATGATTTTGCACGAGAAAGCAGGAGGGTGTGGTCAATAGCCCCTGCACACTTTGTTTTAAAGGGAGGCACATTTTTTTTTTTTTAAGGGAGGCTTTTTTCTCACTGCTGAGATTTCGGGCAGCTGGGACCTAAAAAATGATAGGGCGATGCATACAGCCCATAGACCATGTGTTGTCCACCCCGGCCATAGGTGATTTAAAAGAGAGGACCTGATGGCCAGCACCCTAGGATGACATAGAGGGCAGGAAGAACCTAAAGAGAGCCCTGTGGGGTCATTACCAGGAGTCTAGTATCCTATTTCCAACAGTGACTACCCAGATATATCAGGACAGATAAACGGAATTTCTTCTTCACGCAACCCATAGTTACACTATGGATTTTACTACCACAAAATGCAGTGATGGCCAGCAACTTGGATGGCTTTAAAGGAGGATTGGGCAGGTTCATGGAGGAGAAGGCTATCAATAGTACTAGTCATGATGGCTATATGCTACCTCCAGGATGCTGTGGAACAAAAGTGGGAGTGGGGAGAGAGAGAGAGAGAGAGAGAAAGAGAGAGAGAGAGAGAGAGAGAGAGAGAGAGAGAGAGAGAATGAATGAATGAATGAGAAAGAACTGAAGAATAAAAGCTGGACAGAAAAGATGCAGTGAATTCTTCAATCGTTATTTGGGGAGGAATAAATTTGGTTATATTTTATACAATGCGATCAGTGTACAGGGCAGGGCACTTTAGTTTGGCTGGCTAATCCTTTGAATCTTTGAAAGTATGTTTTGAGTCGGGATGAATAAGAAATTAATTTCAGTTTGTTTTTGATCAGCATTTACCCAATTCACACCTTCCAGACTGAACATGGACTCAGATGCAATCTGAAGTCCATACATTTCTGAGCTTTCAATATGATTTGTGGACACACAAAAAACGTATTCGACAGCATGCATACATTTGAAAAATGCACATGAAACAAAGACATACTTCTGAAAAATGTGCACAAACATGATTTATTCAATGTGAGAAGAATGTGTGCATATCAGAGATACACGCAATTGATGTGTACATTTTGAAAAATATGCAAGGAAATAATGCTCAGATTTTCATGACGAAATTGATATTATAGATGTATCTCAGCATACCCATGATTGTCCAGTTAATCAGGATTACCCGATTCTGCACAGACATTGCCGGACAAACATGTGAGCTTGTGGTCCCAGCTGCGGCCCACCACTTGGAGCGTGCATTGAAGTCTCACTGCCCTGAGCCTCGATGTATTTGTGGAGCACGGCCTCTGGTTCAACAGCATGCGTACATTTGAAAAACGTGCATGAAAAAATGCACACAAATACACTTTAACCGATGGGAGAAGAATGTGTACATTTCAAAAGATATGCACAATTTATGCGTACATTTGGAAAAGTACGCACAGAAATATTGAAAAGAAAAACAAACAAAGCTCACAATCTGATGGGGCTGTGAGTTGGAACGAGCATTGAGATGAATTCAGAGAACTTCAGTGTGCTCAGGTTTTGCTGATTTGCACATTCGCACATTGATTTTTTGGGGTGGGCGGGAAGGTGATGACGGCCAAAGAGGGGACAAAATGTTGACTCCTCTTTTGTATTACAGGGGGCTACAAATTTGGGGGAAGGTCAGAATTTTACCAGAACGCCCTTGCAACATTTTTGGGCTGGTGGCCACCATGTTTGCTCCCCAAAATGGCCTGTTCCAAAAAAAAACACAAAAAACAAACAAACCATTGGGTGTGTGTGCAAGATGGGTGCCACAAAATGCAGCACTCTGCTATTTCATGGGTGGAAATATATTAACTGCCAACCCACTATAGGTGCAAGGGAGCTCTGACAAGTCCCCCCACCAAATCATATATCTCCCACCCTTGAAAATAGCCCCCAACAAGTTATGGCCTGCAATTGGGGCCTTGAAAAGTGGCAGGGGGGCAGGGAGAAGATTGTTTCTTGCCCCAAGGAGCTTAGAATCTAAAGTCTGACAGTAGGGAGAGAATGCATAACAGGAAGGGGAAATGGTAACCAGAAACTAGTTGGAGCAAATACATATTGCAAATATAAGGTGTTCATGGGAGAGATTTGGATAAAAGCTCAAATGAAATGATACCTCAATTTTGCATGCCGTGAAACAGCACCAGGATAAAACACACAGTATAGATTTCAAGTGACTTCCTGCAACAGGAGAATGAGAAATGTTTGAGAATATGTTCTGGCAGGATACCATAGCAATGGAAGGATATAGCAATGATTCTACCAGATCAGACCAATAGTTCATGTTGCCCAATATAATATTTCCAAAAGTGGCCAGATCTACATGCTACCATTGAAGGGTACCAACAGAAGACCACTTGACGGGTTTGTCCAAAATAACGGATTACCTGTGGATATTAGCTGCATCAAGCAAGAAGGAAAGACAGGAAGGGTTGAGCATAAGGATGTCCACTCCGATTCACACCACCTTTCAAGTTGTCATCATGTTCCACAGTGTTGTAGGGGTGGTAGCCAGTGCATTTATCGTGGCTGTGGACTACATAGACTGGGTGAAAAGGAAAAAGCTGCCCACCTGCGATGTCATCCTGATGTGTCTCAGCTCGTCTCGGCTTCTTCTCCAGGGAACCATCCTGCACTCAGCACTCTTCCCAGAGATACACCAGTGGAATGTGCTCAGAATACACTCAGTCCTGCTGGTGTTGTCCAGCACGGCTTGTCTTTGGTTTGCCGCTTGTCTCAGTGCCTTCTACTGTGCGAGGATCGCCACTTTCACCCAACGGTACTTTCTATTGATGAAGTTGAGGATCACCGGGATGATTCCCCAGTTACTTCTCGTGTCAGTGTTGGTCTCTTTGATCTCTTCCCTGCCTTTCATCTGGATGGATTACAGTGCTCAGCTCTGCAACTCAACAATGCCTTCTGAACAATGCCACCTTTGAAAGCCCCATCAGAAACATCTCCCACTTCAAGGTTTTCAGCATGTACCTGACTTGGGCTATCATCCCGCTTCTGCTCTTTCTAGCATCCTCCACCCTGTTAATTGCCTCTCTGTGGAGACACACCAGGCAGATGAGAGACTGTGTAACAGGCTTCAAGGATCCGAGGACTGAAGCCCACATCACTGCCATTAAATCTCTGATCTCTTTCCTAGTACTCTACATCTGCAGCTTTGTAGCAGACATTCTGCTGGGAATCCCTTCCTGCCGAGCTAGGAACAGATGGAAATATAGTATCTGTACGCTCACGATTGCTGTGTGCCCTTCAGTCCATTCCATCCTTTTGATTCTCCTTAATTTTCGACTGAAACTGGCACTCAAAAGCTTTCTGCTTTACATGAAATGCCATCGGAGAAAAGGCTACTCATAAGCCTGTTGTAAAGAAAGAGGGACTGAGCCATGCCACTAGCAACTGGAGCTGAAGGGAATTTTGAGGGAGTAAAACCTCAGACCAGTTCTCCGGTCTTAAAATTTGCTTGCAGACATCCTCATTTATATCCCATTCCTGCACATTTTTGGCAACTTCGCCCAATTAGAGATATTTCGGATGTAACAAAAACCACAGTGTAGATAGGGATGTGTGCGGAGCTTGATTGGGGTGGTGGTGGAAGTCCAGTCAACTCAGCGGGCTCGACCCCCTGAGTGCCGCTCACCCTACCTTTTCCCCAGCTCAGCTTGCGTTTTTTCCAAGCCGAGCCGGGGAAGAGACTTCCGGTTTCCCAGCGCGATGTTGTTTACGTAGAAAATGGCCTAATTTGCGCAAATTTATTTATTTATTTATTATATGTATGCCCCGCCTTTTTTCCTGCAAGGAACCCAAGACGGCTTACATAGTCCTCCTCCTCTCCATGTTATCCTCACAACAACCCTGTGAGGTAGGTTAGGCGGCGAGTCAGTGACTGGCCCAAAGTCACCCAGTGAGTTTCATGGCTGAGCGGGGACTAGAACCCGGATCTCCTGAGTCCCAGTCCAACACTCTCACCACTACGCCACACTGGTCATAATCTGCGCAAATTAGGCCGTTTTCTAAATAAACAACATAGCACCAGGGACCCAGAAGTACGGCGAGTGTCTCGGTTGGTGCCCGCGCTCGGCTCGACTCAGCTTGCGCGGCAGGAGTGCTCGGCTTGCGCGCGGCAACTCAAGTGCCGGGCGGGTCGCCCATCCCTATGATTGTTTCATTTAGGAAGTTAAGACTTATTAGCATTGCCTGGATACTATTAAAGCTGCTGTTATTGTAGTTGCTGTTGTTGTTGTTGATGATATAGAGGCATCCTCATGTAGGAGTGTGCAAGGAATTGGGATAGGGGGGTCAAAATCTGGCGGATTGGCATGCTGTGGCCCCCTAGATTCTGGCTTGTCAACTCAGCACGGGTGCTGACTCACTTTGGCCTAAGTCAAGCCAGCATTTTATTTTATTTATTATATTTATACCCCGCCTTTTTTCCTGCAAGGAACCCAAGGCGGCTTACATTATCCTCCTCCTCCTCCTCTCCAGTTTATCCTCACAACAACCCTGTGAGGTAGGTTAGGCTGAAAGTCAGTGACTGGCCCAAAGTCACCCAGTGAGTTTCGTGACCGAGCGGGGACTAGAACCCGGATCTCCTGAGTCCCAGTCCAACACTCTCACCACTACGCTACACTTCCACTTTTAAAGCAGGCTGCAATTTGAGTATTATTATTTTTTTAAAAGCCAGGGAATTTCATGTAAATTCTGGCCGCGATTTGTGCAATTTGTGCAAATTCCAGGTGCAATTGGTGCAAATTGCAGCCAGAATTTATAGAAAATTTCCTGGCTTAAAAAAAAGAAAAAGAAACATGCAAATCGTGGCCTGCTTTAAAAGTGGAAGCCACAACCCACCCCCAACTAGTCCCACTTTCAGCTCTCATGTTGTCATGATGCCAAAAGTCCACCGAGCCCAGTTGAGTCAAGTTTCTCTCTGTTGCCCATCCCCATCCTCATGCATATGCAAAAATGCAAGGCACTGCCCTAAATAACTTATAATCCAAAGTAGGCTTCTAAAAATTGTTTTAATTTAGGACAGTGGTTTTGGATTTTTTTTTTTTTTTGCTTTGTTTTTAAGGTTAAATACAATAACTAGAAGAATCTGCCTCATCATATGGAGTTAGAAGAGAGGTGCGGAACCTTTTTCCCACTGAGGTCTGCACAGCAGCAGTTGATAGGGCAGCCAGGTATCCTACTTTACAGTGGACACTCCTCTATTTGAAGAACTGTCAGAGGACAGCCCTCAATTTGAAGGGATGCCCAGTCCAGGTTTGGTTTTAAGTTGAAGAACCAAAAGAAGGGAGAGCAGGAACCTTGAGGTTGGCCCAAAAGAGTCAGCACCTGGACAATAGACTGAGCAAGAACACAGGTCACCTGGTCAGTCTTCCTCACTATGGTGAGATGTACTATATTTGAATGATTTCTAAAGTTGCATTTATACACACTAAGTAGCATATGAAACTATTATGCAAATTGGTATCCTCTTCTGTGCCTGATGCATTTCCTCTTCCTTGGCAGTACATAAGCAAAACTTGAGCTTGCTGAGCTTCTCCAGATTCCATCCTGTAGCTTGTTCTGACTTGAGTCCATATCAGATTATGAGCTTTGTTTTCTTTTTCTTTTTGCATGAAAATCTGTTTTCGTGTGTATTTCCCCAAATGTACACATTAATTGTGCACATCTTTGAAATGGATGAAGTCTCCAATTGATTAAAGTGCATTTGTGAGCATTTTTCAATTGGCATGGATTTATACTCATGCCAAAAGAGTCTTTCTGGAAGCTTTATCCCTTCAGCTGCTGTGTCTGGCTATGAAAGGGCCAACCGCCTTTTCCTGTTGGTCTTGTCTTCTCCTGGGGAGTGAAGGTTGGATGGATGAGGAGCTGATTGAGGATGCTCCTCAGGGTTTCCCTGGCCACTAAAGGAGTCTGAAGTTCACTTTCCAGAGTCAGGAGGCATTGGTAACTCCAGGGGGATAGGTTGATAGGATCTGAGATCTGAGATAGTGGGGCCCAGTTCAGAAGGACCAGGGACTGGTTTTTTGATGCCTCCTCAAAATCACTGTCATTGGAGGATTCAGTCTACAAGGGCTCCTAGTCCTGGGCCATGACATCACTATTGTTCACAGGGCTGTCTATTTCTAGGATGCATATTGTCCACATGTTGCTGCTGTGGATAAGATTGGATTCACATGACCCACTTCCTATTATATACTAGCTTTAGGAGAAATGTTAGTCAATCCTTCTCCCTGATATGGTAGTTTTCTATGTGCAGGGAAGTGATGATGATGATGATGATGATGATGATGATGATGATGATGATGATAGAAAAGAATCAAATCATGTGAACATCCACCTGCAGTCTGAAGTGGTACAAGCAAGAGACAGACTGACCAGATCACCTGCAGCACGTAAGAAGCATTGTCAAAGGGGCAAAGAGAAACTGAGTTTCTGTTGTTGTTTCTCTTGTTTCTGTTTGTCTCAGGCAGGATGTAGACTCCACAGTGAAATGTTGCCCAGATTTGCATCCTCAGGGACCGGCTGCAAGCTAAAACACTCTCCAACTTCAACATTATTTTGAGTCTAGTTCCTGTTCTTAGATAATCTATCTGGTGGCCTCCAGATGTTTTGGACTAGAAGTCCCAGCATTCCTGACTATTAGACATACCAGCCAAGGCTGATGGGAGTCCAAAACATCTGGAGGGCACTGTCTTGGGAAAGGCTGCTATAGCAGATGTTCCAGCCTGCTATAGTAGCTGGTCCTAATATTATGATGCAAAAAAAAAAAATAGAATATATGTCTCCTGCTTGGCACAAGGAGACATTATCATTGTATCACCCCCAATATGAATTCTCATGAGATGCCATCTAGAGAATGGTGGGACAACTGGGATCTGAAATGCGCCCTATGTGGGGCTGCCCTTAAGACTGCTCTGGAAGCTGTTGTCAGGAGCTGCCCCTTTTCATTGTGCAACTCCTTTGCTGAAGGAACTGCACTGGCTATCTATTCGCTACCGAGTCAGGTTAAGGTTCTGGTACTTGCCTACAAAGCTCGAAATAACTTGGGACCAGGTTACCTGCTGAGAGAGCGCCTCCTCCCATACCAACCTGCCCTGTTGCTGAGGTCATCAAATGGCATGCTGCTGCTGGTTCCTCATGGACCTTTGGCCCAATTGGAGTCCACCAGGAGAAGAGCTTTCAGTATGGTGGTTCCACTTCTGTGGAACTGCTACTTCTGGAGGTCAGGCAGGCTCCGACATTGTGCTGCTTTTGGCACCTGCTGAAGACCTGACCTCCTTGTTCCAGGAAGCCTTCTCTGCTCTTCAACCACCAATGTAATTTTAGTTTGTTTTCAATGTATTGGTTTTGCTTCTTTTATCTGTTTTTGTCTGTTTATTGTTCACCGCTCTGGAATCTGCTTGATTCTGGTATACAAATACTGTTGTTCATTATCATCATCATCATCATCATCATCATCATCTAGTCTGGAATGACTTTGATGGATCCAGTTTTCTGCATTGAGAAACTACTGAGACATCCACTCACGATGTGAAAACTGACACTAAATTCTGGAATGGCCATTTAAGACTCCACCCTTCCTGGGAAAGATGATATCACCAATCCAATCCATACTTTTTTACAGAGCAATCCCAGTGGTGGTGGTGGTGGTGGTGGTGGTAGAGAACCAAAGGCAGAGAAACAGCCTTCTCCAAAGACCGGCAGGGAGTATGCCAGCAGGGCGAAAGGGAGCAAGTTGCAGCCTTTCCCTTTCCTGTTTTTTTTTCTTTTTTTCTTTTCAGATACTGTTTTTCTTAAGCAGTTTCCCTCCCATTAATTCTAATGGGAGGGGAATGAACCATGCCAGGTCCAGGGCTTGTGCAGTTCCTTCCCCATTCTGTAGGTGCCCGGGGCAGAAGAGAGCTTTGGATCCTGTGGAGGCCCCCCTCCAGTATGCCTCCTTTTTGTACTCTCTGACTTCTGGTGCTGCAGCAGCACTGGCTACAGACCTTTCTGCAGCCTTATCAAGGAGGTGTGCAAGGGCAGGTCTCCCTCTCCGAGAATGAACCTCTCTCTCCGTCTTTGGATGCGGAGATTCCAAAAAGATCCTATGGCCCCAGAGGCCATAGGTTTGCAGCCTTAATCTCCAAGATTGACTACTCCCATGTGCTCTAGTTTGGGCTGCCCTTGAAGATGACTCCGCGGTTTCTGCTGGTGCAAAGTGCTGCTGCTCACCGCTGCTCACAACAGAGGGAAGTGTGAGGTACTAGCTGCCTGGAACGTTTGGGAAGTGCTGCTTTTGTGGCCCAGTTTGTAACTCACGCAGTCCAGTGGCAGCTGCATTTCCTAGCCACTTCCAGCTAAAAAGAAGGGGGGGGGAGATGGCTTAAGTAGCCCCCAGATCACCTTGGGCTGGAATGCAAGTGAGGTATAGATTCTAGAGGTGGGTCATGTGCCAATCCGCACATTGGTATGGGACAGGTGGATCAGGTATGTCTGCTCTGGAGTTCAGACCCACCAAATTTCTCAAGCAGCTGTAGGGAAAAGAAAGTGCCATGGCCCTGGATTGGCACCCCCTCAGAGACTGAAGTCTCCAGTGACAATGACCCTGGGGAGGCAGCAGAAGCAGTTCCTGGTCCTCTTCTGAAGTGGGGTCCACTGCCTCAGAACTGATGTCTGGTACACACAACCCCCAGGAGATGCCTCTCCCCTCTGACAATGAACAGTGTGGACTTCTGACTCCTCTAGTGAACAGGGAGACCCTGTGGAGCAGTCCCCAATTACCCCCCCTTCATTCCTAGGAGAAGGCAACACCTACAGGAAAAGGCTGCTGGCCCTTTAACAGCCAGAGGCAACACCTGAAGGGGTGCAGTTTCAAGAGAGACTCTCCTGGCCTGACTATAAAAGCCCTGCTGGTTGCTCCCAGACTCTGCTAGGGATGCTGGTGAACCTCTTACCTTCTTCGCCAGCCGGTTTGTGGGAGCCTCCATGCCGCTCGACTCTTCTCGTGGCGACACAAGGCTCCTGGCGGACTTTCCGGGGACCCGAAAGTGACATGACGGGTCCCCAGCGCTGCACTTTTCATGTAAGTACCATAGAAAAGCAGCTTAAAACAGCCGCAAATAGCAAATCGTGGCTGTTTTAAGCTGTTTTTCTATGGAACTTACGTAAAAAGCACAGCGCCGGGGACCCGGAAGTACCTCTCCCCAGCTCCTCTCCGGGGAGATGTGGTGAGCCGGGGAAAGGTAAGTACCACAGGGTTCGGGAGGGGGGGGTCGAGCAGGGCGAGTTGGCCCCCACTTCCCAACCCTATGATTTTCACCAACATCCTTATTGTTAGTTCTCTAGCTTCAGGATTGCTGACCAGGGTCCTGAAACCTAACCTTAGCTCCAGATGTGACCCAGCTGTCTTTGTTGACCATATTGACTGAGCCTCCTTGCCTGAGCAAGGTGGCTCAGGGTGGGTGATAGATGTTCTGATGGAGCATGACAGAAGGAGGTTGAATTGTTGGAAGCTGAATAGCTAGAAAGGCAGAGAGAGAGAGGGGGGGTGGGAGAGAAGGAGAAGGAGAAGATCAGAGGGAATGCAGGATGTTTGAATGCAACTGTATCATCCTTCCTCATGATCTTTCTGAAGACACATCAAAGGGAATGGGGTGGTAGTTTTCAGCATCAGGGTGAATCCAAATGAAGGCAGGAAGAGCAGGTGTTACCTAGTCAGAGCAAGACATTACCAGGAAAGGAACATGGAATGAGGAGGTGCAGAGATGAGCACCCAATTGCAGACATTCCACGATTTAAGGATGGGCAAATGTTGTCAGTTTCACCTCTCCACACTGCAGTCCTGATCCAGATAGCTTCTCCTGTGCTTACCAATAAGTAGTGTGCAGAACTGCAAGCTACTTATTAAATATAACATATAGTCTGGCCCTCAGGCAGAGTTCCCTCCCCCCCAAACAGCTGCTACTTGAACCCCCTGAAGATGGTGGGAATTGAACATGGGGTCTTCTACATGCAGTTCATTGGGATGGGTGGGTGAGGGTCTGTCAGTTTCAGTTTCACTTTCTCCCACAGTTGATTATTATTATTATTATTTTTAAGTCTCAGGATTTTTCTCTCCCAACTATGAAATGTGTGAATTTTGGTAAGTTCTTCTCAAAAACAAACTGAAATGAAATTCTCATCCATCTGAACCAGCCAAATTCAGTAGCTACAGCGGTTTCTAGCATGAACCGGATGATGCTGTACTTGCCTTCCATATAGCAGTAAGAGCCTGTCAGAAAAAAAGAGGTGGTGACCCTACAAAAGCACTGGCGTGTTTGAATATACTCAGAATTCGAACCCAGGCTTCTAAGAGCAAAGAACTAAAAGCCCTTGGCCTGGATGGATGAATCTGTCAGTTTTGGTTTCTCCCGCATTAATTAAAATGATAATAATGATAAAATCATCATCATCATCATCTTCTTCATCATCATCACCATCATCTCATGTTGTTCTTTTCCTGAATATGGACAAATCTTTATAAATTCTTATCACAACTAAACTGCCACAAAATTTCTCAACCAACCCTAAATTCAGTCATCTTGCCAGCAAGATTTGTTTGTGTGTTTATATATCACCTCTTTTGTGTGTGGGTGTGGGGTGTGTGGAGACACGCTCACATAAATTTGCTTAATTTTTCACTATTTTGAAAGCAAGACTCGACAATTTAACACCCATTGCATAAAAATTCATCCAGAGCACCTTTTTCGTACTCCTATTTTTGTCCCTGACCCATTCATTATTTTTGTCCATCTCAGTTTAAGCTTCCCACCGTAGGGACCCGAGCAGATGCTAATCAAACCGAGTTAGTGACAGACAATGGGACGGCTGACTGGTACCGCATTTCAAGTGGTCATTCGTTAAGGTGCTGCTGGAGGGATTATTTGACATATCGTCCAAGGTATCATGCATTTCTCATTAGAAGCGCACGGCACAGACACTGAAGATTGCTGCGAGCCAGATATATCTGATCAAATGAGGTCAGCATAATGGAACTTTTCCTATCACACTAAAGTTGCATTTGTAATAAAACCAGGACAAATACTTTTCTTAGGCAAAGGTTTATAGGACACTTAGGACAATGTCTCCAAGTACTCAGGTCTAGGCTAAACAAGGGGCCAAATAAGACATTGGTCTAGCAGCCATGTCTTTCCCCCTCCCGTCTTCCCTCTAGAGTAGGTGAAGGGGGCCTGATCCAGATCTTAAAAGCCACCCCCAACCCACATGATAGGGTTCCAATCTGGACCAGAGACCCTGCACCTACTGTAGAATAAAAATAATTTTTAAAAAGACATTGCTGCTAAACACACATTTAAAGTGATATTTGTTTTGCCTCTAGACCTGATATTAGATGCATCTTTGCATTAAACTTCCCCTTTCTTTCTTTCTTTCTTTCTTTCTCTCTGTCTCTCTCTCTCTCTTTCTTTTAATGCATTCAGTGGCTGCTGGGAGGGTTGATGATTATGGGAGTCACAGCAGAGTTTAACCCTTTTTTCCCTGCTGCAGTCCTGATACCAGTCACACCTCCAAAGCTGCTATTTGCATGGGGAAGATGGTTCCCTTTGGTGCTAATCCCAAGAATAATCTGCTTGACCCTGCCCGCCCCCTGCCAGTGGCTAAGATGCATTTAACCTAATGTCTAGTTTGGCTCTCAGTTCTATACTCCAAAATTTGGTAGAGAATAGGATTGGACTCTCGGCTCCTCGGTACACATATCTGATGGCCACCTCCCCCCACCCCACCAAGCAAGGCTCCTCTGCTTGTAACAGCAGCATAAAAGGCAGAAGGTGCAACTATTCCATCACTACTAACCCACCTTAAAGGGCTGTTGTAAGGTTTTGCACAAGATAATATACTGTGAAGTACTTTCAATAGTCAAACACATACCATAAATCAGGGGTAGACAACTGGGTGCTGTCCAGATGTTTTGGACTACAACTCCCAGAATTGCTTGGCCATGTCGGCTGAGGCTGATGGGAATTGAAGTCGAAAACACCTGGACTGTTTGGTGAGTGGGATTCTTTGTCTGTGCTTCTAGTAGCCTGGAGAAGGGCATGGCTAGCTGTCTGGCTAGACCCTGAACAGGAACACTTCCCTTATAGCAGGGGTATTGAACATCAGGCCTACAGGCCAAATTTGGCCCAGCTGGGTCCCAGTCTGGACCACTGGGGTTCTCCCGGCCCCACAACCATTCCCCCAACTTCCAACTGTTTGGCGGTTTTCCAGCGTTTGTGTGCCCACCCGGGTGACCGGCTAGATGGGCGGTTAACAAATATAATATAATAAATAAATAAATACATAAATTCTAGGAAATTGAATTGCCTGTCTTACTAACAGTACGAGCTTAAATCTAAAATTTGCTGGTATTTTTGGCCACACCCTTTTGCCTCTGGCTGTGCCCACCCCTGGAATGCAGCCCCAGAGAATTTCTCCAAAATTGAATTTGGCCCTGTTCTGCCAAAGGCAGTGATTCTTTTTAAGATAAAGAGGCAATGAGCACACTTCTGGGAGAAGGTTGAAAAGCTTTATTAGCAGACTACAGAAAAGAGATTGCAGAAGCTAAGACAAGTGCAGAGGATGATGCTTACGCCCCTTCTGTTGTTGGGAACCCCTCAAAGAAATGGCAACGGATGGACTCCTTGGCTGGCACACAGCACCTCCTGCAGCTAGGTCTGTGTCGAAGTTCCCACTCCCAATAACGCCCTAACCTTCTATACGTTTTCTCTGTTTATAATAATCACACTTGGTCTCAGTAAACAGGACAAAATTAATGTGCTTTGTCTCGATAGACACTTTCCCAGACTAACTATAAACCATCCTTTCAAGATGACCATGAAACCATCTGGAGTCACTCAGTTCCCAGGTCCTCTCCACCCTTCTGGTTGATAAGCCCCCGCTTACCTAAGTCTTTGAAATCTGGGAACCTGATCATCAGGTTCCTCCCAATCATATGCCATGGGAGTTTGGTCCACGGATAACTGAAGTGCTTCTAATCATCAACTAACCTCCTTGCCAAGTGTAAACCTGTCCAAGGACAGACTCTAAGTGGGAATCTTCTCATAACTAACTCTAGACATTATGAGCTCCCTAGCAGT
The DNA here is from genome assembly GCA_021292165.1 of Shinisaurus crocodilurus. Classification (NCBI taxonomy): domain Eukaryota; kingdom Metazoa; phylum Chordata; class Lepidosauria; order Squamata; family Shinisauridae; genus Shinisaurus; species Shinisaurus crocodilurus. The sequence continues at coordinate 283,363,070 of CM037878.1, forward strand.
GGTGTAGCGTGGGTTGTCAGCACCCGGGGCAAGGCAAGTAATTTGTGCCCCCTAATTTTAGCACTCGAGTCTCTTCCACTAGATTAGTTAAAGAAACCCTCTGTGTACCTACTACAAGACATTTTGTTTGTTCTTTTGTTTCTTGCACACAGACAATTGTGCCTAGAGCAGTGTTCTCCAACCTTGGGTCCCCAGATGTTTTTGGCCTACAACTCCCAGCATGCCCCAGCCAGCATAGCTGGCTGGGGCCTGCTGGGAGTTGTAGGCCAAAAACATCTGGGGGGCCCAAGGTTGGAGAACACTGACCTAGAGAAATGTGCCCAAAATATGACAGAAATGGCATAAAATTAAGGGAGGATACTTGAGACCCACAATAATGCAAAATAGCTGGAGGTTTTGCAAAGCCAGGGATGAGGGGAGAAAAGTAGAAACAAGTTGTTTTGGAGGAGTTTGATGAACTCTCCTCAAAAGTCACCTCAAATAGTCACAACACTATATTGTAATTTAATACAATATAGAGCCAGTGTGGCGTAGTGGTTAGAGTGTTGGACTGGGACTCGGGCGATCCAGGTTCTAGTCCCCGCTCGGCCATGAAACTCACTGGGTGACTTTGGGCCAGTCACTGACTCTCAGCCTAACCTACCTCACGGGGGTTGGAGGGTAAAATGGAGAGGAGGAGGAGGAGGAGGAGGAGGATTATGTAAGCCGCCTTGGGTTCCTTGCAGGAAAAAAGGTGGGGTATAAATATAATAAATAAAATAAAATAAATTAATTAATTAATCAAAATATGTGTGTAACTTAAATAATAGCATATTTCCCCCCTGCTAACCTTGCCTCCATTTCCTGCCCTTTGCGCTGTTGTTTTCCCTGTCTCTGTTTTGTGATTGTAAGCCCTTTGGGAGTAAGGACCTGTCAAACCTGTCTGTCATTTGCACATATATATGTAATGTTAATTTATAAAGAGGGAACATTCAGACTACATAGGCTACTACCTGTATTTCTCAATAGGGCGGGTTTCACTAGTGTGAAGCATAACCACACCATCCACCCTAATCTCATTGGCAGAAGCAGAGCATGTTACAGGGAGTGGCATGGAAACAGCTATGGGATGGCAGCAGCTGCATTGCTGCAGGTACTGTACAAAGAGGGCTGCTGGACTGAAAATTTCAGGAGGTGCATGGCCCCAAAACTACTGAGATGGCTTCATCTAGGGAGTTGTGACTGAGGTCCTAAATGAAGGGAGAGCCTATGGGTCCCATGGTGCTCAGGGCACTCGAAACAAGGTAGTGGTAGACATGTCATCACCTCTAAGCCAAGGCCAATATTTGGTTTCAAGAAACCCATTATCAGAACCAGTGTGTGTGCGCGTGATGAAGTGGTTAGAGTGCCTGCCTAGGACCATGTTCCAATCCCCATTAAGCCAGTCACTATCTCTCCCCCTAACCTACCCCGCAGGGTTATTGGGAGGATAAAACAGGGAGGTGGAGGCGGGAAAGAACCTTGGAGGAAAGGCGCAGTAAAAATGCAACTAACAACAAAAATAATAATTAAGCCGTGTCCCTGAAATCCCTCTGGGGTCTAGAGATGGACTTCATGCCTTGAACCATCCTTCCCCAATCTGGTGCCCTCCAGACATTTTGGACTTCAACTCACATCAGCCCCGGCCCGCATAGTCAATGGTCAGGAACGTTGGGAGTTGTAGCGCAAGATATCTGGAGATGGAGGAAGGCTGCTTTAAACGTTCTTGTCTCACCTCCTTCCAGCGACTCCCGTTGACCCAGTTCTGCCATGAGGTGGCCTTTCCTGACCCCTCCCCACCATCGCTCGCTCGTCCTCCGCCATTCACACGTGCTCACTTCCCTGACCTCTCCCTCTTCCTTCCCCTCGCCTCCCGTCTTGTCCTTCTATCTATTGGAAGAATCGAGTCGTGGCTGGGGGCTGGCGGAGCCGCAGCAGAGAGCGAGTTGGGGAGCTCCCTCGCAGGCTCAGCCCGCCTCCCGGTTGCTGCCGCTGCTCCGCTCAAACGGAAGACGCGGCGTGGCAATTAGGGTGTGTGTGTGTGTGTGCGCGCGCGCATGCGCGTGCGCAGCGGCACCAGCAGCCAGCGTTGCCGAGGGCGCGAGCCCCGGAGGACGAGAGGGAGGACGCGGGGCGCTTGTGCTTCCTTCCTCTTTCCTGCCAGGGGCAGAGAGCTGCGAGTGCGAGCGCGCCCCCCCAGATGTTGCGCCCGGTGCGGCCGGCCCCCCCTGCACCCCCCACGCTACGCCTCTGCTCCCTAGTATTACATGCTAAATAGAATCAATAGTGAATTCAGGCCTACCAAAGACACAAAGAGCAGGTATGTTCATACAACAGAGACCCAGATACAGGTACAACGATAGTCATACACCACTGTCTCCTCAAGATCACAATAGTCTTCCAGCATTTCCCACTATAATCCCTCAGGCTGAAAGTGGTTCAACACCCCTGCCTTAGAGCAGCGGTGGGCAGAAAGTAGCTCTCCAGATGTTTTGGACTTCACCTCCCAGCATCCCTGGCCATTGGCCATCATGGCAGGGACTTCTGGGAGTTGAAGTCCAAACTTTCTGCCCACCCCTGCCTTAGAGGGTGGGGAGGATATACTGCAACATTTGTTGTAGTTCCCACTTGTAAATATACTAACAGAAGCCCGAATAATTCTGTAATAATAATAGTTTTATCAGCCAGCGCACTGAAAAAAATGGTTGGCTGGACTTTGCCCTGAACTTATGTTCCTGCCCCTCCGTTGTTTCATTAGCCAGCAGCAGGCAACACCTATTTCTCAGCCACATGCATTTCATGATGTTAGCATAAAGGTGGCATCACAGCCCAGGATTGGCACAGTAAGGAGTCTTCTGCTCCTCTACCAGTCACTTGCTACTCCCTCTGCTGGCTGAGAAGTACCAATTTTCTGGATCGTGGTTCTAATAGCAAACCTAGATATACAGAGCAAGGTTTCCTCCATCCATAAGACTTACAAACATTTTTTTTTTTAAAAGAGAGAGCTCTGAAATACTCAAAAGTCTCTGCTACATATATCCTATTTCATACTTTTGCTGTAATCAACGATATGCCAAAGACACACTAGCTCTACTCATGCCTTATTATTTATCTGCAGACAGGAAGCCTGCGGAACACGCTTAGGATCTCTTGGGATTTTTGGAGCCATGGCGATGCAGAGTTCCAGCTCATCCAGAACATGCATTCAGCAGGCTTCCCATCAAATAATCTCTCTAGACATGGCCACCATGCATGGCAGCATGGGAGCAGGGCCAGCAGAGGATATGATGGGATGAGTGCGCTACCATCATGCATTCTCTCTCTCTCTCTCTCTCTCTCTCTCTCTCTCTCACTCTCTCTCTCTCTCTCTCTCTCTCTCTCCTCTCCCTCCCTCCCTCCCTCCCTTTCTCCATGCAATGCTAATCGTGTGGGGCAAACAACACCTGAATAGGGCTATAGCAAGGGCGTGCAAAAGGGAAACTGGGATCTACTGGTACTAGTAGATCAGGAAGTCCAGTGAGTGGTGCAGCATGTGCCCGCTTTTGGCTTGGCTCTGGTGAGCACAGTGGCAGCTGCCACCAAGCTGGAGTCAGATTGAGACCTGCTCATTGCTCAGCACTACCTCGGATACAGGGTTTAGGGGGAGTTCCAGGTGGCAGGGAGGGGAGGATATCCTGGCGGCACCTCAGCCTCCTTTCCTTCCTCTCCAAGGTGCCTCAGCTAGATGACCAAAATTGGCCATCTAGCTGAGTCGCAGGATGAGAGAGCCTTGGGAGGCGACCTTCACCTCCGTGTTCCTCTCGCCCTCCATAGGACGCCCGTAATCCTCTGAGTTTGAAGGGTTATGGGCATCCTGATTGGATTACGCCTTAAGTTTCATAAAAACAAAAACCTGAAGCTACAGGAATGGGGTATCTAACGATTGTCTGGCTCTACTGAAGACTGGTGGTACATTAACAAGTTCTCACCATACCGCAGCACTGAGGGTCAGGCTATAGGTCTTCAACACAACAAGAGAACATGGTTGCCCTTTCGCATCCCTGTCAAACCTGCAGTCGCGCGACAGTCTCGGATTTATAATAATTTAACCGCTGAACAATTATGACAGGTGATGAATTGAGCACAAGGAGCTAGTTCTCAGTGTGCTATTAATCACTAGGCCACCATGCAGGGAGAGAGCGAGAGCAATCTATATCAGTTACGGATGTTGTAAGGCAGACATTACTCAGACAGCGTGAAAAGGTCATCGTGCAGCTGAAAAGTAGGATGAGTAGATTTAGCTGGATTGATGAGAGAGTCTGATTTTGTGTATTTATTTTCGGGGGGGGGGAACATCATTAAATCTGTACAAACACTATAAATAACCAGGTCAGCTTAAGCAGTGGCGGGGTTGGGGGAGAACAAGTTTTCCATTGTTCGATCAGCATTTGCTTATTAAATACTTCCGTCACTACTAACCTAAACATTGCCTCTTTCTGTTTAGCCTGTTGGTCTGGTTATGGAGGGATATAAAACACTGTGGCTTCCGTACTGCACACATACGCATAGACAATGCTGTGCACAGTAGCTTGTGTATCAGTTTCCATCGTAGGGTTGTGTATGTGAGTATGAATATATTGAATGATGTTGCTGCGGAGAAGTGTCCGAAACTGGCAGGCAGGGTCCTTGTGTTTATTATTATTGTCAGGTCCATGGAAGAAGAAATGGGGTGGGTGGGTTAACCAGTGGGTTAATTGCACATGCTGCTGTTGCACAATGAACCTAATTGTGAATGTGACAAGATGGGAAGTCCAGCTCGTTTGAGCTGGATGGAGTTCCTGCCAGGGAGTTACGGTGCCTGGGGAGCTTACCTGCTCGGGGGGTGGGTGCGTGCTCCGGAGCACCCCCCACCCATTCTCACCGCTCACAGCACCAGGGGACCGGACCCGTCGCGTCACTTCCGGTTCCCTGGCACTGCGTTTTGAGCGTAAAAACCAGGGCAAATCAGCTTAAAACGGCCACAAATAGCAAATCGTGGCCGTTGTAAGCTGGGTTGCCCTGGTTCTTACGCTCAAAACGCAGCGCCAGGGAACCGGAAAAAGATGTGCCGGGGACCTGAAACTCCTTTCCCCGGCACAACTTGGATCAAGCGGCGGCAAGGTAAGTTGTGAGAGTCTCGGGGGGGGGGGGCTGCTTTCTTTTGTCTGCATTTCCAGAATTTATAAAGCCTGTTGTCCATGTGGGCTTGCTCTTACTGCAGCTTTCCATTCATGCCATTTATTAACTATATCTCGTAGGGATGGGAGAAACTTGAGCTTGTTGAGGCTCTCTGAGTTCCACCTGGAAGCTTGGTCTACCTTGTTTCCATTCCCAATTGTGAGTCCCCCCCCCCCATTTTTTTTGTTAAAATGAAAAAGTGCGCAGTCAGGTTCACGTTGTTGTTGTTTTTTAAGTGACCCTGGGAAGGGACACTGATGCTGGGAAGTTTGGCTCATTTGAGCTTGATTGACTTCCTGCCCACGTCCAATCCGATGATCGGAAGCAGGCTGAGTTGGGTTTTTCTCCTGAGGACTTCAGTCTGTAAGATGGGTGTGCACATTGTTTTTAAACGCTAAGGAAATTTGTGCAAATCGCACAATTTGCACAAATTGGAAACTACATAATTCTAGTGCCGAGTTGTGCAAATTGCACTAGAACTGTATAGCTTTGGCTTCCAACACCACGGCCCATCTTAGAGACGGAATTCTACAAGCTGGCTTGACTTGTACAACAGCGAGTCAACACCAGCGCGGGGCTCATGAACCAGAATCCGGGGGAGGGGGAATCATGAAAATTCATTGGAGTTTGACCCCCTATCAGATTCCTCACACATTCCCATGTGCACCCAAATGTGTACTTCCCCCTCATTCAGTTATTTATTTATTTCATTTATATACCGCCCAATAGCAGAAGCTCTGTGGGCGGTTTACAACAATTCACATAAACACTGGCTTCCCAGTGGCCCTGCCTCCCCCGTCATCTCCCAGGGTTGGGGGGGCAGTCCAGCTGGAGCAGGCCCTGATGTTCCTTTGCCAGATAAATACTGTAAAAGCTTCAGACTTTACACAGAAGTCTCAGTTACTTGGACACAAGAGTTCCCAACTTAATTGGTCTCCCTAACTTGTGCCACTAAGTTATCTGCCTCCAGTTTTGTTTGGCCTCAAACTGTCAGCCTCCGAGGATGCAAGATTGAAGCCTTTCTGTGGGGAAAGAGGGAGGTGACAACAAGCCCACAAGAAAGGACACACATGTTTGTGATCTACAACAGTTTATCCCTATTAAATTTCATTCTGCTGAAAACAACAGAATGAAATTCAATAGGGATAAATGCCAAGTGCTGCACCCAGGGAAAGGAAACCAAATGCAGAGTTACAGAATGGGGGACACTTGGCTCAACAATACTACAAGTGAGAAGGATCTTGGAATTGTGGTAGATCACAAACTGAATATGAGCCAGCAATGCCATGAGGCTGCAAAGAAGGCAAATGCTATTTTGGGCTGCATTCATAGAAGTATAGCTTCCAAATCGCGGGAAGTGATAATTCCCCTTTACTCAGCACTGGTTAGGCCCCATCTTGAGTACTGCGTCCAGTTCGTGGCACCACACTTTAAGAAAGATGTAGACCAGGGGTCTTCAAACTATGGCCCACGGGCTGGATCCGGCCCAGCGTGCCCTCCCATCCGGCCCGGCTCTCAGCCGCCCGCACGGGCTTGCCTTGTTCTTCGCTCTCCCCGGAGAGCCAGCTGCACAATGAACCTAATTGTGAATGTGACAAGATGGGAAGTCCAGCTCGCTGGTCCCGTTGCGTCACTTCTAGCATGGCGGAAGTGACTCGCGGGACCCTGCTCCATTGCGCTGGATCCCCGCGCTCTGTTTTTGAACAGAGCGCGGGAGTCCAGCGCGACGGAGCGCAGCAGAATGACGGGGCTCCGGCGGTGGTGGTGGCAGCGGGGCGGCGACGGGGCTTCAGCAGCAGCGACGGCGGCAGCGGGGCTTCGGCAGGGACAGCAGCAGGGGCGGGTGCAGGTACGACGGCGGCGGCGGGGGGTGGCGGGGTGGGTCCGGTGGCGACGGGGGGGTTGCGGGGTGGGTCTGGCGGTGGCGGCGGGGGTCCTGGGGGGGCAGGGGGGCTTTGGCGGCAGGGGGGCTATAGTCCGGCCCCCTGTTTAAAAAGTTTGAAGACCCCTGATGTAGACAAACTGGAGAGGGTTCAGAGGAGGGCAACAAGGATGATAGGGACTGGAAACAAGGCCCTATCAGGAGAGACTGAAAGAACTGGGCATGTTTAGCCTTCAGAAGAGGAGAGTGAGGGGAGATATGATCGCACTCTTCCAGTACTTGAAGGGATGTCACACAGAGGAGGGCAAAGATCTCTTCTCGGTCATCCCAGTTTGCAGGACACGGAATAATGGGCTCAAGTTACAGGAACCTAGATTCCACCTAAACATCAGGAAAAATTTCCTGACTGTCAGAGCAATAAGACAATGGAATCAACTACCTAGGGAGGTGGTGGGCTCTCCCAGTCTGGAGGCATTCAAGGTGCAGCTGGACAGACATCTGTCAGAGATGCTTTGACCTAGATTCCTGCATTGAGCAGGGGGTTGGACTCGATGGCCTTGTAGGCCCCTTCCAACTCTACTTTTCTATGATTCTATTATTCTATGAGGTGGAGCCTAAACCCACAGCAAGATTAACACACGGCTTTATTTAAAGTGATTTTAGTGCTTGTGATAAATGACTGTGGTTTACGTGCCCTGCAGTCTCTTCCCACTGGCTGCCAGGGGCTGTTCATAGAATAAAGCTGTTCATCGAATAAAGCATGAGCATGTGCATTTTTCCAAAATGCAATTTTTTAAAGGGTTGGATCTAGGATCTGGCCATCATGAGAGGAAGGCCTCCACTTGCTGAAGAGCCCTGCACCCAATTCTGGGGGATCCCCCTCCCCACCGCACCACAGCTCCCCCTATTGAACAACTTCTTCTGACTCTCTGTGTAGCATTTTCAGGTTGCTGGTGGGGCTGCCATGGGAAGAAGGTGGCAGGGAAGTCCACTTCCAACAGAGCAGTTGATCCAGTGTAAATCTGGATCCAATCCGTAGTGCACATTTGGCTACATTTTTCAAACCAGCATTGCATGCTCAGGAATGTGTGAGCTTCGTTCACAAATTGCGCTCGCATTCGGTGGTGCAAATGGGACAAGTTCTAGTCACAAACAAACTGTAACAAAATTCTTTGCCATCCCTACGCACACACACAAACAGAGAGAGAGAGAGAGAGAGAGAGAGAGAGATTTTATATATAAAGTAAGCCATGCACATGAGCAATTGTGAACCTTAAAAGACGGTGTGTGATTTTATGCTAATGGAAAGTGCGGCAATTATATTTAAGTTTCTTAACTTCACTTGATAATCCCCTACTGAGAGAAGTGCCCATAGGGAAAAACATATCGCCTGGACAGCAATTTAATTAATGCCAGAAGAAGCCAGGCAGAATTGTTTCCTATTTTCACCCTAATCTAGATAAGGACACATCCAAGAGCGGAACGGAAAGCTGGCTATTCAGTTCTGTTCAGTCTGGTTTGCATATTTTAAAACCAATAACAATGAAAAAATTAAATTAAATAATTTAAATAATTTAAAAATAGAACCCCAAGCAGGGATTTTGCAAGCACTCAAATTAGGGGTGCTCAAAAAGTGAGTGCCCCTCTTTGCATGCTCACAAGCACATTCAATGGCCTGATCAGATTTAGAGCGGCGCAACCGGAGTTGAACACCCGCAGGTAGAAAGGAAAAACCGGCAAATTGCAAGGAGATAAAGGACCTGCTCAGCTTCAATCTGCAGGTGCCCACGTGGCATGGCTACAGTTTTTTGGGGGGGATGTGTCCTCTTTTACAGAGGACAGTCCTCTATCTGAAGGGCTGCTAGAGGACTGTCCTCTATTCTATTCAAAGGTGTCCTCTATTTGAACGGTTGCCCATTCCAAATCCAGTTTAAAGACACAGAACCATGTCTGTTGCCCTTCATCAGTTAGCATCTGGGCAGCAGATGGAACAGACAGGAGCACCTCTTGCCTCCTGGCTCCAGCCTTCTGAACTATGGCTGAGTTGTACTCGTTTTCTATAGAAATTCTAATAATAATTTCTCTAAACATATACATCAGGATATGTACATTTTATGCAAATCAGTGTTCTCTTTTGTCCACTTTTTTTTTTGGGGGGGGGTGATGCATACGTAAGTGGCCATCCTAGCTACATGCGCCATTCCCTTATGCATAGGGCCCAGTCTTGGGAAGGGGAAGGAGAGAAGCGGTGGTAGGTGCTCCGACGGCGTAAGCAGAGCATGAGCCTCATGGCAGGGTGGGAACTTTAACCCAGATCTCTCGAGTCCCAGTCCAACACTCTAACCACTACGCCACACTGTTGGATGATCAAGCTTGTGCTTGCTAAAAAGTTTTTCTTTCAGTAAAAATAAAACATAATCAGTTGGCACTTCAGCATTGCACTGCTGAAGGTCTTTGGAACAGGTGTTCCTTGTTTCCATATTTTATTTTATTTATTTATTATATTTATACCCCACCTTTTTTCCTGCAAGGAACCCAAGGTGGCTTACATAGTCCTCCTCCTCCTCCTCTCCATTTTATCATCACAACAACCCTGTGAGGTAGGTTAGGCTGAGAGTCAGTGACTGGCCCAAAGTCACCCAGTGAGTTTCATGGCCGAGCGGGGACTAGAACCCAGATGTCCCGAGTCCCAGTCCAACACTCTAACCACTACGCCACACTGGCTTGGACATCTAGAAGGAGAAAGTGAGTGTCACATAATGCCTGTCCTGATTCCCATTGGCTCTTTGGCACAGCTGGGTGTGCATGTTTGCTGTGCTTTCTGATTCTTCGTCTCTCTTCTTCTAAATTTTCAGATGTCTATGTTATGCTCTCAGAACTGTCTCTGTATATATTTGTAGTTTGTAATTGTTTTATGAAATAAAATAAAACAATTAGTCTAGCAAAGCGTCGTTCCTGATTGCTGCAAGGAAGGAGGAAGCAGGAGAGCTACAAGTCGCACTGTGAGTGAAATTTACTATTTGTGTGCTGGAAGCTAAAGCAAATTAGAGGTAGCAGGCACACAGGTAAAGCTCACAGGACTTTAAGCAGGCATCTGAATTCCAACACACACTGGCTTTCATTACTGGTGGAGGACACTGTCCTATCGCTAGTCCTGGAGTAAGTTTCACCTGCTAGTCCCAGTTGGCTTCTGTTCATGGAATGGGCATGAGTGCAATCTTGTCCTTTGCCTCAGGCAGCAAAATGTCAAGGGCCGGCCTTGCTGAATATGCTTACACAACTCCCATGATCGGAAACTTTGCCATATCAATGCTCTACTAGGGAAGGGGTGACTACCAAGGATGGGAGAATCACCAATGATTGAACTCTCTGAGATTCTCTGAGCTTCATCTTGAAGCTTGGATTGCCTTGCTCCCATTTTCAATTGTGCCCTGTTTTTCTTCTTGCTCAATTGGGAAAATGCACATTTCGTCACACATATTTTGAAAGTGCACACCCAAACGCACACTTTCCCCCTATATCCATAGAATAAAGCATGAAAATGTTATTTCCAGTATCTATCCAGTCTCAGAGGCAGTATGCCTATGTACACCAGTTGCTGGGGAACATGGGTGGGAGGCTGCTGTTGCATTCATGTCCTGCTTGTGGGATCCTGCAGGCAGCTGGTTGACCACTGTGTGAACAGAATGCTGGATGAGCTGGATCCTTGCTCTGATCCAACATGGCTCTTCTTATGTTGTTTTTTAAAAGTAAATTTTATATTTTATTTATTTATTATATTTCTATACCACCCAATAGCTGAAGCTCTCTGGGCAGTTCACAACAATTAAAACCATAAAATACAACATACGATAAAGATTTAAAAGTTTAAAACTACAGTATAAAATAGAAGTAAAAACCAAAGAAAAATCTGGCAGCAATGCCAAGATTTAAAATACAATAACAGATTTAAAAGAACAGATACTTGAAAGACTAAAATGCCTGGGGAAATGGGAAGGTCTTCACCTGGCGCCAGAAAGCATACAACATAGGTGCCAGGCGAGCCTCCCTGGAAAGCTCAGTTCCACAACCGGGGTGCCACAACAGAAAAGGCCCTCTTCTTAGTAGCATTTTTAATGTGTCATTTTTAAAGTAACATTTTTAAAAGTACATCTCTGTAAAGCATGCCTTTTGCGAATGTGAATGCAAGTGCGTGCGAACTTTCTCCGAAATCTGTGTTCCCATTTGTATTCAGGGATGCAAATGGGGCAAAGTTAAGTTTTTAAAAAAACTTATCCAAAGGAAATTCTTCTACATCGCTAGTGACAGCACCCTGTTAAGTGGGGCTGCCCACTTCCTTCTGGTTGGCTGGGCAGCCCCACAGGCCAGGGAATGTCCAGTTTGACAAAGAAACCCTGCTGCTCACTTCAGTTATGTTCCTATACATGCCTTCCACCATGAAACAGAACAGCTGCCCTGAAGTGCCTCCTGTCTGGGATCAGAGGAAGCTTAACCCTACAGTTTTATATATCTGTATTGCTATATCCATGTCATTGTTGATAGGTTATTTCATGCTCAGTGTCAGTTATATTTTCATGTTGTATTGTTTGTTCATAAAATAATTTAAAAAACCACACACACACACACACACACACACATATATATTACCTGCTTCATTTACAATTCATTTCGTTTGCCATTAGGAGCTCCACAAAACCAACACAGGAAGAAAGAACAGGGTGTTATTCTCTGTGGAGCATTATTTATTAGCTGCAAAAAGTTCCGACTCCAATCTTTATTGCGAGTGATATGTTAGGCAGGCATCATACAGAGTACCCTCCGTGTGTCTGCAATTACCGAAAACTTGGCTTTGACTAGCACACCAGCTTTTATAAGCTTGTTAGCAAGGCAAAATAAAGAGGGAACCAAAAGATGTCACTTTACAAGTCCTTTCCCCTTCAAGATACAATTGGTAGCTCCTTAAGGAATGTTGTTTTGTATCTTTCCTGAAAGCCCACATCAGTTATGAAAGAGGCATGAATGGAATATATAACTTAGAAAGCTACTACTGCCTTATAATTAGTAAAACCATCACTCTGTCTAGCCCACTGCGATCTACTCTTGAGTTGAGCTGAAATTGCTCAAAAGACATTTTTTTTCTGAGAAAATCTTCGATATTTTTCTTCTGCACACAACCCCTCCAAGAGAAAATGGAGACTGCATTGCAGAATTTCTCCAAATATTCTCCACCATTTTTTTGAGGTGGCCAAGATTTCTCTCCCACAATGCTTTGGAACAACACTAGGTCTGGGGGGCATTGTGGAGGATGCAAAATGGTGTCCAGGCTGCTAACAAAACAGCAGCAGAAGCAGCAAAACAAAAGGCTAGGGAAGGAAGGAAGGAAGGAAGGAAGGAAGGAAGATTACCCCCAGATTTGCTTCAAATTTTACTATGTATGACATTTTGGTGGAGCTATATTCTACATCATAGTAAAATCATTCTGACAGCCTTGGCATTATCCTTAAGCAGTACTGGGTTTTTCTTTTCTTCTTAGCATCAAGCTGTGAACATGTACTTTCTTACCTAATATGATCTCCAAGGAGGTCTGTCTAATAGCTGTCACTGACGTCAAGGAGAGGGACCTTCCTGGATAAAAACTTTGATATCTGGATGTACGCCTTTGAAGGCAAATCCTATGGGCAAGGCCCACCAGTTACTTACTCCCCTCAAAGCACTGATTATGACCCAAAAACCTAAATGGGAGAACATTTAGCATGCCTCTAGTTCAAGTGCTGTACATATTCTATCCGAGAGTAATCTAGCAGGGCTCTCCAACCCTGGGTCCCCAGATGTTGCTGGACTACAGCTCCCAGAATCCCTTGCCATTAGCCACGCTGACTGGGTATGCTAGGAGCTTTAGGCCAGCAACATCTGGGGACCCAAGGTTGGAGAGCCCTGAGATAGAGCAATCCTGTTATTCATATGTCACCGTAGCTATATTTGCATTACAAATGTACATGTTCTGGTGCCATCTAGCTAGCTTCCAGGGTACATCCTTTACATCTCCAAAGGACTATATCTTAATAAACGTGATGCATCGTGTTATTCAACTGCAGGTGGGAAGTGGGAATAGGAAAGATGTGCATAGAATATTCATTTAGCATTGATAATGTGCTTGGGCAGGGCCAGCCCTGCAACTAGGTAGATGAAGTGGCTGCCTCAAGCAGTGGATGCTGGTGGGGTGTTCTGGGAGGCAGCATGCGCAACCATCCTGGTTGTTCCACCTGAGACCCCTGGCCATTCCCCTTTGGTTGGAGAGTTGTATGTGCTACATAGCCTGCCCTGCTGCTAGGAATGTACAGATTTGGTTAAATCCATTCTGTCTGTATTCCACAGATTGTCAGATCTGCTCATTGACATAATCAGATTTCTTTTCAGGGATGTATTTATAGGGATGTCACAGCAAATATTGGGGGGCTGGTTGGCCCCACTCGCAGCCCCCCCCGATATTTGCGGGCTTACCTTGCCGCGCCGCTTGGTCCGCCACCGCTTGGCCGTTTTAAGCCCCGTTTCCCTGGTTTCTACGCCAAAACCGCAGCAACAGGGTTCAGCCGCGTCGGCGCAGGGCCCGTCGCGTCACAGCTGGAAGTGACATGACGGAGCCCGTGCGGGCGGGGCGCCGAACTGAGCGGCGCAGAGAGCGGGCAGAGAGCCCCTCCGCACTGCGGAGAATCGGGCATCAGGGGGGCCCTCCGTGGTGTGGAGAGCCGAGGCGATTCGGGGGGGGGCAATTAAGGTACGAAATCCACCACCAATGTACGAGAATTTTGTTCCTGTTTGCAAATGCGCATTTGTGCAAATCCCCCTGAAAGTAAAACAAAACAGTCTGTAAGTCTACAAAATCCATGTGACTCAGAAAAAGCCGGGCTGCAGTGGAATCCACAGGTTAGATTCATAGAAATTCAAACCCATTTGAATCTGTTGAAGATTTCTTTGAAATCCCTACCTGCTACACAGCTTGCCCCACCCCCACCCCCGCACTGCAACTAGTCCATTTGGCTTCTACACATGGAATAGGAAGGAGGCATCTTGTCATTTGCCTCAGGCAGCAAAATGTCTTGGGCTGGCCCTGCCCTTGGATTTGATATGCAGCTCTGTTACTTAGATGGAGCCCATCATATTGTCCCACAGAATGAATTAATACTGTAGTGAAAATCACCCTCCCTGTATTTCACAGGCCCATTCACAAGGAGCAAAAAAAGTGTGTGTGTGTGTGTGTGTATGTTCAGAGGCCACCTGGGCAAAATTGGGGTTGAAGAATCACATACTGGCAGCAGCGGGACTCCTCCTTGGTGTTCACCAGCTGTGCATCCTACCAGTGTGTCCTACAAGCAACAGCTTGCAACTCTTCTATCCAATTATCGTCTGGATCTTACTTTGAATGTAACACACACACAGAGAGAGAATTTGATGGTAAATGTGAAAAATCTACTGGCTTGGATTGAAATTTCCTGACTCCAGCCAGATGGGTTTCCTGTCCCCACCTCCTCCTGCACAAACATTAAGTATGCAATCCGATGGGGATGCATATAAGCCTCTGAACTTGGAGGACTAACAGGCCTGTGGCTCACGCTGGCTCCGCCTGTCTGAGCATGGAAAGCTAAGCAGGGTCAAGCCTGGTTATTCCTTGGATGGGAGACCCCGCCTCTAGTTTCCTGCGTTGAGCAGGGGGTTGGACTCAATGGCCCTGTAGGCCCCTTCCAACTCTATGATCTATGAATCTATGACTACGGGCATCCTGTGTAGGGCAGGAAGAGCACAGAGGCAAAGATCGCCTCCACACTCCTCCCACCCTGCAAGTCAGCTAGACGGCCGATTGCAGCCATCTAGCTGCAGTGCTTCGGACAAGGAGGGAAGGAGGCTGGAGCGCGCGCCACCAGGATACATCATATCCTGGAATGCCCCCTTTACCCTTCTCCAAGGTTGCTCTTACAGAGCTCGGAGACACAGCCAGCACGGTTCTTTCTATGCCGGCTGCAAGGCGGGAAGGTGATACAGGAGCAGATCCCCAGCTCTGAGGTCAGAGCTCTTTTCCAGCCTTGGAGCTGGGACTCTGGAAAAATCCTACGGCTCTCTAGAGTGGTGTTCTCCAACCTTGGGTCCCCAGATGTTTTTGGCCTACAACTCCCAGCATGCCCCAGCCAGCGTAGCTGGGAGTTGTAGGCCAAAAACATCTGGGGACCCAAGGTTGGAGAACACCACTGTGTAGACACTGTTGAGGGGCCATAGGAGCTCTTGGTTAGTCAGCATTTTACAGCCACTGAGCACACAGTTTGTTTATTTATTTATTATATTTATACCCCACCTTTTTTCCTGCAAGGAACCCTAGGCGGCTTACATGATCCTCCTCCTCCTCCTCCTCCTCTCCATTTTATCCTCACAACAACCCTGTGAGGTAGGTTAGGCTGAGAGACCGTGACTGGCCCAAAGTCAGCCAGGGACCTTCGTGGCCAAGTGGGGACTAGAACTCGGATCTCCTGAGTCCCAGTCCAACACTCTAAGCACTATGCCACGCTGGCTCTCATTGGGGGTTTTTTTTTAGCTCCTCCCTTAGGTTTTTCCCCCTAAAACTTTTTTTTTTTGTACTTCTGCAAACTTTGGGCTTCCCCAAGTCTGCTAATACCTCCCTCTTGTGTGTGGGTAGTGCTGCTTTGTATAGATGATGAATGATGATGATGATGATGATGATGATGATGATTTTGCATTTAAAAGTCCCCTTTCCTAGAGGGCCACAGTTGCAGATTTGGATGCCGTGCACGTCAGCGAAGGATTATAAATATTCTGAAGGTGCATAATGGCAGATTTTTCAGCCACTAAAATATTATCCTTGCGATGTTACACAAGCCTCATTCATTTCAAATGCGGTGATTCAGGTTGTTGCATTGCAAGTTAACAGGATCTCAGCAGGCAGGGTTGGAGGTGGACTCGCTCACAAAGATAAGAATGTGCATTGCAAATACTGTTGATTTATTGCAGGCTGCCGGAAGATGAAGTAGGACAGCATGCTTAGCAAATGCCAGATAAATGGTAATCAGGCTAGTCCAGGACCCATTAAACAGCAGGAGTAACTCGCAAGGCTGGCCCAAGGTTTCTTGCTGTCCTGGGCAAATTGAAATCCCTGTTCCCATCAGGGATGTTGAAGAGTCCTTGGTCTCGAGTCACGAGTCGAGTCACGAGTCTTTGGACCCGAGTCTCGAGTCCGAGTCCGAGTCCTTGGTCCAAAATGGTGACTCATGAGTCACGAGTCATGAGTCACTCCCAAAGCTGACTCCACGAGTCCCTATTAAAATCAATGGGGGTTTTTCGCAACAAAATAAGGCTACTTCACACTCAGAGCAGCCACACAGAGTAATCTCAGGTCCTTCTTCTGCCTCTCCCAAGTACGCAACACATCAATCAAAATAAATCTTGACACACTGTTGGAGCTGCACTCCTGGTAGCCGTCCATAGTGGCCGAGCAGTGGCACACCTCACTTCCATGTGCTCTTCGCCGGCAATCACGCTCCTCTCCACTCCTTCTGGCACAGCCCAGGGATGTTGAAGAGTCCTTGGTCTCGAGTCCCGAGTCGAGTCTCGAGTCCCATTAAAAATATTGGGACTCGAGTCCGAGTCGAGTCAGAGGGGGGACTCAGTCCGACTCACAAGTAGAGTCCTCGAGTCCGAGTCCCCATCCCTAGTTCCCATCTCTCTTATCATAGCTGAGCAGCGTAACAATACCCCATTCAATGATCAAGAATTGACCGGGATGTCGTTTAGTCATTTACATGATTTTTAATATCGAGTATTTTAATTCTACTCCACTTCATAACTTTCTCTGTAACCCAGACGGCCAATAGATTAAAGAGCACAAGCATTTGGCTTAGCTTTGTTTTAAGTTTTAAAAAGCAGAGGGGGGGGAGATTGAAACCCCTCAGCCTCCTCATTGAAATTTTAAGTTCCCAGATCCCCCAAAGTGCTTCAGCTTCCACCTCCCACACAAAGATGATATGACTCTTCACCCCAACAGCCCACCGAATGTGCTGAAAAATGCAGGGCTGAAAACTCTGGCCAAGCAACGTGCATGGCAATTTCGGTTTCAGCTGTAGTGCCCAACATCCCCCATTAACTAACATAATTCCATTCACAGCATTCTACCGCAACGGCAGAGGAGCAGGCAACATGTCCTCACAGCGCAGAATAATTCCAGCCCTTTCAAGAGAAGCCTCTGGGTGACCCTAGTTTCCCTATTTGTTCTTCATAATGGTACAACGCTTAGCGAGCAGCCGCTTCCTGGCTAATTTCAGGTTCTCTTCAATTGGAGCAAAAAATAAAAATAAAATCATCTTCAGCTGTTCCTGAAGTCAGATCAGAAGGCCCTGTAGGCCCGCAGCTGGTGAAGGAGCCAATGCCATCGCAGCAGCTTTCAAGAAAGCAAGTGTGCGTCCCCTTTGAGTCACATATTATAGCCACATTAAGCAACAATTACTGTAATGGAAATTATTGAAGCAGCAAGGTACACGGCAAGCTGTGTACATCTGGACAGCTCATGTGTTCCTATGGAGAGGGCTGGGAAGGCTTGTGGAAAGAGTGTCAAAGCTGGATTTTTCACAGGAGAGCACTAATGCACACGTCAGATCTGCATTTTAAGTCCCTCTTCAGGTTCGATTCTCACATTACCAAGGAGGGGAAGTGGGAGGTCTTCAAGCAGAGAGTGGACAGCCAATGTCTATCGGGAAGGCCTTAACTAGGATGGATGAGAATTTTGTTCCAGTTCTTCTTTCTTTTTTAAATAAAATAAAATAAATTAAGGATTTATCCAAAATCACAAATTTCTTCATATTGAAGAATCCCTATGCACTCAACCATGTTAGCACTGAATTCGACTTACAACTTACCCTCCATACACCCACACGTTCCCTTGGTCTTTCAAGACCAACTCTAGATGGGGAGGATGGAGTGCCTGAGACCAGCAAAGATGTCCCACGTTGTCCTGGTCCTGTTTGTCTTATGAAGCTTACTGTATTGCTAGAGGAATCCTCCTGTGAGTTGACCCATGCCTGCTTGTTGCTTGTAAGCAAGCAGAATTGATGACATTGCACAACAGCATCACCGATCATGGGGCACATCAGTTAAGGCATTTGCCTTTACTTCCAATTTCCTGGCTTTATGGAGCCTTGACACTGGTCTTAAACTGGCAAGTTTTTTGATCACTGAAATCCCCTGGCTTTTTTTTAAAAGGAAATTTATCATTAAAGTGTTGGGGGAGGGGACACAAACTAAAACAGAACAAAACACAAAGAAGTCATTAACTGGATAGATGGGGGGGGGATGAATAGATGTGTCCCTGTATATTCAGAAGGGCTTACTTCTGAGTAAGCCTGCATGGGATTCCAGCATAGCTTTCTCTTCCCCCTCCTTCTTTCATCAGTTATCTGTTAGGCAGAATGACTCCCTTAGCCCTCAAAATTACCTCACTATTGTCTGTGTTTACAATGTGACAGTTTCTTGTTACCCCTTCCCAGTGCTTTTTTTCTGGAGAAAAGGGTACCGGAACTCTTGGATTACATTTCCTCGGGAGTCATCATCATCAGGCGATCACTCGTGACCGAGTAAGATTGTCTTCCGGGATAAAAGGAGGAAATTCTAAAGAAGATTGTGTAGACTCTAGCGATGGGTCCGTAAGTGACTGTGGAGGCCAATTCTAGATCCACACAGCTTCCCACAGTGAGGACACAGGTTACCAGATAGAAGATGGTCCTGTAAAGGATTCATTTGACGTGCTTTTCGCTTAGCACGTTTCTCCCTTTCACCTTGCACTCGGGCTTCTTCAAAGTCCATGGAACCTTTGTGAAAGGCCAACCTCCATTTAGATCGTTCATGGGCCAGAGCTTCCCAGTTTTCGATGTTTATATTGCATTTTTTTAGATTAGCCTTATGAACATCTTTAAACCTCTTATATTGACCACCGATATTCCGCTTTCCATCCTTGAGTTGGGAGTAAAGTAACTGCTTTGGGAGACGGCAGTCAGGCATTCGAACAACATGACCGGTCCACTGAAGTTGGCGTTGAAGGATCATCTTTTCAATGCTAGTAGTCTTTGCTTCTTCCAGTACACTGACATTTGTTCGCCTATCTTCCCAAGTAATTTGCAGGATTTTCCGGAGGCAACGTTGATGAAACCTTTCAAGGAGGTGGAAGTGACGTTTATAGATAGTCCATGTTTCGCAGGCATACAATAAAGTTGGTAATACAATGGCTTCATAAACCAGTGTTTTGGTCTTCTTACAAATATCCCGATCCTCGAACACTCTATGTTTCATTCGAGAAAATGCGGCACTTGCGGAGCTCAGACGATGCTGGATTTCACTGTCGATGTTAGCTGTAACAGAAAGATAGCTGCCAAGATAGAGAAAATGATCGACATTTTCCAGTATTGTCCCGCCAAGCTGGATAGATGGCATCACCAAAGGATTGGCTTGCACTTGCTGATGAAGCACTTTGGTTTTTTTGATGTTAAGTGAGAGACCATGTTTTTCGTATGCTTCTGCAAAAGCATTTAGGATAGTTTGGAGATCATCCTCTGAATGTGCGGAGACCACATTATCATCAGCATACTGAAGTTCCACAACGGAGGTTGTAATTACCTTACTTTTTGCTTTCAGCCTGCTGAGATTAAAAAGCTTTCCATCTGTTCGATATATAATTCCCACACCGGTGGGAAGTTTCCCCTTGACAAGATGTAAAACCATGGCGATGAAAATGGCAAATAATGTTGGGGCGATAACACATCCCTGTTTAACACCTGATCCCACTTTAAATGGAGCACCAAGAGAGCTGTTCTTGTCCAAAACCGTTGCCGTCATGTTGTCATGGAGAAGTCGCAAGATATTCACAAATTTATTGGGGCATCCAATTTTCATAAGGATAGTCCAGAGAGCTGTACGGTCTACAGTATCAAAGGCCTTAGCCAAATCGATAAATGCCATATAAAGGGGTTGATTTTGCTCCCGGCATTTTTCTTGGAGCTGACGTGCAGTAAAAATCATGTCTACTGTCCCTCTAGAGGGGCGGAAACCATATTGAGTTTCAGGGAGGATCTCTTCTGAAATAGATAGAAGACGGTTTGCGAGAATCCTAGCAAATATTTTACCTGCGGTTGCTAAGAGAGAAATGCCCCGATAGTTTCCACAGTCTGTTCTATCACCCTTCTTAAAGAGGGTGATAATTAAATTGTAATGCAATTAATAGAAGAAAAGGTGCTGGAACTCAGTTCCGGTGAGTTCCACCAGGAAAAAAGCCCTGCCCCTTCCCCATTGTTAGAATTCTGACAGTAGAAATGCACTGGTCATGCTTGACATATGTTAAGCATAAAGTCCCAGAGATAATTTTCATGGGTAGAGGAAGCCCTGCTTTGCTGACAGTCACCTTCCACATGTAGAGGGCAACAAGAACAGTGGGGGAGGGAAGGGGAGCTGGTGGACTCCTTCCATGTACAACTTGCATATGAGCAGAATGACCAAATGACGTTATTTCAGAAATGAAATACAGTTAGATTCTCTCAGCCATCTTAATGAGTGTATATAGAGTGTGAAGGCATGTACACAGCATAATGTGTAAATACCCCTATTGTGAGACATGATCCTTGCACATCATTTTTTGTACCACACAGCCAAGATTGGGGCCCTCACATTGTCTTTCTGTCTTCGGAAAGTCAGCGCTGGGTCCCAATCCCCATATCTCCTTTACCTACCATGTGGAAAGGAATGTCGCAGATTGGGGTCCTTGTGCTGTATTTCTACTTTCAGAAAGGTGATGATGTGAGACCCTGATTCTTCTGTGTCCCCTAGCAGCTGGGCATTCCTTCCACTCCCCCACATTACCTGAAGATCAAACAATATGTTACATTAAAGATGTAGCAAGGTCTCTCTCTCTTTACTCAAAAGTAAGCTCATGGGCCCTTATATGGATCAGGATCCTAGAGTAGTGGGTAGGGGGCCCTATGCCTTCAATTTACATTACAACTGGATGCCTCTTTGGCAATGTAAACTGGAGACATTGGGGTGCTGATCCAGATTAGGACCACAGTGCAGGGGGCAAAGGGTTAAAGTTCCCCCAAACATCCTCTCCCATACTAGGGTCCTGATCTGTGTAGTAATGTGTAGCCTTACATTGTGAGGTCACATTCCATAACTAAACATAGAAGACTACCATAGCATTTCTCTGCAAATCCCTTTGACAACATTGTAGTACTAACAGTATTCTAGCTTCTGAATGAAATTGAGCATGCATGATACAACTTTGCCATCAGTTGCGGCCGTAGGCTATCATGTGGCAGGAAAACCCGAATAAATGTTGAACCACTGCGCAGAACTACCCCAAACCAGTGAAGGTTTTTTTTTCTCCTTGATAAGCCCAGATAATGTGCATCAGTAGTTTTCACTAAAATTTGAAATAAACATATGATATGCCATGTCACAGGTTAGAGAAAAAAGGATCAATGTGTCAATTTTCAGCACTTTTTAACCTGCTGTACCTTTGACAATTTTTATCAGATTGGGTTGACATTTTGTACAATTGTAGACCTCACCTCATCAGGTAAATCATGGATGCCAAGTTTTAAGTTATTAGCTCAATAGGTGCCATTTTTATAACGGCAGGACCTTTTTTTGTCACTCACCTCCTGTGGCTCTTTAATATATGAGGTTACTCTTTGTAACCTTGTTTATCTGTACTTGTTATCTCCCCCCCCCTTCATTTTGCCATTTTGTATCTTTTTTCTTCTTCAGCTTAGACTTTTCACCACTGGAGATACAGGTGCTCTACCAAAAACATACTGAACCTGCTAGGCTTCTGTGGGGTCAGCTGTGTTGATTGCTGGCAGACTGGATTAAAGAGAGAGCCCACAAAATACTCCACTTAGCCTTAATTAGAGCAAGCGGTGCATATGTGGGATACCAGAGGAGGCAACTTGATGGGGGGAAAACAGCAGGATATCATTATAAAGCAAGTAAACAACACGTCGTTAGATCTGCAAAGCAAACAGAAGGAAATATTAGAATATATTAATGCAGGGGTCGGAAGGAAGGAAGGAAACTTAGATGCTTACTTTTTATTTGTATTCAGTTGAAGGCATTTATATTTTCTTTTCTCCCATTTGCTATGTTTGCTAAAATATTCAATCAAGGGTGTCTGCCAGTGAACATACGGGATTTTAAGTAACTCATTTAGGGCACAATCCTATTGGGATATGCCTGTAAGCCCCCAAACTCGGAGGCTTAAGGGTATCCGATACAGAACAGAAGGAACATCAGGGGTGATCTTCACCTCCCTATCCTCCCACTCTGCATTTTCACTAGACGGGCTTTCCCCCCCCCCTCTATCTATCTATCTATCTATCTATCTATCTATCTAGAGCAGGGCTCTCCAACCTTGGGTCCCCAGATGTTGCCAGCCTACAGCTCCCAGCATACCCAGCCAGCATGGCTAATGGCAAGGGATTCTGGGAGCTGTAGTCCAGCAACATCTGGGGACCCAAGGTTGGAGAGCCCTGAGCTAGAGTGTCTCAGAAAGGGAGAGAAGGGGGCTGGAGCATATCCTGGCTGCTCCAATCTCCTCCACTCCCCGCCGCCGCCCCCCGAAACACTCCTTTTAGCCCTCTCCGAGGCTGCTTTCCCAACTTTGGAGAGGTGCGGTTCTTTCTGCGCTGGCTGTGAGGGGGTGGCCCAGAGCTGGGAATCCAAAAGATGCTATGGCCCTTCGGATGCTGTCTAAGGGCCATAGGATCGCTCCCTTCAGGGTCCAGTGAGATGGAGGGGATTTACAGTTGTGGGGGGGGGGAGGATCAGATTGAAGCCATGGGTCTAGGGAGTGGAGAAGAGTAACCCTCACCCCATGCTGTTTCCCCCACAAAACTGCTATTTATCCTGCAAGGAAAAGCATACAGGCACCAGATAAGATATGGGGCAACCAGAAGCAGGATGAGATGGCTGCGACTAGGGATGGCCCAACCTGTCAGTTTCAGTTTCCCTCAATTTCTCACTTTTTGATATAAAATTCAGTTCATCTGAAATGTGGGGATTTTCTTTTAAAGTTCACATGGAAAATTATGGACATTTTTGTGTGCGTTTTTCCTAATACATGCATTTTGTCTGTCATTTCCATGGACTCCCCTTTAACCTGTCCCACTAAACTCCCATGCAAAACTCCCCTGTTTGGTCATCCTGTCTGCTCACCCTGGTCACTCCCAGGAAACAGAGAGCTCTGCTACAGAGCTGACTTGCCATGTCCTATGTATCACATTCTTCGTCCTGGCCTTTGTTGATTGTTATAACTATTGGTGACAGAACATGCCTCATAAATCTAGGTAAGACTATTAAATTTAGACTGCCAATTACCACTTCAGAGGTTTCTGCAGGGTTTGCATATGATTGGATAATCATAGTGCCTTGTTTCTAATTAGCTTCAAGCATTTGCTGTTTATAGTGCAATATAGCAAGGTTATTTCCCACTTTGGTTTCATGTGAAACATAAATCAGGTGTCCAGTGTGGGTGCTATTGTTTCCAAAGTCTAAACTGTGGACTGGAAATTCATAGTCTATGTAGGAAAATCCCCTGAGTCACTTCTAGAAGGTTGTTCTTCCTACTGCCTTGGTGGCAATAATGGTATCACTGGCTGCCTATTAGCTACCGAGGCTTGTTCAAGGTTATGGTATTGTCATACAAAGTCCTAAACAATTGAGGACCAGATACCTAGCAGACCACCTTCCCTAATATATGCCCAACTGACCATTAAGATAATCAGAGGAGGCCTTGCTGGTCATTCCAAGATTATCAGAATGTCACTGTGCAATATACCTCAATGGTGGGCCTTCTTGGTAGTGGCAACCACCCTGGGGAAAAACTTCCCTTGTGCAGTTCGGGAGGCAGAAAATCTGGCATCTTTTAAACACCTCCTGAAAATGCACCTGTTCACCCAGGCCCATAATTAAATTATCCATGCTGTCCCGTTTTTACTGCTGCTGTACTGCTGTGTATTATCGTGTATTATTATCATTGTTTTTAAAATTGTATTTTAAATGTGATTTTAATTGTGATTTTAATATTTCTATGGAAACCGCTTAGGGATTTTTCTTAATATTTAGTGGTATACAAAGAGTACAAATAAATAAATAAATAAATAAATAAATTTCAAAATTACAGCTTGGCTGATAAATGGTTTACCCTGGATGGGAGGGAAAGAGAAAAAATAATAACAGATGAAATCACTTAGTGGTTTCTGGGCAACCACACAAAGGTCTTCTAATGCTTCTGGCCTGTGCCCCCAGTGATTGTGACTCAGCTGGCCCTTTAAGAACATAATAAGAGTCCTGCTGGATCAGACCAATGGCCTATTTCCCACACTGGCCACCCAGATGCAAATGGGAGGTCCACAAGCAGGGTGTAAGGGCAATGGTTCCCTCCTGTGTTGTTCCTTCAGCAACGGGTACTGGGAGGTATGCTGCCTCTGATGCTGGAGGTAGAATTTAAACATTGAACATCTGAACAGCCATGAACAGCCCGATCTCGTCTGATCTCGGAAGCTAAGCAGGGTTGGTCCTGGTTAGTACTTGGATGGGTGACCGCCTTGGAATACCAGGTGCTGTAGGAAGAGACCATAGCTCAGTGTGATAGAGCCCATGCTTTGCATGCAGTAGGTCCCAGGTTCGATCCCTGGCTTCTCCAGGTAGGGCTATGAAAGAATCCTGCCTGAAACCCTGGAGAGCTGCTGCCAGTCAGTGTTGACAATACTGGGCTAGATGGACCAAGGGTCTGATTCAACACAAGGCAGCTTCCTATGTTCCTATAGGTAGCTTTAACCTCTCTGAATTTGTCTGATCCACCTTTAAAGCTGTCCATTTTGAGGCCATCACTACATCTTGAGGTAGTTCCATAGTCTGACTATGCACTGTGGGAAGAAAAGTATTTCCCTGTGCCTGTCCTGAATCTCCCACCATTCATGCCTTCCCCCCAGCCCCCAAACTGAAAAGCCCCAAACATTCTTGCTGACTAAGGATCTAAACATGCGCAAGTTCTTTGTTCATGCCTGAACAAAGTACAGGAATGCATTTAAGGGGCATGAGACCACACGAACCAGCCCAGCACTGCACATACCGGCCCCGCTCTCCCTGTTCCTGAACTGACCACATTGAGCAAGGAGGTCTGAAGGAGGCCTTCTACTCACCTTGGCTGGAAGCCCTAAATAACTTGGGACCAGGATAGCTAGCAGACCGCCTTCTCCGATATGCACCCAGAAAAACCATAAGATCTTCAGAAGAGGCCTTGTTGGCTTTTCCAGGATCAACAGAATGTCACCACATAACATTTTGAAAGTGGGCCTTCGCAGTAGTGGCAGCCACCCTCTGGAACACCCTTCCCATGCAGATCGGAAGGCAGAAAATGTAGCGTGTTTTAAATGCCTCCTGAAAAAGTACTTGTTCACAGCCACTTTCCCTGGAATATAATTGATCATCATGAATCTGTTCCGTTTTTACTGTCTCTTTTTATCATTTCTTTTTACCTTACCTTTCTAGTTGTAATATTATGTTAGTGTTATATTATCTACTATATAAATGTGAATGTTTGTACGTGTATGTGTGCGTACATACGTACGTATGTCCGCATGGGGGGTTGCGTGCGTCGCATTGGCTCCTACCTGGTTGGACGGATCCGCCCCAAACTTGGCACGCATACTCCCCATCACCCAAGGACAAAGACTGGTGGGTTAAAATCTCCAAAAAAAAACCTCGCCGCGCCTGTACAGCCCAAAAGGGATGAGAGCCAATGGCGTCACTTGGAATGTTCGCAGGGGCCATTCAGGAGCAGTTATGCAAATAGCTCCAATGACATTTAGAATGTTGATATGCACTGCCACCACAGGGGCCCAATCAGAAGCAGATATGCAAATCTTTCCAACATCCAAACAGAATGTTCATATGAACTGCAGCCGGGGCCTACACGGCGGGTGGGGGTTGGGGAATTTCGAATAAATAGTGCCTATAGGAAAATGACAACCCGGGCAACGCCATTGGGTAGTCCGGGAACAACTATGATGACAGGGATTTCATTGTGTGGTCCTGGGAGGGCAGCAGGGAATTCATTGTGTGGTCCCGGGGGGGGCGGGGAGCAGGGATTTCATTGTGTAGTACCGGAGGTGGGGGGAAGCAGGGATTTGATTGCATAGTCCTGGGGGGGAAAGCAGGGATTTCATTGTGTGGTACAGGGGCGGGGAAGGGAAAACATTGTTGCATAATCCCGGGGGGGGGGGAGGGAAGCAGAGATTTCATTGTGTAGTACCGGGGGTGGGGGAACAGGGAATTCTTCATTGTGTAGTCCCGGGGGAGCTGGGATGTCATTGTGCAGTCCCGGGGGAGCTGGTAGTCCTGGGGGAGCTGCGATTTCATTGTGTAATCCTGGGGGAGCTGGTAGTCCCCGGGGGAGCTGGGATTCCAAGGGATTCCAAACAGCGGACAGCTACCTTAAGGAATTGCAAACGAATAGTGCCTATAGGAAAATGACGACCCGTGCAACGCTGGGTAAAAAAAAGCTACCTAGTATTATATATTTTTAACTATGATTTTAAATATTTTTGTATGTCAACAGCTTAGAGATGTTATTATATTAATTAAGTGGTATACAAGTATTTCTACTACCTATGATGACTACTACTAGTAATAAAAGAACATACATTGAACACTCTGTGCGATCAGGAACCCTGATGAAGTGGGTTCCCAGTCACTTGCAGGGTTCTACTTACATTGACCTCCATGCTCAATATTTATTTATTCATTTAATATCCCAGCTTTTTTTTTTTTCCCCCTGCAAGGAGCCCAAAGTAGCTTACATAATAATCCTCCTCCTCCTCTCCATCTTTATCCTCACAACAGCCCTGTGAGGTAGGTTAGGCTGAGAGTCAGTGACTGGCTCAAAGTCACCCAGTGAGTTTCATGGCCCAGTGGGGACTAGAACCTTAGATCTCCTGAGTCCCAGTCCAACACTCTCACCACTACACCACACTGGCTCAATATGGGAAAGTCATAGACTTAGAGGGTGGGGCTAGCATGTGCAGCCCTGTGCCCCTTACATGCATTCCTATACTCTGTTCAAGGATAATGCCTGAATCTGGCTATTGTCAGATGTAAATTTAAAACACTGTCTTGGCTTCTTTATTCAATAATTAAAAGGCCTCCCCCCCCCTTGAAACAATTCCACCAGTCTCTCTGCCATGATGGTTCATTAAAGGCCAGATTTTATTACATATTACATGCTTTCTGCTTTTCACACAAACTTATTATATATAGCACCCTGAGAAGGTGATCTTTTAAAGCGCATTAGACTAATGTTCCTGAAACTCCAGCTAATGTAAGTTTTATTGAATTGCTGTGACTTTTTATTATCATTAAAAAAGAAAAGAAAAGAAGTCATCAAATGATTTGCTCTGATAATGGATTTGGCGAAAGGAAAACAAAATGAATAGCTTATTGGAGGGCACGCAAACCTGAGATACATTTAGTGCTACTGAGATTGATGAATATTACCACAAATAAAGAGACAAAAGATATATTTGTGACCAACGTGACTGGTGCTCTTAAAGAACGAAGGCAAGTTATCAGGTTACAGATCTGGTTTTCTATGGCTGGAAAGAAAACAGTTGCAATATCGTACTTAGAATGCAATCAGCTCATTTTATATTAACTTCTGTCTCTGGTATACAAGCCAAACTGATAGCTGATAGGTCAATGCTTGCCCCTCCCGCCCCCTCACCTGCATGATTGTCACCTCCTTCTCTGGCTGCTAAATAAAACTGGGTGCCTGAGATATGATGCAATCTCATTCTCCTCCTACTTTCATTTATGTTTCCAAATCATCTGAAAATGTCATGTTTGCAATCCCAAATGCAAGCCAGTAGAATTTTTTTTTTCATTTTGGAGAAACTGTTTAAATTAACAAAAATGGTGATGGTATTTGAAAAAAATGTGCATTTCTAAAACACCCAATCTTTACACTTTATCCAATGGGGGAAAATGCAAAACTGCATTTTGGAGAATTTGGGTGAGCCTGAAAATTGCTGATTCTTCTATCCCTAGGCCTATCTCCAGCTTTTTTGTTTCCTGGTTGGAGGAGGAGGAGGAGGATGCGGCAGCTGTAGTGACTAAGCAGGGA
Organism: Shinisaurus crocodilurus; assembly: GCA_021292165.1. Taxonomy (NCBI): domain Eukaryota; kingdom Metazoa; phylum Chordata; class Lepidosauria; order Squamata; family Shinisauridae; genus Shinisaurus; species Shinisaurus crocodilurus. The sequence continues at coordinate 283,391,383 of CM037878.1, forward strand.
GGTGGGTGAGTGGAAAGACAATTACAAATCAGAGACCAAGTCGCTGGTGTACTAGAGACATAGAACATAATCTGTTCAAACATAATGGGGAAACCATGTCTTCCTTCCTTGTCAGAGTGGGAAACTTGTGGCCTTCCGGTTATGTTGGCCTCCAAACAGGAATGTCAGTAGGGATGGATCTGAGAGTCTCGGGGGGGGGGGCTGAAAGTGGGCCAGAAGCAGCCCATTCGCCCCCCCCCCGGAGACTCTTGCAACTTACCTGGCCGCCTACTCGATCCAAGATGCGCCGGGGGAAAGATAGATCTTCAGCTCCCCGGTGCGTCAGTTCTGCTTCCCCTGGTGCAGCATAAAACCCAGGGCAACCCAGGGTTTTGCATAAAACCCAGGGCAACCCAGCTTGAAATGGCTGTGATTTGCTATTCACGGTTGTTTTAAGCTGGGTTGCCCTGGTTTTTACACTAAAAACACAGCGCCAGGGAACCGGAAGTGATGCAACGGGGAAACCCGTCGCGTCACTTCCGGTTCCCTGGTGCTGCGAGCGGCGAGAGCGGGTGAGGGGTGCTCCGGAGCACACACACCCCGAGCAAGTAAGCCGACAGTTCGGTTTACATTGCTAGGAATGTACAAATCAGCAAAACTCAAGCTTGGCAAAGTTCTCTGAATTCAGCCTCAAAGCTCATTCTGACTTGAGTCCGTATCAGATTGCGAGCTTTGTTTTTTTCTCTTCACATGAAAATTAATCCATGCATATTTTCGTACATATTTTTTCCAAACGTACGCATCAATTGTGTGCATCTTTGGAATGCATGCATTCTCCTCCTATTGGCTGAAGCATATTTGTGCACATTTTTCAAAAGTACACTTTTTTTTTCCATGCACAGTTTGTAAATTTACACATCCTGTTACACTTCCTGCATCCTGTTGAATGCATTTTTTTTGGGGGTCAGTGAATCACATTGCAGGCTCAGAAATGTACAGAGACGTCAACCACAGCTTGTGTCCTAGTCTGGGTTAGGTCTGGAAGGTGCAAACTAGGTAAATCCTGATCAAAAATGAACTGAAACAAATTTCTTATACAGCCCTGCCTACAACTGCCATCAGCCCTAGCCAGCATAGCCAATTGTGAGAGATCATGGGAATTGTAGACCACAATATCTGAAGGGCAACAAGTTTTCCACCCCTGTTCTGTCTAGGGATGTATGAGAAATCCGTTTTTCAGTACTTTTTAAAAATTGTTATCAGGATTTACCCAGTTTACATGTTCTGGACTGGGACTCACTCTGCAGTCAAAATCTGTACATTTCCAAGCCTGCGCTGTGATTCATGGACCAAAAGAATTGCATTAGACAGCATACGTATATTTGAAAACTGCAACTAAAAATGCATACTTTTGAAAAATGTTCATAAATACACATCAATCAATGGGATAATGGACCCATGCTGCATCATGACAAAGGGGACAAAGGCCTGGTTTAAATTCCTGAGCAGAAGACTCTCTACCTCTTGATTAATTTTACATTGGCTAGCAATTCAAGATTAACTAGTCCAGAATGTAGAACAAAAGGAGTCATTACAGGTGTTTACAGTGGCAGTGTCTGGGCTGGGACATTGCTGACCTGGTAGGTAGGTGAGGATGCTTCAAGATTGGGTCATTTCCCCCACCAGGGTGTTTAACAAACCACAGAGTCCCAGCACCTCTTGCTACAACAACCATGTCCCACTGGGAAAGGAGTGGGGTTAATGACACTGAAGTTGAGGGTGAATCGAATGAAGGGTTATTCATTACACTTATATCCAGGTCATCATTCTGGAAGCTGAGAGCAGCTTCTGCCTAGGGATCTATGAGAATTTCATCTATGCTCACAAATTATGTGAGCATGCCCTGTTTGCAACTTTGAATGTGATCCTGAGAGTGAGCACGTGTACATCAAAAATGTTCATAAATGGCTGAACATGTGCTCATGGTCCATTTGTCCAAATTTCCTAAATTTACAGATTTCTTAAATTTACCCAAATGTCATAATCTATGTAAATTTCCCCCATAGACTGAACCAGCCCTACTTTAGGCTATGTAGGAAATTTAGGAAATTTTCATGAATCTAGGAAATTTATGCAAATCGAACAGAGGAAAGTTGCGCAGATTTCACATTCGATCGCTGCTCAGTTTGCGCAATTTACCCATTTGGCAGAACGAGCAGCGATTGCAAATGGGAATGGGAATTGGACAACAGACGAGCGGCAAGCCAATGTTTCAGAGAATCCTGGTGATCTCAAAAATTGCTCGTTCACCCATCCCGCCGGCGGGGCCCTGTAAGGATCAGCCATAATTCCTTAGGTCTGAGGATTGGCAACGTAACCCTTCCTTTGAGCCCATTAAAGCTACAGAGCAGGGTGGGGGGAACCTAGAGATGGATGAATCTGCCAAATTCAGTTTCTCTCCATCTCTCATTTTTCCAATCTTATGTTGCTTGTGTCTGGAACTTTGAGAATATCATCGACATCTTAACTTTGGTTCTTCCTGAACATTTTGCTTTTGCTTTTGTTTTTTAAACTTCACATGAACATTCATAAGCATTTTTCTGCACATTTCTCCAAAGGCATGCCTTTTTGTTTGCATTTTGCCTAATATAAACTTTTTTTTTTTGCGAGCAATTTTTTCTTACAGAATGCATTCTTAATGTTATTTCCTTCAATATATGCATTTCTGTATGCATTTTTTTTAATTGGAGGACTCCGTCAACAAAATTTGAAGAAGCGTAAATTCCAAAGCATAACTGAGTTTCGATTTGCATTGTAATTACAAAAGTGCAAACTTAGGTAAGTCTGCGTTAAAATGTGAACTGAAGAAATTTCTCCCCATCCCTAAATTTTTAGCGGCAGTATTTTCCTCCCAGACTGCAGCACAGTGCAGCTCTGCTCCCTCATCCTGCTCGGATTCCAGCTTCATTGTTTACTTAGGCAACAGACTGGCCCTGGCTTGCTTGACAAGCTCCCTAGCACTTGAGGTACTTCGAGTACCCCTACATCTGTGTGCCTACCCTGGTGCCCCCTCACTCTCTCAGCTTCTTTACCCATATCCATGTTTTTTTCTGCCTGCATCCTGTATCTGGCCTTCCATCTTCAGACTTTTTGGCTCTTTGTGGCTTGCTTCAGTCTCTGGACTGAGGGTCTTACCAGCTATGATACAAACCATGTCACTGGAAACCAAGCATTGCAGGGGGTGGGGGTTCATTGAGACCACAGCGTGTGAGGAGGGGGGGTCACCCCTTCCTTTCCCTGAGCTGATCCCAGCAAAAAACCATCCCCTACCTTAGGGGGGGGAAAATCTCCCATTGGCTAATGTAAAGATCAGCACAAGAGGGAGAAATATTCCACTTCCTGCCTTTTCCTTGCTCCGCTAGATTTGTTCTAGCAAAGGGTTATGCAAAGGAGCATTCAAATGTGGCATAGTCGTCCTCTGTGCCACGTCAATTTCCTGCATGTCTAGACCAGGCATGAGGCCTACTGAGCTTCATCAATGTAACCACATTGCGTGCCTTCACACAATCTTCTGAGTTATAGGTGTGGTGGAGGGCCAGCTGGTGAAACTCTGTGGATGCTGTTCAGGAATGCCGTTCTAAATCTTCCCTCAAATACAACTAGGGACAATTGTTCACTGCCCCTCTGTGAAAAACCAATCTAATAGCATGCAATCCGGTCAGGTTTAGTAGTGTTTGCAAATGAATAATGTGGATCGAAATATTGCCTGTCGTTATGTGCTTCTGAAGTAGCTGGAAGTAGAATCCCCACCCCACCCCTAGCTAAAGGTATTTAAGTCTCCCTACATGGAGGACAGGATTGCCAAGTAGAGTGGTATTAAGGCAAAACACAGCTGGGATTAAATTCCATGTAGCGCCAGATTTGTCCTCTCCTCACTCTTTAATATACCCATAATGGCCTTACTGCTTAAACCACATGTATAAAGCACTTCGTATTCCCCCCCTCTCCTTTTAGTACCTTACATTCAGAAATAATAGACTTTAAAAGAAGCTCATTCTTCTCTTGTATGTGTCAGGAAGAAACAACAGCCTCATCATGAAGTGTCTTAGGAAACCACAGGGAAATGCTGCAAATACAATATGTATGGGTGTGAATTTTGTTTCGGTTCTGGTTTTGATTAGAATTCATCAAAACTCGTAAAGTTCCCCATATTCAAGATGGGGGGGGGAAAAACTTGAGATTGTTTTATTTTTAAATGAATGTGGGATAAACTGAAATTGTCAGATTCATCCGTCCAGGCCCAGGGCTTTGGGTGCTTAGCTCTTAAAAGTCTGGCTTTTGAATCCCTGTGTATTCAACCATGTTTGAGATGCTGAATTTGGGTTGCTTCCTCTTTTTTTCTGACAGGCTCCTCACCTTTAAAACCTATATGATAGGCAGGTAGAGCACGGTCCCTCTCCATTCTTGGAATAGCTAGGCCTATTCAAATTGGCTGGTGCAGGATGGGTGGGAACGTTGTTCTTCATATTTGGGAGAGAGATAACTTGAGATTTAAAAATGCAAATGTGGGGGAAAGCAAAACTGACAGTTTTGATCATCCCTGAAATAGAATCAGTAGTGTATTCAGGTAAGGCAGTGAGGAATCTAACCTGGGTGTCACCTGGCCAGGTGTATAAAAGTGGCATAAAAGATTGTGAACTATATTGACAATTATTTAAAAATAATATTAACATATGCCACATCTTCTTCTTTGCAGTACGGGAAAATTAGGAAATTGTTCCAGATAGCAGAACAGTTAAGATATCAGCTTGCTCAGAGGCTTAGCGAGGGCAGTAGACCAGGCACAGTGTCACTGCTGAAGCTTTTCATTGGCTCTCTGCCAGCAGCCCAAGATGCCGAGTCGCTGAATAATTTTTCCCACCCTTAAAAATGGGTGTGGTACTCAATCTGGTGCCAGATCATCAACCAGAAAATTATGTTGTCAGCTTAAGGGAAATAAATAGCACATTGCAGTGTGTTATACATCTTTCGTGCCCCACCCTCCAAATTGTTGTGAGAATTGAGCTTGTATTCAGACGTACAACACAGAAGTGGGTCCTGACTGTGCACACCAACCTACATATCAATATCTGCATTTTGAAGGAAAATATTACATGAAAATATATCTTGCATTTTCCTACACACAAGCCTTGAAAGCAGATATAGGGGTCAAAATGCTATTCAGGCCTGAAATACAGAACTTTGTTTGCCCTCAAAGTTCATGGTAAATTTCATTCCAGTCACCCCATGTTCAAGCATAAGATCATTTTACAAACAAACAAATTTACAAACTGAATGCCAAATAGCTAGTCAAACTAATGCTGTGCTGAATGTTTGCCCTTGAACATTGGGGGGGGGGGTGAAAGTGGGATTTTGAGGGTCATGGCACAGTTGCAGAATGAAATAAATGTAATTTGGCAGGGATGTATGACTTCAGTGAATAGGCAATATGTCTGCTGCTTCTATGGCACCATTTTCTACACTACATAATCCCAGCTAATCAGGGATCATGTAGTGAGTGAATAACATCATCGTTAGATCTAGACTGTGCACAAATGGCCTCTCAAAATTATCTACCCTATTTGTGGGCAGAGAAATTAGGGGGAAATTTCATGGAATTTCTACAGGGGGTGGAGAAATTCTCCAACATTTTCTCACAGGTAGGGCTCACCATTGACTTGTAGCTAGTGGTGGGCGATACACCCACCACCCGACTCACCAGAGGCTTGGCCAATGCTGCTGCGGTGCCCGCCGAGTGGAGCAAAAGGAGGATGCAGGCCGAGCCACTCGGCGTGCTTCTGGGTTCCTGGTGGAAATGTAGGAAATGGCATAAGATACGTTAAAAGCGGCTGCAATTTGTGTAACTGGCACAAATCGCAGCCATTTTTAGTGTATCTTATGCCACTTCCTACGTAAAAAGTGGCCCGCTGAGAACCCGGAAGTCGCATCCCTGACTCGGCTCGGGAGAACGCAAGTTGAGCCAGAGAGACAGGTAGGAGGGACGGAGTTCGGGGTGTGTGTGTCAAGTCTGGCAAGTTTGCCGGACTTCCATCCCCCTGAACAAAGTTCTCACACATCCCTAGTTGTAGCATAGCTTCTTTCTTTTTCATAACGTGGTGTGTTTTTTTGGGTGGTGGTGGTGGTTGTGCTACCATTAGAAGTGGCAACAGCATCAACTGTGTTGGCGGTCTGGCCCCCATTTTGCATCTTCCATAGTGCAGGTGTGAGGGGAGCCAGTGTTGTGTCCAACTCCAGGGAAAAGGTGGAGCTAATGCTGTGCCCAAATATGCCTTCCAGTATCCTGGATGTTTAGAGGCTTCCATAATGTTCTGCCTCATTTTCAGGGTCTTCTTTAATTGATTTTTGTGGTTTTTCTGAGCTTCCCTAATTCACTGTGAGGCAGCCAAGGGTGCCGTGTGCGCGTCTTCTTTCTCTTACACATCTCTCCATTGCTCTGCTGCCTCCCAGGCTAACTCTGCTTCCTGATCTGAAAAAAGCCCTCTGAGAGGAATTATTTCATGATGTCTCCCCCTGGGCTTTCATTGAAATGCAGGAAGCCATGAAGGCTGCCGGCTGCCAGAGAGATGATTGTGCAATGAAAGACAGGGCACTCACACACATTCCTCAGCCACCTCTTCCGTGAGGTAAGCACAAGAGACCTGAACCCAACCCATGAAAATTTCTCTGAAATTTTCTTCTCCTTTTTGAATTTCTTTTTGAAAGGGATTTCTTTCTGGCAAATTGAATGGTCAAAAAAAAATGTGGGAAATTTTTCAGCCCAGCAGCACCAGTCATGATGCTAAGAAGCCAATTAGACTGGACTACACGGCATCATCACTGAAAGGCCCCATGTCCTCCATGTTGCCAAGGCAACCAGACAATTCTCCCTTACTGTTTCCCAGCTCTAATCCTCACAGTTTAGTCATGCAGTGCTGTGCTGAAATCTGTCATGCGATTTCTGGAAAGTTTTCTTTCCACATGAAAACAGCTTCTGTTTTGTTTCCTCATTCTTGGGGGTGTTTTCTTTATTTGTTTTTTTGGAGCTTATCTTATTATTATGAGGTGACTGATGGTAGTGTGTTGCCCCCTGGCCTTCTATTACACATCTCTCCACCTCTGTGCAGCCACCCCAGCTGCCCACATTTCCTGATCTAAAAAAGCCCCATGGTTACCTCATGATGTCTTTCCCTAGGCTTTAATTGAATGTGGGCAGATGGGAAGGCTGCAGTCCAGCAGATAGATGATTGTAGAACGTAACACAGGACACAGAGAGAGAGAGCACTTTGGCCACCTCATAACTAAGGTAAGTGCAAGAACCTTGCTTGTACCACACTGACAAGATTTTTTTAAACCAAAAAATGATTCTCCTTTGAAGGTTTTTATGTGTGAAAGCAATTCCCATCAAATTGAATTAGAATTGTTTTTGTTTGTTTGTTTTTTCAGTGGAAGATTTATTTATTTATTTTTAATTTTTTTTGCCATAGCACTTGTTTAGTATCGAAAAACAGTTAGCATCTCCAGGATGCCTCGGGAAAGCAGAGATGGGTTTCTGCCACATCCCTCAATTTGAATTTGCACTGGAATGCTTATTTGTATATGCATCCAAATGTGCATTCAAGCATACATCCCAATTTTTTCTGTACTTCCCCTGGGCTTTAACTTGAATTGTGGGAAGCTGGGGAGGCTGCTGTGGTTATTTCTTTGCCGCAATGCAGTGTGGCAAAAGAGAGAGCATACAAAGGCGAAATGTGAATGCATTTTGTGGGCAAACCTTGTACATTCTCGGTTCAAAAAATGCATACTGTAGAAAAATGTGCACTTTATGTTCGTCTTGGGAAAAATGCACATTTTCATACTTTAGTCAAGGGGGGGAGTACATATCTGGGTGTTTACTTTAAAAAAATGCAAACTTTCCCCATCAGACAACAACCACGACAACAACAACTCTCAATCAGGAATGGAAATGGGGTGGCCCAAGCTTCGAAGGGGACCTTGGAGAACTTTGATCAACTCACACTTCTCTGATTGTTCCTAACGGGGCCCCATTTCATCTCTTCCCATAAACATGTTCACACCCTTCTGAAACCAGCCCTCCTTGAAAAATAACCAAAAATAAGGGGTGCTCAAAGCCCAGCTCCCTGGTTTGGCTCACCACAAATTGAATCAAACAAACCAATAAGGTCACTTGGACAATAAGATAATTCCTCTGAGAGTTCTGAAAATGCTTTCCCATTTAATATAAGCTTGTGTTTATTTTTCCTCTTTCCACAGACTTCAGTGAATGGGATGTGAGTGGACATTTAAATGACAGTCTGGTAAGTCACACTTGGTTGGATTTTGGCTTCTTATCGCCAGATTGCTTTTAGAGAAATTATGTGAGAACATTTGTGATTTGTACTGGATGACTTCTTTTGCATATTGCCTTCTAAGGAAGATGCAGACTTTCTTAAAGGATTTAAGATAAATTACTGTATAGTGCCATATGTCTTCCTTCCCCCTCCACATGTATATCATTATTAGTTTTAAAGGTCCAATAAATGTACTACTCTGAAGAAGGCCTGCACAAGTTGTGTCTATGAAATTGGCAATGCTGCTCTGTTGTTGCAGTCTCAGGTAAGCAGTCAAAGATTATAGATAATGTTCAGCTTGATGGGTCACAAGTTGTGTAGGTCAGTTTTAAGGTTTTGCCACCATTATGTTATGTAGATACCTGGACTATCTCTCATTCCTTTTCATTCCCCAGAACTGAAGCTTATTCCTGTTACAACACAAGGGTGCATCCATCTCAGAGTACATTCAGAAGTCAGTTGTGCGTTAAACTTCTGATAAAGCACCATTGGTACCTCAGATATTGCCTATACCAGGTATGGGCAGAAGGTAGATCTCCTGATGTTTTGGACGTCAACTCCCAGAAGACTCTACCAGCATGGTAAAAAATGCTGGGAGTTGAAGTCCAAAACATCTGGAGGTCTACCTTCTGCTCGCCCCTGCACTACTACACTATGGGTCAGTTGTGAATCAACTATGCTGTGATTGGCAATGGTATTATGGGAGCCTCACTACAGAAGGGCATGGTCACAGGTTCAATTAGTGTCAGGTGTGGTGCCTTCCTTCTAAGTAACCAAAAAACATATATATGTCATTCATTTTGTTTCCAAAACAGACAAGAGATTGTGGGAGGGGAGTGCTTGCAACAAGTTTGGATTGGGACCAGAGAAGTGATACTTGGGAGCTGAGAATTTAAGACTCTATCTCTCTATCTATATCTATTTTCTGTCTTAGGACAGGATAATCAAGGGTTTCCTGTCCAGTTTTATAATTTTGCAGTAGTTCATGGGAAACTTTGGTGATGGTTATACTATTGTGTGGGATTATTTTTGAAATGTTGAGATGCCTTGATTCTCTGGCTGTCATGTGGTTGATCCTCTGGTTGATATTCTGGTTGTAGAGAAGTACATTAAAAAAAAAAAAGCATACTAGGTGCTGAACAAATCACATAAACAGTCCTGGACCAATGGGGTTATATCAGAATTTAGTATAACATAACCAGACCCTGTTGCATTGAAGACAGTGCTGGTAGGGTTGGTTGATATGAAATTAACATGGATGGGTTGACCATTTGCATACTCTAAACTATGCATGCATGTGGATCTTGAACAGATCTTGAACAGGTGGGAGATGGAGAAGTGACAAAGAGGAGATGCTGATGAGAGCATTGAGGAAGGCCATAAATGAGAGGTGTGGCTGCCCATCAATGGGTGTTAGTTAATTGTGGAGAACCCAGTGTTGCTTTGTATGCTGTGTATTTTTTTAATCTCCATGCTAGGCATCATTCTATTTCCTGATTCAGTCAGTTTATTTCTGTTGTTTTATACAAAGTTGTACAGTATGGACTGATATATATATATATATATATATATATATATATATAATTAAGTATTTACTTATTGTCACTATGGTTGTTATTTGTCCAGTTACTGATTCTATTATGTTTTCTGAATTGTTATGTTTATTGCTCTTCATTTGATATCTTGTGAGCCTCTTTGGGCACAATCTTGAGGAAATGCTTGCTTGTGTGGTTAAAGGCCAACATGTGGGGAAGATAAAGCTAAAAAACTACCACAAAAAAAAAAATCTGGAGGAGGAGATTGTTGAAACACAATTACATATGGGTTTAGCTAAAATAAATGTCAGTCAGTCTGTTGATTTTATGGCATATAACCATCAGTTCTTACCATTTTATCAGAGAAAAGACAGTCAAAAAAAAGAAAAGAAAAAAGGATTGAACAAGCCAATCAAATCAATTCATCATGTGTCAATTCATCATGTACATAGCTTACAGCAACAGTTCTTAGGATGTTTGCTCTTATCTATTTGTGGAGCCCCGCATATACAAAGACATTGAAATATGGGAACCTTTGCATATATTCCATCCCAAGATGAAGAAGCCATGGTGTGAAAGTATAATTCAATGAATACCTTCCTTAGCTCAGAGTGAGTCAAAGAATTAAGATAATTAGAGAAAAATCAATCACACTAAAATAAACAAGTCTTCAGTAGAGATGAGTGAAACCCTCCCATCTCAATTCAAAATGGGCTAGGCTGTTCTAAACCAATCCAGGAGAGCTCCTCCGACACCAGCAGAGCTTTCATCTGCATGTTTCCCTCCTCCTCACCTTTCCCACACTTTTCTAAGCTTGCAAATTGTGGCAGGTGGGGAGGGGTAAACAGGCAGCCAAGAGGACATGCAAAAGCTAAAGGCTCCCCCTTGAAGGCTTCTGAGCATCCTCAACCCTTGCAGGGTCCATCAGGTCTCTGGGGATGGTAGCGTTGTTATTCCTCCTGGCAAATGGAGCAGGAAGAATAAAGAACTACGCCAGAGGTGAGGAACTTATGACCCTTCCGATGATGTTGTTGGGCTTCAACTCCCAACTGCTCTAATCAACACGGCCAATGATCAGGGATGATGGGAGTTATAGTCCAACAACAGGTTGCCCACCTCTGAACTGCACACTCCAGTGTTAGTAGTGCAAAGGCCAAGCACGGTCAGAGGCTTCTAGTGCAGAGTGAGGAAGGAACTGTTTAGAACAGGGGTGGGCAACCTCCAGGGACAAAGGCTGCATTGCCCCCCTGGAACCAGGGGGCGCACTCCAGCCCTGCAAAAGTTGCTGCTGCTGATTTCACCACAGCAAAAATCAAACCACTTTAGCAGTGGAGCAAGGGGCGTGGGAAGCAGCCTCCTCCTGTTTGCAAGCAGAATTGCTCTTCTGGGAGACTTGCGGGAGTGTGATTCTGCTCCCTCGCACCTTGGGAAATCACTGCAATGTTCCTGCCATGGCAAATGCAGGAGCAGCAGGAGAACATGGCAGGTGCCACAAAAGCCGCTATGGGGACTGCACGCGGCCCGCAGGCAGTGCATTGCCCACTCCTGGCTAACTTTCCCTTAGCTTAACTTTCAGAACAATCTTTTGTTATTATTTATTTTAATTACTCCCTGTCAGTGAATAAAGGGGAACATAAAATAACAGGCAACCTGTTCCAATTCTCAGCAGCCTTTGATCGTAGCCCACTTTGACTCCTGACCTTCCTCTACCTCTAGCCTTGCAACCTGGTGTCTTTGTGAAAGTGTGGAAATGTTTGGGCAAGAATGGAATCTGTTGGAATAGGGCTGGCACTGAATTATCGTGAGCCAAGGTGAAATGCCCAGGGGGCGGGTATGTTGTTTGTGTGCAGGCTTGGTCTCAGCTCAGCCTGTAATGGCTTTGGGTTCTCCAAATGGAGGGACCTCATTTCCAATCTCCCCAGTTCTGCAAATCTTCTCCATGCCTAGACAGAATCAATCCGACTGAGATCAGCTGCTAAATAGTTCCACACAAAACAAAATAAGAAACAATAGGGGAAACAGCACAAAGACATGAAATAGCAGGAAATATGGGGTTTGACAAGCAACAAAGAACCAGGAAAAAGACAAAGACGGGAGGGAATATGGAGAAAAATTAGAGATGAAAGCTAAGTAGATGTTAGAGAATTACTACAATTGAAAGTAAGTAACAGAATTTAAAATGTGGATGTGAAAAGGTCTATTGATGGGCAACCTGCCTCCCCCCACCACATAAGATGGGCTCAGAATTAAGCTGAGCTATTCCCCAAAGCAATGGGAAACAAAACAATGGAAAATAGCATCCACTTATTTCTGAACCATTCTGAATTCAGTCCTCTAACCCTGTGTGTGTGTGTGTGTGTGTGTGTGTAATATTTAAACTGACTGTATACATGTTCCAATCTCATGGTATTTTCTGGTGTGGGATGTATTCTGTAGGAAGAGAGGCCCAGACCCTTTAGAAAAGATGTGCACTAAATGTTCTTCGGTTCTGTGATTTATGCATGGAGTGCCATGCTGCCAAAGGGGTAAAGGTATTTGCAAACCACTCCACCACCCCACAGTTATGAGAATGTCGATCTCTTTCAAACCACTTTGTTTTCCCTGTCTCCCCATTCTTATGCTCCATTTTTTAAAACTCTCTTTCCTGGGTCACTGTGTATAGCTAAGCAACGTAAGCACAGCCAAATCCCCCATTTCCCCAACCCTAAAATATGGGGGAAATATCTCCCCACCCCCTCTCATAGGCTGGGACTTCTTCCCTCCAAATGGCAGAAAAGCATGTGCTGAAAAATTCAGTCCAGCATTACTTCAAAATAAAAGAAATCTGAGAATCAGATACATGTATGACAGGGGTGTTACACCTCTCTGTTTATTTATTTGCAACATTTATATTCTGCTCCACAACTATACAGATTGCAGAGCGGTGAACAATAAAAAGATGAAAAAGATAAAAAGGAAAAAACAACAACACAATATTAAAAAAAGAATATCAATAAAATTGGAATATCAATCTAAACAGTGGCTGGTCAACCAAGGAAGGCTTCCTGAAATAAAGATGTGTTCAGGAGCTACCAGAAACAACACAGTGTTGGTTCCTGCCTGACCTCCAGAGGCAAGGAGTTCCAGAGGAGTGGGGCCACCACACTGAAGGCTTTTCTCTGGGTGGACTCCAACTGGGCCATAAGTCCATGTGGAACATGAGGGCCGAATTCAATTTCAGAGAAGCTCTCAGGGGCCACACTGCAGTGGTGGGTGGGGCTGAAGGCAAAAGGGTGGAGCCAAAAAGACTAGCATGTTGTAGCCTAAATGCTCCCAGGAACCAGTGGAGACTGCTGGCTCCAATGTGAGTGGGGCGGTTTATCCACTCTGGGTTTTAGTCTGAACTTTAAAAGACCTATCCATGGTGTTGAACCCTGTACCCAAAATAGGTTCAGCACAATGGATAGCTCCTTTAAAGTTCAGACTGAAACCCAGAGTGGATAAACTGTCCCACTCACATTGGAGCCAGCAGTCTCCAGCACCAGTAACTAAACCTTAGGGGAGAAGCCTTTCAATCTTTTACAACTGGGGAAAGACTGCACAAAAGCTGGGAAACCACCAAACGATTGGTGGTTGGGGGAAAGAGGTGGGGCCTGTGGAGGGGGTGTGGCCTTCTGGGGAACCCTGAGGGACAAATTGAGGCCACTGGAGGGCCAAACTTGGCCCCTAGGCTTGAGGTTCGGCACCCCTGATGTATGACATACACGGAATACACAAAATAAACAAGAGAGAAGTCGGAGATCTCTTTACTTCTTACAGCTTGAAACATTCCCCCAACCTTTCCTTTCTGATTGTAAATGTGGGCCAATGTTCTTCCATATACCATGATTCACATTTGCTAGGGGACAAGAGGGGACAGATTAAACTTCCACAGGACAAACTGGTAGTTTGCCATCCCTGCTCCCGAATGTTTGATGAGTGGTGTGCAAATGTGATGAATGAAATGAGCACAATATTCCAGAATGCTTCAATATACGGAGCAATTCAACGACTAATATGAAACCCCATCGCATGTGTTATCCTAATAGATCATTCCTGGAGCATGAAAAAAGATTGCATTAAATTGTAATTATTGCTGAAGCTTCACTACCACTCTATGCCCATGAATATGCACACAAGCAGTGCTCGCTATTTCTGTATATAACATTTTGCTGCACCTCATACCTACAGAACTCAAAGCTAGGCAGTCAATTTGATTACATTAATTAGTGTGATGTGTTAATCAAATGCATATCCAGATTAACTTCATTTAGTTTATTGACATGTATTTAAAAATGTGTGTTCTGTTGCTAGGCTGCTGGAAACGCAGCATATATATTTTTTTGGCAGAAAGGAACCAGGCTGAAGGTAAAGCATCCTGTAACTCATTGCAGGTTGCTCCCTTCAGTGAAAAGAACAGTGCTAAATTGTTGGTAATGCTAAAATGAAAAGCAGGGTAGCACCAAAGAGAAAATGTCTGAACTTTCAGCTGCCAAAATTGAGATCTGGCAATGAATGAAGGGATTTGCCACGGATATGGGGCTTTCTAAAACATGATCAAGTGACAAGGAAATCGATAGGAAGGTGGAAGATGCCGTGTGGTCAGTGACTCTGGCTTTTGAATCAAGAAATATGTAGCTTATCCTGGTAAGCTACCTTTGCTTATGGCTGTTGCAAAGTGCTCCCTTCCCAAAATTCCCAGCCCCACTCTCATTAGGCAAATTGTGGAGGGGGGAATTGCAGAGATGCGGGACAGTATGCTTAATTTTGTTTCAAGGTTTCGGGAGTTGTTCTTTTCTTTAATTCTCAATGTTTATTGCTGCAGCAACATTCCAGGTCACTGGGGGCAGACAGGGGGATGCAGCCATAAGAAGTTAAAAAACAACAACAACAACAAAAACCTTTCACTGCTGTGTTCCCCAGATAAACTTCACAGGAAAATTGGCCGCACACCCTAAAAATCTCCAAAATGACCCCCTTTGAGGAGCCTGAATTACCCCCCACCCAAATTTGAGCCATCAGTTCCCTTTTGAGAACTTCAGGAATCAGGATCGGAGCTACTTTGTACTATTTGTGCTCGAGCCTCAGTGCCCTGTTCAGATACCAGAGGAAAGAGGAGGCTGCAACATTGACCCCTGCGGGCTGTAGCCTTGAAAAAGAAATCATTTTATTTTGTTTTCTATTTTATTTCTCACAGCCCAGTTCATTCTCCATTCCTGTCTGATTCATTTCATTTGTCTTTCATCACTTTTTCTTTTTTCTTTTTGGTCTTTTGTTTTATCATTTGTTCCATTTCTCCATTGGTTAAAGTGGAGACTCAGATTGTCTTCTGGTGCCTATAACTTTGGAAGTCTCCAGCCAAATGACATAATACTTTCAGGCATTGTATACCGTAACTTTCCTAGGATACTAGACTTATCAAGTATTAGAGGAATTGGACAAACAGTCCCTATTTTATAAACAATTGAAAAGGGGTGACCGTCTCTATGCTTCCTGTTGTTTTCAGTGGAGATCTTTCCTGCATTCTCCGGCTTGTAATGTTGACGATTTCTATCCAAGCGGCATGCAATGTTCAGGTGTTGCATTACTCCTCTCAGACATCAGATCTGCCAATTTTGAGACATAGGAAAAAAGGATCCCCACTTATGAGCCATGAGATTTTAAACATTATTTATTGAAAGCATTATTTATCTGCAGCTGCAAAAGTTCCCAGCATGGCTTTCAGATAAATAAATAAAAATGAGACAGAACCTGCCCCCCCCACATTTTAAAAACTAAAAAAGACATGGCACAAAAGGAAAAAAAAAGAGATGGGGCATAGGAAGGAAAACAAGAAAATTGAGACAACCGTTCTTAACGTTATACTACCATGATGAAAATGGAATTCTCAGTGAGCCTCCAAGAAATAGCCTGGTGACCCAACCATCCTTGAAATTATTTATTTAGGGTGCAATCCTATGCATGTTTAGATGGTAAAAAGGGGCCTATAACTCACAGCATGCCTGGCTGAGGCATGCTGGGAGTTGTAGGCCTTTTTTCCCCATCTGAACATGCTTAGGATTGCATCATTAATAATTTACATTAACATACATTTCAAAGCAACATACAAAAATTTAGTATAAGATCGTAATTACATATTTATTTATTTACAATATTATTACCTCACTCTTCAGCCAAAAAGGCTCCTTTATTGTCTTGGAAATGCTTGCTGGAAAAAAGTATGTTTTCAGCAGGTGCCCAAAACCCAGAAAGATTGGTCCCTGTCCAATTTGTAGTTTTAGGGAGCTTGAGAGAGTGGGTGCTACACTATTAAAAACCCTGTTCCAAGCCATGATGGCCTGACCTCCATAATCTTGGGCACCACCAGGAGTGTATCTCCTGATAAGCGTAGCAACTGAACGGGCAAGTGGGGGCGGGGCAGGCAATCTCTTAAGTATCCTGGTCCTGAATTGGTTAGGGTTTTATACACAAGTACCAAAATCTTAAATCTGGCCCAGTAACATGAAGGCAGCTGGTGTGGTTCCCTCAGCATATATGCAATACTCTGGCAATAAACTGCTCCTGTTACCAACCTGGCTGTAGCATTCTGCACCAACTGCAGTGTCCAGACCAACCTCAAGGGCATCCCCCATGAAAAGTGCATTACAGTGATCTAATTTCGATGGTTAGATCACTGCACAGTTTGGAAATGGCTGTAATGCACTTTGACATTGTTGGATTTACATGGTGGGTCCTCAGCCTAGTTGGTATCTGCCAGCTCCTTGACATTCTTTCCACCGCAGGTAACACTCAGGGGGCTCAGATGGTACCCACGCCCCAGAGTAGATGGCCCTCTTGCTCTTCTTCTCAGGGCAGTTGATTCCAAGGGCCTCTATGAGGCAAGGGAAGAGGCCCAGCCTAGCTGGTAAAAGCTGCAGTGAGTCTGTCTGTTGCCTTTCATAAGAACATAAGAAGAGCCCTGCTGGATCAGACCAAGGGTCCATCTAGTCCAGCATTCTGTTCACACAGTGGCCAACCAGCAGCCCACAGGAAACCCACAAGCAGGACATGAGTGCAACAGCACCTTCCCACCCATGTTCCCCAGCAACTGGTGTACACAGGCATACTGCCTCTGATCCTGGAGATAGCATAGAGTCATCAGGACTAGTAGCCTGGATAGCCTTCTCCTCCTCCAGGAATTTGTCCAATTCCTTTTAAAGCCTTCCAAATTGGTGGCCATCATCACGACATCTTGTGGAAGTGAATTCCATAGTTTAACTCTGCGCTGTGTGAGGAAGTCCTTCCTTTGATCTGTCCTGAATCTCCCACCAATCAGCTTCATGGGATGACCCCATTGGGTTCTAGTATGATGAGACAGGGAGAAAAATGTCTCCCTATCCACTTTCTCCACACCAGGCGTAATTCTGTACACCTCTATCATGTCTCTTTATGCTTCAGTCAGACATCTTTCATGCCTTGTCACGTTCAGGGCATCCCAAGCATTTTCCAGATGTCCCTTTTTTTTTTTAATATTCATGTTCATTTCTCATAGAAACAAATGACGGGGTGCAGTAATTTTGTGTTTCATTAGCAATATCCCATATTTCTGCATGCTGTCTGACAAACTCGCACATCAATG
Organism: Shinisaurus crocodilurus; assembly: GCA_021292165.1. NCBI lineage: Eukaryota > Metazoa > Chordata > Lepidosauria > Squamata > Shinisauridae > Shinisaurus > Shinisaurus crocodilurus. The sequence goes on from CM037878.1 coordinate 283,408,920, forward strand.
ACGTCTGTGCACACTCTGCATTCTGCTCATGACATATATACACACACACACACCAAACCATGCATTGAATGTATAGGGGGGGTTGGGTGTGTGTGTGTATGTGTGTGTGTGTGTTTTAGATCTCATTAAAAGAAAACTTACTGCAAATAAACGTTCAGCACTCCATTCCTTGGCATAAGTTGTGGAAGCTGCTAAATATGTATCAGCGAGGCAATCTTCTTCTTTTTTTACCCTACAGGACGACTCACCTTCTGAAACCAACAACTGCAAATATGATTAATCTCTCCTCTCACTGGGCCGTTTATTATAGATGGCTCACACTGATGCTGCATAGGCTAGTATCCCAAAGAGGGGTGTGTGATAAAGTGAAGGACTATACAAATTGGATTTTTTTGCTTGGCTGATGACCATTCCCATTATCCACCTGAAATTGCTTGAGTCCTGCAGGCAGTAATGTGCTGAGAAACAATTGCCTCTTCCTGGGGGGGGGGGGCACACGAACTATAGTCCCCAAACTCTTTTAATAATGTTAGCACATGTGGCTTTCCAGCAGGTTCTGGGCTGTTCAAGTGGGTCTAAAGGACATTTCTGCCGTTGTTCAAGAGGAGGCCTTCTTGCCTAAGCAGTGGAGGCTGATGGCACCAGTGCCAATGGAGCTGTGTATCCACTCCGGATTTTACTCTGAACTTTTAAGAAGCTACCCATGGCACAGAACCTATTTTGTGGGGAGGGTTCAGCACCATGCATCGCTCCTTAAAAGTTTGGGGTGAAATCCGTAGCGGATACACAGCCCCAGTGACATTGGAGCCATCAGCCTCCAGTGTCTTTAAGGGTGCCTGGACTGTAGGATGGGGGGGGCAAAAGTCTTCCTCCTTACTAACTCCTGGCCTTGGCAATCAGGCACAGGTGTGGGTATGTGCAAGCTAGCATGGTTGCCTTGTGATCTACCCCTTAAAACAATGTTCTCCAACCTTGGGTCCCCAGATATTTTTGTGCTACAACTCCCAGCATGCCCCAGCCAGCATAGCTGGCTGGGGCATGCTGGGAGTTGTAGGCCAAAAACATCTGGGGACTCAAGGTTGGAGAACACTGCCTTAAAAGGAGGGGCTGAAGCCCAGTTTGGCAAACTGGGGAGGGGTGAGTCCTCTGAGTGCTGAGTCTACTCTGGCCACTCTGGACCAGGAACTTTCCCCAAAAGTGGAGTATTATGGAGCAGGGGTTCCTCCCAGGAGAGCAGGTCTGCACATAAGTGGCGGAGACACAGGTTAGGTAGACGTGGACAGCTTATAGGTTTACTTTCTTGTTTCTGTGTACCCTTTGTTTGCTCCCTTTGTTGACTGTTTGATTAAGCTTGTTCTACCCTTTTCTTTTTAACCAATTGGGCCTGGCCAAATAATTTGACATGTCTGACCATTTGGGAACACTACCTGAAAGTAAGATCTAACAAATAAAAGGATGTTGAAGGGGAATAACAAGTCCCCCTTCTGAGCAGGGGCAGCTGGTGACTCCTATTTCGGTGCGGTTCCTTTTCCGTTGTAGGTTTTGCAGATTTCATTTGGAGCTTGAGTTGAATTTGGTGTGCAGATGTTATTAAGAGGAAGCATTACTTCAATTGTATGTTCAGATCAAACAGTTTTGCTTCTATCTAATGGCCTTGTTCCCAGATCGCCAACCCAGACCTGAGTTAGAGCTTTTCCCATTTACTTCCATGGATGAGGCAGCTCCATATTTAAAGATGTTACAGACACTACTTAAAGAAGAATGGAGTACAAGACTAACCCACAGATTATATATATATATATATATATATATATGTATGTGTGTGTGTGTGTGTGTGTGTATACACACACACACACACACAACTTCCAGAGTGTATGCACTATGATCAAAAGAGATGCTGATTAGCATGGAACAGCTGTAGCTTTAATTAAGATCAGTAGTCATACCAATAGAAGTGTATGGAGCATATCGGATGGAGCATGCTTTACACTTACTCTGAAATATCAGAAAGTTTTCCCTCAACCCACATGAAATAAAAGAGGATAAAAAATATCCCACTGATTTCAGAACTCTGAGGAAGTCTAAAATAGATGAGGTTTTCCCTCCACAACTCACTTTTTAATTTTCTCCTCAGGAACCTACACTTCAAACACATTAAAGAGTACATGATATGAGGAGTCCAGCTGTGCTGCTCGCAAGTTGCCTCACAATGCAAAAGAGCCGCTTTTTGCCTCCCTGGCTTGTGGCACCAATCTTATTGCAAAGAGGAACCCCCCTTCCCCCATTTTTCTCCTGCCTTCTTTCTTCAGCAGTTAGATCATCTTTCTGTTCCATATCAGTTTATGAAGGATGGTCATCTTGGTTCCTTTCAACAAGGCCAATAAAGGGTACTGGGATACCTTAAGGCAGGAGCAGGCAACCTTTCAGGGCCAAGGGCATGTTTGGCAATTGAGAAACTGCCCTGGGCACCACCACAAAATGGCTGCCATGTTTGGGAGGCGTGGCAAAGGACAAGTAACCTGCCCAAACAACTGAGTCCAAGGCAGAGGTGTGAAACCCAACACACTAAACAACTCCTTTGAACCCACAGTTTTCAGCACCAACAGATGCCTATTTCATAGCAATCCCAGATGCCAGTAAGTTAATTTAAAAAGGGGGGGGGAGAGGAGTAGGGCATATTTGGCAGGCATCAAGAAAGGTGTCTGAGGGTGCATTAGTGCCCGTGGGCAACACATTGCCTGTCCCTGCCTCCTCCTCCTCCTCCTCCTCCTCAGGCTGTATGGGTTAAAACCAACACCTTGAATCGGGCTTCGAAGCATAGAGACAGCCAACACAAGAGGGTCAGAATTGGTGTTATACATTTGGACCTTCTGGTCCCAGATATTAATCTGACTGCCACATTTTGCACAAGCTGCTTCCTCTGGTCACTCATCAAAGGCAGCTCCACGTACAATGCATTGCGGTAATCTAATCTGGAGACTACCTTAAGTAGTAAGTGCATTGTGGCATGATCTGTTGCACTCATGTCCTACTTGTGGGCTTCCTACAGGTTGGCCACTGTGTGAAGAGAATGCTGGATGAAATAGGCTAGATAGCCAACATGGCTCTTCTTAGGTTCTTCTTTCATGAGCCAGAGTCCGCTTCATTTGAAGCATGTGTGGTAAAGTATGTGCGACAGCACTGTTGTGAGTGAAGTAGGAGGGGCCATCTGAATCCCAGAGACAGCATGGAAAGAAAAAACTGTTTTTGTGAGATGACTGGTTGTAGTTAGAGGCTCTAGGACTCAAATTGTGTTTTATAACAAAATAGACAGTTTAAGTTAATTCATAATCTGTTCTTAGGGGAAGGTAGTGAATACCTCTGAATCTCTATTACAAGACCATGAAGGAGGAAACTATGTAGTGAACTGTGTTTGGGAATGTGACAGGGTGGGGAGGGGGGATTATTTGGAGGGTGAAATGTTAAGGTGGAGTCTACTGGAGGATGAAATGTTGGGGAAGGAGCAGCTGGGATTTGTCATTTAAGGGTGTAATCCCATGGCCCCAGGGGGGTGGGGTGTCCCACGGGTCCTAGGATATTTTGGCCCTTTCTCTCTACATGCAGAAATGGAGGTCTGCCCCTGGAGGCCTCCTCATTACAATGGTGGAAACCTCACTGATCTTCGCCTCCCCATTTTTGGTCTTTGGTTATTTTCACTAGACGGGCTTTTCAGCCCGTCTAGCAAGGGTGCTTTGGAGGGTGGGAAGGAGGCGGCTGGAGGAGGCTCAGGATAAACATATCCTGGCTTCTCCTCCTTTCCCCCTCCACTGGAACACCCCCTTTCCTCCCTCTCTGAGGTCGCTCTTCCAACCTCAGAGGGAAGCCAGCATGGTTCTCTCTATGCCAGCTGCAAGGGGGTCGGGGAGTGGGGTTGGATCTATGACTTCCTAATCAAAGGTCAAAGCAGCACTGTCTTTGACTTGGGAAGTGTTTTTGGAGCAATCTTATAGTCCCTGGGATGCTCTCCCAGGGACCAAAGGATTGCTCTCTAAATCAGTTAGTAGTTCTTTGAACCAGGAAGGTAGAGGGTAGATGGGATTCCTAGATTAGGGATAGGTCTAGGAGATTGGATCTTTTGTTTTGAAGGTTTCTCTGTAAAACGAAAAAAGAAAAAGAGAGAGTGAATGAGAGAAAGAGATGGAGAGAGAGGTTCATACTGATATAGAGCTGCACTCAGCGTGAACATAGTTCAATATTTATTTGTTTTCCTTTCACTCATGAATAAAATATGTAAACATGGTTAATCCTAGACTGTCCCCCACATAATGTACATTTTAAGTGTTCAAATGCCACCCCCAAAGCAAAGTATTCATGGTGAGACCATGTCAACATGGTGAGACCATGTCAACATTTATGATGGATAAATGATATCCGTACATGGGGAAGCAGAAGGAAAAAAATTGTGAGTGATATTTTAAAAAGATGTACACACATGCAGGACCAAAGGAGACATTATATTATATGTGCATTTAGCTCCCTTTCCCCCTCTGTTGTGACATCACAATATTCTGTGTTTCCCCCCTCCCACTCTCCAGTTCATTGGCTGTCTGGGTCAGGAAAACATACGGAGAAGATCATAATGTCTCAACTAGGGGAAGTTCTAGTCAATGGAATGGAACAGGAGAGCTAAATATGTGATGGTTGTTTCTGGAAAAACTACACACTTGCAGTGCAAACCTATACATGTCTACCCACATGCAAGTTCTATTGATTTCAGTTATTCCCATTGAATATCAGACCAATTTGCCAGAGGAAAAGAATATCCCCACAATTTCAAAAAAGAAAAGAAAAAAGGCATGTGAGAATGCCTTTCAAGAAGCCCAAGGAGAAAGTGCTGCTGGTTTGCAGAATGAGTCAGATGATTTGGATCCTGGACGAAGCATTAGAAAAAGTTAAAGGGCAGTGCAATCCTATGAGGGTGCCTGAATGAATGAATGAATGAATGAACAGTTTATTTCGGTCACAGACCAGCACACACAAAAATTAAAATTACAATATACAGTACATTAAAACCAAATGCAAAAACAGTGAGGTACGAAAACATACACATCCCAATATTAAAAGTTAATAAAACATTAAAATAATACTACTCCCCCCCCCCATCATCACCCTCCAGTAAGCAATAGGAGCTACACAAAACTAGCCACTTTTGTTATGGTCTGGGGGATCTTACTAAATAGAAGGTATGATAGATAAAATAGAGCAGATCTACCAGGAATTTTCTATAAAATTGGAGTTATGAGGGTGCCTGTAACTCTCTGAACCCAGAAGCTTGCAGGCATCCTATACAGGGCGGGAGGAGCATGGCAGATAGGGTATCCGCCGTGCTCCCCTCATCCTCAAAAACATCTAGATGGCCTATTTCAGCTGTCTAGATGCTCTTCTTCTCTGCACGAGGAGGAGAAGCTGAGTCACCACCTGGATTCCTCAGAATCCCTCCCCACCCCCACAAATGCCCCCTACGATGGAACTGAAGACAGAAGACCATCTTTGGTTCCCTGCTGGCACGGGAAAAAACTGTGCAGGCTACAAGGTGGGGGAAGCAGGTGCTCCATGGTGCTGTGAACTTGGAAGGGATTTCTGAGGTCGCAGCGCATTCCAGGCCCATTCCTATGTCTCCCCAGACAAGGTGAATCACATTCTCTCTCTCTCTCTCTCTTTAAAGGAAAATTATTATTATTTATTTATTTTATTCCTATCGCTCAGTGTTTCTCAACCTTGGGTCCCCAGATGTTTTTGGCCTACAACTCCCAGCATGCCCCAGCCAGCTATGCTGTCTGGGGCATGCTGGGAGTTGTAGGCCAAAAACATCTGGGGACCCAAGGTTGAGAAACACTGCAGTATAGCTGAAGCTCTCTGGGCAGTTCACAACAATTCATAAGGTATTCAAAATAATGCAGTTGTTGCTTTTGAGGATAAGAGCAGTGAACTTCATCAAAGTCTTGATGTGTCTGTCTGGAAAATATTAATCTTTTTTATTGGGTGGGCAGGAAACTTCTCTAGACATGTTTCTGTGTTCAAATGAACAGAAAGCCTATATCTCTGAAAAGGATGGGTCCAGCCCTAGAAGAATGATTAATGGAGAGGAAAAGACTAAATTGCCTCTCATAGTTGAGTGTTGTTGCTTTTGTTTTAAATTCCTTAAATAATCTGAGCCACCAGATGTCAGTACAGTTTAAGCAATAGGATGACAAGTTTCATAATGTGAAATGTACTGAAAAGGGTGAAAACAGCAAAAAAAAAGAGAGAAAAAGGCACCAAATTGTGAAATTTGTTTGTTTGTTTGTTTGTTTGAAGAATAGAGTATGTCCATGTGGTTCATAAACCAATTGTCGGTGGCTTTGTAAATGGTTGTAGAAGTGCAATACAAGAAAGCACACACCACAGGTCTGTAGTGCAATGGCCTGACAAGGACATAACAAAATGAGAAGATAAAAGGGATGCAACATCCTCCAGTTAAATTAAGTTTGGGAGGATTAAGCACCCACCACCTATCGTTCAAAGAACTGAAGATATTACTGCACTTGCTACATTTAAATGTATCCCCTAGAACTGTCAAGTTCATATGGATTCTTTTTTTAGATATATGGACTGCTCATATTAACATATATATTTGAAATTGTAGTATTAAATCCTTCTTCCCCCCCTCTCTTTCTTCCCTTTTTCTATTAAGAGTGATGTAAATGATTATTGTCTATGGATATATTTTATTATACAGTAATACCTTGGATTGTAAGTAACTTGGTTTGAGAGTGTTTTTCAAGATAAGCAAATTTTTAAATATTTATTAAATTTTTTTGGACTTGATATACAAGCGACGTCTTGCAATACAAGTACTGTAGTATGGCTTAAATTAAAAATCTCTGTACACATTTTTTTGGGGGAATTTCGTTTTGATATAAGAGTGCTTTGGATTACAAGCACGTTTCCGGAATGAAGTATGCTCTCAATCCAAGGCATGACTGTATGTCCATCCTTCCTTCCCTCCTTTCCCCCCTCTCCTTTGCGGTATGGATTTCTTTTCATCCTAGACTTTGATTTTGTTGGGGCTGGAAATAATATTAACTGATCCAAGTATCCCAACTATCTTTCTCCAGACATGATCCTGCAAGGCCATCCATACACTATGGACTGGTTCAGATATAGCAATCCTGGTCCATAAACCTTGGTTTATTGGACTGGGAATGAGCCCCATGTCCCCCACTTAATTTTTTTTAAAAAATCTTAAGATTTAAATTTAAAATCATTTATAATTAAATTTTAAAATCTGTTAAAATTTAAATTTAAAATCTGGAAAACTTTTAAATCTTTTAAAATGTAGATATTTTTTTTTAAATGTGCATGTGATTTAAATATATATATATATATATATATATATATATTAACAATAGTTTGACATTCAAAAAAGCAATCACATTCAATTAATGAATAAATATCACAATGAATAGTGGTAACGAAACCAAACCACACAAACCACAGTGGATTACATTTAAACCCCATCTTGTTGTCTTGAATCTTTATTTCCACCTTTACGCTTGCTATTGGTCCTTCCCACCGCCTCACACAGAGAACAGTGTAGCGGTAGGGTATGTTAAATGCTGTTGCAATACAAGCACTGGAAAACAGTTTCCTGTTTCATACTTAGGAAGCAAAATCGGCATTCATAGAGCCATCCACATGATTTTATTTATTTAGGGCTCCATCCTACTCATGTTCGGACAAAAAAAAAAAAAAAGTCATACAACTGCCAGCATTCCCCAGACAGTCCTGATTCATTTATCTATTACAGTTCTATCCTGCCCAATAGCCGAAATTCTCTGGGCAGTTCACAACAATTAAAACCATAAAATACAAGACAGTAAAATATAAGATACAGGTTTAAAACTACAGTACAGACAATTAAAAAAAAAGAAGAAAAGGCCCTCTTCTTAGTTGCCACCCATCTCACTTCCATTGGTGGGGACTCCCGGGGAAGGATCACTGAAGACTATTTAAGATCTTGGCAGGTGTATATGGGAGGAGACAATCCTGCAGGTAACCTGGCCCCAAGCCATTTAGGGCTTTGAGTGTTAATGCCAGCACTCTGAGTCAGGCCTGGAGACTGGCAGCCAGTGCAGATGGAAAAGTACTGGCATAATATGATCATGTTGGCCAGTCCCTGTTAACAATCTTGCTGCCCTATTTTGGACCAGCTGAAGTTTATGGATTGCTTTCCAAGGTAGCTTTCTGGAGGAGTGCTCAACTGACTTCAGCTGCACATGTGCATGGGGATGAAATTTGTTCAGTTTGTATTTTTGTGGGAACTTACTGACCCAGACCTGTACATGAACTGGACCAATAATATTCTCACTTTTCTAAATTTTGTGTTGAAAGTTCACACACTAAAAAAAATGCATCAAAAATATGCAAGTGACAAAAAAATAATAATCATGAAAATGTGTATATTAAAGTGTCTACAAGACTGCTTTATCTTGGGGGAAATCGCCTGCAAGAAAAGTGCATACTTTGAAAAAAATGCATACAATATGTGTACATTTTGAGAAATGTGGATTAAAATACTAACAAATTTTCATGTGGAGAGAGGGGGAAAGAAATTCCATAATTTTGTAGACCTCTATTATTTTACCCTGTAATTTTATTTTCTAGTTACACTTCTAGATATAATGAAGATATTACACCAATAAGGATTTTGAAATTTCTAGCTACATTTGAGCAAAGCATGAAAGATTAATTAGGATTTGTATTATAGGCTAATAGGGGTGGGCGATCCGCCCACCACCCAGCTCACAGCGCGCTTGGAAGTCGAGGTGCTTGCCGGACTTCCGAGTTCCCAGTGCTACGTTGTTTATGTAGAAAACGGTGTAAGAGATGTGAGAGCTGGACTGACCCGGGTTCAAAAGCTCCCCTAGCCAATGACCCTCAGTCCCAGTCACGCAGGCGGAAGGAGGAGATAACAGCAGTTAATAAAGATTAAAGAGTTTATTTGTAAGACCCAGTTACATGGGATTAAGGCAAGCAATGCATCTCTACTCACTACATCATTGCAGATACAAATCCAATACCCCAGTGGTAAGGCTAGATGAAGTGAAGTCCAAGAGACATGTCGAGTCGAGACGAGCAAGACAGCAAGTGGAAGAGAGAGCAAGAAGACAAGTGAAGCTATCAGCAAGTGTGCTAGCTTTATATACCGCAGACCCTGCACCTATAAATAGGATATTACTCACTCCAGTTGTATAACCTATTCATCAACATGTTGATCTGCTAAAACCTGTCCAAGGTTGCTGAGTCACATCACCTCGAGACTATGTCTCGTGACTAGAGAGACCTTGTGCACTTGAACTCAAGTAACACCCACCAGGTCAGGTGATAATCTCGATGTCAGGTGGTAATCTCGTTCTGCCTATGCAAAACCCAACAAGAGATACATTAAAAGCGGCCGTGATTTGCTTAACTTGCGCAAATCCCGACTGTTTTTAATGTATCTTACACCATTTTCTACGTAAACAACGTAGCACTGGGAACCCGGAAGTCGCTTCCCTGGCTTCGGCTCGTGTGAATGTGAGTTGAGCCAGGGAAGCAGGTAGGGTGAGCAGAGTTTGGGGGGGTCGAGCCTGGCAAGTTTGATAGACATCTACCCCCTAATCGGGGTCTGCACACTTCCCTAGCTAATAAAACAAGGTTATTATTTCAGAAGTTTGTCTCAGTTTTAAGGTTTATTCTCCAATGGTGTGTATTCATTCTTTTTTTCTTTTAAGGCAAGCTCAGTTTACAGGGATACTTTTAATGAACACCTTACACAAGTTCAGGAGTGAATACCTTTCCATGACAATGGTTACATATAATGGACAGTTAATCACAGAGATTATTCATTTGCTGAATGTTCCTGGGAGGCCAGGTATTGAAGCAAATAAGCAATGGAGAAACATTTGAGGTTTAATTTGGTGATGAACTCAACTCCTAATGCCCACTTCCACCTTATGGAATTGGGTGGAGAGTTAACTGTAGTGCAAATGGATATTTGAACATGGCTAGCTTACTGAAGTACAAGGGCACAACCAAATGCCAGCCAAGAAACCTTGGCACTGTTTTAACCAAGCAGTTATCAGGAGAAAACAAATCTTATATTACAGTATCTTTCCATGTATAAGACTATACTTTTTCCTAAAATCGTTAGACTAAAAATTGAGGGTCGTCTTATACACGGAAGTAAGCCGAGGAGAGAACCGCGTGGTTGTGAAACTGCCCAGTGGGGGGCGTCTTATACATGGAGGCATCTTATACACGGAAAAATACGGGTATGTAGTGACAGCCAAGATCCCCTTGATTTGATTTGGAATTGGCTCAGTATTTAAGAGTAATGATGAGCGAACGTATCCCCAAATAAATCATGAATTGCTCATCAAGTGATGAATTCCTCTATCCAATCTTGGACAATGGTTTCCCAGTATTTCAATACCTCCTTGTGCATATACGGATTGTTGCACTTGTGCATCAACCATGGGCACCTTGGGAACTATTGTACGGCATCATGTTAGGCATCATGACACCACACTTCATGACATTATGTTCTCATCTCTGAATCTTAGGGATGTGTGGACTTTGTTAAATCCATTCCATCTGCATTTGGTGGATTGTAAGACATCTTCTGTTCCATCATCCGCTCATTGACGGAATCAGATTTTGTGTGAATTCGCTCGTTCATACGCATTTGCGCAAATTCACACTTGCACAAATTTGCACTTCCAAAATTTTTCATGTTTTAGTTCATGAGAGGAAATGTGTATTTTTGTTGTTGTTGTTGTTGTTTTCCCTTCATATTTTTCTATGACTACATTTGTGTCAAATTACGGAAAATAAATTCTGGTCTGCAAGTCTGTGGAATCCACATGACTCAGAAAAAGCTAGTCCGCTGTGGAATCTGCAAGATGGATTCATAGAAAACTGAACTCCTTTTAATCCATTGCAGATTTCCCTGACACCCCTATCTCTAATCAGCTGTTTTCACATGCCTCCTGCAGAGCCCCCCTATGCAGCACCTGTAGGTGCCATGGCACCCATGGGAACCTCAGATGGCACCCATGGGAACTTCAGATGGCACCCAAAAAGCTACCTCACAGTGCCACCCATGGGCACTCTGGTCCAAAGTAAACATTTACTTGCCAAACAAGAACACACCTGTCCAATTTAGGGGTGGGCGATCCACCCACCACCCAACTCGTGGCGTGCTCGGTGAGTGCTGCTGCCACGCCTGCCAAACTGGGCCGAAAGAGAGCACCAGCCAAGGGACTCGCTGGGCTTCTGGGTTCCAACGCTACATTGTTTATGTAGAAAATGGCATAAGTTATGTTAAAAACGGCCGTGATTTGTGTAACTTCCGCAAATCGTGGCTGTTTTTAACATATCTTATGCCGTTTTCTATATAAACAACACAGTGCTGGGAACCGGGAAGTTGCTTCCACGGCTCAGCCTGGGAGAAGGCGAGTCGAGCCGGGGAAGCAGGTAGGCCAAGCGGAGCTTGGGGGGGTCAAGCCCAGTGAGTTTGCTGGACTTCCACCCCCCAATGGAGCTCCGCACACATCCCTACCAATACTGGAGAGAAATGGCCTCGTTTGACTAGCTGGATGCAGAAAGGAAACCAAGCCACAAGTGACAAAGAAACATTGAACAAGGGGTGGATACTCACCTGCATGGCTGTTCCTTCAAATGTGATTGGTTTGGTGAAGGATTTCAGATACAAACTTTTACACTGATTGGTTTGGAAAACAGTAACTAAAGAGTTAAGTGACATTCCACAAGCATCAGCATTGCAAATAGCATGTTATCATTTCCTTCAGAAAGCAGAGAGTTAAATCAACCAACATTGGGAAATGTGCAGAAATGACGGAGTGTTAATGCTTCAGGACACAATCCTATGCACGTTTAAACAGAAAAAAAGTCCTAAAACTCCCAGCATGCTTTCTTCTGCCTAAACATGCATAGACTTGTGCCCTTAGGGTGCTGGGGCATGCTGGGAGTTGTAGGCCTTTTTTTTGTCTAAACTTGCATAAGATTGTGCCTTTAATCATGTAGGCCATGCAAACACTCATAATCAATCTCAGTTCAAATAACAAAAATACCAAAGTTTTTTACACAGCCATCCATGGGCATTAAACATAATAGATTCTACCAATGAACTGCCTAATGCTGAGTCTCTACGGCATCTGTATTTATGAACTTTCTTAAGAGACTCTTGGGAAAATCTCATCTGATGTCTAGGTTTGGAGGAAGGGGCTGTTTATTTTATTTATTATATTTATACCCCGCCTTTTTTCCTGAAAGGAACCCAAGGCGACTTACATAATCCTCCTCCTCCTCTCCATTTTATCCTCACAACAACCCTGTGAGGTAGGTGAGGCTGAGAGTCAGTGACTGGCCCAAAGGCACCCAGTGAGTTTCATGGCTGAGTGGGGACTAGAGCCCAGATCTCCCGAGTTGCCTTCATGTCCTGCTTCTGGGCATCTGATTGGCTATTGTGGAGATGGACCTTTGGCCTGATCCAAGAGGACTCTTCTTACATTCTTATATTTGTGGAGCCTTTAAAATTTTACTTACACTTTTTGTTATTTGTTATTATTTGCATTATAAGAGTGAAGTGGGTGAAGAATAGGGAAGGTGATAAGAGTTAAATCCCCCCCCCCAATTCAACTCCTGAGTAAATAAATAAAGAAATCCAAGCATGAGCGATGCTGAATTGTGGCCTTTATTAAAGCTGAGCTCAATATTCTTTCATTTTAATATTCCTTTTAAAAAAAAATAAATGATGAGAACAACTAGCATAAATGCTGTATAGCACTTTAGAATGTTTGAAACACTTTACATGCATTATCTCAGTTGACTGGTCTCCTTTCAAGAGCAAAAAGAGGTGGGGTACAAATGTAATAATAATAATAATAATAATAATAATAATAATAATAATAATAATAATAATAATAATAATAATAATTCCTTTCAACACTGCCTGTAATGGCAGTTCAATATTTTTATATCCAGCTGAGGCTGAGAGATATCAGCTCTCCTATATAGCCACATACTTGGACTTTGCCAGAGATCTTAACTAGGGACTTCCTATTTTACAGCCTAGTATATTGGTCATTACACTAGAGTATCTCCCAGGCTGTATTCTGAAGACACTTGATGCAGCCACCTGCTGAAGCTAAGAAGGTCTAGGTTTGGTCAATGCCTAGATAGGAGGTTGTCTGAGGACTCTTTGTAAGCCATCTTGAATCCCACCATTGAATGAAGGCACAGTTGATGCAATTCAATCAATCACCCCCAAACCCACACTTCACAAAACATTTTTTATCATTTTCAAAGCTGTTCAGCACACCTCTGTTCCCCAAGCTGCTGTTGCTGCTTCTCAGTGGCAGTCCCTCCGCTGCTTCTTTTTCTCCCTCTCCAGAAGATACATTTGTGGCCACAAACCGAAGGAAGAATGAGAAGCTTTTAGTGTTCAGGCCCAGCAATGCCACTTCCATGTTACACAGCCTCCTTGGGGGCAACATAATTTCTACACGGTGCCTCTGAAATATTTCTACATGTGCACAAGATAAGTGAATTGATTTCTGCCAGCAATGTTGCGAAAGATAAGTCTGTAGTGAGCCAACAAAAGTTCCAAGCCCGACAGTGGCCTAAAAGCAGAAGGCTGTCAGAAAGGCTTCTACCTATCCTAGGGTTCAATGCTGGTTATGTCTGTTTATTTAGCTTGTCTGCTTCTTATCATGGCAGTGCATGGTGCTTGTACGAACCAGGCTAAAGAAGGGCTCGGGGAGATCAGATTGTGTGTTTCATGGGGAAAGTGAAATGCTAGGCTGAGAATTGACTAGGACCATTTAGGACTACAGTTTGGATCAGACATGGTAATTCACTGTGTTGATGTATTATAGGGTTATAAACTTTTTTTTCCCATATGAAACATGAAGTTTAGACAAAACATAACCTAGAAGAATGGTCAAGATTCTTGCCCATATGTACAAAATTCTAAATGTCTCGGGGGGGGGGGGAGATAGGATAGACTCGTGTACACTACCCTGAGATCCTCAACTTGATTGATTTATTTGAATATGTATATTCTGCTTTTCCAAGCAAATGGCTTCCACAATCTAAGCAGACTAGTATAAATGCCTTTTTAAAACTATATCGTACACAATAATCATAAAAGCAATTTAAAGTATAAAACACATTAAAAAATTATGAAATTTAAGGCAGCAGCATTAAAAATTCTCATCACGATCCAGACCAGCAAAGATGAAACACAAAGCTATGATGCACTTGCGGGGTACTGGAGAACTAATGGCATCCAACTAGTGGGGGGGGGGGGGGAGAAGATTTTTGGATGGATTTACCACATAAATTCCCCTGAAGCAAAATTCCAAGGAAATGAGAATCTTCCTTTTCAGGAGAAAAAATCTGAGGAATTTCAGGGGACACTCAAAAAGCTTCAGTAGTCCTAGTGAGATTTCTCAAGGGGATTTGACATATCCCTACATTGCCTCTAAATTTCACCCACCACAAATTGCAAAGCAAGTTTGTAGGGATGTGTGCAGAGCTCAATTGGGGGGTGGAAGTCTGGTAAACTCGCTGGGCTTGACCCCCCCCCGAGCTCCGCTCACCCTACCTTTTCCCCGGTTTGACTCACGTTCTCACGAGCCAAGGCGAGGAAAGCGACTTCCGGGTTTTGGTGCTACGTCATTTACATAGAAAATGGCCTAATTTGTGGAAATTATGGCCTAATTCGTGGAAATTATGGCCTAATTTGCACAAATTACGGCCTAATTTGCACAAATTACAGCCTAATTTGCACAAATTACAGCCTAATTTGCACAAATTACAGCCTAATTTGCACAAATTAGGCTGTTTTCTATGTAAACAATGTAGCACCAGGGACCCAGAAGTCTGGCGAGCGCCTCAGCTGGCACTCAGGCTTGCTCGCACACCACAAGTCAAGTGCCGGGCAGGTCGCCCATCCCTAGTTTGGTAATTATTTCATGAGAAACCATATGACATTTCATGTCCCCAACTATGACAAAAATATATGTTCATTTTTATTTGTATTTTATTGGATGTAGCCAGGTGATAAGATTCTGACCAGGTTGATAAAATCCTGGAAATTTGAGAAGCCCAGCATAACTGCTATTTTCCAGATTCATCTCCACTAATCATTCATTAATCCCTGTCTTTTCCACCCTTCTCAGTCTTGCCAGGTTATGGTAGCTGCCTGGCAAATCCTCTTGGATGCTAGAGGTGCTAGTTTTAGGTCCTCCTCAGGGCCTAGCACTGCCAATACTAATAGGGGAATACTTTGTTCGGAGTCAGATACACCATGAACTCTTCAGCATGTTCTCCCTTCCACTGTAACATGTTTGAACTAATAATGGTGGATACCTTTTAGTCTCTGACCTTGCACACACAGAAAGAATGTAATGGATTTTAATAAAACATAGAGTGATAAAAAAAAAAGGCTAAATTTATAGTTCCGTCTACTCTTCTGTTAATCCCTTGTTAGGGTGTATTAACTTGTAAGTGGCGTATGCTAGGAATTGGTTATTAAGGTTATACTAAATGGGTCAATATTGCATCAATAATTCAAAGTGTAATTTAGCTGTATAATTATGCAATATTACATTAGTGCAGTCCCCTGTTTTGAACAGGGCTGATCTTCTATGCAAGGATGTTCTGGGTTACATCTATGTAGCGAGCATTACCATTACCAGCATTAGTGAGGGTGTGTGGGTGGAGTGGAGGTGGGATTTATATTTTAGGAATCCTCTTCTGACAGATTCTGACCCAGATGTTGAAGTTCTGCTGTACTGGATAAGCTTATTGTACAGCATTAAAAAGGGATTAGATGGATTCATGGAGGGTAAGGCTATCAGTGGCTACCTGTCATGATGGCTGTATATATTACCTCCGATGCCAGAGGAAGTATGCTTCCAAATACCAGTTGATGGCAAACACAAGTGGGAGGGTGTTATTAAGCTCATGTCCTGCTTATGGACTTCACCTATGCATCTGGTTGGCCCATGTGGGAACAGAATGCTGGACTAAATAGGCTTTTGGTCTTTGGTGTGATTCCACATGATTCTTCTTATGGTCTTACTCCAAGCTGGGAGTGCAAAGGGGGACTTTGGGCAGACTCAGGATGAGGTTAAAATGCTGGCTGGGGCATGCTGGGAGTTGTAGGCCAAAACCATCTGGGGACCCAAGGTTGGAGAACACTGATCTATAGACTGAATGAACCACAGAACACTGTGAACTTTTAAAAGGAAGGGTACAGAAGCTTGGTTCTGATGAATCTGTCTGTTTCAGTTTCTCTCAGGTTCTCATTATACCATTCTTAAGTTCAATTCATCCCAAACTTTGAGGATTTTTTGTTTAAAGTTTGCATGAAAATTTGTGTGCATTTTTGCAGGCATTCCTCCTAATACATGCATTTTTGTATGCAATTTTGCCTATTATACACATTTTTTGCAACCCATTTTCCTATTTTTAATGCTATTTTCACTAAGAAACTCATTTCTGCATGCATCTTTTTTTGGTTGGAGACCTCCATGGCCAAGTTTCAGGAAGTGAAAATTTTGAAGAATATCTGCATTTTGGTTTGAATATTGGTTCGAAAGTGTGAAATCCCTCATTTCACCACATACAAAACCATGTTCTGATGCTACTGCATTGCCTCCAGCACTGGAGGGATGAAGAGCAGTTTATACAGCGCAACTTCAAGGGTGTAAAGTGCCACCTGTGGACTAGCTTGATAGGGATGTGTGAATCAACAAAATTCAAGCTCACAACAGTTCTTTGAATGCCATTTTGACACTCATTCTGACTCAAGTCCATATCAGATTGTGAACATTGGTCTTTTTTTCTACATGAAAATCCGTGCATATTTTCATGCATATTTTTCCAAATGAGCACATCAATTGAGAACATCTTTGAAATGTATGCATTTTTCACCCATTTTTCAAAAGTAGACATTATTTCATGCACATTTTTTAAATGCATGCATGATGTTGAATGCATTCCTCACCCCTTTGGTCTGTAAATCATACTGCAAGCTTGAAAATGTATGGATTTTGATCACAGATTGCATCCAAGTCCATGTTTGGTCTAGAAGGTGTGAATGGGTAAATCCTGATCAAGAATGAACTGAAACAAATTTCTCATACATCCCTACGTTCAGCATGCACTCTTTTATTTTGGCAGAGGAGAACCCGAATGGTGGCCTTGACCACATCACAATAAGGAAGAGAACTTACAGAAGCTCAACTCTGGACCAAAGGAATGCTCATGAATCCCTACCTCATGTTTACCCTCAAATACATACTAAAATTAATAAAATACACTTCAGAGATGTTTACATTCAAGAGAGGTGTTAACACCATGGGGGTAATCATGATGTTTGATGGGTTTGTTTGACATATTCAGAGCATGCCAGGATGCTGAAATGTCATTCTCTCATTGCTGAAAATCAACAAGCATCCACAGTGGTTCATATGGAGCTATCTGCTGTGACTAA
Organism: Shinisaurus crocodilurus; assembly: GCA_021292165.1. Taxonomy (NCBI): domain Eukaryota; kingdom Metazoa; phylum Chordata; class Lepidosauria; order Squamata; family Shinisauridae; genus Shinisaurus; species Shinisaurus crocodilurus. The sequence goes on from CM037878.1 coordinate 283,426,510, forward strand.
ATGCACAGAAGAAATTGGATGGCGTTTTAAATATGTGATTGGCTGGTTCCCAGGCAGGCAAGGTATTTTTAGCAGATGAAGCTTGGAGGAGGCATAGACATCTTTGTCACCTGCTTATATTTTTCCCCCACAAACATTATTGTGTTTGCATAACAGGTTTTTTAAATCCATTATTACTTATTATATGTTGTTGGAAAAGGACTTTGAAGGATGGAAAGAACAATCTTTAGGCCAGGACAGATCTCAAGAGCTTTCCAAGAGGAAAACCCAAAAAGTCCACATGCTTTATTGTGAGTGATTTATAGCCAGAAAAGTTTAGCCTTTGGTTACTCTAAGTTGTGACCTTGGGCAAGATAATATCCTCATAGGTTTTTAGGGATGGAGGAATCTGTCATTTCCCATTTCTCTGAGAATGTCACCACTCTTAAGTTTGTTTAATCCTGAACCCTAAGAATTTTTTTTTAAAAAAATTGCATGGAAATTCCCATAATATACACAACTGCAAGCAATTTTCCTAACATAATGCATTTGTGAACATTGTGTTCCCTGATATACACTTTTTGCAATGCATTTTTTAATTGGAGAGAACTCCATGGCAACATTCAGAGAATTGCAAATTTAGAAAGATAACTGGTTCATAGAGTGGCTTGAAAGTGTGAAGTTAGGTCAGTTTGCATTAGACTGTGAACTGAACAAATGTCTCCCCCGTTCCTAATTCTAATTCCAAACTTCATGGGGACCATGCTGTTTCTCATGTAGCCAAAATAGCACCACATATGTACAAGAGTGAAATATATTTTAAATTATTCACCTGCTTCATGGAAATAAATGAATGATTCTCCACACCCTCTTGACTGATGAAAGACTGATATTACAACACTGGGAGCATAAACTCTCACCTGTTATAATGCAATGGATTGAGGACCTGATGATGCTTTCAACACTTGAGCGGGTGGCATATAGAAACCACTACGGATGTGCGAGGATTTTGTACAGGGGGTGGAAATCCAGCAGACTAGCTGGGCTCGACCCCCCAAACTCTGTCCCGCTTACCCCTTACCCAGCATTGACTCGCTTTATCCTGAGTAGAGCCAGGGAAGCGACTTCTGAGTTTCCAGTGGGCTGCTGTTTACATAGAACATACCTCAAGATACACCCAAAGCGGCTGCAATTTGCACAAGTTAGGCAATTGCGGCCACTTCTGATGTATCATAAGACATGTTCTATGTAAACAGTGGCCCGCTGGGAACTCGGAAGTCTGGCAAGCAGCACGGGCACATGCCCGCTTTCAGCTCAGCAGGAACAGCAGCGGCGTGGCGTCCACTGAGCCAGAAGTTTGGGTTGGGTCCCAGCAAATTGTCCATCCCTAGTTCAAATGGATACTTATTTGGATATCTGATCTGCTTTTGTTGAAGCCTATGTATAATTGCTAGTAAGCTGTATTTTCACATATATGCATTTCATATGTAGATATTCATTGTCTATGGATATAGGCAAATTTATGTATGTATGTTAAAAACAACTCAACAACAAAAAAGAAAGAAAGAGAGAGAGAGAAAAAAGTTTGCATTAAAATGTGAACTGAACAAATTTCCCTCCCATTCTTAATTCTAATTCCCAGCTTCGGGGGGGGGGGGGCAGTGCTGTTACTCATGTAGCCAAAATGGCACCACAAATTACACACAAAAAACCCCCTTTAGAACAATAACCTTCAGTGTTATTCTTCTGTGAGCCAGTGTGGCGTAGTGGTTAGAGTGTTGGACTGGGACAGGGGAGATCTGGGTTCTAGTCTCCACTCGGCCATAAAGCTCACTGGGTGACTGACACTCAGTCTAACCTACCTATCATCAGGGTTGTTGTGAGGAGGGAAATGGAGAGGAGGAGGATTATGTAAGCCACCTTGGGTTCCTTACAGGAAAAAAGTTGGGATATAAATATAATAAAATAAATAAATAAAATCTTCAAGGGGAGACCCAGAAAAACAGCCCAGTGAGGAATGAGCATGCTCTGTGGCTATGGATTGTTGATTGACTTATTTATTTATTTATTTATTTATTTGTCTATTTATTTATTTGATTTGTACCCTGCTTTTCTGTCAAGAAAAATGGGCATTCAAGGCTGCTTACAATGATAAACAAAACTTGATTAAGCCATTGATTAAAAAATGCATTAAAACAGTATTAAAGACATAACAGTAACACAATTAAAAAAACCTCCATCCGAACCCAAAAGACCCATTTGCACACCAAAGTCCTGCTTCAATAAAAAGGTCTTTGCCTGCTGGCAGAAGGACAGCAGAGAGGGAGCCAACCTAGCCTCCTTCAGCAAGGAGTTCTACAGCCTGGGAGTGGCCACTGAGAAGGTCCTGTTGGAGACCAAAAAAAAAAAAGCGCAAGAAAATGGGTGCGGGGGGATGAATGCAATACAATTGCTGGAATCCCTGGACAGGAAGCCCTCCAGACTCCAACATGTTGATGCAGATCCCACTTGGTGTGCACTGTTCCTCATTGGCATAACTTAACTGCTCTGCCACTTTGAACAGTAGCATTGTGCAAATGACAATACTGGGAGAAAGGAATTCACAGAGGCCGAGGCCAGGAGACTGTGCTTGATGCCTTCCCAAGCTCCACAAGTTGATTGGCTCTGTATATTCAAGTACAGATTACACACAGAGTATAGGGCACAGATCACACTGAGATCCGATATATCGGGGTGCAGCACCTGAGGCCTAGGGGTCAAATCTAGCTGACCTGGGGTCCCAATTTGGCCTTTTAGGGTTCTCTATGTGGCCCCACCCCTTTCCCCTGACCATCAATCATTTGGTGGTTCTCCAGCTTTGGTGCAGTTGTTTCCTCATTCTCAAAGGTTGAAATGCCTCCCCTCCCCTAAGGCTTAGTTCCTGGTAGGAAGAGCTTTCAGCTCAACTATGCTGGTATGTTTGATACTTTGTCCCTGCTCCTTTTGCTTTTGACTCCACACCTTTTTCCATTGGCCCCACCCGCCACTGAAATGTGGCCCCCGAGGAAATTCTTCAAAATCAATTTGGCCCTTGGGCTGAAAGAAGTTCCACACCCATACTATATATGTAAACTTACAGAGTCTCCTTCAGACATTACTCACAGGCATCATTTAAGTACGGGGAGCATCACTTGACTATTGTGGAAAGGGGCATGCCCTTGGCTCTGCCCCACATGTTAGTCACACTGTACCCAGCTCGAGATGTACACACATTTGTGAGATGATCCCATCTTTACAAGCTGATCAACACATGGAAGTCATGAGCAAAGCCAGCAGTCACAATCCCACAAAGTGTTGATGAGTCCTCTGCACAGGGCTATTATATACACCCTTCATATGTGGCGATTTTGGGGAGGATGTGGCCCCTGCCAGCATGGCCCATGGTCAGGAATGCTGGGGGTTGAAGTCCAAAGCATCTGGAGATCTACTTTTTGCCCACCCCTGTTCTAGGCTACACTGTCCATTCACAGTTGTGGTCAGGCTTATTGGTTCTCGTTATTACATATTATGTGAACAGAGTTTCCCCTAGAACTAGTGATGGTTGCTCCTTTTGGCTAATTTGGAATTGAGCGGTAAATGCAGATTCATTTAGCAGATGCCTCCTGGATGTCCAAAACAAATTCACCGTTAATCCAAATTAGTGAGATTTCTGGTCCCTGGATTGTTCCCGCTAGAGATGTCAGAGAAATCCACAACATACTCAAATGAGTTTAGATTTCTATGAATCCAACCCACAGATTCTGCAGCGGATCGGCTTTTCCTGAGTTGTTGCACATTTCATGGACTTGCAGACCTGTTTTTCTACTTTCTGTAATTTTACACAAATTTAGTCATAGAAAAATGTGAATATTTTTTTTAAAAGCACCAATTGAAAATGTGCATTGCCCCCCATAGTTTAAAGTGTGAAAATGTGCATTTTAGGGGGATTCATTTATTTTGGGAGGATATGCACATTTTTGAAAGTGCAACTTAGCACAAGTGCAAATTTGAAGAAATATGTATGGATGCATTTGCGCAAAATCCAATTCTGTCACTGAGCAGACAACAGAATAAAAGGTGCCTGAAAATCTGCAAAACACAGATGAAATGGATTTTACAAAGTCTATACATCCCTAGTTCCCGCTGATGTCAATAGGCGCTCATGAGGACTAGAAGCCTTCCTGTGACCGCCCCCACCCTGAACTGGATGACACCCTTCTTGTCACTCCTCTGCACTCCATATAAATTGGGTAAATTGGTGGAAAGCATTATTAAAGATAAAATTGCCAAACATAGGGAAGGACAAGTCTTGCTGGAAAAGAATATATATATATCGAATATATATATATATATATATATATATATCTTATGAACACGAACAGACTCTTCCTCACTAACCTTTCAGTTTTCTTTGAGAGTGTCAATAAACATATGAATAGTGGTGATTTGTCCACATTGTTTGCTTGGACTTCCAAAAGGCTTTTGGCAAAGTCCCTCACCAAAGACTTCTGAGCAAACTTAGCAGTCATGGGATAAGAGGAGAGGTCCTCTTATTCAGGGGAGACACATGACTCCTATTTCAGTAGGGCTCCTAATCCATTGCAGGTTTTATTTGGAGCTTTATAGGAGCTATCCACGCTGCTGAACTCCATCCCCAAAATAGGTTCATCACCATGGAGCACCATGGATAGTTTTCATAAAACTACAAATAAAAGCTGCAATGGATTAGGAGCCCCTCCAAAATAGGAGTCACCAGCCTCCACCGCTTATGGATCAGTAACTGACTAAAGAGCAGAAGGCAGAGAGTAGGATTAAATGGACAGTCCTTGCATTCAAAGGATGTAAACAGTAGAGTCCCCAAAGGATCTACGTTTTAACTAGTTCATAAATGATCTGGAGTTCGGGGTGATTAGTGAGGCGGCCACATTTTCTGAAGGCACTGAATCATCAGCAAATGTGGGGGGAAAATGGAAGAACTCCAAAATTATATCTCCAAACTATGGGAAATGGCACTAAAATGGCAATTGTGGTTCAGTGTAAGCAAGGGTAATACTAGAACCTGGGGTCATCCAACGAAGCTGAACGGTGGGACAGATTTGGGACAGATAAAAGGAAGTGCACAGTAGTCGAACTATGGAATTTGCTACCATGATATGGCAATTTCCACCAACTTGGACAGCTTTAAAATGGAATGAGACAAATTCATGGTGGATAGGGCTATCAATAGGTAGCACAACACTTTGAAGATAACATTGTTCGTATTCGGTTTGATTCAGGCTCCTAAAGCTGTTCCATTAATTAAGGTGTCGAGAGCACCATATGGTCCAGCTGTATTGAATGAGTTTCAGTTGTTGAGGCATGAGGATGCAGACAAGGTGCTTGGAGGAGTTTGACCAACCACTTGTATGCTTGGTCATTGCTCATCTTGGCTTGTTGCATCTAATAAGGAAGGGATGGCCGGCTGGGTCCAGGAGGTTGTGAATTCCTCATTAAGAGAGGGGATGTTACCAGCCTCCTTAAAAGAGGCAGTAATCAGGCCACTCCTGAAGAAACCTAACCTAGACCCAGAAGTAGAGAACAACTATAGGCCAGTTGCTAACATCCCCTTCTTGGGAAAGGTGCTTGAGCATGTGGATGCTGATCAACTCTAGGCATTCTTGGATGAAGTTGATTTTCTAGATCCATTTCAATCTGGCTTTAGGCCCCGTTTTGGGACAGAAACTGCCTTGGTCACCCTGTGGACCTCTCAGTGACTTTTGATACCATTGACCATGGCATCCTTCTGGAGCAGCTCACTTTCCCCTCCCCAAGCTAAATAGTCCCAGACGTTGTAACCATTCCTCATGGGGGAATTGCTCCAGCCCTTTGATCATTTTAGTCGCCCATGTCTGCACTTTTTCCAACTCTATAATATCCCCTTTTTAGGTGCAGTGACCAGAACTGTACACACTATTCCAAGTGTGATTGTACCATAGATTTTATAAGGGAAGTATGATATTGGCAGTTTTATTTTCAATTCCTTTTCTAATTATGCCTAACATGGAGTTTGCCTTTTTCATAGCAGCTGCACACTGAGTTGACATTTTCATTAAGCTGCACCTGGGCCACGTTGCTGGACTTCCTGACTCAAGGCCCTATTATCTTATAGGATCTGCTCAGGGTTCTTTGCCATGTCACTATGTCCTAACAATTGTGAGCACCCCTTCGCCTTGGTGGGTAATTCTTCATGGGTTTTCAAACTTCCTGTTTCTTCATGTTTCTGGAAATACCAAAAACGTAGTCCCCAAGCAGATTGGCAGGTAAATGACATGAAAACACCACCTTGGCAACATACATCTCTGTTAGGTCAGTTAGACAGTCCTTCAGCTGTCAGGCTGTCATGGCAGAGCCAAGCATTATCCCGTGCAAACTCACGGTCCTGATTAACACCTGGACTGTCACTCTTCCATACCTGGGAGGGAAACAACAGGCTTGTTCGACAGCTGGGAAGGTTAAAATGAAGAGAAGGCCCCCTAGGAATACTTGCCATCTCTGCTTTTCTGCTGCAAAACCAGATGTAGCATTTAATACACATTCCTTCCCCCAACTGTCTCTGGGGCATACTGTCGGAAATGGTTAAGGGAAGAAATCATGGCATGAGAATGAAGGGAAAATTCATAGTTAAAGTGGGGAAAAAATTAATGAGAGGTAGTTATGAAGTTGTTCAGAGCTTTCAGGTTATTTATGAACTGAGTCTAAACTGTTGCGCACTGCAAACAGTAAGGGAACATTCTGGATTTCTTGCATTAAGCATGGGTTGGAAGAGGTGGCCAACTAAGCCCCTTCCAACTCTATTCTGTGGTAGCAGGGTTGGATGAGATATCTGCTTCAGACCATGGTGAAAGACAGAAGAGACAGTACTAGGCTAGAATCTTAGGGATGGACAGATTTCATTAAATTCGTTCCTTCTGTGTTTCATGGATTTTTAGGTGCTTTTCATTCCATCATCTGCTCATTGACGGAATCAGGTGTTGTTGGGGTTGTTTTTTTTAGGGATGTATGAGAATTTCATTCCTTTTTGCAAATGTGCATTTGCACTAATGCAAATTAGCACAAGTAGACACTTGCACAAATGTGCATTTCTGTAAATCCCCCCTCCCCAAATGTTAAAAAAAAAAATTGGTTCACAAGTCCCCCGGATTTGTATGACTTGGAAAAAGCTAGTCTGCTGTGGGATTTGCAGGTCAGATGCATAGAAATCCAAACCCAGTTGCATCTGCTGTTGATTTCTCTCACATCCCCATGGCAGAGGAGCCAGAGGTCTGATGCAATGGTGTATTTGGGGTCTATGTATATCATGTCTTAAATGCTTAGGCCATTTTTGGCCACACAGGGATATCAGTGGCAGGATGTGCATGGGTTGGACCAGGGACTGGTGTTATCTGATCTGGGCAGCCTTCTGTTGGAGTTGCTCTAGTTCTGGATTTCCTGCAATGAGCAAGGGGTTGGATTAGAATATGATTTAGAAGGCCCCCTCCAACTCTGTGAGTCTATGAACAATCTCTAATTTGGCATATTTGTTGCCAGTTAAATATGAGTGTATATCTTTGATGGAGAAGATGTTTGTGAGCAGCTGTCATAGACCATGGACAATGCGGCAAATAACCTGAGACAATATAAATAATGCAATCAACATTTCTCTCACAGAAACAGGAAGTGGCTTTTGTCCATTGTGTAAACACCAGACATTATCAAATGCCAATAGTTGGCAGTTTCATGCTGCCATTCATATTCTGCATAAGACTTTCCCAAGCACCATCTGGTGCCCATTGACAAGGGCTCCTAAACTCTAGACATAAATCATTATGGCAATGTTGATGAGATCACTAGATATAATCCCCATCTCTGATGTTGGCAGAGAGGTGCCCATTTTTAACACCTAAGGAACAGATCCCAGGTTGGAATTTGGAACTGGGGATGGTGGAGGAATAATTTCCCCTAATTTGGAAAGGTGCCCCGTTATGAATGAAGCCAAACTCCCCTTAGAAGTCCAGCTCAGCTTAGATCCAAGTTGTTCCAGTGCCTGCCATCTCCAGTCTTCCATAAAGATTTTATATTGCCCTTCTGCAGAACTTCCAGGGTGGCTTACACCTTCCAAAAACATACCATCTGATGGGGTGAGGAGAGAAGATGGTGGTAGGAAAAGTTCAGGGCAGCTGAGGGCCCACCTTTAACTTCCCAGGGTTGTTGGTGGGGAAAAAAGGAGGCTTTTGAGCAAGCTTTGGGAGAGAATTTGGAGGAGGGAAACTAGTGGCAGGGAAGACTGGGGACAGCAGAAGGCTGGCATGGAGCATTCTGAATGGTCTTGGACTTCCTGATATTTAGGAGAACTTCCAAGGGGAAAAAAAATCTGAGCCTCCCCCAGAATTCAGAGAAAGACTGAGTGGTACTGAATCAAGGTAGATAGGGAAGCTCACCCATCTTGATCTGAACCTGTCTCTTTCATTTCTTCATTCTCCTTACCATTATTTTAGGTGGTTTACATAGTGAGAACTGACTGTGCACTGGTCTGGCATCAGGGGTAGGCATCTCTGAGCATTTGCTGAAATTCACAACTCTGCAGTTGGCACATTGCAGGTGGTGCACTGCTATTCTCTGAAGCTTCCTGGTCCAGCTTCTCTTTCTCTCCACTGTCGCGGCCTGTTCAAACTGCCATTTCTGAGCATTCAAGCAATGCCAAGTGTGAGATTAATGGGTAGCATTCTGTATCTGCCTTGTGCAAACAAGATGCCCTTGAGAAGAGGATGGGGTCCACCTTGCCCAAGGGCCCCCCCATACCTGGAGTTGGTACTGAATGTGCATCCTAGAATATGCTCCAGAATTTTCTACGAAAGTATCAGGGTTCCATGACAGATATGCAGGGGATTCCTTGGGAGATGTGGAAAAGAATTCCCTCCAGGTAGAAAGTATTGTGGTACAACATTAATTCTCATTGTCATATGCAGTGTAAAAGGCAGGCTGGGAGTGTTAACTTGCTATGATAATGTTCTTTCTTTTTTCAGAAGATGGTCTAGGTCAGTAAATATTAAGATTCCTAGCTTATATTGATGAGACATTTTATTAGAAATGGCACCTTTTGGTCTAAGGACAAGGTCCTCAACTCAGATCTTTTGAGGTTCTGAGAGCTTTATTTGGCGCAAGAACAAATGTCAGAGATAAAGAATTTGGTCAGAATTAACATCATTTGAGTTCCCTTCCTGTTGCTGTTAATGACTGCCAGTTTTCAAAAGTAAATATTAGATCTAAGCATGAGTAGCCCTCCCCCTGCCTCTAGGAAATTTTATTAGTCCATATCAAACACATGTTTGACTTTCCCACCAATTCTTCAGATGTTTCACCTGAAGAGGAACCTCCAGATTTACATCCAATTTCATTTCAGGCAACATGTACTGGTTGATGGATGTGAGGAAGACAAATTTTGAATCTGTCTGGAACTCTTCTTGTTTTCCTCAAAATTCTTCTGATGTTTTTATCAATGGGGACCCACCAAATTTACTTCAAACTTCACTTTAGATCAAGTGTCAGTGTTGTAACTCAGGTTCCTTTTTGAGGATTCAGGTATCCTCGGAATATAGGCCTATAGGAACTATGGAACAGAAAAGAGGAAAAACTTTGGTCAAGCCTGTCTTTCTTGAGAGCATCTTCCTGGATGTTGGTATGTGAGAAAGACATTAAATAGAAATTTCAGATACAGCAGAAAGCTTGATCTAAGACAATGAAACAGCATGGGAGGAGCTACAAAGTTCAGTACTCTCTATGTCCACCATCTCTGGGTGTCTTTCATGTACCTTGGTGCCCTGATAAGACTTGGGAATATGCCAGCCCGCTAAAACAATAGAAATCTGTTGTTGTTTTTACAACTATAGTTCTGCCCTCGCATATGTCATTCACCAATCCAGAACTGAATTCCATTATCAGCTGGTGCTGCAGATCCTTGGATTGCTCCAGGTAGACAATCTGCTCCAATAAGGACTGGAGCTGAGCTAAGGCCTTCTATGATCTCTTTCGGGGCAGACTACCCTTACCAGGCTCTGTCCCGAAAAGAGTGTCTTCCAGAGGAAGTCCTCTGTCCGAGAGCTTAACTGTCCAACACCTCTGGTCAGCTCTTGCCATGTCCATTGCTTGTGCTGGTGAGCTCCAGGGAGTTTGACCCGGAGACCTCTGAACTAGGGCTATTCGGAGATAGCACTCCATCAGCCAGATTGGCCTCCTTTACACCATGGGCCTCAAACTCCCTGGAGGGCTCTTGGCCAGGTGCCAGCTCATGCTTGGTGTCAGGGTTTGAGTATAGCTTCAGCACTTCTGCAGCTTGTGCTACTGGACTCCCTGATCTAACTGGTTGCTCCTGCTGCTGCTCAGGGTCATGGTCATCATGATAGCCACATTCCGATTTATTGACCACAAGCCATGCAGGTTTGCTCTACACACACCATCCACCATCAGCTTTCTGAAGGAAGAGCAGGGTTTAAAGCAAGAATTGCCTAATTGTGTTGGTTTTGTTTCTGTACTGCTAGTACGACAATGAGGCACTGATCCTTGACGGAGGTTTTGGTTGCAACTCTAAATTACAGATTATAAATAACACCACTTAGACTCTATCCTATTATTTGCAAATGTGTCTCATATGTTCCACATCCTTGATCCGTGAGAATCCTTCATTCCGATGTAGCCTGCAGTAGTATGGGCCATTAATTACACATTTGCATCTAAGACACTTTCTGCGTGCAATTAATAATTCATCATAAGAAGGTACCTTGCCATTTGTAAACAAACAAGGGGATTAGCTCTCTGAATGGAGCAAACAATCTTGGTATGAGATGCTGGAATTGTGGACTATTATGGTAGTCTTGTCCAGAATGCCAAGGAACAACGGCACATTCAAAGAGAGGCAATGGGTTTTCTGCGATGAATTGTATTCATCACCAGGTATGAATTTACACTGTGTTCAAATGCCATGGGTCAAAAGGATTTAAAATAATTACACATAGGATAATAATGGGAAAGCTCTTTGGGATGTTCTTTATGGAAATCTCGCACAGGCAGTGAAGTCAAAACAATGATGGCTTCCTTTCCCAATGCCTATATCTGGGACACTTATTGACTGATATTGATTGGTTGATTGAGAAGTTTATCCTTTCCTATCGTACCCTATCAGATGAGGTTGGGTTCAGTCTGAAAACAAAACTGCAGGTGGGAAAAGATATTACATCTTTCGAAGGCACACAAGAAGTTGTACACAAAAACTTTAACATCTCTAAATTCTTCGCTCATTTAACCAGTGAACCTGTGTGTTTCACTTAAGGCTGCAGACAACTGAGTAACTGCTGGATTCTATATTCTCAAAAAGAGGGAATCAGCCATTATGGGTTTGTGACCAGTGCAGACTTTATGGCTTTAACAACAAGCCACCCCCACTTTTTTTTTAGTTCCAGCTTCACAGTTTCCCACTCTTTACATTTTTAGAGAGACTACAGAAACAAGACTAACTTTCCCAACAGACTTCATCTGGCATTATCTCTCCCATACCCCAAGTTCACCAACTCTGTATCACCCTGTGTTGGGAGTCACACTGCTTCTGGTATCCTGGTGGCTCCACAGTATGTCTGGCACAGTCAGATATAAACAAACCTGGAAGATGGGGTGGGGGAGAATTTCACACTAATTTTTGCCTTTTTGAACTACTATGGAAACCAAAACTCCATTAGCCTTCAAAATTTACACTTCTCCAAATTTTGCAGTGGAGTTCTCCAATTTAAAAAATATATGCATACAAACATGATTATCTGAGTGTGGAAAGCTAAGCAAGGTCAGGCGCATGGTTATGACTGGGAATGGAGACCCCTCCTCTAGTTTCCTCCTGCATGAGGCAGGGGGTTGGACTCGATAGCCTTGTAGGGCCTCCTGCCAACTCTATGATCTATGAATGAAACTATGAATCTATCAAATAACTTAAAATGCATATTAGAAAGCATGCTTACAAAAATGTGTATATTAGACAAAAAAATCACACTTATTTATTTATTTATTTATTTATTAGATTTGTATACCACCCAACTGGAAAATGACTTCAGGGTGAAGGAATCCTAGGAGCGGAAGCTCAGTGCAGAAAGAAATCATCCCTCTTTGGATATGCATTTGCATTACTGAACTTATTATGGATATTCACCATCACCAGTGGCCATCAGTCAGGAGTAGGGATAGGCGAAAACTTCTCTCTGTCAAATGATGATGAGGAGGAGGAGGAGGAAGATGAATTTATCCAATTTGCACCTCCTGAGTCTTTCAGCGAGCTGAATAACAGCTACTGTATGTTCCAAAAGCTGCATTTTTTGCAAGCTTTCCAATAGAGCTTATCTTGGGGGAAAGAAACAGACACAAGGAATGTGCATATTGTGGGAAAGTATAGACAAGACAGCATTTCAGCAATGTAAAGTACCTGGAATAAAATGTGTGCACACAAAATAATGCACACAAAACTCTGTACATTAGCGTACATTAATGCATACATTATGGGAAAATGTGTACACAAGCTATACATTTCTGTACATAAAGTTTTTAATTTAAAAATTGCACACTTGTGCAGAAAGGGGACAGAACAAGCTTGACCTAAAAAAAAAACCCAACAATCTTGGCAAGTCCAAAATTGACATATCTATCCATCCCTAGTCAAGTTTCAAGAAATCCTGGGAGTGACAGGCTGATTGTGGAAATAAATTATCCCTCTTTAGATATCGATTTGCAGTCCTGATCTTAATATACCTATTTATCATCACCAGTGGCCATCAGGAAAGAGCAGGTCACACCCACACTGACTAGTTCTTGGGCAGCACAATCCTATGAGGCTGCCTGCAACCCTCCGAACCCAGAGGATTGCGGGCATCCTATGCAGGGCAGGAGGAGTGCAGAGGATAGGACATCCTCTGCACTCCCCTCGCCCTGATAACATCTAGACGGCCAGTTTCGGCCATCTAGATGTTTTTCCTCTCCTCCAAGGAGGAGAGGCTGCGGTGCTGCCTGGATTAATTAGAATCCTCGTCCCTCCCCGCCCCACCCCCATGAACACCCCCCACACAGGGGATCTGAGCGTGGTCTTCTGTGCTCAGTTCTCTGTGGTTTCCTTCTGGTGCGGAAGAAGCCATGCTGGGTACGAGGTAGGAGGAACGGCCGCTCAGAGGCGCTTTCTTCTCGCTGGAGACACCTGGAGGGAAATTCTTTTGTCCGTGCTTCTCCGCCAGCTAGGAGGGAAATCCCCTTTTCTTTCTGCTCCTTTCAGCTCTCCATTTCGGCAGCACAGGGACAAAGTCTCTTTTTCTGGGGGGGGGGGTTTCTGATGTCTGCCCCCCCTCTGCTTGCTGCTGCTTAGCCTGGTCACTCACCATGCCCCCCCCCAAGAGCAACTGGACAGTCTAAGTTTAAAATCAGAGTCCTTCTCCCATGGGAGAGATGTAGGGCAGGACTGTGTGCCTTCCCTCCCCAAAGTCTCGACAATTTCTCTGGGGCACATAGCACAACCAAATCACTCATCAAACGCTGTCCCAAAATTCAACATTTTGCTCACCAGTCTCTTAAGAGAGGTTTTCTGGTCTTCTTTCTTCTGCTCCCCTTGGACACACGCGCGCGCACACACAGTCTTTCTTCTCTTTCCAGCCCCGGTTCTTTGGGATCACACAGCCGCCATCTGCTCACCCGCTTCTTGCACTCGATGGGTAGGATCCGCCTCTGCTTACTCACTGGCAACTGCTGCTCCCAGCCTCTGGGACATGCACACGCAGCCTATCTCTTGCTTCTAGCCAGGGCTCCCCCAGCTCTGGTTCTCTTGGATCACAGCCGCCTTCCCCCAGCCACAGACTTCTTGCACTCGATGGGGATGGTAGGATCTGCCTCCGCTTACTCACTCCACAGTTGAGATTTTTTGCCTTCAACGCTCCCCGCTGGCAGCTAGGCTTCCACAGACTGGGTAGCCCCTTCCAGCAATCTGAACGTTTTCCCTGAGGCTCAATCTCACACTTCAATCTCTAAAAAATAACAAACCTCTACCCATGTACCAAAGTCTCTCCAATCTTCCCAATTTGCCCATGTGCACCCACTCTGTGGTCCAGTTTCGAATCCCAGCACTTGCCACCATGTGGAGGAAGGGGGGCTGGCTGACCCGCCACATCCCCACCCTTTCCTACCCCAAAGGACCCAAGACCCCCAGAGATCTCAAGGTACCAGATTGCCAGCCTCAGCTGTCTGCAATCCTACTTGAATCTCTGTTCAGGGACTTGCCTTTCTCACTGTAACCTGGATTTAGTTGCTGGAACCACAGAGCAATCCACAAACACTATGTGGGGTAAAACCAAGAAAGGTTTATTTTGGTAGCATGTTACAACAAGAATAGGGAAATGAGAGAAGCACAAAAAATTAAAGAGACACTTTGGTACACAGAGTAAAGCTACAAAATAACAAAACCTGATTCCTTAATATCTCCCAGGCACACAACTCTGTTACCTGGGGGTCAGTTCTCTTCCAGGGTTAGATCCAGCACAGCCTTGCTGCCCGGGAGGACTACTTCACCTACCCGAAGGTCCGAGATAGGAAGCCCTCCACAAGGCGTGCCTTTCCAGAGCCTCATTCAGCTAATTTCACCAGGAGCTACCTGGGGTCGGATCCTGAGGCCACCCTGAAGGCTTGGGCCTCTCCTTGGCTTACCACCATTGCTCCAACAGCCGGCAGCCATGCGATGACCAAAGACCAAGACACAAAGGCTACACTTTGGGAATATACCTTCCCCCCCCCCTCCTTTCTGTAGCTTTGCTGCTTCTAGCCAATCATGATGCACTTCACCTGGCCAGGCAGGGGAGGGAGACTCATGACATTTGCATTTGAAAAGCCGTAGACTTTCAGGCGCCATGTCCCATCCGATACTTTATGCACATTTCGCCTCCTCCCAGCCCCCCAACTGGCCTTACTGGGTTTACACATGAGGAGGTGTGTGCGTATGTGTGTGTGTGCATATAGGAACCCCCCAAAGGCTCTTTTTTTCACACTTTCCTGGCTCAGCTCTGGTGAACACAAGTGGAGCTGGGGAAACAGGTCAGAGGGACAGGGTTCAGGGGGTTGAGTCCAACGGGTTTGCTGGACTTCCAGCCCCCGGACAAAATCCTCACACATCCCTACTTGGAAGCACTTCTATACCATTATCCTCCCAGCTCCAAAGCGTTATATTACCAAACATATATGCAAAATACACATCAGCAAGTTAAGTATATAGTACACCTTTAAAAAATATCTAACCTTGCCATAGCTCTGTAAACTGAAGTTTCTTTTTTGAGAATAAACACTGATAATTAAAAGCAATATATAATTGGAAGGTGACTGGTCCACTCTTATTTGAAGCACTGAATACGCTTCCAGTGTTGCTTTTTTCGAATCAAAACAGAGGAAAGAAAGTGCATGCAATCCGCAACTGTTCCTCTCCTGTCACCCATCATATTGAATGCAGTTTACAGCTCTGTTTTTGTTATCAGAAACATGGCTGGTGGTGTCTAAGGAAGACCCAGTGACAGCTGTCATGGAAAATTAAAAGTCCTTGACAACAGTGTCCCCATTTATTCCTGCAACCATGACACAGTTCAGAAAAGATTAAGCTTGATAATATAAGTTGGAAATATGACAACTTTGTTAAGACTACTTCAACTGTCTCACAGCTTAAAAGAGAGGGAGAGAGAGAGATATGACTTCACAAGAGGGATGTGCTGATGCTGAAAGTTTGTTTGCTCAGTTTTGATTTTCAGGTAAGCCTATCAGGCTCATGGAGGAGGCACTCGTATAGTAGAAGTGCTCACCAGTGTTTAATATGCTGAGGGCCTCCTTAAAGCTTGAACCTTCTCTGCTCCAAATATTCTCCTGCAAACACCTTTACTTTTAGGGTATCCATGTGTACTCTTTTACAGAGGACAGTCCTTTATGTGAAGGCATCCTCTATTTGAAGGGTTGTCCGGTCCAAGTCTAGTTTAAGATAAAGAATGTACAGACTTGTGGCTCATGCTGGCTCAGCTTGTCTGAGTGTGGAAAGCTAAGCAGGGTCAGGCCTGGTTATTACTTCGATGGGAGACCCCTCCTCTAGTTTCCTGCATTGAGCAGGGGGTTGGACTCGATGGCCTTGTAGGCCCCTTCCAACTCTATGATCCCATGAAGAACTGTAAGAACTGTTGGCCATCAACAGCTAGCACCTAGACAGCAGACAAACAGGGTCACTTGGTCACAGTCTTCTGCACTATGCAGAGATTTACTGTATTTCTATTTAAAGTATTTCTAAATTTGCATCTATACAAATGTGTGTTTTCTTCTGTCCTCTTTTTGTTGATGCATTTCCTCTTTTCTGGGGGAGATTCATTCACCTTTTTTTTTTTTAACTTCCCCCTAAAGCTGTTAGTCTCCATTTCCCCTCTCTGCTGCTGCTTTGGTGCTGCCAGAAAACAGGCCAATGTTGAATGGGTTTCTCTGGGAAGGGCATCAAACAACTCATATACAGCAATTGAAAAGGCCCCATCATCTGTGCCTGTCCGCTGAAGCTCAGACAATTCTGGAACATGGAACAAATCCTTTTATGTTGAGTGAAGCGTGCTGGTGAGTAAATATAGAAGGAGGCAGGTTTTTTTATATATCCTGCCCCCAGGCCATTTGGGGATTTAAAAGTAAAGGAACCCGCACTTTGAACTGGGCTCAAAAAGAAACTGGCAACCAAATCAGCAAATAACGCAATTGGAATAATATCAGTTCTATACTCCATCCACCTGGCAACTGTACTTTCAACCAGCTGAAGTTTCTAAACAGTCTTAGGAACGGTAAGAAGCTTCCCTGTACTGAGTCGGAGTAGTTGTGTATCTAGCTCATCATTATTGGGTACTCTCACTAACAGTGGCCCTCTCTAGATTGTCAGACAGTGTCATAGGGATGGTTGAGAAGTTCGTTTCACTTCAGTTTTGATAAGTATTTACCAAAATTCGTAACATTCTCCATATTCAGGGCAAGAAGAATTTGAGATGGAGGGAAATGAATGTGGAAGGAATTGAAATGGACAGATTTGACCATCCAGGCCTAGGGCTTTGAGTGCTAAGTGCTTAAAAGTCTGGGTTTGAATCCCTATGCTCGTGCAGAAGTAGGGTTGCCACCTCTTTTTTTCTGACAGGCTCCTCATCGGTAATAGCTGTATGGCAGGTGGATACATCATGGTCCTCTCCACTCTGGGAAAAGTGGTACCTATTAGAGTTGACTGGTGCAGATGAGAATTCCATTCGAGTTTATTTTTTTAATTAGAATTTACCAAAATTCACACAGTTCTTAATATTCAGGAAAGAAGTTGAGATTTTTTTTTAAAAAAATTAAACTGAATGTAACAACAACAACTTTTATTTATTACCCGCCTCTCCATCTAGATCGAGGCGGGGAACAGCAGAAAATATAAAATACATAAACTAAACAACACAATACATACTATTAAAACATCTTAAAACATCCTAAATGTAGGAGAAAATGAAACTGACAGATGTGTCCATCCCAGGGGAGGTCTTTCCCATCACCGGCTATCTGATTCTTCTAAATGGAGTTGTGCAGGATTGAACCTGGGGCCTTCTGCATGCAAAGCAACAACAAGGGCTCTGTCACTGAGCTCCATCCCCTTTTTGAAGACGTTCAGTCTGGAGACATTCACCAGCGTCTGAACACAGATCATCAAAGCCTTCCGTTCTCTGAACATCCCTGTCCCACAATTTTGCATCACTCCCCAGTTTGTCTCGGCTGATGTCTGTCACTTCTCTTTCATGTTCCCACTTATCATGACCATTGGCTTTTGGCAGGTTCTTGCTGCTGCGAAACCGTCTGTAAGGGCTGCCATAAAGTGTGTGCCCGATGTCTGCCTGGGAGAGCTTTCGGGAGCATGATTGATGTGAGGCAGTGGGTCCCTGTTAAGTCAGTGTCAAGCCTCAAGTTATCAGCTTCACTCAGTAGAGAAGGACTACAAATGGAGGGGGAGCAGCAGAAAGATGAAAAGTCAAGGCTAAGGGGAAATCAAGGGTTTCTCCATCAGAGTAGTTTGTGCAGTTAGAAAGCTGGACTGACAGTTAAATCATGTTTATAAACAGCAGCCTGAGGGGAACAGACTTCGGTGCAGCAATTCCTGCCACCATTTTTTTTTTAAGGGATACATTTATTATTTATGTTAAGAACCATCAAGGATTGGTAGAAATGGATGAGAAATTTGTTTCAGTTCGTTTTTGATCAGGCTTTACCCAGTTTGCACCTTCTGGACTGAAATGGGCTCGGAAACGTTACTGTGGTTGAGGTCAGTCCATTTCCAAGTTTACAATGTGATTCACAGACCCACCCACCCCTCAAAAAATAATAATATTTGACTGTATTTGTACATTTGAAAATGCACATGAAAAAAATGCATACTTTTTGAAAAAAAAATGTGCACAGGTATGCTTTAATCAATGGGAGAATATGGACATTTCAGAGATGTGCACAATTGATGCATACATTTGGAAAACATGCATGAAAATATGTATGGATTTTCATGCCAAAAAAGAAGAAGTCGCAATCGGATATGGACTCAAGCATCAAGATGAAATTTGGAGAACATTGGTGAGCTCGAGTTTTGCCGACTGGGTAGCACTGACCTTCCAAAAAAGAAAAAAAAAATGTTGCTGGAGCGCAACCATCTGTCTTGAGATATATCTATCATTAACTTAGGGTAATTACACAAATTGAGCTGTAAGATTACAAAAAGCAAGTATAATGGAGATAAAAGGAAAAATAACGCAAGGTTCTCTAACCTAGCTACACAGTCACCTGTAAGCCTCAGTTAAGAGATTCCTTTCCCCAGCCTTTCTCCTAGCTGTTCTGCAGTTCTTTAGTGAAATTCAGACCCTGCTTCTCTGTCTGCCTCACTCTCTCTCCAATGTCGCTCTCTGTCTCTGCACACTCTGCAGCTCCTTATAAACACTCCCACAGAACCAGAAAGTTACAATCATGTGACCTCAAACTGGAGAAATGAAACTTAACTCCCTGAGGGGAAAATGAAACTCACAAATGCCCCCTCCCATCGGGAGATGTTTGGGCCTACAGGCTTCAACTAACTCAGGCCTGTGTAGGCCTCAATCCTTCACAGCCCCGTTTTGAGCAGCAGTGTCTGAACTCTGCTCCTGAGGGATGTCCAGGGAACTGGGTGAGTCACACTCGTCCTCAGAGGAGGATTCCTGGAGGGGGGTCATGACAATAACTATTGGGCAACCTGTTGTGCAACCAGTCGCACAATGGGTCACGCGAGAAATATGCGCAACTGGTTGCGCAACTGGTTGCGCAACTGGTTGCACAATGGGTTGCAAAAGCATAATGCACAAATGTGCAAATGTAACTTTACTGGTCACACAACCAGTTGTGCAAGCATAATGGACAACCACTTACACAATGGAAAGATTCAGTGGATCTCCGCTGGTGCTATTTGAGTTTTCAGAATTGCACCGATGGGTACTGCCCTAAGTTTTGGAAGAGTGAGTTAGGTTCATATTCAAATGTGAACCATACAAATTCCTTGCCCATCAGTATTCTGAAGATTATCATTTTTTCCCCAGATTGACTTTTGCTACTATTCCATTAGTCCTTTCCCCACTCCTGCCTGAGCTGAATTATAAGTAAAAAAACAATAAATGTTAGATTTCATCAGCTGTAACACATTTTTTTATGGGTAACAAGATTTTTTTGGAGGGGTAGTTCTTCTTACGCAGGAAGAAAAGGACCTCAGGATGAATGCATTGCCAAAGAGACCTAAGTGAAGGAAAGGAGGATTTAGCCTTGCTGATAACAGCAAAGAAGGCTGTGATGTGAGATAAAGAGCTATCAGTGTGACTGTGAATGCACAAAGACTTTTAAGACCTGCTGGAATTTATTATATAAGAAAACAACAACAACACCATATTTGTCCCAGAAGGAAATCTCTGGGGTGGGAGGGGGGCTTCACTAAGAATATTAGAGATAATAATATACCCATTTACCCAGAGATAACACAGAGCAAAATGAGATAATCCCTGACTTGATCTCTCTATGCCTTCCTTCTTTTAAAGCAAGGTTACGTATATTTTGAGAATTTTGTGTGTTGCTACTGGTATTAGATGTGGGAATTCTGAAGCTGCTTCTGTTTCTAGACCAATTCTTTCTAAACTCAAAGCCATTAACAACAATGGAAGGAAAAATACATCCCATGAAGTGGTACAGTCATGCCTTGGATTGAGAGCATAATTCGTTCCAGATACGTGCTTGTAATCCAAAACACTCTTATATTAAATCGAAATCCCCCCCAAAAAATGTGTACAGAGATTTTTAATTTAAGCCGTACTACAGTACTTGTATTGCAAGACGTCGCTTGTATATCAAGTAAAAAATAAATAAATAAATATTTAAAAATTTGCTTGTCTTGCAAAACGCTCTCAAACCAAGTTACTTGCAATCCAAGGCATTACTGTATACCCAGTTTATGTTAGTATTGAGCAAAAATGGGGAGCTCATTTGTAACAGACGGTCACACACCTTTTAAGTGCAGATTGGGCTGGGCAATACCCACATGGGTATCTGCCACCTCCATGTTAACTGGACACATGCAATCTATATCTGCAGGGATGTATGGGAATTCATTTCTGCTTGCAAAACATGCGCGCCTGCCCTGTTCGAAACCCCGAATGCGAGCATGAGAATGTGTCTGCCAACAATGATCATGAATTACCAAACCTGTGCTCATGTTCGGTCTGCTCAACTTTCCCCATCTGATTTGCGCAAATTTCCAAATTTGCGCAAATTTCCAAATTTGCGCAAATTTCCAAATTTGCACAGATTTCTAAAGCAGCCTCCCTTTCGTCTGTGGGGGAAATTTGCACAACTTTGGGAATTTGTGCAAATTTGGGGATTTTTTGCACAACTTTCATGCTTGATTGCTATTCAATTTTTGCACAATTTCCCCGTTTGCACAAAACCAGCAGCAATCGTGAATGCAAATGTAAATCGGGCATGAGACAAGTGGCAAGCTGATGTTTAGAGAATCTTGGTGAGTTCAAATAATTCTCATTCACTGATCCCTAGTATTTACTTAGGGAGAAGGCCAGACCTTCACATGCTTCCTTTGGTCTCTCGTTAAAGGCATTTGTGAACGGCTCTGGTGCACGAGTGAGACAGATCCTGAGTTAGCTAGTCATAGTCACTTCCATAGTTCTAATTAGGGATGGCAGGTGGGGTGTATCGTTCAGTTCCCAGGAGTAACTCCTGGCCTCCAAATCAATCTGTGCCTCCACAGACAGCGCCAGGTCCAGGAGAACTCCCAGACTGTGTACCAGACTTTTCAGAGGGAGTACAGCACTGCCCAACACTGGTTGCCAGTCTCCATCAAGATCATCTGTCTTCCCACTGATAGGACCTTCATCTTATCTGAATTAATTCTTAGTGTGCTTGCTCATCCCAGATGAGAACTAAAGGCACTGCTACTGTAACGATCTAGGGGACTGCTGTTAATCCCACTGACTGTCTTTCGAGTGCTGCTGTCTCTATTTTCCATGGATAGGTTCATCTAGTTCAGTGTTCTCCAACTTTGGGTCCCCAGATGTTTTTGGCTTACAACTCCCAGCATGCCCCAGCCAGCGTAGCTGGCTGGGGCATGCTGGGAGTTGTAGGCCAAAAAAATATCTGGGGACCCAAGGTTGGAGAACACTGATCTAGTGGGTACCAATATTTTTGACTCTGAGTGTTCCCTGGAAACTTTGGAAGACATCTCTTCCTTTTCTTTCTTACTATTGGCATTACTGCAGAAGCACAACATTGAAATAATTCTTAGCTCTCTTTCCTTCAAAACTTAGATAACCTATTTATGGGGAAGCCATATGAGCCAGCAATGCAATGTGGCTGCAAAGAAGGCAAATGCTATTTTGGGCTGAATTAATAGAAGTATAGCTTCCAAATCGCGTGAAGTGATAATTTCCCTTTACTCAGCACTGGTTAGGCCTCGTCTTGAGTACTGCATCCAATTCTGGGCACCACACTTTAAGAAGGACGTAGACAAACTGGAGAGGGTTCAGAGGAGGGCAACAAGGATGATAAAGGGACTGGAAAAAAGGCCCTATGAGGAGAGACTGAAAGAACTGGGCATGTTTAGCCTTCAGAAGAGGAGACTGGGGGGAGATATGATAGCACTCTTCCAGTACTTAAAGGGTTGTCACACAGAAGAGGGCCAGGATCTCTTCTCAATCATCCCAGTTTGCAGGACACGGAATCATGGGCTCATGTTACAGGAACCCATATTCCACCTAAACATCAGGAAAAATTTCCTGACTGTTAGAGCAATAAGACAATGGAACCAACTACCTAGGGAGGTGGTGGGCTCTCCCACTCTGGAGGCATTCAAGGTGCAGTTGGACAGCCATCTGTCAGGGATGCTTTGACCTGGATTCCTGCACTGAGCAGGGGGTTGGACTCGATGGCATTGTAGGCCCCTTCCAACTCTACTTTTCTATGATTCTATGATTCTAGTCAGTCCCAACAGTCTCTGGTTATTGGTATCTACAATATTTACAAGACAGTTTTTTTTTAATATATATATTTTTTAAAGCTTGCAGTCATAGGCAACACAAGCTCAAAGGGCCATTATTCTAGTGGTACTAAATGTCAGTAAAGTGGAGAGCCCCACTTTATGGATATCTCTAAATAGCTTCATTAACTTTTCTAATTGAAAAAGAGAGAGATTTATAGGTCATCATTTTCTTATGATAGGTGGCAATGCCAACTGTATGCATTGCACACAGCTCATTGTGGTTTCGCCAAAGACCACCTGCACTGCACATTGCAGACTCAGGTGTGAGGTATGTGGTTACTACCATTTAATGGAAATGGCTAAACATGTGATACAAATGAAGGGAGCAATGTTAAAGTGATTTCTCAGGGAGGATTCATGGCTGGATTTACCATCCAGCTAAGGGGGCTGCAGCCTCTGGACCATCATCTCAGGTGGGGGGGAGGCACTAGCTAGCCCAGATCCCCAGATTTCAAATTAGTCTCTAGCCCTTGTAGAACCTGAGATATGAAACAAAATGTTCTGGCACCATTCTGCTCAACCATTTCGTGAGAAATGAGCCTGCTACCACCTTTCAGGGTGTTTAGCCAATGAGTGAAGTCACAACTATGATTGGCATATGATCACAGAGATACAGGTTGTCGTAAATCCGTCCAGTACAAAGAAAAGCCGTCCTCGTTATCACATTCCAAGTGTCGAAGCCACAAGATATATGTCTGAAAAGCAGCAAACAGAAACCAGTTCAGGAGCAGGCAAAAGCATCGTCAAGGTAGTTCTGAGGTTCAAAGGCACAAGTCTGAGTTCAGGGGTGTCAAGGCGTCTGGCTGAAGCTGTATCAGCAAACAATTGCTTCCAGCATCTGAGTGTGTTTGGGACCTGCCTTTTGAGCAGGCGCTGATTGGTAAGACTGCCCAACTGGGTCAGGCTGCACTTAGCCTGGCCCCACCTCAAACACACTCCGGCACGGCTGGTCTCTGTCTGACCTACTGGAGGCACAACACAGGTAGAGAAGCTGTCCCCAACCCAGCACCTCCAGATGTGTTGGACTACAACTCCCATTGTTCCAGCCAGCATATAATATCTTTTGCTTTCATTTCTCTAAACATTGGTGATGAGATTGGGGATTGGGGTTGAGTGGCTGACAGTTCCACCTTCTAATAATAGAGCATGTCTTACCAGGAGTTCTCCAATCAATTTGCTGGGGGGCGGCGGGAGGAGATGGGACTGTGAGATGGACATTCTTCCCATGAAGAATGCTCCATTCTTCATGATGAAAAAAGCCTTAAACTGGTTTTCAATCACCATACCTCCCTACCCCTGCACCTATCCTTCTAAAACTTTGCAGGCTTCATGCCTGGAGACACCAATTCTGCCAAATATATAAAATATAAAAGCATGTAGCACAAACCCCGCGTATCTATTTTTCTGATTTCCCCCCTGATTTTTGGTAGGTGTAATACTTTCCTAAGGGGCTACTAAGCCTGCAAGATTCATCTGATTCCGACGAAGAGGGAAAAAATGATAGCCTTTTAAAAAAATTTCCCATGATCAATAGGAGCCACGACATCTAGGATTTCTGAATCTTGACTCAAGTTCAGTACCAAGTTGAAGAGGATGGCCTTGGAATCAGTACAAACCAAATTGGGTGATTTTCTGAAGTGCCGCATTGGGGCACAAGTCGAATCTTGGGTCAATGTGCATCACTACTACATGACAACCACACAAATGTTCTAAAATGTGGGGTTTTGTTTTGTTCATTTATTATTATTTTTTTACTAGTGGCCAAATATACACTTTTTCTGCACTATAGCAAACACATCTCTCATTTAATCAGCACTGATAAAGTTTCCAGCTGACCTTTTCATGCCTGCTATAAGGGAGGCAAAATGTAACCCAGATTTCACATTCAATAAAAAGACAATTACTGTGTTCTAGTTGAATGCATATCGATGTCATCATAGGTGGTAAGGCTAGAGAGACATTTTGCACTTCAAGTTAATCTTGCCTTCCAAGTTCATTTTATAGGCTTCCAGGCACAGAATGTATCACCCTGGTTTATTCATAAGCCCCACATTGTCCTGTAAAGAAGTCACTGGAAGTTCAGACAAAAGTCTTCTGGCCACTGAAAGGACACATTCGAAAAAAGCAGCAATGCAAACTTGACTGAGAACTAACCACCACATTTCAGCACGAGTGAAACTTTGAGGAAGAATGTCTGAAGATTTCTTAAAGGAAGCAAAAACAAAACAACAACAAGAAACAAACAAAAACCAACAACAAACAGTTCCATTAAGACCCACAAAATGTCCCAGGGGGATTCCATACAACCTCTGAGTTGCCACCGTGTTTTGCCTAAAGCAAAAAGTATTCCACTGGTAACACGATCAAGCTAGGAAGGAGGACAGAACAAGACATAGATGTTGTATCTGAAGAGGAACCTCCAATTTGGTTCAAATCCCACTTTAAGTGCTACTGATTGGCAACTTAGGAAAGCCTCCTGAGAATGAATATATATATATATATATATATATATATATATGGATTTGCTCCCCTCAAAATCTCTGTGGATGTTTCACCTGAGCAAGACCTTGAAATTGCTGAAATTTCAGATTATATTCACAGCACACTCCTATTATTTAGTTGGAAGTAAGTTCCACTACTATGTCCAATGGCCATGGCCCATACTCCCAGGTAAGTGGGCATCGGATTGTGGCCTCAGTGGCAACTGTAGTTATTTAACTTCCACCTGTGAGTCATAGGTCGAAACCTCCTAGGGGCTTTGGGATTTTATACAGCCCTTCATGTTTGAAACCAAAGTTGCACTTAGAGCCACACTCAAAACACAAAGTCTTGGGCAGAGCAATCCTATAGCTCCTTGACCAGGGCTCTCCAACCTTGGGTCCCCAGATGTTGCTGGACTACAGCTCCCAGAATCCCTTGCCATTAGCCATGCTGGCTGTGTATGCTGGGAGCTGTAGGCCAGCAACATCTGGGGACCCAAGGTTGGAGAGCCCTGTCCTAGACAGTGTTTAGCGGGCCATAGGATATTTCAGATCCCCAGCACCGAGGTCAGAAACAGAGCACCGAGGTCGGAAATGAAATAAATTTATTTATTTCATTTCTATACCACCCAATAGCTGAAGCTCTCTGGGCAGTTCACAACAATTCATAAAACACAGTACACAAATACTATAAAAATAGCATAAACACAACCATAAAAACAGCATTAAAAACCCATAAACATTCTTCTAATATACAAAATTTAAAAAACAATTTAACAGCTAGAACAATTTTAGGACAACTAGACCTGTTAAAACTCAAAGCAGCTGACATAAATTCTCCATCATGCCATTAAATACCCTTAAAAGCCATTAAATGCCTGGGAGAAGAAGGCAGTCTTAATCTGGCACTGAAAAGATGACAAAGTTGGTGCCAGGCGGGCCTCAGTAGGGAGATTATTCCACAATCGGGGGGCCACCACTGAGAAGGCCCTCTCTCTTGTTGTCACCCTTCAAGCCTCCCTTGGAGCTGACACTCAGAGGAAGGCCTCAGATGTTGTCCATAGTGTCCATGTAGGCTCAGGTTGGGAGAGGTGCTCCATCAGGTATTGTGGTCACAAGCCATGCAGGGCTTTATAGAGAGGGCACTCAGGAGTGATCATGTCATCCACCTGGGTCATTTCTGCATTCCACAGATCAACCACAGCTGCAACAAGAATTCTAGCTAGCGATGTGTAACAATTATGATGGGGGGGGGTGGAAATCCAGTGAACTCGCTGGGCATGACCCCCTGAACTCATAGATTTTCATAGATTTCATAGAGTTGGAAGGAGCCTACAAGGCTATCGAGTCCAACCCCCTGCTCAATGCAGGAAACTAGAGGAGGGGTCTCCAAACTCCATCCCACCTACCTGATTCCCTGGCTCGACTCATGTTCTTCCGAGCCGAGCTGGTGAAGCGACTTCCGGGTTCCCGGCGGGCCACTTTTTAGGTAGAAAATGGCATAAGATATGCCCCAAACGGCTGAAATTCAGTGCAAGTTATGCAAATGGCAGCTGCTTTTAATGTATCGTATGCCATTTTCTATGTAAAAAGCTGCCCGCTGGGAACCTGGAAGTCTGCTGTGCGGCTTGGCATGCATCTGCTTTTGGCCTGGCTTGGCAGGAGCAGCAGCAGCGCCCACCGAGCTGGAGGGCGGGTCAGGTCCCTGGCCAGCCCACCACTAACTCTAGCCATATCAGCCGGGAAACCCCCTAGAGCCCTCTGAAAACCATCTGGATCCATTAGCCTCCAGGGGTGGACCATCCTAATAGGTTCCCCTCCCTTGCAGAAGGGAAAAGCCACCATCGGTCTGAACCTCAACACACAATGATCTGACCGTGATGAAGGGACTGAATCAAAGTCCCCCACCTTCAGATCACCACCCCATGGACGACTGGAAAAAAAAAAAACAGGTTTAGAGAGTGCCTTGCTACATGTGTTGGGCCAATGGCATGTTGGGACAGTACCATGTTTGTCATGAAGGCCATGAAATTCTGAGCTGCCCCAGACAAGGTGCCCTCAGCATGAATGCTGATGTCCCCCAAAACCAACAGCCTGGGGGACCTCAGCATCACATCTGAGACCACCTCTGTCAGCTTAGGTAGGGATTCTGCTGGGTAGCGGGGTGAGCGGTACACCAGCAGAATTACCAGTCTGTCTCGCTGGCTGGCCCAGCACAAGATGCAAACACTCTAGACTAGTAGTCAGATGGACAGGGAGGCTGGAGAGAGAGAGAGAGAGAGAGAGAGAGAGAGAGAGAGAGAGAGAGAATTCTTATAGACCATGGTAGCCCCACCATCCCTGGCTGTCAAGTCTGTCCTGATGCTGAACCATGCATCCTGGTAGGCACAACTGGGAGAGACTAACTCCTCCCTGTTCACCCACACAGGTCTTGGTTATGCATGCCAGATTGGCTGTCTCATCCACTATTAAATCATGGATAAGGGAGGGCTTATTCCACACCAATCTGGCATTTGAAAGCAGCATCCGGAGACCCGGGGGCAGGCTGATAGGGCAACCAGCCAAACCTGCTGGTGCCAGGAGGACAGGAACATGGCAGAGCTGTTAGCTGTCTGGGCTGCGTTCCCCTTACCGGGCTAGTCCTCCTCCCAATGCCATATCTTCCCTCTCCCCATCACTACACTGATTGGGTCCCCTGCATGTCTCCCCACTTGGCCCCATATCCACCCTCCCAGGTACATGCTCATGCACTAAGAGGGAAATCCATCGGCAGTAAGATGCAAATTGGCCGTCTAGCTGATTTGCAGGGTGGGAGGAGCGAGTTGAGGATCGTCTCCGTGCTCCTCCCACTCTGCATAGGATGCCCATAATCCTCCAAGTTTGGAGGGTTATGGGCATCCCCATTGGATTGCACCCTTAGTTTGGTTTATGGCATAGAATGAAAGAGATAACTAAATGTTTGTGACTGGAGCTATCACAGATTCCCCTTGCTTCCAGTTCAGGGGGATCAGATATATAGGCTGCCAGGAAATGCACCACTCTATCATCTATGTCTCTATCTATATCTACGTGGTATGTAGAGCCACTGTCCAGGCCTGAACTTGCCTGGAAATTTACATCTTGACTTGCAACACCACCTGCTTTGCATGCAGAAGGTCCCAGGTCCAATCCCTGGCATCTCCAGTTAAAAGGATCCCATCTCAGGTGATGGGAGAGATATCTACCAGCAGCCAGTTGGAGAAGACAATACTGGGTCCTATATGGATTATTAGTCTGACCTGGTATAATGCAGCTCCTTATGTTATACCTCTGGTACCTGCAGTGTTCATGGACACCTCTCTTGGTGCCCACCAGGTTCCCTGCCCCTTCCAATTTTCATTTTATTTCTTTATCTCTATTTTAAGAATGGTGTTGTTTTGTTTTTGACTGGGAGGCTAGCATGCTGCAAAGCCAAGTGCTACCTCCCAACAGCATCTGTATTGGGTTTAAAAGAGTGGTTTTGGGTTTTGTAGCTCAGACTCCACCTCTTCCTTGCATTTAGGTTCTTGGGCAAGTTATTTTTCTGTTCGTCCCACCAGTTTGCCTTCTGGGAAAATGGGTGTTTTGTGACCAGCAGCCCTCCCATGGCAGCCATTTTGAAGAGAACCCACAACACTCTTTAAAAATTCCAAATGTACCCAACAACCCAAAATGTTTGGGGACCCATCTTCCACCACCTTCTCTATTTTTAAATCTCTCTTGCTACCTCCATCACCCTCCCCTCCTGAAACCAGTATCAACAGGCAAGAAGGTCTTTTGGGGGTGGTGGAATGGCAAGTAAATTCTTTGTACTTATCTGCAAGACTGATTTTGCCTCTAAAAAAACCTCCAAATCCCTAAAAACACATTATTTTGATTTCTGCCAACAGGGACACATGGTCCTCACCTTCAGGGAAAAAGATGAAAAGAAAATGATGCTAAGTGAACATCTGGTGGTGGATATCATCAAGGGTTTCCTCAGAATTTTTTAAGCTCTCTGAAGTGTTTGCTTTCACCGCAGATTCTCATGAACGTGATCATCATGAAAAACTCTATTTCTAAAAAACCCCACAACACTGTTAACCCTTGGTTGTCTGATTCACTGTGAGAATATTATGTGAGGTGCAGGAGAAGGGAGGAAGCATTTCCCCATATCCCTTGGACAGATGTTTACACCACTGGCTCAATAGAATAAGAATGAGGCTCATACTTATTTACATATGTAAGCCACCTTGGGAGGACATTTCCCTGAAAGGAGGCATAGAAATATTTAAATACATAAATAAATACTTATTGAACATGGAAAGGATGACTCTGTTATTGAGTATTCAGGCTTTCTTTTGTTTTTTAATCAGTGCATTTTCATATCCTATAAACCACTTTGAAAATTGCTTATTGAAAACTGAGCTATTTAGAAGTTTGCACACTGGTCCCAGGGGCCATAACAATCACTTCATAGGAAGCCACCTTGTTCTGAGCAGGGCCGGTGCGTCCATTAGGCAAACTAGGCTGCTGCCTAGGGCGCAGGGCTCCAGGGGGCGCCACTGAGGCGTGCAGAAGGAGGAGGGAGGCGGATGCGGCGGTGTTTTCTCCGTCCTTTCCGGCCTGACACGCATCCTGCTCCGCCGTCGGTCTGCGCCCGGTGAGTGAGTGTGAGAGAGAAGCAGCCCCGTGGCTAGCTGCACACACACACACCTGGGCACCCGCTCGCGCGCTGCCTGCCTGCCTGCCTGCCTGGGCCAGCCATTGTGTGCGCGGAGGTCCCGTCCAGTGGCCTGCCTCAGCCCGGCGCTTTGCTCGGAGCCCCCAGGAGGCCTGGTAAGCCGGAAGGCAGGAGCGGACAGAAGGCAGAGGCTGCCGGGGCGCCAAGCCAGTCGGCACGGGCATCCCCGCCCCCCACAAGGGCCCTCTGGCATCGGGAGAAGGGAAGAGCCGCTGCCGCCTCCTGGGATGCGTCGGGGCATCCTGGAAACACCGGCGGGGTGGGATGGAGGCGGTGGGGATTGGAAGCCTTGACTTCCGCATAAAAGGAAGAGTGACTACTTTTGCTTCAACGGAAAGAAAAACAAACACATAGCACGTGTTTTTGTTTCATCTATTCCTTAGGTTAAAGCACCTCAACGAATAAAGTAACAGAGAACATTCTCTCAGATTAGTCGCCACTATTTTCAGCGCTTGTGCTGCAGCATTTCTTACACACATTTCCATAACAATTCCTCAAGATTGTCCATACGATCACACTCACAGCATGTTTTTCGTATTAAAAGGTTTCACCTAATTATTTATATAATCCACACACACAAGTACCGGTAGTTGCAGTGCGGTAGTTTCTACCTACTTGTTTGGGAAGGTGAGAGAGAGAGTGCTTCTTTGTTTTGTTTAAATCACACTACCTTGTCGGTTTCTTTGTTAAGCGTTTCTGCATTATACATCTTGGCCATCAAGCAGGCTGTGCTGTAGTGTTAGGTGGATTGGTGTCTATATCTGACATGGGATTTAACATATCCCTGGATTATGAACATTCAGTATTGAGACAGGCGTCTCTCTAGCAGAACGTAAAAAGCTTTGTGGAGAGCTCTCCTAAGAAAAGTTCTGATCAGCAGAGTGACAGACAGAATGAACAAGGTTGCAGGAATTTATTTCATAATGGGCATAGGGCGGGCAGGCAGGCTCAAGTGGGAAGGGGGGGGGGCGCTAAATATCTGATCTTGCCTAGGGCACCAAACTGCTTTGCACCGGCCCTGGTTCTGAGTCAGAACCTTGGTCCATCTAGCCCAGTATTGTCAACATTGACTAACAGCAGCTCTCCAGGGTTTCAGGCAGGAGTTTTTCTAGCCCTACCTGGAGGTGCCAGAGATTGAACCTGGGACTTTCAGCATGCAAACAGGTCCTTTACCACTGAGCTGTGGCCTCTGTCCTTCTTCTCTTACTTTTGGAGGTGTTTGCTTAGCTCTCTCCAAGCAGTGCTTAAAGTGGGTAGAGTGGGTGGAGAACACCCCCAGTTGGTCTTGGAAACTGGGCTCGGAGAAAAACCTGAACTCCTCCTCCTCCTCCTCCTCCTCCTCCTCCTCCTCCTCCTCCTCCTCCTCCTGAAGCATGGGACCACTCTCTCTCACAAGGAGGCATTAATCACTTCCCTGGCCCAGCCAGCTGTTCCCTCCCTGCTAGTTTTTATAAGCCAAGAGGGGCAAGGATCCAGTATAGAAGTGGTTGCATAAATCTGTTCAAGCACCTTGTCAATGTCCTCAAGCTATACCAGCTGAAACTCATCCAAGAAAACTGGACCAGTCCAGGCTAAGCTCTGGATACCTCACCTGATTCACCTGCTGTATCACTGGAGTCTAACTCCTAGCATGAGATTTTGTCCTGGAAATACCTAGCAAATGTGTTACAGCAGGCTACAGTGTCCTTTGGGTCAGCATGGAATAGGTCCTGGACAACTCTGAAAAGCTCTGCTGGGCAGCAAACAGAGGATTGAATTGAGGCAGCAAGATGTTGTTTATTTGGTGCCCTCACTGCCCCTAAATATACCTGAGTATAGGCACAGTGTTTGATTGCATCCACTAGGAGTTTTTCTCCAGTCTGCACTATTTTGTTTCATCGCTTTCACCTCCGGGGTATACCATGGAACCATATGAGCTCTACTGCATGACCAGCTGAAAAACCAGTGTGCCTTGCTACAAGTGTTCCTTAAATAATAGCTTGGTGAATTCTGTGCCCAGTTCTGAGCCCTAGTTGGGCCATGTCTCATCCACAATTATATCAAGCATGGAATAGGGTCTGATTTCCCCCCCCCACTCTCCCCAACAGAGGCTAGGGTTAGAAGCTCATAGGGATGAGCCTCCAACTCAGCTACCCAGAAGCCTTTGTGCCTTCATCATTCCAAACTCCCAGCTGTCCAGCCTCTGCTTAAATACCTCCAGTGAAGGAGAGCCAACTACCTCCTGAGGCAGTCTGCTCCAATGTAGGGCTCCAATGTAGTTTTGGTGATCCACCAAAACTTGAGCTTGCCGAAGTTCTGTTCTCCAGATTCCATCTTGAAGCTTGGTCTGACTCAAGTCCATATCAGATTGTGGGATGCACACGTTCCCTGTTTGCCTTGTGTTCGGTGAGCACCCCCCGCTGCTTGATCCATCATGGCGGCAGTGAGGCACCTGGCCAAACTTCCGGGTGCCCAGAAGTGATGCGTAGAGGTGTCCACGTACCTTCGGATCCCCCCGTCTTGCCGCCAGCCTCATCTCTCCGCAGCGGCAGGCCCCCAGTCTCGATTTTCTGAGTGGCGCGGAGCATTTCTCTGTGCTGCTCGAGCCGGCTGCGCCAGCTGCGCTGGTCCCGGAAGTGACGCAACAGGACCTGTGCAGGCATGCTGGGCCAAAATACGCAGCGCAGGGCGCGACGGGACTAGCGCGGGCGGCACGGGTGGCTTGCCATGGGGAGGCGAGCCGTGCCAGGACCTGTTAAGACCCCGCGACTCCGCGAGCCTCCGGACGGGCGTGAACGGGGCCGATTTTGGCCCGCTACACCCGCCTGGAGGCCGAGCGGTACATCCCTAGGATGCGACGGGACCCCAGCGCTGCGTTTTTCACTTAAATACCATAGAAACACCTTTAAAACGGCTGCAATTTGCTATTCATGGCTGTTTTAAGGTGGTTTTCTATAGTATTTACATGAAAAATGCAGCGCCAGGGTCCCATCACATCACTTCCAAGTGACGCCATTGGCTCTCATCTATTTTGAGCTGTACAGGCACAGCGAGGGTTTTTCGGAGATTTGAACCCACCAGTCTTTGTCCTTGGGTGATGGGGAGTATGCATGCCAAGTTTGGGGTGGATCCATCAAATTGTGATGGAGCCTATGCGACGACGCCCCGCACACAGCAGTCATTCAGTCATTTAAAACATTTCCCTCCCTTTTCACCCCCTCAGAGAACATTCTAAATGGCCGAGGGGAGATTTGCATACCCATCCCTATAGGCCCCTGCAGGAATTCATACAAATATTCTAAGTGTCCTATGGGCTATTTGCATAACTGCTCCTATTGGCTCCTGTAGGAATTCTGAGGTGAGGCCAATTTGCATAACTGCTGCCCTGTTGTTTTGCC
This sequence comes from Shinisaurus crocodilurus, assembly GCA_021292165.1. Classification (NCBI taxonomy): domain Eukaryota; kingdom Metazoa; phylum Chordata; class Lepidosauria; order Squamata; family Shinisauridae; genus Shinisaurus; species Shinisaurus crocodilurus. The sequence continues at coordinate 283,459,756 of CM037878.1, forward strand.
CATAGGAGATATGAGAGTGGGGCGATTTTGCCCCCTTTTTCACCCCCTTAGGGACGGAATTTCCAAAAATCCTTCCTTAGTGGGGCTCTACATCATAAAAGCAATGTTCCTTCAAAATTTCATGTTCCTAGATTAAACGGTTTGATCTGGGCGTTTATGAGTCAGTCAATCAGACAGTCAGTCAGTCAGGACACTTTCTTTTATATATATATAGATTTACTTTGAGGTATCATCAGCAAGTTTAGTGAATGTGTTCCCGCAAGATGCTCGATTAAACGGCAGACCTGTGGCCCGTGGAGCAAATTATGATAAATTGTGAATATTGATTGCCAGATGGAAGATACCTTCTGGTGTTTAAATATAGGAATGAAGCCAAAGATACCTTGACCTCACCCCTGCACCGGCAACCTGCATGAAATTAATGTGAGCTGTCATTCAGGGAGCAGTCAGAAGTGTGTGATAGCTGATTTATTCATATAAAGAGAGAACTGCAAGCCAGATGTGTTCTCTATTGGAGAATGACTCTGGTGGCTTTCAGTTGGTGGCTAATGGAGAACTTCAAGATGTTGCCGGTCTTGGTTGAACCCATATGACACATTACATTTTTCATGGTAATTAACATGTACTTTGATCAGAGATAAACAACTTCAATTCCTTCTCTCTCTCTCTCTCTTTTTTTCCTTCTGTTTTGGCTAATTAGATGTTCTGCTGAATATAGCTAATCACTGTTTGCTTTTCAAGATGTCGGTGCTTTTCTGGTGATAATGAATTTACAACAGAATGTTTGGTTCAAAGAGCCACTGCACTGGCAATTGAGATCCATCATATGCTACATTTTTCTCTGCACAGAAAGCATTGCCATGTTGAAAATAACATTCTTCTCTCTCTCTCTCTCTCTCTCTCTCTCTCTCTGTGTGTGTGTGTGTGTGTGTGTGTGACAATAACATGTTCATAGGGATGCCATCAAATTTCACATAGTTTTTGAGGATAATTTGGAGGTCCATTAGAACACAGGAAGCTGTGTTAAACGGAGATAAACCACTGATTCATCTTGCTCAGTAGTGTCTGCTACTGATGGTAGCACCAGTTCACTACATGGTCCCTGATTGGCTGGGACTTATTCCCCCCTCCCAATCCACTTTTCAGATGAGAGTTTCAGACAAGGATTTTCTCTGTCCATACATGGAGGTGAAAAAGATGGAACCTAGGTCATTCTGCATGCAAAGCATATGCTTCACCACTGAGCTGGACCCTTTGTGAGATCAAAGCTGCACAAAAAGTGTGGTGATAAAAGCAGCAAGATTATTTAGGGAGGTTCTGCACATCGATCCATCAGTGTACTCAGGGCAAATCAGGGCCACAATGGGCCCTGAGGCTAGCCATTTGTCATCTGCCCTCAATACTGAACTCATACATCACATTTGTGCATGCACTCACACGCAGTCAAAGAAAGCTACCGTATTTTTCCGTGTATAGGACGACCCCATGTATAAGACGACCCCCACTTTTCTTTTTTTTTCTTTTTTTCTTTTTTGTTAATAATTTTTATTTATTTTTAAAGATCACACATACACACAAAAAAACCCCCATAAACCTACAAATCATACACTACAAGTGCACCCGTCACCCCGGGGCCAAAACCAATTCTATCCACATGATCCATTATTAATCTATATTCCAAAAATACATCATATCATGACATGGCTTACTCCCTTTCCCCTTTACTAAAACATAATCTAAAAATGACCCCCATATTTCCTTAAAATTATTTTCCTTTAATTGTCCCCTTTTACATTTAATACCCCCACTTTTCTTACCCCAAATTCAGAAATCAATATTTTGGGTGGGGCGTTTGTGAACGGGCAATTCAGCCCATGTTCGGCTTCCCAGAGGGCTGCTCGCGCCGGCTCAGTTTTGCTAGGGGAACCCTGGGATTTCTCTTGCCAGTGCCAGTGCCAGCAAGGGAAACCCTTTCCTTACCTCTGATCTCTCAGGAGAGACAAAAGATAAGCTTGCTAGCCCTGGCAAAGGAAATCTCTCTCTCTCTCTCTCTCTCTCTTTGTGCATGCGTGAGAGAGAGGAGAGAGTGTATGTGTGTTTTCGATTTCATTTCTATACCGCCCAATAGCTGAAGTTCCCTGGGTGGTTCACAAAAGTTTTCCTAGTGAAGTCATGGTGGCAAAACCAGATCCACTGGCTCTCCAGTGAGGCCTGCCTGGTCTACCCATGTAGGAGAATGTGGTAGGAATGTGTTGCTAAATTTCTGAGGTACAGAATGGATTCAGGCCTCAGATGGAAAATACATTTTTAATGCTTCCCCCATTAAAAAGAAAACACAGATGAATGCCTACAAAGAGAAATAATAATATATATATATTTTAAAGCAAATAAAAAACCCTAACACACCAAAAGGTGGGCTGGTATAGAACTTTTCTCACTGATGTACTACGTTTCTTTCTTTTTCTTTTCTTTTTTCTTTTTAACTTCCAGTGAATCTTTTATGAGGGGCAGTGGCACAGACCAGCAATGCCCTGTTCTGTGAGGGGAATCAAAAACATGCAAAATGGTATGCCCACACGCCACCTTTCGCCTTTCCGTTCCTGTATCCTTTTCCATTACCACCAGGTGGAAATCTTTATTTCTCTGGCTGTTTCCCTCTGCTAAACCAGTCTTAAAACTCTCTAGGTCTCAGGTATTTACTCTAGGTAGTGTAGGTCAGCTATGAGACATGGGGTGGATAACCCCCCCAAAAGGAGACCACAAAATTTCAAGTAACAAAGTTTAAATCTTACTGAAGAAAAATGTGAAAAGGAAAAATTTAAAAATCTGGATACACATTCACACAAAGGAAACTATATGAACAATAGGGTAATAAAAACAACCAGGGCTAAACACATCCAGCTAACCTAACTAGACTGTGTCCCTATTCTATCCAGGTCCCTTGCGCAAGCAAAACCTTACTGTCATTGGTCTCTCAATCAATTCTTCATTTCCAGTAGGTCTGACTCCTATTTTCCCTCTAGAACTCTTGCCTACCTCTTTCTTTCTTTCTTTCTTTCTTTCTTTCTTCTCTCTCTCCTCTCCTCTCTTCTTTGCCCCTCTGCCCCTCTTCCTCTGTACCTCTTGTTTTTATCTTCTAAAATTATTTTTTCTTCTCTTCAACCAATGAGGATGGTTGGTTTCTTGTTCATTTCTGCCAACTGAGTTCCTGTTTACTGAGTTAAAATTTTCTTTCTCTATTTATTTAATTTATATCGCTCCATTTTTCCTGCAAGGAACTCCAGGCAGCTTACGTAATCCTCCTCCTCCTCTCCATTTTTATCCTCACGACAACCCTGTGAGGTAGGTTAGGTCGAGAGTCAGTGACTGGCCCAAAGTCACCCAGTGAGCTTCATGGCCGAGCGGGGACTAGAACCTGGATCTCCCGAGTCCCAGTCCAGCACTCTCACCAATATGCCACACTGGCTCTCTTCCTCTGATCTTCTGCTTAATGTTATAACTTCCTGCTTCCTTAGCTTAACTTCCTGACCTCTATCTAGAGTTTGATGTCCAAACCACTACACTTCTGGCTGAAACGGACTAGCACACACACCAAAAATTGGGGACAGTTCTGCTCTTTCACATGGTGTATTCAGATATTGCGCCCTCTGCCTGCAGATTGAAGTGATACAATCCATTCTACCACCTCAGGACTCTACCATCTCATTTATACTACATGTGCAGACTAGGTGTTAGGAATATTATAAGGGAAAGAAAAAGTATTTCTTCTCACTCTTTCCATACTGATTGATATATTTTTTATTTATTTATTTATTTATTTTATTATATTTATTAATCGCCCATCTGGCAGGCCACCCGGCCACCCTGGGCGATGTACAATTAAAACAATACAATAAAATATAATAACTAAAACAGTATAAAAAATACTTTTAAAATCCTAACCCACCCCATATGTATTTATTTTATACACACACACACACACACAAAATCTGTCCCCCTCCCCACTTTAGTCGATATCTTTCTGTACAATGTGATGGGCTGACACCCCACCCCCCGACTGAAGTGGTACCGTCTATTGTACTGCCTCAGGACTTTCATTATCACCTCATTCCCATCTTGTTTTGTGGCATGCATAGGTCAGGCCCTATTCTCACCTGAGCAGAAGTAGGACGAGGTCCAGGAAGGTCGACGCATCAATCAGACAGAAAATCACAACCTTACCGAAGTACGGACCTGGGCTGCAGTTGCTCCAGGCACTGAGTTTTGATCCTCTCTGCGGTGTAGCCTGGAGGGAGATATTGTAAATAAGTTGTCTATTGCTGTTGTATTGAGAACACACAAGGAAACAGGATGTGGAGGAATGCTTTGCATTGTTACCGTCATAGACTTTGCCGCTAGTCTTTGGAGGATACAAAGTCAAAACAAGCTGCATTCTCTGTGAAGCAAGTGCTTTTGGTAAAACACAGTGCCCTTTGCATTCCTTATGACAGCTCTTCGGAATTGTCCTTTTTTAGTGACTGAAAATGCCCTGCAGGATGAAACCAGCAGAATGCTATTGAGTGACAATTTAAGGAAATTTAGAGTGAATAGGTGGATTTATTAACCTTTGTGCAGAATCCTTTTCTTTTCTAAAGTTCGATGAGGGAATAAATCTTGCTGAAAGTATGACAGGTCTAAGATTCATATCCTGGATTAATTGTCTTTGGATGCAATATTATGCATACTTACTTGGAAGCAAGACCCATTGAACTCAGGGGACTGTGCTGTAGGTCTTTTCTTTCTTTCTTTCTTTCTTTCTTTCTTTCTTTCTTTCTTTCTTTGTGTGTTTGTTTAAAACATGTATATACCACTTTAGGGATGTGTGGAACTAGAATTGGCCTCCACAGTCACTTACTGGACCCATCGCTAGAGTCTACACAATTTTCTTTAGAATTTCCTCCTTTTAAAATTTCCTTTTTGTAATTTTTTTTATCCTGGAAGACAATCTTACTTGGTCACGAGTGATTGCCTGATGATGATGATGATGATGATGATGATGATGATGATGATGATGATGATGATGATGATGATAGACAACATCAGATATTTTGTTTTTTTCAGATTCCAGGAGCATTTTGCACACCCACACCCACGGGTTCTTCCATTTGCACAAATTGTAATTTGCACAAATTGTTTTTTTAATGCTCTTTCACAGGTGTGCACCTGCACAATTATGGGGGCCTGAAATGAAAAGCCTTTCTCAGTCAATGTCCTGGGAAGTCTCTGTTGTCAAAGTGCAGTAGGTGGACCTCTCTTGGTCAACCATGGACATTGACCAAGAGAGGCTGCAAATAGGTTAATTTGTTACTTTGTGATCACTTGACAGCTGTCAGATGGTAAGCTATCAACTTGATAGCTTACCATCTGACAGCTATCAAGTGATCACAAAGTAACAAATTAAGATTTTTGCTTGCAAAAGTGTTATGGTGTGTATACCACCCCCTTCATGGCAAGAACCTTTAGGTTTTTTGTTTGGACCTGACAGTTCTCAGTGTCCTACTCCTTTCTCACCCTTTCCCAAGAATCCAGGTGCTTCGGAAAGTGGAAAAGTGCAAGCCACACCATTTACATGAGCAAAGAGTTTTGACAGCTGTCAAAACACAGGCTTCCCTTTAGAACGGGGTGGGTTTTTTTTTTTTGACAGGGACATATACAGATTTCAGGGCTGCATATGTCCCTGTAAAAAAATATTGTTTAACCCCATCAAAAAGCCTGTTTTATACAGTTAGACCCTAACATTAACTATTATATGAGGCAGGCCAGCCGCTTAAAAACAAAACAAAACAAAACAAAAAACAAACAAAAACATACAACAGGCTCAGACATTGCACAATTTTAAATGCCTGGCTTTTTTTTTTTTTTTAAGTCTTAACCTGGCTCCAAAAGGATTGTAATGTAGTCACCAGGCACACCTCTCAAGGAAAGGAATTAGTAACAGAGTGATCTGGCATGTTTCACAGCAGAGCCTGAGGAGCTGTCTGTCAAGAGGGAGGCCCCTCCTCCTTGACAGATTCCAGGAGAAGTAGGGGGAGAGTGAACATAACCTGAGATAAGTTGGACTTGTTACTTGGGAAGAAAAGGTGGTTAGCCCGAAAGAGGGAGACAGAGAGAGAGAGAGAGAGAGAGAGAGAAGGTGATTTGATCTAAGCCTCTTCCTCTTGCATATATGTGTTAAATAACCCTAGGAATCGGGATAATGTCACTTTGTTTCTTTTAGGATTGAGTACATGTTCCATAACCTAACTTTTCCTTCTCATCCATTTCCCTGCCCCTTCGGTCTTTGGGAATTTAGTGATCCCTATGATGTGCTCCTTACCAGGAGATTCCATCACTACAGTCCTCCTTCACAATGCCTCACCCTTATAGAATCATATAATCATAGAATAGTAGAGTCAGAAGGGGCCTATGAGGCCATCGAGGCAAACCCCCTGCTCAACTCAGGAATCCAAGTCAAAGCATCCCTGACAGATGGCTGTCCAGCTGCACCTTGAATGCCTCCAGAGTGGGAGAGCCCACTACCTCCCTAGGTAGTTAGTTCCATTGGCATGTTGCTCTAACAGAAAAATTTTCCTGATGTCCAGGAGGAATCTGGGTTCCTGTAACTGAGCCCATTATTCCGTGTCCTGCAATCTGGGATGATTGAGAAGAGATCCTGGACCTCCTCTGTGTGACAACCTTTCAAGTACTTGAAGAGTGCTATCATATCTCCCCTCAGTCTCCTCTTCTGAAGGCTAAACATGCCCAGTTCTTTCAGTCTCTCCTCACAGGGCCTTGTTTCCAGTCCCTTAATCATCTTTGTTGCCCTCCTCTGAACCCTCTCCAGTTTGTCTAGATCCTTCTTAAAGTGTGGTGCCCAGAACTGGATGCAGTACTCAAGATGAGGCCTAAACAGTGCGGAGTGAAGGGGAACTAAAACTTCATGCAATTTGGAAGCTATACTTCTATTAATGCAGTCCAAAATAGCATTTGCCTTTTTTGCAGCAACATCACATTGCTGGCTCATATTCAGCTTGTGATCTACAACAATTCCAAGATTCTTCTTGCTTGTAGTATTGTTGAGCCAAGTATCTCCCATCCTGGAACTGTGCAGTTGGTTTCTTTTTCCTAGGTGCAGCACTTGACATTTATCCCTATTAAATTTCATTCTGCTGTTTTCAGCCCAGCGTTCTAGCCTATCGAGATCAGCTTGAATTTTGTTTCTGTCTTCAAGAGTATTAGCTGTTCCACCCAATTTTGTGCCATCTGCAAATCTGATAAGCATTCCCTGCACCTCCTCATCTAAGTCATTAATAAAAATGTTGAAGAGCACTGGGCCCAGGACCAAGCCCTGCGGTACCCCACTTGTTACCTCTCCCCAGTTTGAGAAGGTACCATTGATACGCACTATTTGAATCCAATTCTGTAGCCAACTGTGGATCCACCTATTAGTTGTTCCATTGAGCCCACTTTTAGCTAGCTTGCTAATCAAGATATCAGGAGGCACTTGGTCGAAAGCTTTGCTGAAGTCCAGATATATGATGTCCACAGCATTCCCACAGTCCACAAGGGAGGTTACCCGATCAAAAAATGAGATCAGATTGGTCTGGCAGGATTTGTTCTCGACAAGACCGAACCAAAGTAGAAATTGAACACTTCTGCCTTTTCTTTGTCATCTGTTATCATTTTGCCGACCTCATTAAGTAATTGAACCACCATTTCTTTCCTCTGTCTTTTACTATGCATGTATCTGAAGAAAGCTTTTTTGTTGCTTTTAGCATCCCTCGCTAGCCTATGTTCATTCTCAGCTTTAGTCTTCCTGACACTATTCCTGCAGTTCTGTGCTACCTACCTGTACTCTTCCCTTGTAGCCTGGCCTTCCTTCCACTTCCTATGTGTCCTTTGTTTTTGTTTTCAGGTCATCTCTGAGCTTTTTTGTGAAGCCACATTGTCGCTACTTAGTGCGCATGCTTGCATGCATGTGTGAGGATGCGAACACACCAAGTTCTGGTCAAAAACAAATCAAAACAAATTGCTCATGCATCCCTAATCCCAGCAACCAGGGTCAGCCACGGTGGGTTCTCCGGGGTGAGCCCTTCTCTCCTTCAACAAACTTTTGTGGTGGTACAGCACTCAACTCTTGCTGCATGATCTCCTGTTCAAGGCCCATGAGCAAGGAGAGAAAGACCACCCTATTCTGGAGGAAGAGACTGTCCCAATGCTGCTTCCTACCTTTAGGGACAACGGAACAGGCATCCAAATTAATAAAATAGAGTTGCAACTCCAATGTTGCCTAGAGAGAAATTGGAGGGTTTTCCTATTCAGGTGAAAACATTTAAGGGATTATGAAGGAAAGCAAGAGTTTTGACTACTATGATTTCTCAGTGGGGGGGGCATCCCTAAATACAATCAAAGCTACAACCCATCACAGGTCTTGTCATACTGGAACATTATAAGCAGGGTTTTTATATGCAAGATGGGAACTGATGGCCTTTATTATACCCAGGAGAAATGCCTGTGTTTAAGTGGCATTTTCATCAGGCTGGGACACAATAGGACAATGGAGGAAGGATAAAGAATCATCTCCTTGTTCTACTGTATCTCCATAGAACAAGCTGATCTTGGCCAGAGTGGGGGGGGGAGGAGGAGGAGGAGGAGGAGGAGGAGAGAAGAAGAAGAAGAAGAAGAAGAAGAAGAAGAAGAAGAAGAAGAAGAAGAAGAAGAAGAAGAAGAAGAAGAAGAAGAAGAAGAAGAGAGAAAACACAGGAATTGATGGCTTTCTGAAACAGCCACAATGGAAATGTGAAATAGCATGCAAATTGCTCTTCAAAACATTGTCTAGCCTATGGTGCTGCAATCTTTGAAAAGGCCAATTGCTTCAAACTGTGTGCCTTTAGGTTGGTGAGCAAAAAAGATCTCTTTCATTAGAATCAGCAGGGAAAACTTAGCTGTTGGACAGCACCACAATGCCTTCATGCAGGAGTCTGCAGTGAGTGCGTGCGTCAGCTTCTGGCACACAGTTCTGTAGCAGTAACAGGAAGGAAGACAGGGGTGGAGGGGAGGACACAGAGAAAGGTGCCACACAGGATTTTTCTGTGTGGGATGAGGAGGAAGAGGTTGACTCATCTTGCAGGAACCGGAGAGTGGAGGAATTATCCTTTGAGAGGAATTATGCCTACACACTTAGGTTGCTGGCCAGTGAAGGGAATTGTTAGTTCGATTAATAACCTACTTCTCTCTAATTAAAAAATGAATCCATTTCATTTAAATACATTTGCATACAGTAATATTTTGGATTGCAAGTAACTTGGTTTGAGAGCGTTTTGCAAGACACGCACATTTTAAAATATTTATTTATTTATTTTTTACTTGATATACAAGTGAGGTCTTGCAATACAAGTACTGTAGTACGGCTTAAATTAAAAATCTCTGTACAAATTTTTTTCGGGGGATTTCGTTTTGATATAAGAGGGTTTTGGATTACAAGCACGTTTCCGGAACGAATTATGCTCTCAATCCAAGGCATGACTGTATTTCTATAATGCTTATAGTGTAGGGGTATGCAATATTTTTCCTGTTTCAGCACTCCAATTATTTTTGTGGTTAAAATAAAATATACTCTTTCATTTTGTTACCCATTCATAAAACACACATCCATTTTCTTATATCATTGTTAGCTTTACATTTGATTCATTCCCCCCCCCCCAGTCATTTCATTCTGTCTCTCTTTCCTGTTTTCGATCATTGATTTTGCTGCCAACTGTAGTGGTGGTAACCGTGACAGTGGAGCTCACTTCAGTGCTCACTCCTGGCAGCTGTCATTTATTCCTAGAATTCTGTAGGTGTTATATTGTTCCGGGGAATTCGGTAATAAAAATGGTGGCTTACGGGGGGGGGGAGCTTTCTACCTCCCTCAGAATGCCCTCAAAGAACACAATGTTCAGGGCATTCCAGGAGAAAAAAATGGTAGCCACAAGGAATGGGCACTAAAATCAGCTCCACTGCTGCAGGAATAAGGTGAGCTCCGCCCAGTCCCTCAGTGGTATGAATCGATAGAAATGGGACCCCCATTCATCCCTCCGTGCATTCATTAAAGAAAGAATGAAAACTGAACCAAATGGTTTCCCTCCTGAAGTTGCTCCAGCCCCTTGATCATTTTAGTTGCCCCTTTCTGAACTTTTTCTAACTCTACAATATCCTTTTTTAAAAAAAACAAAACTGTGGTGACCAGAACTATACACAGTATTCTAAGTGTGGTCACACCATAGATTTGTATAAGGACAGTATGATACTTGCAATTTTATTTTCAATCCCTTCCTTAATTATGCCTAACATGGAGTTTGCTTTGTTCATAGCACCCTCACACTGGGCTGACATTTTCATCAAGCTGTCCTACCACAACCCCAAGATCTCTTTCTTGGTCAGTCACTGCTAGCTCAGATCCCATCAGCTTATACCTGAAGTTGGGGTGGGGGTGGGTTGCCCCAATATTTCCTTAGCTTGAACTTCATTTGCCATTTTGATGCCCATTCCCCCAGTTTGGAGAGATCATTTGAGAGCTCTTCACAATCCATTTTTGTTGTAACTACCCTAATTAATTTAGTGTCATCAGCATACTTGGCCACTTCACTGCTGACTAATTCCAGATCATTTATGAATAAGTTGAAAAGCATTGGTCCCAATACAGGTCTCTGTGGGACCCCGTGGTTTACATCCCTCGATTGGGAGAATTTACCAATTGTTCCTACTCTCTGCTTTCTGTTCTTTAACCAGTTATGGATCCATAAGAGGACCTCTCTTATTCCATGACTACTAAGTTTGCTCTGGAGTCTTTCATGAGGGACTTTGTCAAAAGCCTTTGAGAAGTCCAAGTAAACAATGTCAGCTGGATCACCTCTGTCCACATGTTTATTGACAAAGAACTCTAAAAGGTTATTAAGACAGGATGTACCTTTGCGGAAGCCATGTTCATTTTTTCTCAAAGGGCTTGACGTTCTATATGCTTACTAATTTTATCTTTAATAATGCATTCAAACAATTTACATAGAACAGACATTAAGCTAACTGGCCTGTAATTTCCCAGATCCCCCCCCCCCGGATCCCTTTGTAAAAAATTGCGTTACATTGGCCATTCTCCAGTCCTCTGGTACAGAGGCTGAACTTAGGGACATGATACATATTTTTGTCAGAAGATCAGCAATTCCATATTTGAGTTCTTTTAAGAAATCTAGGATGGATACCATCTGGGCCCAGTAATTTATTAACTTTAAATTTGTCAGTAAGGCTGAGAACTTCATCTTTTGTCACCACTATTTGCCTCAGTTCTTCATTCCTGAAAACATCAGTTAGGCACAGGTATCTGTCCTATATCTTCTGCAGTGAAGACAGATGAAAAGAATTCATTCAGCTTCTCGCAGTCTCCTTATCCTCCTTTACTACTTCCTCCCTAACTGGTTTCCTGCTTCTGATATATTTAAAGAATTCTTTATCGTTGGCCTTGATGCTGTTAGCGATATGCTCCTCAAAATGCCTCTCTGCATCTCTTATTGTCTGCTTGCATCTCCTTTGTGCAAACTCCCTTTTGTTTTCCTCACTTGAGCAAGACTTGCATTTTCTGAAGGAGGCCTTCTTATCTCTAATAGCTTCCTTGACACTGCTTGTTAATCATGCTGGTGACCCCTTGGACTTGGTACTACCTTTCCTAACCTGTGGAATACAATCAGTTGAATTTCCTACTATTGTGGTTTTGAGTAACCTCCAAGCATTTGGGGTGGGGATTTAACCCTCTTGACTCCCCCTTTTATCTTCCTTTTTACCAGTTGCCTCATTTTAGAAAAAAGTTTCCTCCTTTGAAGTCAAATGTGACTGTGTTGGACTTCCTTGTCAATTTCCACTTAAATACATATTAAAACTGACAGCACTGAGCTCACTTTTTCCAATTGGTTCACCAACATTTATATCTCATACTAATTCCTGGGTGACACCACTTGGGATTAAATCCAGGGTTGCCTCCCCTCTGGTCAGTTCCAGGACCAAGTCTTCTAGAACACAGTCATTTAGAACATTGAGAAAGTTATCTTGTTTTTCATGGCTGTAACATGCATTCATCCAGTCAATATCAGGATAATTGAAGTCACTCATTATTACAACACTTCCTCATTTGAAGGCCTTCCTGATTTCATTTTCCATCTCAAGATCACCCTGAGCATTCTGGTCTGGGCGACGATAGCATGTTCCTAGTACTAAATTAGTAGTATGGTTCAATTTGTGTTTGTAGGACTTCTTTTCTGTCTAAACATGCATCATGTTTAGACAGAGTGTTTAGAGCCTTTAGAGTGTTTAGAGCCCTTAGAGTGTTTAGAGCCTTTCCCATACTTTATTTCAGTGACCCTTATAACAACCCTGTACATCCTGAAAAACAATATAAATATAAATAATAAAACTCATAAGCATATTTTTACTCCCTATTGCAGAAGTGGGGCATTGGTGCTGAGGCTGTCAGTGGCTTGTCTATGTCCATTTAGCTGATCAGGGAATTCATTTCCCCCTTGCCTTTAAAATAGAATATCTTATTTTCTTCTCATAGATTCATAGGATCATAGAGTTGGAAGGGGCCTAACAAGGCCATCAAGTCCAGCCCCCTGCTCAGTGCAGGAAACTAGAGGAGGGGTCTCCCATCCAAGTAATAACCAGGCCTGACCCTGCTTAGCTTTCCACGCTCAGACAAGCTGAGCCAGCATGAGCCACAGGCCTGTAGGGCCACATTCCCTCTGTTGAGGGCCACATGCGCTGGCAATGGGCAGCTGAAGCCAGCTTCTGATGGGGTTGAAGTAGGTGGGGCCACCCCCTTTTACTTCCTTTCTGCCACTCCTTTTCTCTTTTTCTGACACTGCCATCTCCCCCGCCCCCAACATATCCCCTTGTCTCCCTCCTTTCTCACTGGGCTTCCACTGTAGGGTCAGATCACTCTTACCAGAGCTCTGAACTGATTGCAGAGGCTTTTGAAATTAAGCCGAGGGCTGCATGAAATTGTGTCGAGGGCTGCAGGTTACCCATCCCTGCTTTAGAGTAAGACTTAGCATTTACAGCATACATTTCAAAGGTTCAGAATTCTTCATCAGTATTTACTTATAGGCCCCGCAGCCCTCATAAAGCAACAACCTTGCAGAAGCTAAGCCAAGCTGGGTCTGGACAGAGTCTGGACATTTCTGTCCACTTCACTTCCTTCCGATCCATATAGAAGAAAGGCAGGATTAGAAATGTTATCTTCTGAAAAGAAACGAGGGGATGGTGGGAAAGGCAAGAAGAAATAGCCACAATGTTGAGGGGTGTGGAGTTTACAAGTAAGGCAGTTCCAGATTTGCTCTTAAACTTAGTTATCCCATTGTTTCAAGCAGCGATGGAACTATAACAGTGCGCAATCAGGGGGTGCCATTTTCCCTCACAATACCTCATTGCAAAGGTGGACAACTTGTGGCCTATGGGCCCCATGTGTCCACCCCCAGCCTTGTGTGTGTGTGTGTGTGTGTGTGTGCACTGTGCAGCTGTCACCACCACCACCGCCGCTGCTGCTGCTGAATTTACCACAGCAAGAAGTTTCCCGTAAGTATGGTTTTGCTTCCAAACAAGGCACACACTCCCTGTGTGCCTTGTTTTCAAGATAAATTGGCACTTCTTTGAAGCAGCAATAAATTACAATGACAAATTCAGTGGTGTGGTGAGCAGGGTTGCGGTCTCTGGGGGGGTCCGTGTGTGTGTGTGTGTGAATGCAGACCCCTGGGATTGAAGAGTATAAGAAAAGCCATGTTGGATCAGACCAAGTCCATCTAGTCCAGCATTCTGTTCACACAGTGGCCAACTAACTGCCTTTGGGAAAGCCACAGGTAGGACATGAGTGCAACAGCACCCTCCCACCCATGTTCCCCAGCAACTGGTGTACAGAGGCGTACAGCTCACTGCCTTATTGGAAAGACAGAGGTGAGCAGGAGGCGGTGCTCCTTTCATCAGCATGTAGCAACAATCCAGAGGCATTTTGTGTTTATATGGGAAAGATGGCCAGAGGGGACCACCATCTTTTGCACAAACACACACACAATGCCTCTTTTGCAGCATGAAAACAAGGTCATGAAAGTGAGTAGGGATTTTCAGCTCCATCATAAAATAAAACTCAGAAACTACAGAGTGTGAAACGGCACCTTATGCATTGCACAATGGCATAGTGTCCGTGCACAGGCACACACATCCACGGGCAAGATAGAGGGTATGCATTATTTCTCCCCAACTTTACGCTGCTTTTTTTTTTTTTTTTTTTTAAGTGACCATGAGTTTGGCAACTTTCAACTTCTGGAAAATTAGGCTCCTATTCTCGTTTGTATTTGGGGTTGCAAATTGGTGCAAATTCAAAGTAAAAAACAAACCCAAACAAGATTCTCATATATACCCTTAAGTGTGGCTCATGTGTCAGGAAGCAAGCCTTGGTGAATTCCCTTTTGACTAGTTTTTGTGATGACAGCAGAGTCAGCCCCTAAGCTATAGATATATTGCATTCTAATGATGTTATCAGTGCATCCTTTTCTTTTCTTGGTCTGCTCAGGGTCAGTTTATGTACTCAACAGAATTGAGTGGTGAAGTGTTTGGTTTCCTTCTGGACCTGTACCACTTCAGACAGCAGGCACGGTGGAAATATGTGTTTCATATTTTCCAATGTTATATATTTATATAGAATTCAGGGAGAAATTATTAATAAATCTGTATATAAATAAAAAGGATCCGTGGTCTCCCCTACCCCCCCCAAAAAACCCCACCAACACCTCTAGAGTGTGGCGAACGAGTAATGCTCAAAAGCACTAGGATTTCCTGAACATAATCGCATGTATTTTGCCTGTTCCTGTTTGCATTTGTGATCGTTACTTGCTCTGCACAAACAGGACAATTGTGCAAATCGAGCAGCAATCGAATGCAAAATTTGCACAAGTTTCCCAATTCAAGCAACTATCTTCCAAAGCCTGAATCAGACTGATTCAGTCTATATGTGAAATTTGCAACAACAACAACAACAAAGGACATTTGCACAAAAGCAAACTGGGAAAGTTGCACAAATTGAACATGAGCACATGTCCAGAAATTTGCAAATATATATATATATATATATATATATTGGTGGACCTCTGCTTGTGCTTGCTAACATGTTCGGGGCTTTGAGCAGGGCATGCTTGCATGTTTTGCGAACAAAAACAAAATGATCATAAATCCCTAAACACCTCACTCTGAAAATAGGAAAAAAGCTAATGGAGAAGGTCGTGCTGAATACTGGGACAAGCCATTGCTTAGTGAATCAGGGCAAGAACACGAGTCGAGCCAGGGAAAGGTAGGTTGAGCGGAGTTCGGGGGGGGGTCAAGCCCGGCTGAGTTCGCCAAGCTTCCACCCCCCCCATCAAGCTCCGCATACATCCCTACTTGCAAGCATGCGTCAATTTGTGCTCCTTTAGAATGACCCACAAGGTCAATTTGCTGAGGATGCTTTGTGGAACAGACGCCCCTTTTAATGGTTCACCAGGACTAAATGAAAGAGAGTCATGGCGAACACTTGATAATGAGATTCAATTATTTCCAGTGAGGCTTTCAAGTCCCCCGAGAGCCCCATCTTCTGCTTACTGTAAGCAAAGCAAAACAAAACCTTTCCAAGTGTGTAACGTGATACTCGACCCTTCTTCACACACACACCCCATTCCTTTACATTGTGCTGGCTACGAAAAAAAGAAGAAGTCAGATCTCATAAAACTCAACGGATTTTGACGCACAGACACTTTCCTTTCTGGCTTCTGTATAAATTGCCAAGTCAGGCTGAAGCTTAACATGGAGGAGTGAAGTCTGACTGCAATGGCTTCCATGCAAATCGGTGTTTTCTAAACCTAGACCCTACTTTGTCTAGGGCACTCATCACCTGCCATTTACTTGGCATCGATCTTTCTGTACTTTGTCCCAGTGATGCCATCAGGGCAGGACTTTAGGGCAGAAGCCCAGGGCCCCACTAAGTAGAATGAGCAGGAGGGCCCCCAAATGCATCAGGGCTGGCTTACCAAATTTTGAAGTAAGTGAAGCAATACATATTGCTGCCTAAAAAGCGTGCGTGTAAGACTATTAAGTCCAGAATGTAAAATTGTCTAACTGCACCAATGTTCTGAACTGGATGGACCATAGTAAAAGATGGAGGAAAGAGAGGGTGGTTCAACTGCACAATGAGGATGGCAAAATGATAACAGATGACAAAGAAAAGGCAGAAGTGTTCAATTCCTACTTTGTCTCGGTCTTCTACTGAAAGAGGGTCTATGTCCCCCCATGACAAACCTGAAGTATAGGCTGAAGGGGCAGGATTGCAGCTTGAGATTGACAGGCAAATGGTCAAGGAACACCTGATTACTTTGAATGAGTTCAGATCTGCAGGGCCCGACAAACTGTATCCTAGAGTAATAAAGGAACTGGCAGAAGAACTCTCAGAACCACTGTCTATTATCTTTGAGAAATCATGGAGGGCAGGTGAAGTGCCAGATGACTGGAGCAAGGCAAATGTTGTTCCCATCTTCAAAAAGGGCAAGAAGGAGGAACCTGGGAACTACAAGCCAGTCAGTCTGACATCAATCCTATGGAAAATTCTGGAGCAGGTTATAAAGCAGTCAGTCTGCAAGCACCTTGAAAACAATGCAGTGATTACTTCAAGCCAGCATAGATTTGTCAAGAACAAATCCTGCCAGACCAATCTGATCTCATTTTTTGATTGGGTAACCTCCCTTGTGGACTATGGGAATGCTGTGGACATAATACATCTGGACTTCAGCAAAGCTTTCGACCAAGTGCCTCATGATATCCTGATGAGCAAGCTAGCTAAAAGTGGGCTCGATGGAACAACTAATAGGTGGATCCACAGTTGGCTACAGAATTGGACTCAAAGAGTGCTTATCAATGGTACTTTCTCAAACTGCAGAGAAGTAACGAGCGGGCTACCATAGGGCTTGGTCCTGGGCCCAGTGCTCTTCAACATTTGTATTAATGACTTGGATGAGGAGGTGCAGGGAATGCTTAACAAATTTGCAAATGACACAAAATTGAGTGGAACAGCTAATACTCTGGAAGACAAAAACAAAATTCAAAGCAACCTCGATAGGCTGAAGCGCTGGGCCGAAAACAACAGAATGAAATTTAACAGGGATAAATGCCAAGTGCTGCACATAGGAAGAAGAAACCAAATGCATGCTTACAGGATGGGGGATACTTGGCTCAACAATACTACAAGTGAGAAGGATCTTGGAATTGTTGTAGATCAGAAGTTGAGTATGAGCCGGCAATGCGATGTGGCTGCAAAAAAGGGCAAATGCTATTTTGAATGCCCCCAGGGTGGGAGATCACCCTAGGTCATTGGTTCCATTGTCGTGTTGCTCTAACAGTCAGGAAGTTTTTTCTTGATGTCCAGGAGGAATCTGGCTTCCTGGAACTTGAGCCCATTATTCCATGTCCTGCACTCTGGGATAGTCAAAAGGAGATCCTGGACCTCCTCTGTGTGACAACCTTTCAAGTACCTGAAGAGCACTATCATATCTCCCCTCAGTCTTCTCTTCTGAAGGCTAAACATGCCCAGTTCCCTCAGGCTCTCCTCATAGGGCTTTGTTTCCAGTCCCCGATCATCTTTGTTGTTCTCCTCTGAACCTTTTCCAGTTTGTCTGCATCCTTCTTCAAGTCTGGTGCCCAGAACTGGACGCAGTACTCAAGATGAGGCCTAACCAGTGCTGAGTAGAGGGGAACTAGTACTTCATGTGATTTGGAAGCTATACTTCTATTAATGCAGCCCACAATAACATTTGCCTTCTTTGCAGCCACATCACATTGCTGGCTCATATTCAGCTTGTGATCTACAACCATTCCAAGATTCTTCTCCCTTGTAGAATTATTAGGCCAAGTATCTCCCATCCTGTAACTGTGCATTTGGTTTCTTTTTCCTAGGTGGAGCACTTACCATTTATCCGTATTAAATTTCATAATGTCGTTTTCAGCCCAGCGCTCCAGCCTATCGAGATCACTTTGAATTTTGTTTTTGTCTTCCAGAGTATTACCTGTTCCACCCAATTTTGTGTCATCTGCATTCCCTGCACCTCCTCATCCACATCATTATATATATATATATATATATATATATATTCGATACTGCCCAATAGCCAAAGCTCTCTCTCGGCAGTTCACTAACAACAACAACCTGGTTTAAAAATAAACGTGTAATAATGCAAAATATATGAAATTGAGAAACAAAAGGAGAATGGAACCAAAATGATGGGAATCGAACCAAATGCTTTTTCAAAACTTATAAGGGGAAGGAGCTGAGGTGCGGTGAACAGTCTAACAAGAAAGCAAATTAAGACACAGACAAAAAAATTGGAGAGTAGGTGTTTTTATTTCTATGGATCTGACCCACAGATTCCGCAGCAGACAGGCTTTCCATGAGTTGCATGGATTCCATGGACTTGCGGACCATTTTGTTGTTGTTGTTTCTTTTTTTCCTTTCCAGAATATTACTTTCCAGAAAATCTAGTCGTAGAAAAATATGAAAAATAAAAAAAAATACAGACCAAAAATGTTCATTTCCTCCCCATAAACTAAAGCATGAAAACATGCATTTGGGGAGGATTTGTGCATTTTTTGTAAGTGCAAATTTGCACAAGTCTGCATGAGCACAAGTTCGGGAAAAGGAAAATAATCCGATTCCATCAACGAGAGGACAATGGAGAGAAAGGCCCCTGACAATCCACAAAATGCAGAAGGGATGGATGTAACAAAATCCATACATCCCTCCCTCAGGAGCCAGATACTAAATGGTGTCTCAGAGGACAGAGTGGATGCCCTACTGCAACCCATGAACCGTACCATGGGATGACTTCCATATCCAAGCACAAATCCGTACATCAGGGATTCTAATGGACTAATTTAAACCTGAAAAAATGTTGTTGTTAAATGATCGAGAGTAGAAGAGCCTTGCTGATCATCTGCAGCAAATTACCCAGAGATCTACCAGTAGACCCTGATCTACTTTCTGTACACCCCTGCTCCAATCTGATTCTCTGCACACTGTAAGAACTCAGTAGTGCTGGCATTACACTTCCAAGCCTTTTATTCCAGCATTGCCTCAGGTTCTCCACAGGTTTCATTTCCTTTCTTCTTGTAAAAAGTAGGCTTCCTTCCCCCCTTCAATAAATAGAACTTTAAAATATTTAGCACATTCCTGATATGCCTGGCTCTGCTTCCGCAGAGAGCTCAGGCGAGGTAACTTTTCAAAAGCTTCTCAAAATGGATGTATGTGTCCAAGAACACTGGTCATTCCCTCAGCTCCCCACCCCCACCCAACCACCCACTTCTCTTCAGCCTTGGCATAAATGTGCAAAGAAATCTTGCTGAGAAATCCCGCTTCCAGGCCACTTAACAAAAGCGTCCTCAAGTGTAAAGAAACACCCCTGGAGCCCACAGAGAGAGAGAGAGAGAGGCGAAGTGTGAAAAGCTGCTTGGAGCAGTTTAAAGATGCATGCCCCATGGACATCCTTAAAATTAGTCATTTTAAACACCTGAAGCATGAAACGACATCTGCATGGGCTGTGATCAAACACAAATGCAAAAATTAAAAATGAAACGTGTCGCTATTGAGTTTGGATAAAGCCCAGTGCGCCATAAACAGAATGCAGCTTCCTCTCGTCCTTTTCATCTTTGTTCTGCTTTTGCCTGTCTATTGAATTTTCTCCCCCCAACTGTGTTCCATTTCCCTGACTCTTTATACTTTTCATCTCCATGCAGCCTGCAGCACGCCATAATTTCTAGCTCTTACCTAACATCCTACTGAGGCTGGCCTTAAGCACAGTTCATTCATCCGGGCCTAAAGCAGGGTGGCTTAGTTTTCAGCCTATATGCCAGTAAGAAGCAAAGTGAGACCACTTCTGTGGCAACATGTTGCATACCCTCCAACATTTCACAGATGAAAATAGGGACACACATGTGGATTTGTAAGAGGTATGGTTAAGCAATATCCGGCCCGCCTTGTCTTTTTATCCGGCCCACCAGCCAATTGGCGGAAGCAGACTTTTTTTTAACTCTTTCGTTTCAAGCGCCGATTCTTTTAATTCTTTTCCATAATATGGAAAGATTAGTGGTGGTGTTTTACCTCTTATGTATGAGCTGATGTAGCTAAGTCAGATTTCTAATGTTTCAAAAATGCTACTTTGGACTGAAGCAGAGTATGCTCATTTGTGTGATGGCAAAAACAAAAGTATATTCATGTTAGGCATGAAATAATTGTGCAACTATATATGTAAATACCACCAGCCCTGCCAGGAGTATTCATTAATATTCCCTCTTCTTCCCTCCCCATTCCTTTTTCCTTGTGTGTCGTGTCTTTTTAGATTGTAAGCCTGCGGGCAGGGACTGTCTTGTTAATTATTGTAAACCGCCCAGAGAGCTTCGGCTATTGGGCGGTATGAAAATGAAATAAAATAAAATAAAAAATAAAATAAACATGAGGGCATGGCCAGGCAACATGAGGGCATGCATGGCCAAGGGTATGGTCAGGCAACCAAAGGGCATGGTTAAGTACAAAAGTTATTAGAGGAAACACACAAAATCTTATATAATATAATTATTACATTATTATATTATATATTATTTTATAATATTTTATTAGTGGCTTTTGTATTTTTTTTAAACCTCACTTAAACCCTTAATTGTTGATATCTGGTGTTTTTCATGTCAGGATTGGTCCCGCGTTTTCAGGGCAGTTGGAGAAGGAGAAGAAAAGAAGGAGATGCAGAGGAGGGGGAGCTTTTGGGTGGGGGAAAATACAACAAGACACATTGGGGTTTTGAGCCCCTTCAGCGTTTTGCTCCAGGCCTCCAGCACCTCTACAGCTCTGGTTTTTAAGCACAAGGAGTAACTTTGAGGGGCTGAACAGCTTTGTTGTTGTTTGTTATTGTGGAAAGGCCCCAGTTTAAAGCACTTTTTGTGCTCTATTCACACAATTTAGATTTAAAGAAACACTTAAAACTGGAATAATCTTACAGAATTTAACTAACTTGAATTAAGTTAAAACAAACAGTGCAATCCTACACACAGTTACTTGGGAGTAAGCAAAATATCTTCAATGGGTCTTACTTACTTACCAGGGGGCCTGGTCAAAGGCAACAAGTAGAGCGCGTGCACACGCACACACACACACACACAGACACATCCCCAGTCTGTTCCCTTCCTGTTTAAAGGGTCCATGGGCAAAATCGCAGCTAAGCTAAAATACAGGTGTTACTGCGAATATCGGGGGGCTGGAATGAGGCCGAAATCGGCCCCACTCGCAGTCCCCTGAGACTCGCGGGCCTATCTCCCCACCCGCTCGTTCCGCCGCTCGAGCCGCCGCGCGGGCTACCGCTGCATCATTTCCGGCTGCGATGAGTGACGCGACGGGACCCTGCGCCAATGCGGCGGAACACCGCGCTGTGATTTTGGCATAGAAACCAGGGCAACAGGGCTTAAAAACGCCGCAATGGCCATTTTAAGCCATGTTGCCCAGGTTTCTACGCCAAAACCACAGCGCGGGGTTCCGTTGCGTCGGCGCAGGGTCCCGTCGCGTCACTTCCGGCCAGTCGGAAATGACGCGATGGGACCCTGCGCTGCCGGTGCGGCTGCCCGAGCAGTGCGGAGAGCGGGCGGAGAATTGCGCCATGGAGAATCCGGGCTTTGGGGGGGCTGCTCACTGAGGAGAGGTGAGAGCCCCCCCCAGAGGTACAACCCCCATCTCTAGCTAAATAGCTTGCGGGAGGAGGCAGGGGAATTCCGAGATCTGCATAAGTGGTGAGAGTGTTGGACTGGGACTCGGGAGATCTGGGTTCTAGTCCCCGC
The DNA here is from genome assembly GCA_021292165.1 of Shinisaurus crocodilurus. Lineage (NCBI taxonomy): Eukaryota > Metazoa > Chordata > Lepidosauria > Squamata > Shinisauridae > Shinisaurus > Shinisaurus crocodilurus. Next base: position 283,481,683 of record CM037878.1, read on the forward strand.
TCGGCCATGAAACTCACTGGGTGACTTTGGGCCAGTCACTGACTCTCAGCCTAACCTACCTCACAGGGTTGTTGTGAGGATAAAATGGAAAGGAGGAGGAGGAGGAGGAGGAGGATTATGTAAGCCGCCTTGGGTTCCTTGCTGGAAAAAAGGTGGGGTATAAATATAATAATATAATAAATAAATAAATAAAACCGGGACTCTGCATAACAAAGTAAGAAGCCGTGATGGCTTAAGTGTTTGCAGGGACTATCCCGGCAAATTCGGGGCAATTGGAGAGTATGCATGTTGTAAGAGGAATAGTTTAATGGTTCAGCATTTGAATATGATCTGAGCAGCGGTGAAGCTCAATTATGGGGAAACATCTTCCAAACAACAACAACAACTTGTCTGAGCGTGGAAAGCTAAGCAGGGTCAGGCCTGGTTATTACTTGGACGGGAGACCCCTCCTCTAGTTTCCTGCATTGAGCACGGGGTTGGACTCGATGGCCTTGTAGGCTCCTTCCAACTCTATGATCTATGAAATCTATGAAAACCCAGCAGGTGCAAGGAGAATAGCTTAATGATTCAACATATATAATTTCAAGGTTCTTCATCACACAACAGAAAATGTTGACATCTTTAGAAGGTGCACTGTAAAATGAGTGACTAACTCCTGCAAGGGTAACTGACTATCATCTGGGATCTATGTAATGCCACTGTGACATTGGCACACAAGCTGCAAATGAACCCCAACTCCTGTAACGAGCATGGGCAATAGAACACTGTAAGAACTCAGGACAACATGAGGAAAGGCCCTAGATTTTGGTCCCAAGCCCCAATTTCAAATGGGGAGGGGGGAGGAAAACCATGATGGCTGGCTCTATGCTCACAGAGCATGAGCACGGGAGCTACAAAAGCACCAATCTCTGGAAGTAAGGACAAGGAGGAAGTGGATACATGGCCAAATGTGCAGCGCATCCTGATGGAAAGATGTGCTGTTGGTGGAGAGCATCAGCAGCGAGAGGGAAAGGATCCAGGGGATTTCAGTCAGCAAACCAGTTGTCGGGAATCCAACAGAAGAGTCTGGTGGAGTGATTCTCTGGCCGGAACTGTGAGTTGATTGGGGATGCAAGGAGGGGGAGCATGTCCTAATCAGCAACCATCAGGAAGAGATTGTAGAGCCAGGGGCAGCTCAGTCAGCACAGCACAGCATATCTGTGGTTGCTGACTAGCTAGCAGCTCCTACCAAATGCCACCACCGGCCCATGGGCTTAATCTGCCAGGCTACCCAGTCTGGCCTGTGGAACCATGGATTCCTCCAAGGGGGAAAGTTTGGCCTCCAAGACCTGTGGCTGACGCTGGCTCAGCTTGTCTGAGTGTGGAAAGCTAAGCACGGTCAGGCCTGGTTATTACTTGGATGGGAGACACCCCCCCTCTAGTTTCCTGCATTGAGCAAGGGGTTGGACTCGATAGCCTTGTAGGCTCCTTCCAACTCTATGATCTATGAAATTTATGAAATCTATGACCTGTCCCCTTGAAGAATCCCCACTGTTATTTCTGATCATAGATAATAGTGGGACTGTAGATGGCAGGGAACTTGACCAATGCCAGGAAGAGCATCCACTCTTCCTGGCACTTGCTGAGTCACTTTGCACAGCATGATGCAGCAACCCCATACTGACACACAAAGCCGGGGAATTGACTGGAGCTGGGAAGAGTGGCTGCTCCTCCCACCAGTGTCCGAGTCCCTTTCTCTTTGCTGAGAAAGGGACAAGATGTAGTGATGGCCACCAATGTGGGTGGCTGTGGCTTTAAAAGGGGATTAGACAAATTCCTGGAGGAGAAAGCTATCGATCCCAGTTTGCAGGACACGGAATAATGGGCTCAAGTTACAGGAACCTAGATTCCACCTAAACATCAGGAAAAAATTCCTGATTGTTAGAGCAATACACCAATGGAATCAACTACTGAGGTGGTGGGCTCTCCCACTCTGGAGGCATTCAAGGTGCAGCTGGACAGCCATCTGTCAGGGATGCTTTGACCTGGATTCCTGCGTTGAGCAGGGGGTTGGACTCGATGGCCTTGTGTGGGGCCCTTCCAACTCTACTTTTCTATGATCCTATGATTCTATGATGGCTACAGGTCCTGATGTCTATATGCCACCTCTGGTATCAGAGGCAATATGTCTATGTATACCAGTTGCTGGGGAACATGGGTGGAAGGGTGCTGTTGCACTCATGTCCTGCTTGTGGGTTTCCATGGGGCAGCTGGTTGGCCACTATGTGAACAGAATGCTGGGCTAGATGGACCCTTGGTCTAATCCAGCATGGCTCTTCTTATGTTCTTATGCCTGCACTAGATGAATGAATAATTGTATAACAATGTTTCCAAAGATCTCCCCCGCCCCCATCTCAACTCCTAACCACCAGCTGCTATTACCGTCTAATAGGTGGGTGTGCATGGACAAGTTTGGAAGGCCGCTTTTTCAGAAAACAAGTGAATGGTTCTGTTGAGCTTTTATGAATGGCACTGCACGGTTATAAATAAGCTGTTATCTGTTTGGCTTCACAAGGCAAAATGCAGGTGCCTCAGTGGTTTGCCTTTAACACTTCTTTTTTGAAAGCACCTGACAGTTCATACAAAATGTTATTCGTGCCTTGAAAACTCGCAGGAGAACAATTAACAAAAGTAGGGCAAATTATCTCTGACAGTTGTGTGATAATACAAACTCTGAAGAGTCGCTCACAAAAATTATGAGGAAGAAAAACAAAGGCTTTCTATGTGTTCGTTCTTTTGTCTACCACCTCAGAGATTACTCCTTTCTTTTCCCCCCACAATGAAGTTATTAATTAGTTGTTGTACAAGTTACCCAAAGTGGAAAAGAACTGGTGTGTGTGTGTGTGTGTGTATGAATGGAAGAGAATGCAGACAGAAGTGTAATAAAAAATAAAAAAAATTCATCATAGTTAGAGACAGCTCAAGATACTTTGGCGCTTGAGGCAGAACATCCAAATGGTGTCCCCCTCCCCCGCCCAGCATGGTGGTAAAAATATAATAATAAACTACAATAATTGTCAATTTGCTGACCTTTAAAGTTACCTTAACATTTGTTGCCTCAAGCTGGTCTTGCATCCTAACAGAACAACGGTGGCTTTCAAGTGAATAGACTCAAAAGTCATAAAACAGATAATCTTTTATCCCACAGATGTGAATTGTTAGAGGAAATTTCTAAACACTTGACCATAAATGAATAAAAAATAAGAGTGAAGTATCTGCACACACACACAAGGTAGAATTGTTTATTTGTTGTTTATAATATGATTTACCGTATACAGTGCCATCCGTGCACATGAAACTTTATAGAGCTGGACTAGATGGACCCTTAGCCTGATCTAGCATGGCTCTTCTTATATAGAATTCAACTTTTTCACAGATGCTGTACATTGCATACAGGTTTTCATTGCGCTATCCACCACAAGCCAAAAATCTTGTTCCTGGTCATTCACCTTCATTTCAGACCCGTTCCATCTGAGTGTATATGTGCAACTGGGATTTTATTTTGCCCTAATGTGAGACATTCATTTCAGTTTGGTTTTATCAGGATTGACTCAGTTTGCACCTTCCAGACCGAACACAGATCCAGATGCAATCTGCGGTCAAAGTCCGTATATTTCTGAGCTTGCAATGTGATTTGGGGAACCAATGCATGCATCCGACAGCATGGGTACATTTGAATAATGTGCGTGAAAATATGCGTACTTTTGAAAAATGCACACAAATACATTTTGATCAATGGGAGAAGAATGTGTACATTGCAAAGATGGGCACATTTGCTGCATATTTTTGGAAAACTAGGCGTGAAGATATGCACATAGAATCATAGAAAATTAGAGTTGGAAGGGGCCTATAAGGCCATCGACTCCAACCCCCTGCTCAATACAGGAATCCAAGTTAAAGCATCCCTGACAGATGGCTGTCCAGTCGCATCTTGAAGGCCTCCAGTGTGGGAGAGCCCACTACCACCCTAGGTCACTGGTTCCATTGTTGTATTGCTCTCACAGTCAGGAAGTTTTTCCTGATGTTCAGCCTGGAATCTGGCTTCCTGTAACTGAGCCCATGATTCCGTGTCCTGCAATCTGGGATGATCGAGAAGAGATCCTGGCCCTCCTCTGTGTTTCAACCTTTTATGTTTTCATGCGAAAAGAAAACAAAACAAAACAAAGCTCACAACCTGATATGGACTCGAGTCAGAATGAGCTTCGAGATGGAATTTGGAGAACTTGGGCAAGCTTGAGTTTTGCTGATTTGCACATCCTTGCCCTAATGTGCATCACTTTCCATTTATTTACATTCAGTTGCATTTGCCATTTTGTTTCCTATTAAGCAAGTTTTGGTCTATTGTTTGAGGGCTTTTTGTAATCCATATTCCTCATATTTTCTTATATTCACCTCACTTTAGGGTTAGATATACCTTGGTTCCTGACCAAAGTTAGCTCTGTATTCAAGGCATTGTGTGGCCAATTTAATTTTACTTTGGAATTAGTTATCCAGTTTACCCATCACTCTTAGAAAAGCATATGATTAATTATTTATGCAAAAAAATAATAAATACCTAATTAACTTTTAATTTTATAACCTTTGCTTAGTAAACTAGTGACTGCCTGCTGAGATTTAAATTACCTTTTTCCCCCAGTGAAAAGTAAACAACTGTCCACGGTCTAGGGTTGTGCTGATGCTGGGATGTCTGGCACGTTTGAGCTTGACGAACTTCCTGCCCACTTCCAATAAGATGATCAGAAGTGGGCTGAATTGTTATTTTTCCCCACAGCCCTCCATTGCTAAGACAGGCCATGGTTTCTACATTTTTTAAAAAACGCCAAGAAAATTTGCACAAATTGTACAATTTGCATAACTTTACACAAGTTGTGCAAATTTACGCAAGTAGCACAAATTGTATGATTTGTGTGATTTGCACAAATTGGAAGTTGGAAATTGCATAGTTCCAGCATGATTTGCGCAAAACACACTAGAAATGCATAGTTTTTGGCTGTCCAGTTGTGCAAATAGTGCAAAATAATGTGATTTGCACAAATTTCCTTGGTGTTTTTTTGGGGGTGGGTGGGTTGCAAACCATGGTCTGTCTTAGTGATAGAAGTCCATGAGTTGGCTCAATTCACACAACAGTGAGTTGGTGCCAGCACAGGGCTAATAATCCAGAATCGGGGGGGGGGGGATCATGAAAATCCATTAGATTTTCACACACACCCCATCGGATTCCTCACACAACATTCCTACCACTATTATTCCTGCTGGATGAGCATGGGCACGATCTGGATATGCTGAATCAGTTGACCAAGAAGCTCTCAGAAAAAGCCTATGGAGACATATCCATTGTTGGCAGCTGCACCAATCTGGACCCTTTCACTTGATGGGCTGGAAGAGGCAGGTCACTGATGCAGATCCAGGAGCTATTTGATGGAGAGAGATTAAATACAGAAGCTCTTAAAAAGGCAATGATTCCTTTGATGACGTGATTCCCCTCTGGGAAAGGGAGGAGGGATTCCTTCCAATACCCTGTGGCTAGGGACTGATGTATCTGTCAATTTCACATCTTCCTCATGCATTCATTATTATTTTTTTAATCTCTAGTTCTTTCCAACCCAGATATGAAGAAATTTGTGAGGTATGGTAAACTCATATCAAAAATTAATTGAAATGACATCTGCACCCATCTATCCAATAGCTACAGCTATTCCCTTCATGGGAAGGACCATGTCGTACCTGCCTGCCCAGCTATTTTTTTCATTTCATTTCTATACTACCCAATGGCCAAAGCTCTCTGGACGGTTCACAACAATTAAAGCCATAAAATATGTGGCTGCTAAAGATGAGGGACCCGTCAGAAAAAGAGAGGTGGCAATCCTAATTCAGCACCACAAACGTAGTTGAGTACACAGGGATTCAAACCCAGACTGTTAAGATCTAAGCATTCAGAGCCCTCTGCCTGGATGGACAAATCTGTCAGTTTTGGTTTCTCCCACATTTGATTTAAAAAAAAATATTAACAAATATCAAGTTCTTTCCATCCCAAATTATGAAGAAATTTGTGAATTTGGATAAAGCCGTATCAAAAACAAACTGAAACAAATTTCTTACCCACCCCCTATCCATGGCTAAGGTCAGGTGAGGGCTGTGCCTTCTGATTCTTCCCCAACCAAACAACCCATATATTGCAGTCATTACAAGTACAGAGCTGTAGCATTTATAAACAACAACAACAACAACCTTCTACTGGGAGGTTGTGACTGCATCCTGTATGGTAGAGCCTGCACTGAGCAGGGGGTTGGACTAGATGTTCTCCAAAGTACCTCCAACTGTACAACTCTATGATTCCACGTCCACCTACTTCAGTTGTTGCCGGCGATATCTGGCACCATGTGGAGGCTTCTAACATATGCTCTAGCAGTGGACCAGAGAGGGATCAACCAGTCCAGTCTCCTTGGACTGTCCACCAGGCTCCGCTCCCAGTGAGCACCCAATGGCAGCACAGCCACAGAGGCCATGTGGCCACACTAGGACCAGGAAGCCGGCCACATGCTCCCTCCATGTAACTGGTGCAATGGAGGCAAACACACACAATAAATGCGGGGGGGGGGGGGTCTGAGATGGTTGTTCTTGCAGAATTTTGATCAGGAATTGAAAATGAAATAAGAGACTAACCCCCTCACACACACACACACACAGTTTCTCCTTCGACATGAGCATCCTTTCCATGTTGAACCGGTGGCTGTACCACAGTGGGCAGGTTGAAAGCATTTGCTTTCTGTCCCGAAAGCTGCAATTTTTCCTGTCCAAATAAATATGTCAATAAATCTTCCATCCTGCTGATATGAATTTTAAATGCCCCAGCAATGCCTGTTTGTAACATGTACATCCGTACGGCTTAGCATCTGAATATCTTATGTAAAATGCAAAGCTTTTAGCAGAATTTCAACTAAACAAATTACACTTTGCGACTCTAATTTATGAGCGCTATGTAAATATGGAGGATTTCTGTCGCCGATGCTGCTTAAATTATACACAAACTACTAATTATACACTTTTGGGCTCCAGGATATGCAGACAGAGTGCCACTGGGAAAGAAAGCATTCAGTACTGGAATTTTAAAACTTCAGCTGCTTATCATTTTGCAGCAGGAGAGTGATGCTCTAACTGAAATGTTTCAGTTCTATCACAGATATATACGAGATAAGAAATTTAGGGCCATTCTTATTGTTATTGTTATTGCTATTGTTATTATTTATATCCTGCCTTTTCCCCAATACTGGAACTCAAGGCGGCCATACCAGGGCTATAGTTGACGGAATGCCTCCCGCAACCACAATCTACCCAGACACTACGCTCAACATCTGGGTCCTTCCTCTGGTTGCTGCCTCCAAGGGAGGCTCAGTGGGCGGCAACAAGGGGGAGGGCCTTCTCTGTGGTAGCCCCCCAACTCTGGAACAAGCGCCCTCCTGAGGCCCGCCTGGCGCCAACTTTACAATCTTTTCGGCGCCAGGTTAAGAGTGCCCTCTATATTGAGGCCTTTAACTTTACATAGTGTATGGTGGGGTGGTTACTGTTTTAATTGGTCTCACTGCATTTCTTGTTTTATCTATATGGGTTTTTTTTAAAATTGGGTTTTTAAATTTTGTATAATGTTTTTATAGTATATTGTATTCTGTGTTTTTATGGATTGTTGTGAAACGCCCAGAGAGCTTCGGCTGTTGGGCAGTGGAATAATAATAATAATAATAATAATAATAATAATAATAATAATAATAATAGGCAACTGTATCCAAATCCAGGTCTGGAGTGAGCATCCTCCAGTCCAGATCCTCTGTGCTCAATTCCTGGAATGTGATCTGCAGAAAGTAGCTCCAGAAGTGCAACAAGGCTAAAATACCATCAGGGGCTGATGTGTAGGTTCCTAGTATTTATACCAGGGGTGGGCAAGCTGTGGCCCTCCAGATGTTGTTGGACTACAACTCCAATGGTCCCTCACCATCAGCTATGCTGGCTAGTGCTAGGGGTGTTGGAGAAACCCAAAAGGGATTCAAGCGAGTTCAGATTTTCTATGAATCTGATGCAGGGATTCTGCAGTGGGCTGGCTTTTTCCAAGTCACATGGGATTCCAGAGACTTGAGGACCATTTCTGACTTTCTGGGACTTGTACACAAATTTAGTCATACAGAATCACAAGAAAAAAAAACCCACTGACCAAAAATGTGCATTTTCCACCATAGGCTAAACTGTGAAAATGCAGATTGGGGGTGGCGGATTTGTACATTTTTCCAATTCCCCCCCACTTTTGGGGAGATTTGTACATTAGTGCTAATCTGCATTAACTAATGCTATTGTGTATTAGTTCATGTGGATTAGTGGACATGCAAATGAGCTCAAGTAGGATGAAATTCTCCAACAAAAAAAATCTGATTCCATCAGTGAATGGTCGATGGAATGAAAGACGCTTGACAATCCCTGAAACACAGGCAGAATGGATTTAACAAAATCTGTACATCCTTAGCTATGCTGATGGGACTTGCGGTCCAGCTCACTCTGAAGGGCCACAAGTTTCCTTCTCCTGATTTATACCGTCACCAGCCAATCCAAAGACTTCAACCTGTCCGCAAGGAACATAGGTTGCCTGTTGCATACTGTTCTGCACTTCTGGCAACTGGCCCTGACCCCCCCCCCCCCACAAAAGATAATAATTCACTCAGATTGGTGTTTTTTCTGGGTAGTTGGCAATTCTGACTTTCAGTATCTGAAGTTCGGCTTAGGGTGCAATCCAATGGGGCTGCCCGTAACCCTCTGAACTCAGAGGATTACGGTCATAGAATCATAGAATCATAGAAAAGTAGAGTTGGAAGGGGCCTACCAGGCCATCGAGTCCAACCCCCTACTCAATGCAGGAATCCAGGTCAAAGCATCCCCGACAGATGGCTGTCCTGAGGGGAGATATGATCTCACTCTTCCAGTACTTGAAGGGTTGTCACACAGAGGAGGGCTAGGATCTCTTCTTGATCATCCCAGTTTGAGGACATGGAATAATGGGCTCAAGTTACAGGAACCCAGATTCCACCTGAACATCAGGAAAAATTTCCTGACTGTCAGAGCAATAAGACAATGGAACCAAGTCAACTACCTAGGGAGGTGGTGAGCTCTCCCACTATGGAGGCATTCAAGGTACAGCTGGACAGCCATCTGTCGGGGATGCTTTGACCTGATGGAAGGATCGCAGAGGCCATCTTCACCTCCGAGCTTAACCCTCCCTCCAAATCAGCTAGATGGCTGACTTCAGCCATCTAGCCGTGGTGCTTCAGACAGGGAGGGAAGGAGGCTGCAGCACCATCAGGATACATTGTATCCTGGCAGACAAGGACTCCTCCCCTCCCTGCCCACAGGAACGTTCTCTTCACCCCTTCACCAACCCAGATTCCACCTGAACATCAGGAAAAATTTCCTGACTGTCTGAGCAATAAGACAATGGAACCAACTACCTAGGGAGGTGGTGGGCTCTCCCACTCTGGAGGCATTCAAGATGCAGCTGGACAGACATCTGTCAGGGATGCTTTGACCTGGATTCCTGCATTGAGCAGGGGGTTGGACTCGATGGCCTGGTAGGCCCCTTCCAACTCTACGTTTTCTATGATTTATGATTCTATGTTGATTTCTTTTTATGACTTCAGAGATGCAGCCAACACGGCTCTTTCCATGCCAGCTGAGAGTGGGGGGAAGGGGATCTGAGTGCCGATCTCCAGTCCCAAGGAGGCCAGAGCTTTTTTCCGATCTCAGATCTGGGGATCCAAATGCTTCTATGGCCCTCTAGTCGCTGCTGAGGGGCCATAGGATTGGTCTGCCTGTGATTCAGTTAGGGATGGAGGGATTTTGGTTTCTCATTTTCCCAATCTTGAGTCTGATTCATCCTGAACTTTATGTTTTTAGAAGCTCACTAGAAAATCTGTATGCATTTTGGTGTGCATTTCTCCTATATATACTTTTTGTACTAATACACACAGTCCTTTGCAAGCAATTTTCCTAATATGATGCATGTGTTAACATTATTTTCCCTAATATGTACATCCTTTTATTTATTTATTTATTTATTTATTATATTTATGAATCGCCCATCTGGCCAGACAACCGGCCACTCTGAGCGATGTACAATCCAATAAAATACAAGAAGGGGGGGGACACACACACACACACACAGTATAAAACACAATTAAAAACAGTACAAAACTTAAAAATCCTAACCCACCCCATATTCCCGCCTGAAAAATTCAGAGATGTGCAAATTTCAAAGGTCAATTGAGTGTACGTTTCCCTGTTGGTTCAAAATGCCAAAAAATTAGCGAAGTTAAAATGTGTACTGAACTAATTTCTCCCCCATCCTTAGATTCAATATATACATTTTAAATTGTGATGCATTCCTTACAGTCACTGGGTTGCTGGACCATTTGCTTAGTATGTAAAAACTGGAACATGCTCCCAGGATGAGAGATTTTCAGCCTGTCTGTCTCACTTTCTTGGTGTCAGTCTTCCCTGAGAAGTGCTTAAATCACTGAGGTACCAAACAAACTGACCTTTACTTGCCTTCCTCAGGCAAAAACCACGTCGGCTTGTGAGGCATTTCAATTGCCAATTTTTTCCGACCTCAGATCTGGGGATCCAAATGCTTCTATGGGTACCTCCAAACAGATGCTTAGCTTGTCACCGTTATTCCATGCCAGTCCATTAAAAACAACAACTATGGTCAGGTACTAAAATAATTTGCACTATTCTCTGAAGGATTTCTTGTAAGGTCAAAAACTACCTAAGGAAGAGTGTTAAAGAGATACCAAATGCAGTGGACATAGTCAGGAACACATGCCCTTCGTTCATTCATTCATTCATTCATTTAAAGCATATTTATCCACTCTTCAGCCCAGCCCCCAAAGCCTCCCAGAGCAGCTTACAAAGATCTGTAAGGCAGCTCCTGCCCTCTGGCTTGCAAGCTAAAAAAACGTGATACAAAAGGAAAAAAGGAAGGGAAGGGAGGAGGAAAAGAGAAAACTCAGGTCCTGATTGGCTATATGCTACCTCCAGTATCAGAGGCAGTCTGCCTATGTACACCAGTTGCTGGGGAACATGAGCAGGAGGGTGCTGTTGCACTCGTGTCCTGCTTGTGGGTTTCCCGTGGGCAGCTGGCTGGCCACTGTGTGAACAGAATACTGGACTAGATGGACCCTTGGCCTGATGCAGCCTCAGGGCTCTTCTTACGTTCTTCTGTGGTTAGCTCCCAAGCTAGAGATGTGAAAGCACAGAAAAGAAGGGGGGGGGAATGAGGAAAAGTGAGGGGGGGAATACATGAACTCCTTCAACCCACCCACCATTTATTTCCAAGGACCAGAAAAACAGAAATAATTTTTAAAAAGCACCTGTCATAGGGATGTATGAGAATTTTGTTTTACTTTGTTTTTCATGCACATTTTCCCCTTTGCGTCTCGGGGGGGGGGGGGGAAGCACTTTGAAAATGTGCAGTCCTAAAAAAAAAACAACACATTTTTTCCCCATGCTGTAGACTACAGGGGGAAAGTGCATATTTGGGCGTACAGTTTCAAAGCATGTGTTCCAAAAATGCACACTTTTCTGATTCAAATGAAAAGTAAAGCAGATCATAATTGAAAAGGGGAGTGAGGCAGGCTGAGCTTGGGGGTGGAACCCGGAGAACCTCAGCAAGCTTAAGCCACAAGGGGACTGCACTTTGAACTGCTTTGAAAATCTGAGGAGTTATGTGAACCAGGTATGTTTGTAGTTTCTTTCTTTTTCCTCTCCCCCTCCCCCTCCTCCTCCTCCTCCTCCTCCTCCTTTTTTGGGAGGGTGGGAGGGCAATACCTTTACTGTTTTAGTTAGTGATTGCCAGAATTGTAAGCAAGTGGTAAAACGGTCCACGCTTCACTGCTCTTTTTATCCTTTATTAAATATTTAATTCCTCCCATGCTCTGTAGCCATGAGTCAGCAGACTGTAACTTTAATACATTTCATTGCCTCAAGTGCTAAATCCTCCCCCCCATTTTTTTTTTACTGAATGGTAGGAGAAGGAATTAGCTATCTATCCATGCTCCTTATGTCCCCCACTTTTCTTTTTCTTTTTTTTATGGTACTGTTTGAGCACCTCGTAATCTTTAATGTATTAATCCTTACAACGAGGAAAGACAGTGCTGCTATCTTCTTCTTACAGCTGGGTGACTCAGAGATGGAGAAATGAAAGACTTGGGGTCAGACAGAAATTGGTCAGGTTTCTGAGCACCAACTGGAACATCCTCCATGAGCAATTAGTATTCTATATAAGTCCTGCATATTATGACAATTGCTCTGTAGGTTACAAGGCACTTTGTAACTGAGTCATCCTGCCTCTAGCCATCATGATCATTGGACATGGTGCTGTGTGAGGCCATGCAGGCATCTAACAAGCATAAGAAGGAGAATCTGTAGGTACACATTTGGGGGAAGCTCAGTGGTAGAGCACATGTGTTATAGGCAAAAGGTCCCAGTTCCTAACTCTGGCATCTCCAGGTGGGGCTTGGAAAAGCTCCTGTCTGAAACCCTGAAGAGCTGCTGTGAGGGTGTAGGCAACAGACGGATGGACTACTGGTCTGACTGTATACATCTTCCTGTGTTCCTAAAGCTAGGGATGTATGGATTTTGTTAAATCGGTTCCATCTGCATTTGGTGGATTGACATGTGCCTTTTGTTTCACCGTCTGCTCGTTGACGGAATTAGATTTTTTTTTTTTCAATTTCCTGAACTTGCCTTCATGAGCACTTGTACAAATTTGCAGTTCTGAAAATGCTTCAAATTCCCCCCCCCCATGTGCATTTTCACACTTTAGCCTATGGAGGAAATAAGCATTTTTGCTCAGAATGGGGTTTTTTTTTTGGGGGGGGGTCTTTATTCTATGACTAAATTTGCGCAAAATTCCGGGGGGGGAAAATAAAAAAAAAAACACTGGTCCGCAAGTCTGTGGAGTCTCTGTGACTTGGGAGAAGCCAGTCCACCGTGAAATCTGTGGTTCAGATTCACTAGAAATCCAAACTCCTTTGAATCCATCCCTATCTATGACACATAGCGCAGTGGGAGTGTTACAAGCATCTCTGGAATTTCTAGTTAAACTTTTCTCAATGATATGTTCAATCTGTGAGTGCATTCAATATCTATTTCCTTTTTTAACAATGGGTCATGAGGGATTAACCATATGTGGAGAGGGGATCAGGATCACAGTGCATGGGGAAGGGGATTCAATTTTCCTTTTCCCCACAAATTTAGGGATGTACAGATTTTGCTAAATCCGTTCTGTCTGTGTTTTGCAGATTGCTGGAAATCTTTCATTCCATCATCCACTCATTGACAAAACTAGAACTATCTATCTGTTTTTATATCAGTGTGTGTGTCTGTGTTGCATCTGGTAGATTCAACTTGCCAAGTGAAGGATACATTCCACCATTTTACCTACAGAAGATAGATAGATAAATATAGATAATGATATATCCAGTGCAGACTGGTGGCGCCAATGTGAGCGTGGCCGTGTATCTGCACTGGATTTTACTCCAAACTTTTAAGGAGCTGTCTATGGTGCTGAACCCCATCCCCAAAATAGGTTTTGGCACTATGGAAAGCTCCTTAAAAATCTGGAGCAAATACACAACCCCACTGGCATTGGAACCACCATCCTCCACTGGATATCTACATCTCTGTCTATATCTATCTATCTATCTATCTATCTTTATATCAGTGTGTGTCTCTGTGTTGAATCTGGTAGATTCAAATTGCCATTTTACCTACAGAAGATAGATAGATAGATAGATAGATAGATAGATGGATAGATGGATAGATGGATAGATGGAATGATAAATAGATAGATATCAACATTTAGACATATAGTTTATTTAGATAGAGATAGAGATAACTTTGTTTTACTCAAGCAGATAAACACCTTTTCTGGGTCAAATTATTATCAGTCCTCCGTTGCACAACATGCAGTCTTATTCTTCCCATTTGCCTTCCAGGTCAGTGGATAAATTCCCCTTCCTTAATATTTTATGAATGTTACTTAACAAATTCCAGACTGCAAGACCATTAAAAAGAGTCTTCATGGCTTTCGATGTGTGGTTGCATTTACTTCCAGTATACGACACACTGAAAGATCCTATTTATCCTTATATAAAAGTGTAGCTGAGCACCATTTCCACAAATGCCAACACCATTCTGGCAGCCATTCCTAACATCTCCTGTTTTAAATCAACACACATCAAATTGAATCTCTCTAAAAATGTGTGTGTGTCTGTGTATATATATATATATATATATATATGATCTTGATAAGCTGTGAGTCACTGCTCTCCAAAGCCCGTCCATAATTTAGCTGTGTAAAAATATGACTGGTTTGCTTTCTGCGGTTGGTCTGCAAACAGCTTAGAAATATGAACAAATATCTCAGGAAAACATGTTCTCAGGCATCTATATGGAAAAGTCGCTCTGATAAATTTCAAAGGCCACTAAGTGCTTGAAGGGGAAATGCTCAAGGATAGAGATGAGTTTGAAGCAAACGTCAGGTGGGAATATCCTTGTGGGTTTGGAAATAGACGTGTTCCTTAAAATAGTTTTCTCTTACACCAAGGGTGGGGATCTTCTTTCAGCCTGAAAGTCACATTCCATTTTGGAGAAGCTCTGGGGGCCACATTCCAGTGATGGGCAGGAGCCAAAGACAATGGGTGGGGCCAAAATTCCCAAAATTCCAGCCCATTGTAGCTTAAAGCTCTTACCGTGAGTAACTAGGGTAACCCTTCAGAGAGGCATTTCAACCTTACAGAATGGGAGTGGGATGTGCAAAAGCTGGAAAACCACCCAATGATTGGTGGGAAGAGGGTGGGGCCAGGAAAAGGGGGCGTGGCTATCTGGGGAAATCCAGATTAGGACTCCAGGAGGGACAGATTTGGCTCACAGGCCAGAAGTTCCCCAACCCTGTTCTACATAGCTGATTTTTTGTTGGTCCAAGGGGATTAAGGCTTTCCCCCACAAATAGTTCCCCTCCACATGAGCACCTGTGGGTCTCATTGATTAGGTGTGCAGTCAAGAATATAAGGAATTAGAATGCAAGAAGATAAGAAACCTGATCAGAAGTGGGGCTCATCTGTTGTACCAACACAATGTTTGTTTGTTTGTTTCAATTTTATATACTGTTTGTCTTAATATAAAAAAAGAAGAAGAATACAAAGCAGTGTACCATATAGAGCAAAATAGTCCATAAATCAATCCACTTTGATCAGAAAGATATGTAGGGGTGTTCAGTGTTTCAGAAAATAGCCCAATTTGGCCCAGATTGATGCAGACACCATCCACCCAATTTGGATCCAAATCTGAATCTCAATGCCAAAATCTAAATCTCCATGCCTCCCATTGACTGTAAATGGAAATCAGCAAATGGCTCTAACATTCCCCCCTCCCCCTGTTTGTCACAACTGGATGAAATTTGCAGGCATAGTAGTTCCTTATGGAGCAATTACGCCTACCACATATTAGCCAGGGAGTTTGTGCTGTGTGCCTTTAAAATGTGTGTGTGTGTGTGTGTGTGTGTGTTTAGAGGGAACTGCTGATAACTTTTTTCCTTTGCTTGGCAGAACTAGATAAAGTCTGTGGGGATAATTGCCCCTTCTGAGCTTTGTCTTGTATGCCACCGAGAGAGCTTTGGCGAACAGGTAGCATATAAATGTAATACATGAATAAATAAAATTATTATTATTATTATTATTATTATTATTATATTTATACTCCAGCCTTTTTTCCTGCAAGGCTTATCTAATCCTCCTCCTCCTCTCCATTTTATCCTCACAACAACCCTGTGAGGTAGGTTAGGCTGAGAGTCTGTGACTGGCCCAAAGTCACCCAGTGAGTTTCATGGCCGAGCGGGGACTAGAACCCGGATCTCCCGAGTCCCAGTCCAACACTCTCACCACTACCCCACACTGGCGTATATACCACACAAACTTGGTATAAATAAGAATACCACGTTTCAGATGAATAGGTGTAGGGAACTTTGTGTAAGAGTGGCATTTACAGTTCGTTGGTTTCCCAAAAAAAGGATGGCCTTTTACCCCCCCCCCTCTTTTGGGTAATTATGATAAAAAATGGCATATGTCATAGAGGTGTCCTTGGACAAGAAACCTGAAAAAAGTTCAGAAGGATAGGTGCAGGGACTAGGAGGTTGTGATCAATTAAAAATGGTTTAGTCTTCTTCTTCTTCTTCTTCTTCTTCTTCTTCTTCTTCTTCTTTCTTCTTTCTTCTTATTCTTCTTCTTCTTCTTCTTCTTCTCCTCCTTCTCCACTAGCCTGAATAGGGCTAAGTGATGTGGAGCATACAGTGGCAAAAGATGAAGAATTTGAACATCCAGCATTTTCCAGACATGCACCCAATGCTACACTCTTCTAGGTCCCATAGACTCCACCAAACCTGTTCTAACCTTCGATACTGACGGAGAGAGGAGAGAGAGAGAGAGAGAGAGAGAGAGAGAGAGAGAGAGAGAACTAGCACAAAGCACTGAACTAACAAAAAGCATGGCAGGATCAGTCCTGTAATGTAAGACTTCAAGGTCGCACCCCAGAAACACTGCAGTCAGAGAGCCCAGGTAATACCATCCATTGTGATTAGAAGCTAGAGGTGCCAATCACAAAACTACACCCCTCTCTCCATCCTGGTGCTTTCCTAGAACAGGAAGGGTGCAAAATGTATGGCCACTAGGCTGCAGATGGCCCCCACAAGCCCTGTCTGGCACCCCCAACAAACCCTTAGCATCTGATGCTACCCCCCCCCCAAAAACCAGTGGTGATACTCAAGAAAAAGGATCATATGCTCTATGAATGGGCTCTATTGTTCTTGTTGGCTTTCTAGGATACTCTAGGAATGGGGCCCCCTCTGGCAAGAACCATAAAGCCCATTCCTAGAGTGTTTTTTTCCTGCCTAAAAGATCCCAGGAAATGATCAGAAAAGCAGCAATCATGTCAGGATGGCTGGGGTGGAGAGACTACGGTGGAGAGAAAGATGCAGCCTCCTCCCTCCTTCACAACCCTCACACAGCAACCCGTGTGTGTGTGAGAGAGAGAGAGAGAGAGAGAGAGAGAGAGAGAGAGAGAGAGAGAGAGAGAGCTCCATGCAAACATTTGTGCATGTGCCCAGTGTAGACCTCAGGGCTGAAAAGGTTGTTCATGTGGTTGGTCTCATATCTCCAAGGAGAAAATAGTAAGATAGAACCGAGGAACAATACATGGAAGATATTGGGTTTAAAATGTATACTGCCTCTGATCATGGAGGTTCTATATTACTGTCTGCAGTGATGCTACATTGGGATATCTGGGGTGATGTAGGAAAATCAACACACTGGGTGGCTTCCCAACCACTACCACCCTACACCTGTGGGCATGGGATTAGGCAGATAGAAGGCAACAGCAGTGGGGCCTCCTGAGTCTCTTAGACTGGGTGTTGCCAATAATCCTGGCATTAAGGAGGGTGAGCAGCTATGGACTACTCATGGAGCAAAGAAAAGCAGCGCCACTGAACCCTGTGCCATCCTGATCCCATGCATACTACAGCAATTTAGGGGTGTATGAAAAAAATAATTTCAATTCATTTTTATCAGGATTTTATCCAGTTCAAAACTTCTGGACCAAAGATGAACTTGGACACAATCTGCGGTCCAAGTCTGTACCTTTCTGAGCTAGCAATGTGATTCGCAGACCCCCAGAAATGTGTTCGACAGCATACATACATTTGAAAATGCATACTTTTGAAAAATGTGCACAAACACGCTTTAATTAATGGGAGAAGAATGCATACATTTAAAAGATGTGCACAATTGATGGATACATTTGGAAAAATACACATGAAAATATGCACAGATTTTCAAGTGAAAACCCCCCAAAAACCAAAGCTTGCAATCTGATATAGATCCGAGTTTTGCTGATTCTTATATCCCTATAAGCAGCATCCATTCAGCAAACAGCTCATGAACTTTGTCTTATTCATCCTTGATCGTTATTAATAAGGGGAACTCTATCCTATTATCAGAAGCATTTATTGAATAACAAGATTTTATACCACATGGACTGAGGAAGATGGAACACAGAGCTGCCAACCTTCTACCGTAGTAAAGTATTTCTCGCAGCACTTAAATATTTCAAGCACAAGGTGGCAGTATTACTAATCATTTTCAGTGCTGTTCCTCCATTAAATAAGTTGTAGATTATTTATTTCTGAGTGGATTTTTCTTCCCCACTCACATCTCAAGATTTCAGAATCTTTTAATTTCCCCAACAGTTATTTATTTATTTATTTATTTAATACATTTTTATACCGCCCAATAGCTGAAGCTCTCTGGGAGGTTTACAACAGTTAAAACCATAAAATACAATATAAAATAAATATAAAATTTAAAACCACAGATTAAAAACAAACAGCAGAGTTAGCAGCAGCAGTTACAATAACAGAGTTAAAAACAACTACAAGATTAAAATGATTAAGATGATTAAAATGATTTAAATGATTAAAATGCCTGGGAGAATAGAAAGGTCTTCACCTGGCGCCAGAAAGAATACAAAGTATATGTGTGTAAAAGATGACCCAATGCAATATTCATTTGGGGATTAACAGAATCGTTTGGGTTTTTTTTTTTTTTTAAATGATGACTCCTAGGGATGTGTGTGGAGCTCGTTCGGGGGGTGGAAATCTGGCGAATTTGCCGGGCTCGACCCCCTGAGCTCCATTCGACCTACTGCTTCCCCGGCTCAACCCGCATTCTCCTGAGCTGAGCCAGAGAAGCGACTTCTGGGTTCCCTTCAGAGCGCTTTTTACGTAGCAAATGGCATAAGAAACAAATTTGCGCAAATTATGCAAATCATGGCCGCTTTTAACATATTTTATGCCATTTTCTATGTAAAAAGTGCTCCGGAGGGAACCCAGAAGTCCGGTGAGCATCTCAGCTGGTGCTCACTTTCGGTCCGGCTTGGCAGGTGCGGCAGCAAGCCCTCACTGAGCACTCCGCAAGTCGGGTTTTGGGAGGATTGCCCACCGCTAACATTGACTCCACAACCCACCTATCTATTTAAGTGCACATTTCTGAAAGTGTGCACCCAAAATGTGCACTTCCCCCTTAGATTAAAGCATAAATATGCACATGTTGGGGTTTTGTTTTGTTTTTCCATGTGCATTTTTAAAAGTGCACTTTTAAAATAAAAATAAAAATGCAAACTTTGAAAGCACACACAAGTCCAGGAACTTGCATGCTTTTTGAAAAAATTACACATCCAATTGCATTCATGTCTGGGGTTATAAACGGGGCAAATCTGAAGACAAATCCAAATAAAATTCATATGCATCCTTTGTCTTGTCTCTATCACATTATTTCTTTCACCATGCGCTGTTCAACATCCTTCTTCCAAATCAGTCTTGTCTTCACTGTATTAGGTCTTTCCAGAATGACTTGTGGGGTGCCAGAGATTTGTGCTCAATTATCCGCTTGTTCATGAAGGAGATAAATGGAAACCATGGGCAGAATCCCACAGGGTGCTTATGCCCCCGCTGATTCTCGTATGCCCTGCCAATTCCATTGTGCAAGCAGCCCCCACCACCTGTGCAATGGATTTAGCAATTCAAGGGCAACCTGAAGCAAACAGAAATGCTCATTTCTGGAAGGAAGAAGGTTGGCGGAGCTCACATAAGGGAGCTCCGCTGACCTGCCTCCTTCCAGGAACAAGTGTTTCCACTCATTTCGGGGCTTCCCCTAGTAAACGCTAAATCTTCATTGCATAAGTGGTGGGTTGTCCGACGGAATTAGTGGAACCCACCGTTTGTGGAAGGGAATCAGCACCTTGTTGGATTCTGTCCCATATCCCGCAAAGTGACCATATTCAGAGATCCTCCTTAGGATTCTACTGCGTTTGGTTGATTATTCAGAGAGTGCAATTTTCCAGGTTTTGGGAAATAAGCCCTGTAGTGGGCAACTAGAACTTGCAATTAAAATTATGCAGCACTTAGGCCTAGTTCTTCTTGCTGAGTTGGTAGGTCTGCATCTGTGCAATTTCACACTGCAGATTCATTTCCTTGACTGAATATTCCTACAAACAAACAAAAACATTGCACATAGAAAACTAGCACATCAGGGAGAAGACTGGGTAAATCTCTCAATTTACCCAGTGTTCCACTCAGTTTCTCTTCTCTCTCTCTCTCTCTCCTCTCCTCTCTCTCTTCTTCTTCTCTTCCTCCTCCTCCTCCTCCTCCTCTTCCTCCTCCTCCTCCTCCTTTACCTTAAGTTGGTTTCAGTGAACAAACTTTTTTTTTCAGTCTGCAATGGAAATTTTCATGCACACTTCTCCAGCATTTTTGTGCATACCGTATTTTTCAGTGTATAAGACGCCCCCATGTATAAGACGCCCCCCCCCCCACTGGGCAGCTTCGCAACCACGCGGTTCTCTCCTCGGCTTACTTCCGTGTATAAGATGACCCTCAATTTTTAGTCTAACAATTTTAGGAAAAAGTATAGTCTTATACATGGAAAAATACTGTACTTTCCCCAATGTATACGTCCTTTGTCAGTTGCTTTCCATATTATAATGCATTTCTGTTTGTAATTTTTTTTTACAATTGTGCACACTTTTGTGTGCACTTTCCCCTAATGTGTGCAGTTTAGTTCAGAATTTTTTTTTTTATTTTTTTTTTTTAGCAGAGATCTGTATTGCACAATTCAGAAAACTGTGAATTTTGGTGTGTTCCAGCCTGCTCATTGGTTCGGGAGGTGCTTAAAAATTATGATGAAATGGATTTCACACCCATCCCAGTTTCCTGACACATCAGTTTTCTATATGTGGGGATTTTTTATGTTAGTTTACTTTTTCATGGAGGCAAATTCAATCATATGAGCCTCCAGCAGCAGAGATAGCAATTGGCTTGCTTCTTTGGTTTCCATCCATCACAGTTCCCTGTGACCACAAATGGTGGTAAAGAGGACCAAAGCATCTTTTGTCCTTTGCTGGCACAAGTCACAGTTTCTAGGGGTTACTCCCAGGTGATAGGCAAATCTGTTTCCAGTTCATGGAATGTTTCCAATGGTGCAATTCTGCTAGCGCAAATCTTGTACTGTTCACAGAAACCCCATTTTCATCCTTGTGCAAGTGTCAACTCCAATATTGTATTCTGCTTACATAAGCTATCATTAAAGGGCTTGCACTGTTCTGCTAGCAGACCAATGCCAACTCTTGAGGAAGCATATAACCAATAAGGACTAGTAGCCATTGATAGCCTTATCTTCCATGAATTTGTCCAATCCCCTGTAGAACCCATCCAAAGTAGTGACCAGTCACCACATCTTACGGAAGTGAATTTCATAGTTTAAGTATGCGCTGTATAAAGAAGTACTTCCTTTTATCTGTCCTGAATTTCCCACCAATCAGCTTCATGGGATGACCCCATGTTAGGACAGATAGTTTTGGGCATTAGATTCCCTTATAGAAGAGAGACTAACCCCACACTCTCATGAAAGGTTTGGGGTCTTTGGCTGGGGTAAAAATGCGTGCTGCTGCTGGGTGGCGTATGTGCTTTGCCCTTCAACACTAAACATAGACACACACACACACACACACACACACTGACATCAGAAACAAAAGAGTTGTTTTATTAAAGATGAAATATAGAGTAGGTACTGCGTCTTTCTTGTTGATAAAGCAAACCCAGTGATTTCAGGCAGCAAAATATCCTTATGCTATGGTTCAAACACACTCTATATTCTGGAGAGGAAAGAGTCCCTGTTTGCCCTACTAGCCTAGATAGAAAGGGGGTAGAAGAAAGGCTTCCATCTAGAAGGATAGTAGAAGAAAGAAGTCCCAGGTACTACCTTGTCTGCTGATGGCTCCCCGCAGTGGATTCTCAGCTGTAGTCCTGTGGAGGTGGTGGTGGTGGTGGGGTGATCAAGAGGTCTGCGTTCCAAGCAAGCTTGGATGGCTAATGGAGGACTCTCTTGACCCTCTCTCGGCACACCTTCCATTACCAAAACCCTCTGTTCTTATACCTTTCTCCTCCATTCCTGGTGATGCGAGAGCAGCAGGGGCGGTTTCTGCCCCCCTGATGTTCTTAATCCCTGCTGATCACCCTATCCTTTGTGTGTTGATGGCCCTTGATGGGTGACATAAGGAAAACCTTTTGTGGGTTTGCCTGACCTGATGAGCTTAAGTTTCTGGTTGAGTCCTTCTATTGGGGGGGGGGGGGAGCCATCCCTTTGCAGGGCTATTTTTAGTTCTTTTCAGGAGAGTTTCTCCTGTGCCTTGAGGCTATGTGTGTTAATCTAATCAGTGCAAGACTCTCGGCCACTGCCTATTCATTCATCAGGCTCTCAATCACTCTCCATTCAAACCTTCACTCACATCCTGTGTGCCAGTCCGGCGGCTGTTCATTTCCCACGAACCCAAGCTTACCCAGCTCCTATTGGGGCCTGCTGTGGTCTTCCTCGTGAGCCATAGTCATAACCAAATGATTATAGCTCTATCCATTCATAACACCCATTGGGTTCAAGTATTATGAGAGTGGGAGAAAAATGTCTCCCTACCCACTTTCTCTACACCTTGCATAATTCTGTACACCTCTATCATGTCTCCCCTTACTTGCCTTTTTTCTAAGTTGAACAATCCCAGCTGTTGTAACCATTCCTCATAGGGGAGTTGCTATGGTCATTTTAGTTGCCCCTTTCTGCTCTTCTCTCTAAGAACTCCAGTTCTCTCTGAAATGAATCTCTTGCTTTGAAGAGCCCTTTCTCCATGGTCACAGAGTGAGCTGATTCTGTTTAGATCATTGATTCATCACCTACCTAAACATTCTTGGAAAGGAACAGAATGTTTCCCTCCTTGGGCAGAATCCAAATTCTAAACAGTGCAGCAGAAACCTGATTTATTTGAGATATTTGTTTCTGGAGTCAAGCACTTCTGCGAACGTTGATAATACCACCTGCACTAAAAAGCAGAACTCCACATTGTGGCTGCCACAGTTTCAGCAGCTGCGGTGACTTCTCGGCAGGGACATCATTTCAGATTTCAGGGTTAATGGGGATGAGGGCAAATTTAGCAAGGTGCAAAGATCTGCTCTTGGGTACATTCAAGGCTGCAAAAAAGGATTTGTAAGAGCCTTTGCTGTGATTATTCCCATTTAAACATTACTGGGTTGTACTAGCGATGGAGTGAGTTCTTTGGGGAGTTCAGAAACCTAATTTGGCCAGTTCAGAAGTTCATGTCTCAAAATGAGACAAGCCTAAACTCCCTCCCTAGCTTCGGCCTGATTCCTATGGAATTTGCCACGTCTCCGTTGCCAGTCCCACCCCCTTGAAAACAAATGTGCCCTTGTGAAAGGGAGGGCAACCAGCAGCTGCAAGGGTTCGATGGCAACAAACCACCAAACATCAGCAGCAGGATCATCGCAAGCAGCAGGAGCTAAGGGAGATGAGAGGAAGAGCAAGGCAAGGCAATTCCACCAGCCCCACTGAAAGGTCTTTCTCAGGAAGCTTGCAGGCAGGGACTGTATTGTTTAATTGATCATATGTAAGCCACTTTGGAAGGATTTATGGATGAGGAGCAGCATAAAAATACTTCAGATAAATAAAGTAAATAAATAGCAGGAGAGAGACCTTGTAGGTCTCCTCATCCTTTGGGCCCAAAGACATGTGAGTGTGCCCAAGGGTGTCATCTTCTGTCAGGGTGCATGGGAGTTTTAGCTTCCTATGCCTCCTGATTCAATGAATTGTACTGGCAGGCAAAGGAAACTGCAGATCCCATGCACCTGGAAAGGAAATGATGGTCCTGAACATGCTGAGAGAGAAGGTCTCTCCTGTCTTCAAAAAGTTATCCCCACTATTGCCAGCTCACCTCTCCTTAGCAAGGATGAATTTGCTTGGGAAGGGAGTGTGATGTAGCATGGAGGTCTGGTGGCAAGCTCGCAAGACTTGATGGTGGTTGCTTTTCCAGGGAAGTCTCCAATATTTCTTTGAGAGATTGATTTAATTACAAGACAAGACAAACGGGGGGGGGGGGGAGTTTACCAATCATTAATTTTTATTCACTGGTGCAGGTACACCCCAGTGTGTGTGTGTGTGTGTGTGTGTGTGAAGAAAAGGGATTTGTGCCATTATCATTAAGCATGTAAGTCCATAATTGCTTATTGTGGTGGTGATTCCCAAAGTGTGTGTTGTTGGGGTGTAGCAGTGTACTATGGGTGGGGCTGAAGTGTGCTGCCTTGTCTTTTATGTTTCATTTAAGTTTCATGTATGGAAAAGTGTAGGGATCTATGAGAATTTCGTTTCCTGCCCCGTTCAAAGCTCGATACATGTGCACGAACACGTGTCTGCCAAAAAATATTCGCAAATTGTCAAACACGTGCTCATGTTCATCTTGTTTCCAATTCCCAGTCCAATTTGCACAAACTTCCTAATTTGCGCAAATTTCTTCAGTAGAATTAACCAGTCCTGCTTTGGTCTATGTAGGAAATCTGTGCAAATTCTGGGAGATTTGCACAAATCTCCCATTTGATCTCTGCTCGATTTGCACAAGTTTCCAGTTCGTGCAAAGCAAGCAGCAATTGCAAATGTGAACAGGAAATTGGGCACAAGAGAAGTGGTGAGACGATGTTCAGAGAATCCTAGCCATCTTGAACATTGCTCATTCGCCCCTCCCTCTTTGTTTCAGTTCAAGTTTGATAAGAATTTACCAAAATTTGCAATGTTCCCCATATCCAAGGGGGAAAGAACTTGATATTTAAGACAGATTCGTCCACTCAGGCTCAGGGCTTTGGGTGTTTTGCTCTTAAGTTTGGCTTTGAATCCATGTGTATATTCAACCATGTTAGTGCTCAGTTACAGTTGCCACCTGCTTTTTTTTCTGACATCTTTAACAGCTATATGACAGACAGGTATATCATGGTCCTCTCCATACTGGGAATAACTGTACCTATTGAATTTGGCTCATGCAGATGGGTGAGAATTTCATTTCAATTCACTTTTGATAAGAATTTCCCAAAATTCACAAAAGTCTTCATATTCAGGAGAGAAATAACTTGAGAGATATAGATATATCTCATATATATATGAGATATATATATAGAGAGATATAGAGATATAGATATATCTCACAGTGTTGTTGTGAGGATAAAATGGAGAGGAGGAGGAGGAGGATTATGTAAGCCGCCTTGGGCTCCTTGCAGGAAAAAAAGGCGGGATATAAATATAATAAATGAAATGAATAAATGAATAGAGATGAATAATCCGTGGAAAATGTTTTACCAATGTCAGGACACTTCCTTGTTTCTACAACAAGTAGCAAGTTTGGCTCAGGAAGCCAATAAATTTATGAATATTTGCTACAATGGTGGATTTGTCATTATCTGTGCTACTGGAATCCAATAGTTATGCAGGGAAAAAAATTAAGGGGGGTAACACATCTGATTCTTAAAGGTGTTTCCAAATGTGTCACCTTTTGGCCTCTGTGCCTCTGGCCAAATTGCTTTAATTTGAATACAATTTGGAATTGGATCAACTAATCACCGTTGGATAATTGCATTTTGGAGGAAGAAAAGGGAAATTACATGGAGTGCCAACAGCAGAATATAGAACTCAAGCTATTGTAGCTTAGGAGTAGCAACAAAAGCCTTTTTCTCTAAGCACTCACAATTCGACCTGCTGCTCCCTATTGCACATGAAGTACATCATTTCATTCTATCTGTGATATTATATGGTGCGGTTATAATAGTACAATTCAGCTTGCTATGAGGGATCTTTAAAAAATTCCTGTCATTCTATGTTCATGCTTGATGGATGTCCTAATACCGATCTTCATCTCACCCTGTTTTGACGCCATTTTAGGATATATTAACTATGATCATGGAAATAATTGCGTCGGACTTGGACGTTTCTCAAATATGCCAAAAAGTAGCAGCAGGAATTATTTATTTTTAAAAGGAAACAAACTGAGTTAAAGACAGACGTGCTGTGCTACTATGGGTAATTACACTGGTGGCTTTGCTCTAGTCCCAGTTTTTGTGCAGTTTTTTTCTGCATTCTAAAAGGTTAAAATGCCTCTCTGAAGGCTTAGTTCCTGGTAGTAGGAGCTTCAAGCTAAAATATGCTGGCATTTTTGGTACTTTGGCCCAGCTCCCTTTGACCTTTGGCCCCACCAAGCACTAGAATGTGATCCCCAAGAGCTTGTCCAAAAATGAATTCAGCCTTCAGGCTGAAAGAGGTTCCCGCCCCTGCTGTAGGTGAAAAGTGCTTCTATTCGCCCAAGAGGTGGTGGTGGTGGTGGTGGTGGTGGTGCTTGCTGCCACCCCATGCCTTAAACTCACTTCCTCTCCAAAAATCTTCTTCTAAGCGCTGGGGGAACCTCTGTGATGGAATGGGATATGGCACAGAGAGTTGCACTAGGTAAGGGAGATGAGCAAAACTTGGGTGTCCCAACTTGCATGAGCAGAAGCACTGTCCCATTGTCCTAAGTCAAAGCCACCATTGGATACAGCCCTCTGCCTCCACTTATGAAGCCCTCCTAGCCACTGGTTGACCTGCTGTGATACAACAAAGCAGGGATGTATCCGAGAAATATCGCGAGTCTCAGGGGGCTGAAGTGAGGCTGAAATCGGCCCCGCTCACCACCACCCCGAGACTCACACACCTTACCTGCCCACCGCTTGTCCCACCGCTCCACGCCATACCGGCAGCGTGGGGTCCTGTCGCGTCACTTCCAGCTACCAGGAAGTGACGCGATGGGACCCTGCGCTACGTCTTTAGCGCAAAAACCAGGGCAACCTAGCTTAAAACGGCCGTGATTTGCTATTCACGGACGTTTTAAATCTGGGTTGCCCTGGTTTTTCAGCTAAAAACATAGTGCAGGGTCCCGCCGTGTCACTTCCTGGCAGCCGGAAGTGACGCGACGGGACCGCGCGCTGCCGGCGTGGCGGATCGAGTGGTGCGGGGATTTGGGCCTTTGGGGGGGTGCTCGCCGAGAAAAGGCGAGCAAAGGCAAGCACCCTCCCAAGGTAGAATAGAACACCCCTAACACAAAGACCTGGAAGAGAAAGCAGAGGAAGAAGGGATTTTAATAGGGATGTAACGGTTCACCCTGCGTGGACGTAGCAGGCCAAATCGGCCCCGCTCACGTCCGTGCGGGGCTCGTGTGGGCCTAACAGGCCTACCTTGCCAAAGCTGGCGGCGCGCCTCTCCGCGGCGAGCCGCCTGCACCGCCTGCACCGTCCCGTCACATCCGGCCCCGGAAGTGATGCGACGGGACCCTGCGCAGGCGTGCTGGACCCCTGCATGACGTATTGCACCTGAGCAGGCAGGGTCCCCTGTCACGTCACTTCCGGGGCTGGATGTGACGGGACGGGACCAGTGCTGGCGGCTCAAGTGGCGCGGAGAACTGCTCCGTGCCGCTCAGAAGATCGAGGCGGGGGAGCCACCCTCGCAGAGAGCCGAGCCAGCGGAGAGCGTGAGCCCCCCCCCCAGGTTCGTGGCACATCACTAGAAGGGAACAGAAGCAAAAGGACTGAATGGAGGAACCTGGGCTGCTATGATTCCATTACTAAATTATTCCTCTTGTTCCATCTGCCATGTATTCCACTCCTAACAGGGACACAGGTAGCTGACCTATACTGACTCACATAACTGATCCATCTTGCTTAGCATTGTCTATACCAGGAGTAGGTGACCCGGTGCCCTCAAGATGATTTGGACTACAACTCCCATAATCCCTGACCATTGGCCAAAAAGGGATTGTAAAGACCAGTTGCCTGTCCCACGGGATGCCTCCTTGACTGAGACGTTGCCCAGAGCAGATGAAAGAATCGCAAGTGGATCAAGACAGTAGGCTGCCTATGAGCAGTTCCAGTTTGCTCAGGCGGAGGAGCCAGGTGAGAGTCAGTGACTTTATAGGGTCCACATGGGACCCTATTGGCTCCTTGTGTCACCTGATCTCCACTGGACTGGTAGCTGCAAGACCAACTTCTAGCCACTCGCCATGGTGGTGCTGCATTGCAGCAGAGTTCTGGCCAGCACTTTCTTCTTTCCTGTGCACTGCCCCCCATGCAGGTGGAGAGAATAAAGTATGTGTACTGGTCTAGAGCCAGTGTGGTGTAGTGGTGAGAGTGTTGGACTGGGACTCGGGAGATCCGGGTTCTAGTCCCCGCTCGGCCATGAAACTCACTGGGTGACTTTGGGCCTAGTCACTGACTGTCAGCCTAACCTACCTCACAGGGTTGTTGTGAGGATAAAATGGAGAGGAGGAGGAGGATTATGTAAGCTGCCTTGGGTTCCTTTCAGGAAAAAAGGCAGGGTATAAACGATGATGATGATGATGATGATGATGATGATGATGATGATGATGATGATGTGTGCCCCACCATCATAGCCCGCCCCACAATTCGAGAGACCCATGGTGACTTACATAGCCTAACCATCCCAGGGACTCCACTTCATAGCCCACAGCAGCTCTTATTCCTGATATCCTTTGAACCCCTCCCCCCCAACACACACACAAATAGCCCCAAGTTTTGTAAATATTCTGGAAGCCTTAGGCCAGAAAACGCCATTTGCTGGAGTAGGGAGATCATCATCTTTTGGGGGAAACGACAGATGTGATCATGGCGCACTTTCAATATAATGTGCAATAAATTCCATGGCCCGGTGCTAGTTCTGATAAATAATTTCATTGGGACTTGAATCTTTATTACCATAATTTAAACAGGGACTTCCTTGCAGTAGCACAATTCATGCTGTCTCTGGGGTCTTGCTAATGTGTCATTCTCCTTTGCAAAGCCATTCAGTTTGGAAATGTCTCCGGAGCTCTAAGGAGATGAGGGAACTGGGGAGCGGCGGTAATAATCAAGAGCGTGGCATTCTGTTTCTAGGAAGGAACACTTTGGTGCATTGTTGTCATTGCTTTGTTGCCATGTAGGCTTTGCATTCAAACATTGTAGCATACCAGGAGGTGGGGTGGGGGGGGAGAGAAAGAGAGGAGGAAAGGAGCCTCTACAAAAAGTGCACCGTGGGAGATGGAAATTTATTCCAGCCTCGTTTGGTTCTTCCCTGTTCCAGACAACTGATAATTTATGACGAGAAAGGACAATTATACACCTCTCCAATCTGTACTGTTCGTGTTCCTTGCTTACTTTTTAATTGCCAACAAATGCGAGACACTTAGGCAGACCCTCGGAAAAATAATCCCTCATGCATTCGAGGGCTGACTGTAGCAGAGCACTCACAAGAGAGATCACATATTGTGGTGCTTTTTTATGAGGGTAGAAGAGCACCTTTAATTACAGGTGGAGGAGGCTGTTGGGGAGGAAAAAGAGGGGGAGATGTGTTAGCTCTCAGTGACTGAGGTGAATGTGCAGGACAGGAAGCACTAAAGCTTATTGTTTCCCAAATTGGGATGTCATCGAAAATCATTAGCTGTATTAAACTGCAAAGGCCTGGCAGTAATGAACAGTGGGGAACTGCAAGCTCTTTCAGCGAGCGTGTATGT
The DNA here is from genome assembly GCA_021292165.1 of Shinisaurus crocodilurus. Classification (NCBI taxonomy): domain Eukaryota; kingdom Metazoa; phylum Chordata; class Lepidosauria; order Squamata; family Shinisauridae; genus Shinisaurus; species Shinisaurus crocodilurus. Next base: position 283,511,275 of record CM037878.1, read on the forward strand.
AAAAAAGAAATCATCTTTCTTTCAGTATTACGGCAGGTTCCTATTTCTGCAGCACATATAAACAGTTGCTGCACTTGGTCTGTCTCCCTCCACCCTGAGGTCTGCAGCCGGGACGGAGCGTGTTTTCCAAAACGACCTTCAAAACACTTCACCAACATCTAGACCAGACTTCCCCAAGCTGGCGCCCGCCAGATGCATCGGTCTACAACTTCCATCATACCCTGGCTGGGAATGATGGAAGCCGCAGTCTGGAGAGCACCAATTTGGGGAAGGCTGGTCTAGGGTTCATCTGAAAATTTTATGTTTGCAATCCTGAATGTGAGCTCAAGCAGGAGAATATTTTTCAGGAAATGTTTGCAAATTAAGAAAAATTACAATCGTGTTTGAAAAATGGGTATTCCCCCCCCAAATGCATGTTTTTATGTTTTTGTCAATGCAGAAAAGAAAATGCACAGAAATGCACATTTTTCCCGTTCAAAATGCACACTTTACCCATTTGAACAAGTCGAAAGAATAGACGGAAAGCAAAAATGGGAGCAAAGCTAAACAAGCTTGAAACTGCATTTTGGAGAACTTTGGCAAACTCTAAAGTGGTTGATTCTTGAATTCCCTAGCTCTAGAGCTGTGCCAGGGTGTTCACTAGCGTCTCTCCTTCCTCCTACCTGCTTATCTACATTAGCCATGCCTAGCTGTGACCCGGGTTATTTGTGTTATTTAGCAGAATACCCACCTACTTTGAAAAGCAGTGCCGGTAGGCAAAACAAAGAAACAGACAAACGAAAAATACTCCCTTGCCATTGTGCCAATATGGGCGGAAGTGTGTGGTTGTGTGTGGGGGGCAGGGGGGCATGAGCTGCTTGACAGTGAAACAAACTGCCTCAGAAAGTGGAAGACTCCCCTTCATGAGAGGATTTTAAGTAGAGGTTGGATGGCCACCTATCAGTAGTGTTGTAGCAGTAGATATAATAAAGGGAGGCTGGTGACTCCTGGAGCACCATGGATAGCTCCTATAAAGCTCCAAATAAGACCTGCAATGGATGAGGAGGAGCCCCACTGACATCGGAAGTCACCAGCCTCCCCTGGATTTCCTGTATTATTTCATAGGATTTCTTAGATCATAGAGTTGGAAGGGGCCTACACAAGGCCATCGAGTCCAACCCCCTGCTCAATGCAGCAAACTAGAGGAGGGGTCTCCCATCCAAGAAATAACCAGGCTTGACCCTGCTTAGCTTTCCACGCTCAGACAAGCTGAGCCAGCATGAGCCACAGGCCTATGTATTAGTAGGGGGTTGGACGATGACTTTTGATATCCCTCCCAACTCTATGATTCTATGCCACACATTGTCAAAAATCCATACATTCCTAGTCCCTTTTTTAACTGGACATGTCAGGGATTGAACCTGGGACCTTCTACAGACAGAGTGTGTGTTTTACCACTAAGCTGTGATCTTTTGCCAAAATCAATATTAGGACAATTCCCCCAAATCAATATTAGGAAGCTTCTCTTGGATCTTTACTGGCCCTGACTTGAAAAACACAAGGGTATACTACATGTTTGTGAAGGAAATAGTACATTTCCAATATAGTGAGGGACAGATTCCCCCCCCCCCCTGCCGTTGGTAAGCTGCAGTCATAACGGGGTAATCATGCTGCCAGTGTAATACAATATAAATCAGTGTTTGAAAGCAATATTGTTTGTACACCATCTTGCTTTGCAGCTTTCATTTCAAATGTTCTGGAGCATGGATGCTAATAGATCATTCATATTTGCACATCTACTTTCTTCCCCTCTGCCACTATTTTTTCCCTTTCTTTTTTTTTCTTTTTTACAAGTTCTGTAATCAAAACTCTGCTGCCTTCTACTCTGTTATTACGAACCTGAAGGTGCTGAGGATTAGTTGGTCTTGCGGGTAGTAGAAACAGCAGAAGACACTAACAGTATTGCTGCTTCTTTGCAAAGGTGGCATTTGCATTCTAAGGCTCTTGTAAAACCACGTTTAGCATTCATTTTCTCATCATTCTGATGATACCTCTTACTGATTATGAGTGTTTTTGAAACAAAGCAAATCAACTCTTCCCTTGCGTCCTTACATGATCCTTAATGGAACGAAAGAAGAGTTGGGCCCTTAAAGTATAACTCACAGGCTGCGGATCAGCCAAGGGACCATACAACTTATTGCAGGTTAAAATCTCAGACTCATATGAAACGATACATATTTACAGCTAGAGATGCTAACAAAGCAAGCCAGGCTTACACTCAGGGGTGAGGTTCAGGGGGTTGTAATGGCCACCTCAAAGAAGAAATCAGCATTACTTAGACCCTGAACTCCTCTGTAGTTTGCCTAATATCTGAGCAGGAGAAGAATTCCTGGCTTATTCATTCCGTCCCCGGTCTCCACAATCCCCTAAACCCCCTTTCCTCTTCTCTTGCAACCACACTTCCCTGGATGGGACAGTCATAGTGGCAGCCCTCCAACCCCAAAGGATGGGAAGAAGGGAGATGTGATTTCTCCCCACTCTCTGGCATCCTGGTAGCATACCAGGAAGAAAGGCTGCAGTGTAGCTTGGGAAATGTAGTTCGCTAGGGATGTGTGAGGATTTCATTTGGTGGGTGGAAATCCAGAGGACTAGCTGGGCTCGAACCCCTGAATTCCATCTCACTCACCTCTTCCCCGGCTTGACTCGTGTTCTTCCGAGTCGAGCCAGGGAAGCGACTTCTGGCTTCCCAGCGGGATGCTGTTTACATCGAAAACGCCTTAAGATATGCCCAAAGCAGATGCAATTTGCGTAATCCGCACAAATTGCGGCCACTTTTGACATATCTTAAGGCATTACCTACATAAACAGCAGCCTGCTGGGAACCTGGAAGTTCAGTGAGCAGTGTGGCACACACTTGCTTTGGGCCCAGCTTGGCAGCTGCAGCAGCAACACACCCTGAGTTGGAGGAGGGTCGGATCTCAAAGTATTGCCCACCCTTAGTTCCACCTTCCAAAGACAGATGGGTTTGGAAGGAACGGCAAGCTATTTCCAATGATGGCAGAATTATTAGCTCAGGTTATTTTCTTCCTCCATCCAACATGAACCATAGGGGAGTTGCTGATCACTACATCACTCTCCTCTTACACTGAGGGCACTACCTAAGTGTCACCCCCTTCCAGTATTACACAGACAGACATCTCTTATAACTAAGAATATACGGATTTTGTTAAATCCATTCCATCTGTGTTTCTTGGATTGTCAGACGTCTTTCGCTCTGTCTCATTGATGGAACTGGATTTTATTTTTACCAGAACATCATTCCACATATGCTAATTCACATTAACTAATGTGGATTGGTACAATTGTGCAAGGCCATATTAGTACTAATGTACACTTGTGCTAATGTGAATTAGTGCAAATCCCACCCCCCAAAATTGGGGGGGGGGGAAATGGACCAGAAGTCTTCACAACAGAGGTCAAATTCATAGAAATCTGAAGTCATTTGAACCTGTTGTGGATTTCTCTGACATCCATCCCTACTTACAATTGAAGAACTGCTTCTGGAAGATCTGTGTTTGTATCCTGCCATGAGCATGAACCCCTTGTGTGGCATTGAGCAAGTTACACTGAGGAATTTCTGACATTCTCCAGAAACCTCAAAGAGAGGATGTCCGAGTGAGACATACATCCTCTTTTCTACCCTTCTGGTTAATGTCTGAGCCAATGATTTTCAATGATTCGCAAAGAATGCTGTGTCCGCTAAATGTGCATCCAGAACACGTGACGGGCTTCTGCGGACTTCTCCTCAGTGTTACTCAGAAGCATAGAAAGAGATTGTACAATCCATTCTGGGTACACCAGTAAAGTATCATAAGATATCATAGGATCATCGAGTTGGAAGGGGCCTACAAGGCCATCGAGTCCAACCTCCTGCTCAATGCAGGGAACTAGAGGAGGGGTCTCCCATCCAAGTAATAACCAGGTCTGACCCTGCTTAGCTTTCCATGCTCAGACAAGCTGAGCCAGCATGAGCCGGACAAAGTCAAAACAATTGTACTGTTGATGCTGTATGACACTTCAATAAACAACAAAATGGCTGTTTTGGATTTTTTCCTCCCCTTCTGTTGTGTCCAGTTTCTACTTCAGTGCAACAATTCATGCAACAGTTTGGTTCCTCATTATTATTAAAGATACCCCAGAGAAGAAGACTAGTGGTATCCAGCCTGTTAATTTAATGAAGATTAGTTAAAATAATGATAATGCTCATGTGCAAGTGGTAAGTCACTGTTACAGTAAATGGACACTGAAGAGGGATTATGGAAGAACAAAGATACTTAATGAGAATTTTTTATATTGTTTTAATTATTATGTTTTATTGTGTTTTATTGTATTTTAATTGTACATCGCCCAGGGTGGCCGGGTGACCGGCCAGATGGGCGATTGATAAATATAATAAATAAATAAATAAATACTGTCTATACTGCTTCAAAGTATATTACTTAGTCCTCATCCAGAGCATTGAATCCAGTTTGGGACACCTCTTTTAAAAGTCTAGGATTTGTAGGAGAATAACAACAAACATGATAAAGGGTAGTGAATACAGGATATGTGAGGGAAAAATAGGAGGGGAAGATACGTTTAGTTTAGGGAAAAGAAGATTAAAGGGGAGCATTTTCTGAGTCTTAAATATTTAAAACCCACCATAAAGAAAATTGAGAATAGCTGCTTTCGATTTCCACTGGGGCTTGGCAAGAAACTGTTTTGGCCACAGTCCAGAAGAGTCCAGTTTATGCATTATTTTCATAGCTGCAGTTCCATGAGTGGAACTGCAAGCTGCTGCTCCAACCGAATTCCCTATGAAATAAATAGTTATAGCAATTTGTTGAGCTAAATTTGGTGCTAGTCCAGCCACCTTTTGAAGCTGCAAGTTATGAAATCCAGCCGTCAGTGAAAAGAAATCAGTCAAGTATCAACAGGTCTGTTGTTGTGACCAAGTGTAATCTTGGTCTCATAAAATGATTTATAAAATCATGCATGGTATGGAGAATGTGGATGGAGAGAAGTTGTTCTTCCTCTCTCTTAAGAATAAAACTCAGGGCCAACCAGGAAAACTGACAGCAGACAAAAGGAGCAACTTCTTCACGCAAACCATAACTAACTTATGGAACTGGCTGCCACCAGATGTGCATACAGACGGGTGAGAAATTTCAGTACGTTTTTGCCTAGAATTTCTCCAATTCTTACCCCTCTGAACGGAACACATACTGAAACACAGTCTGGAGTCTGCAGATTTCCAAGCCAGGAATGTGTCTTGTGCAACAACAACGACAACAAATGTGTTTGATAAATGTGTACATTTGGAAAACACATGGGGGGGAAAATGCGAACCTTTGAAAAGTGTTGCCAAAGACACTTCAGCCAATAGGAGAAAAATGTGTACATTTCACAAACGTGCACAAAAATCTGAATGAATCTTGCCATCTGATGCAGACACAAGCCCGAACAGGCTTTGAGATAGAAATGGGAGAATACTGAAAAGCTCGAGTTTTGCTAGATGTGGTGATAGCCACTGCTTTGTATACACACATTACATAGAAACATCCACAAAGGAGAGATCTATCAATGGCCAGTAGCTAAATGGGACCTTCATGATCAGAGGTGACAACTGTGATCTGTGACAAAACCTTACCGCATGTAGGGTTCCCATGCATTATCCCCATCAGTCGACAATGCCACCCTCCAGAATACGCCATTCTATTATGCTGCCCACCCAATTTCTGTTCTCCCTGCCTCAAATACTCAGTCGGTATTCTGTGGCCACTGACTACTAGGGATATCAAAGAAATCCGCAACAGACTCATCAGCCTGTGGCTCATGCTGGCTCAGCTTGACTGAGTGTGGAAAGCTAAGCAGGGTCAGGCCTGGTTATTACTTGGGTGGGAGACCCCTCCTCTAGTTTCCTGCATTGAGCAGGGGGTTGGACTCGATGGCCTTGTAGGCCCCTTCCAACTCTATGATCTATGAATCTATGAATCAAATGAGTTTGGATTTCTAAGAATTCGACCAACGGATTCCACAGCGGACCGGCTTTTCCCGAGTCGCACAGACCCCATGGACCTGCAGCCCATTTCCCCTCTCCCCCATAATTTTACACAAATTTAGTCATAGAAAAATGCATACAATTAAAAAAAACCAACCAAAAAATGGCATTAATATTAATTTTGCATGGGTGCCTCTTGTCAGGTTGCTTGTCCTTCGTGACTAGCCATGCCCACCCATGGCAGCCATTTTAAGGTTGGACCCAGGACAGTTTCTCAAATGTCCAAATGTGCCCACAGACCCAGAACTTTGCCTGCCCCTGCTCTAGGCGGTGGACGTTTGCCATGTTATGGAATGGCTCCTCCCATTCCAGCCGGCCGTTGGGTCTCCTGAACAGGAATGTCTATAGACTTCTATATTTGGGTTAGAACTGGGCAATAATAGTTTTTCCTGGTTCTGGCTTAACTTAACCTCTCAGCACTAACTTCTAGCATGACTGCCCCACCTCTGCTGGTGTATCCTCTGGTTCTCGGTTTCTGGCTTTTCTGCTGTCTTGCGGCCCTGACAGACCCTGTGCCTGCAGACTTGTGTAAGCAGCAAATAACTTTTCACTCCTGTGAAGTCGTGTGTGTGTGTGTGTGTGTGTATGTGAGAGAGAGGGAGGGAGGGAGGGAGGGAGGGAGGGAGGGAGAGACCTCTTAATCAAGCAGATGGAGTAAGAGTTCCCCTTGGGTGCCAAGTTTTTCTTCTTCTTCTTCCAGTAATTATACAAAAGCCGTTTGAAGAGACAGGACTTCTTTCAATTAGTTTCCATTGATGAAGCAAAGTGGCAGAATTTTGGGTATTTCTCGCGCAATATTTTCCACTGCCTTGAGTTTTATGGACTGCTAGGGGAAATTTCAAGAGCGGCTCTTATGACAGTGGAACTGATTTGTCTGGTTAAATTTTTCAACGGTGCCCGAGTCACACATCATACAACCTTTTTTACGGAACAGACATCCACACCTCAGTATTTTGTTTGGCTTGTTGTGACATGAATAAAACATCAGTCAGGTGATGACTTGGCAGATGGTAATGCACATGAGAAAAACAGTTCTTCTATTAAATCACTAGTAAATACAATGCATTTTCAACAATTCTAGATTCTGAGGAGCTTGGGACTCAGATGATAGATTCTCTGTGTCCTGAATAGGCAACAACATTTACATAGATGCAATCAAAGGTTTTACATTGTACGGTGCCGTGTCTTTAAATATCATTTCTTTAAAGAACCAATCAGGCCTGCTTCTTCATATAGAAAACAGCACAAACACTGCCCCCCTCACACCTACATTGTGGTGGGTGCAAGATGAGGGCCAGCCTGCCAACACAGTTGAAGCTGCTCTTGCTTGCAGTGGCAGCACAACCTTCCCCCAAACCCTTTCAGGGTTTCAGGGGGTCCTGTCCTACAACCCCTGCCAATGATGAGCCCTACCTGTGAGAAACTGTTGAGAATTTCTCCTCTCCCTGGAGAAATTCAGTGAAATTGTCGTCATCCCCAATTCGTCTACCCACAAATAGGGCAGAGAATTTCAAGAGGCCATTTGCACACAGCTCTAACTAGGGGTGGGTGATCCACCCAGCACTTAATTTGCGGTGCGCGAGCTGAGTGCTGCTGCCACGCGAGTCGAGCGCGAGTGCCAGCTGAGGCACTTGCTGGACTTCTGGGTCCCTGGCGCTACATTCTTTATGTAGAAAAATGGCATAAAATTTGCCATTTTTAAAAAACAGCCGCAAGTTATGCAAGTTACGCAAATCGTGGCTGTTATTAATGTATCTTACGCCATTTTCTATGTAAACAACGTAGTGCCGGAACCCGGAAGTCTCTTCCTTGGCTCGGCTCGCAAGAATGCGAGTTGAGCCAGGGAAACAGGTAGGGTGGGTGGAGTTCGGGGGGGTCGAGCCCGGTGAGTTTGTCGTACTTCCACGCACCAATTGAGCTCTGCGCACATCCTTAGAAACAACTGTATTGATTAACAAGTAAAGGGTTCAGTTACTGTGCTGCATGAGCTATCCCTTTTCTGGAGTTAACCACACCTTCTTCTAGCTAGTCTAAACCAGTTCCTTGCTAACATCACTAGATACCTAACACGTCTTAAAGAGAAAGTGCACTATTCCCACATCTCCCTCTTTTCATCAAAATAAAATGAAAATAGAGAAACATGCTATTAACTTCAATTACAAATGTCGCTCAATAAGTCTTTCTGGTGCTCTGCATATTCTGTTCGATCTACGTGGAGCCACTCCAGGCTCCTCTGCAACAGTGGTAGGATTGCATTATTTTTGTTCCTCCATCCTGCCTTCTGAAACACTGTCCTGCTCCAGTTTGTTTGTAGGTCCCTCCTGATCCTTCATCCCAGCCTTTTCTCCCTGACTCAGGAACAAGTTGCAAATTTCTCCTGTTGTGGCAATAAGAGTGTCCATCTTGAGTCTGTATTTCATAATACATGAGATGGTACCTCATGTAATACACTGTTTTCTGAGAACAGGTGTTACCACTGAAAATGCGAACATTATCATTCAGGTTTAATGCCTGCAATGCCCTGGACCCTTTCTCATAGCATAATTTTTGCTTCACATTGTTCACTCTCTTACGCCTGTAGAAAGCAGCATTGTGCTCTTGACCTGGTTCCATTCCATCAGTCCTGGTAACCAAGTGCGCAGCTTTCAGTTAAACAACAGTTCAGCGGGTGACAAACCATGTGCTATTGGAGCTGAGGGGTCCCCACTTGAGGCATTAGCTTTCTTTAATAATAGTTTTATGATTTTGACCCCAGTTTCCACAAGCCGGTTAGACTGCAGATAACCTGGGCTAGATATTATGTGCTGAAATCCATACCACCTGTCAAAAGTTTTAAATTCATGCCCTAAAAATTGAGGCCATTGTCAGACATAACTGTGTGAGGTATCCCATGTTGGGGGGGGGGGGGAAATGACTTACTGCACTGAATAACCTGTGACATAGTTGTGCCATCCAATGAGGTGATCTTAGGATCGTGCAAAAAATAATATAGGACTAACAGATCGTCTTTGCCTGCCAGGGTAAATAAATCAATTCCCACTTTATGCCATGGCCCTTGTATTTCATCACATATCTACATAAGTTCTTTCTTGTTCTTAGGCTAATATGTCTGGCATATATTACATTTGTGAACTACATTTTCTATTGCAGTACTCATACCTAGCCAATATAAAACCTCCTGAGCCCTCCTTTTGCATTTTTCAATGCCCAGATGACCTTCATGTATTCTTTCAATCATATCTGCTCTTAGTGTTGTAGGGACCACTGTCCTCTGGCGCTTGAACAAAATAGCTTCTATTACCGAGAGCATTACCATGAATTCAAAATATGGAGCAGGGAGACAATGAATTGTCCAAGCCATAGGTGATGGCTTTTATAATGATCAGCAACACCTCATCCTGTGTAGTAGCCACAACACGTTTTTGCCACGTCTCATATGAGACTGGATAATTTTGTTGTATCTCATTGACATGCACAACATCCATTTCCAGTTCATCATCATCAACAGTTATATCAACTGCCCTGGACAAAGTGTCCACAATTACCAGGTCCTTACCTCACCTGGTTTGTATTCCAATCGCAGATCATACAGTTGTAGCTGAAAGACAAGTCTCTGAAGCCTAGGAGGTATGTCAGCTAGTCCCTTTCTTTCAATAGTTACCAAAGGCTTGTGGTCCATTTCCGCCTCCTAGTGACATCCTAGTATGGGGCAGAGCTAAAGGACAACATGATCACCGGTTACATGAAGTCCTGCAGAGGGCTAGGGCAGCTGGGTTTAAACTTAACAAGCAGAAATACAAGGGTGAAATAATATCAGAAACTGGGGTACAAATTTATTCAAAGAGAATACAAGCAATCTCAAGCATGCCCCACAAGATAAGGAAGGGGTTCTTCAAACATTTATTTCAATGTAACAGGTTTGATGCATTTTGTACAAACAAAATACCCCAGCACCCATTTCATTTTGGAGAGTGCTCCTCTCACTCTCCTCTCAACAGTAACAGCATGAAGATTCAGAGTTTCATAGAGCCTTCTCACAGCAGCTGCAGATCTTCTCCTAGAAGATGTTCTGGCCTTCAGCACTCAGAGGGCTGGCCCCCTGAGACTGGCTTCCTAGAGTGGCTCCAGGAAATCTTCAGCAGCAGCAGCCAAAAAAAAAAAAAAAAAAAAAAAGGCAGTGGGGACATGAGAAGTACAAATAATTCCCTGGAGGGCTACATGCAGCCCATGGGTTGTGCATTCCTGTTTTAGGTCTATGATGCCCTGTGTCTGGTTGATCTACTGGATACTTTCCAAGTCTGCAGTACTGGTCATGCTAGGGTGGTGACCGCAGCAGCTTCTGCAATGGCATTCCCATTTTGCAGCTCTGGTGGTGTGACTCGAATCACTGGCAGGTGTCTTGCTCTCCAGCTAGACGAATGGACTGTAGCACATGCCAAACTGCAAATAGCGTGAAGACATGTTTCTCCGTGTATCAGCTGTCCATCCAACCATCTGCCAGGTTTTTCCTTTGGAGGAGTCCTTATGGTAGCTTCAATAGCAACTGAGACCAGTGTTACAGTTAGTGTTATGATTCTCTTCCCCTCCTCCTCCTCCTCCTCCTCCTCCTCTTTCTCTTTCTCTCTTTTTCTTTCTCTCTCTCTCTCTCTCTCAATCCCACACACACACACACACACACACACTGAAAGCTAAATGAGATGGGCAGATGCACAGTCTGGGAACAGGGCCAGATTATTCTTTTGCGTACCTAAGGGCTCAACTCTGGCAACACTAAACAATGTCCTCATGACTTTATGGTTGCTCCAGATGCCACCAAGGGAGCATGTCGAGAAGCGTGTTGTTCCAAGATGCATTTCCAGATTTTTCATATTGACCTGTGAGTATTGGAGCAAGACAGGCCAATGTCTTGCTTCATAAACACACCATATAATGGTGGCACGCTTTTGGCTTCTGTTTATCAAGAAAAGGTGCAGAGTTTGTCATGTTGGTACGGTGTTCACTCCTGCACCCCACCCCCCATTCTCTCAGATCTTAAGATGAGACAGATGAAGCGTGAGAACTGGCATAGGGTTGCATTTCGTGGTGGAATCTGGCACCATGTTGTAGATCAGGCCTGGATCCTGAAGGGCAAGGAACTTGAGTTTAGCTAAAGCTCAGGCCAAGGAATGCCCTAAGCTGGTATTGAAATGACATCAGGTTAGGCTGCAGGCAAGCCTCTCTGGGGAGAGCATTCCACAGTCGGGGTGCCACCACTGAGAAGACACACTTTCCCCAGTAGCCACCCTCAGAGGCACTGCTAGCTTTGAAGAATGCCCAGGCAAGTTGCTTTCCCTCCTTCCACAGCTGCTACCACCACCTTGCCTCCTTTTTTTTTTTTTTTTTAAGAGCTAGGGAGGCAGCGGCAGCTCCACCTCTTCCTCTTAGCCTGCTGGAAAAAGGAAGCACCATGGCAGAAAGCTGGGTGGGGCTGCAGCTGTCAGGATCTGCATGGCTTGCAAAGCACTGCAGCTCCCCTTGGTGGCCTGATAGAGAAGGCAGCCTGGGCCGCCTTGCGAGTACTTGCAGGGTTAGCACCAGAACTGCAGGTGCTTGATGGATTATCACCAGTCCACTCAGTGCAGATCAGCTGGGAGCCACGGGGGGGGGGGAGGGGGCTCTATAAAAGGCTTCCCTCTCCTGCTCAGCTTTGCCACAACAACACAAGTCTTTGTGGTGGCTGCATCAGGCTCTTGCAACAGCTTCATCCATGTCTTAACTCCTGCCTGTTCCTGACTCTGCTGCCTTCACCTCTGGTCCTGCCATGCCTTTGCTGGTATTTGACCCTTGTTTGTTCCTGACTCTGCTTTTGCCTCTGGTCCTGCTATGCCTATCCTGTGTCTGACTCCCACCTGTTCCTGATGTCACTTCTGCCTCTGGCCCTACCACACCTTGCTAGTGTCTGACCCTTGCCTGTGTAAAGCCTTGGTTCTCTTTCCATCTCCATCACCCCTGGCCCAGGTGTTCCGGTTGAGTACACCTGCCACTTACATCCTGGAGCTGACAACAGCCCTGCAGTGTGCCATTTTAAATCACCCCCTAACTTTTGTGTAGCAGTGAGCTGAAGCAATCTGGCACTTCCTGGGGGGGGGGGAGACACATAGTCAATAAGGACACAGGAGTGTTGAAGAAGCAGTCTTAACACTGCTTGTGTGCCTTCATTGGCTGTGTCATCCCCCCCAAAGGTGACAATTCATTGGTTCAGCTCACTGCTATTCAAATGTTTTTTAAAAGAGCTTTCATTTAAGATGGTGCACCATGGGGCTGCAGTCTTGCTTAGACAGCTATCTTAGTGCTTCCTTTTGCCAGTGGTCCAAGAGGAGACAGTGCTTCCCCCTGCTGCAACTTGGTAGTTTTGGGCCCTCCCGGGGCCTTGGACCTGTGACCCATGGGCCAGCTGTGGCAGCACCAGTGGTCACCGACCATGCCTCAGATGGCAGGGAACCCCTGAGAATTCCCTCTGATAAGTTCTGTACAGACAGGCAGCATGTGGGATCAGTTGATCCTTCAGTTACCCAGGTTGCAAGCGGTGAAAGGCTTTACAAGTCGAAACCAGCACTTTGACTTAAGCCCAGAAATGGACCCGGAGACAGTGCAGTTGACAAGGCACTGCCATGATGAAGCTGTAATGCATGATTCCAGTTTGCAATCTAACAGCTGTATTTTGAAATAACTAGTTACTGGGCCATCTTCAAAGGCAGCCCCATATATAACACATTACAGTAGTCTCACCTGGCAGTTACCCGCGTGTGGATAAGTAAGGCCTTTTGTTTGGTTGGTTGGCTTTGGTCCCTGTGAAGTTCAGGTAGGCCAGTGTTTCTCAACCTTGGGTCCCCAGATGTTTTTGGCCTACAACTCCCAGCATGCCCCAGCCAGCATAGCTGGCTGGGGCATGCTGGGAGTTGTAGGCCAAAAACATCTGGGGACCCAAGGTTGAGAAACACTGAGGTAGGCTAACCCCATGGGTCTGATTTTACCAGACCCACAAAGCCCGGCACAAAATCCAGTTAACACTGGAGTGCACCACCAAATTTAGGGATGGGTGACCCGCCCGGCACTCAACTGGTGGTGCGTGAGCCAAGCACTAGCACCAGCTGAGGCACTCGCTGGACTGCCGGGTCCCTGGCTCTATGTTGTTTACATAGAAAATGGCCCAATTTCCACAAATTAGGCCATTTTCTATGTAAACAATGTAGCGCCAGAACCCGGAAGTTGCTTTCCCCAGCTCGGCTTGCAAGAATGCGAGTAGAGACAGGGAAAAGGTAGGGTGTGCAGAGCTCGGGGGGGGGGGTCGGGTCAAGCCCGGTGAGTTCACCAGACTTCTACCCCCCAATTGAGCTCCGCGCACCTCCCTAACCCACCATCTCCAGTGAAAAAGCCCCCATAATAACAGAGGGGTGATGAATTCAGTTTTGGAGAAGGTCTTCTTGTGGGGGGCCACATTGCAGTGTTGTGTGGAGCTAAATCCAAAAGGTGTGGAGCCAACATATTAAAAAAAATGCCAGCAATATTTTTTCCAGTAACTAAGCCTTAGGAGAGGCATTTCAACCTTTTAGAATGGAGAATAAACTGCAAAAACTGGGAAACCACCACCAAATGATTGGCAGTCAAGGGAAAGGGGGTGTGGCTAAGGAAAGGGGGTGTGGCTCTCTGGGAACCCCCGGGGGTGGATTTGCCCACTGTGCTGAAGTTGCCCACCCCTGATCTAGCATAGTAAAGAGGAGAATGTGTCTGTTTTATACTGATGCCAGCTTCATTACTCTAAAGCAATGTTCTCCAACCTTGGGTCCCCAGATGTTTTTGGCCTACAGCTCCCAGCATGCCTCAGCCAGCTATGCTGGCTGGGGCATGCTGGGAGTTGTAGGCCAAAAACATCTGGGGACCCAAGGTTGGAGAACACTGCTCTAAAGGACAATTTGAAACAGTAAATGTGGTTAAACCAAGATATCATATGTCTGACTTAGACTGTGTGATGGGGTTTGGGGTTTTTTTTTTTGTAAAGATATCTGCATGCAGCTTAGACTGGCTAAGTATGCTCAGATGCTGATTAGCTAGAGGTAAGTGGAGAGGCCTTCAGATTATGATCTGATGAGGTCATTGATCCATTGCCACTTGAAGAGGACAGCAAGCACCTTGGTAGTTTGAGAATGTGGTCCCATCGATAATATTGATGGAAAGGGGAAAGTTATAATGACACGCAAGGGCAGGCCGCGCCAACTTCTGAAAACTGAGCGTGGCTGCCTGCAACACTCTCTTCCAAGCAATTAATATCCATCGATGCCATTCTAGTGATATTATATCAAGTTGGGATAGAAAATGAGATGTGCTTGAGACCATCACAGGATAAAACCGGAAGGGAAGCCCTACTGATTCCAGCATTCTGCTCCCCAAAGTGGACAACCAGGGATCTGCGGGAAACCCACAAGCAGAACAATAGCTCTCTCCTGCTGTTCCACCCCTCCCCCCCCCAGTAACCAGGATTCTGTGGCATATTGTGGTATTGTGTGAAGGGTTGCATCCCAGGAAGAACATCATGACAAGGGGGAGAGAAGCCTAGACCCAATCCATTGGCCAGAGAAAAAGCTGCTTCAGGGGGCTCTCTTCCCCTCCCTACTGGAAATCACACTCAGCCCCAGCTGTCAGTTGCCCTGGGACTGCAGAACTGAAGGAAAGCTCACCCTGGCCTTATCCATTGCCAAAGGGACTAAGGACCACTGGCATTTGGGTTTGGGTATGTATATTACTGTGTGTACTATTACCATCCGTTGTATGGCATCTTGAGGATCGTTCAGTCGAAAAGTGGGATATACATCTTATAAATCAACAAATGGAAAATACTTGGGAGTTCCTCTGAACTTGGAGTTCCTATTTTATCTATCAGGGCAGCTAGCCCAGATACATATGTCTAAAGGAGCGTCTCCAGCAACACCAAGTGGGCCGCTCAACAAGATCTGCCACAGACGGCCTTCTCCTTGTCCCTTCAGCCAGAGCAGCTAGACTGGTGGGGACGAGGAAGAGCGCCTTTTCTGTGGCGGCCCCCGTACTGTGGAATTCTCTCCCGAGTGACCTCCGCCATGCCCCCTCTCTGCTGAGCTTCCGCCGTTCATTAAAAACCTGGCTGTTCAGGCGGGAATATGGGGTGGGTTAAGATTTTTTTTAAAAAAAATATAATGTTTTAATTGTATTTTATCTGAGTTTTTAGCCTATGTACATCGCCCAGGGTGGCCTGTTGCCGGCCAGATGGGCGATTAATAAATGTAAATAATAAATAAATAAATAAATATGTTGAGACCAGGTGGGCAGAGCCAATAATGTGGCTCCGCATCATTCACATGAGCACTGCATCACCCACCGTACCTATGTGGTTCCAGGCTGACAGATATTACTGGAGGAGTCATGTGTGAATGATGGAGCCATGTGTGTGGTGTGGATACATTCATTACCACCTTCCCAGTGGAGGCTGTGGTTTGTGGGGCGGAGGTGGAACCAAGTGGTCACAAGAGGATCCCCCCACCGACTCCCAGGCACAGATGCGATGTAACCTTAAATTCATTCAGATGGATTTAAAAGGAGCCCCTCCACGCCCAGGCACAGATGCAATATACTATTACATGTATTAATTCTCATAGTCAGATGGAATGCTTTAAAAAAACTATCTTTAAATAAATTAGGCAGAAAATAGCAGGGAAACGGAAAGGAACCCCCATTCCCCCTCCCCCTCCCACAATTTTCTTTCAAAAACCATCAACATCTGGAAAAAAAAAAACTCCTCCATGAAACATGCCAGGCAGGCTGATCCTATGCATGTTTACTCCAAAGTATGTCCCACTGAATGTAGTGGGCTTGCTCCAAAGTAAGTGTATATATGATACTTATATCATGTCATGTCAGGCGATCACTCGTGACCGAGTAAGATTGTCTTCCAGGATAAAATCACAAAAAGAAAATTATAAAAGGAAGAAATTCTAAAAAATTGTGTAGACTCTAGCGATGGGTCCGTAAGTGACTGTGGAGGCCAGCTCTAGATCCACACAGCTTCCCACAGTGAGGACACAGGTTACCAGATGGAAGATGGTCTTGTAAAGGATTCATTTGACGTGCTTTTCGCTTAGCACGTTTCTCCCTTTCACCTTGCACTCGGGCTTCTTCAAAGTCCATGGGACCTTTGTGAAAGGCCAACCTCCAGTTAGATCGTTCATGGGCCAGAGCGATACCGCTGTGTTAACTTCCTGGGGCTGGCACAAGTAACCCTTAGTTTTACTGGGACTCGGTTAAAATATATATATATAAATCTCTGTGTCCAGGAGTTTCTTTGCAAAATTAAGAACTGAAAGATTTTTGTTGTGTCTTTCCAAAGTTGTGTTGGTGAACAGTCTCTCTATTCATGTTACACGAAAGAGGCAGAGCTAGTCACAGTGGTTTTGAGTGTCATTCTCTCCTTGGGGAAGATGGAAAATATTTCGACCGACCTAAGGCAACAATTTAACCAGAAGATTTAAATACTGAGCTGTTTCCTCGGTAATTTAGTTTTATTGGTACAACATCTGTGGGTTTTTCCAGATGAAGATTGATTGAGGAATCACCATGGCTCATTCACTCACATTTCACAGGTGATCCGGACAATGCCGCCATGCTCTTGCAATCCGCCCGTGCTTCCCCAGCGACTCTCCCAACTTTTTGCGTAGTGCAGAAAATCCATTCAGGAGGGAAAGAGCAGAACAGTTGCACATTTTCTTTGATGGAATGGAAGCCGCGTAGGAGCAGTTGTCCCTGGCGAAGGTGGATGACATGTTTTGAGGTGCTCGTCCTCTCCTGATCGCTTGCCCTATATTTCCTGGTGCAGAGTCATTTTGTGTCCCGCGGCGCCTTTCGGCTCGTCAAAATGGCGTTAGCAACCACTTAGGGCACAATCCTATGCATGTTTAGACAGGAAAAAGGGCTGCAACTCCCAGCATGCTCCAGCCAGCTATTGTTTCTTTGCTGCTTTACTTTTGGAATGCAGTCTGTTTAACAACAGTACCTGAAATCACCTGCTTAACTTTGCAGTTTGTGGGGGGGTGGGGTTAAGTATGTTAGTGGCAATCCAAATGAACAGACTTGCACTTGGAATATAAATACAAATGTAAAAGTTTTACATTGTGTGAGGCATCTTTACACTGGTGGTGCTGAGCACTGAGGCTTTCTTTTTTAAATTGCAGGGGTGTGCTGCCGGGGGTGGGGTGCATTTGCTCAGTCCTTTAAAGCAGAAACTGGTGCGAACTCTGTGTTGAGTTCTTCAGAAGGGCATTAGCAGGTCCCAAGGTGCCGTTTGATATTGTGCATGCACAAAAAAAATCATATATATATACACGGAATGAGAACTCGAATGAAGGGAGAACTCTCATCCACGATTACATGGATAGATGATTTGTTACTTTCCATGAAAACAGTGCATTCATTTGGGGTACATTCCCATCACTAGGCAGGAGTACAGGATTAGATCTCCCAGGTCACTGAACTCCCTCAATCAAGAATCTCTTATAGTTTTGAATCTGCTTTCTATATGCAAGGAGGCTTTAAAAAAAATAAAATACAAATCAAATATGCAACATCCTCCCTGCGGTCTGCAATGGTACAGACCAGGAAGAAGAACCATGCCACCCATCCTATCCTGCATGCTTGAAGCAGCCTTTACACCGCTCCTGAATACACAGCTTGTGAATCATAGCCTAAGTGTACTGCGGCAATTATTATTTAAAACCACTAAAATAAAGAGGGGGAGAGTCTTGCTTCCTTCTTTGGTGTCAAGTTGTTTAACAAAGCTTAATTGGCGGAGCTAATTGCTTTGTTCTCATGTCCCAGTGAAATAGCCCAAAAACACCAATTACAGAGAGAAATCCTAGATAAATTTATCCTTCTGTTTCATTGCCACGATAACTATCTGTCTTTGGGTGGGTGGGGGACTGGTTTTTGCTGTTTCTTTTCTTAGGGAGCATCTAATGAAAATGTATTCCGTAATCCTGCATTCTCCCCTCCTCCCCCTACAATATTTATGAACTCGTTAGCTAAATATTTTATGCTCCTAAGTATACGGAATGGTACGCAAGGAGCAGAAATTTGACTATAATCATGTCCAAGCGCAGAAAGGGGCTCAGATCTCAGATGCTCCTTCTTGGCTCTGCACTCTGTGAGTAAATGAGAGAGTCATCCCATGATGATGCCTTGCATGTGCATAGGTCTAGCCTCCGGCATGCGCTGACAAGATTAATTACAGACCTCTGAACCTGATGTGTTTCCTTAATGCCCAACATCACGTTTTATTTTCCTCATTCAAGCTGAAATACGAGGCTTCCTCGTACATAATTCAATAGATGTTCTCTCAGAGGGTGGCACTGCATTTTATTTATTTATTTTTAAAAAAACAACAACCGTGTTTGTGGATTTCCAAAGCGAATAGGGAAGGAAGGCCATGGGTTTGCTCGCAACTGTGTCGAGCCACTGCCGATCCACTGCCGGCCGCCCCTGCTTTGGAAGCAAAATCCCGAGAAAAAGGAGATTCACAGCCGGAAAGAGAAAGAGGGATAGAGAAAGAAATCTGCAAACCTTGTAGGAGCAGACATCCTAGGCATGCAAATTGACAGAGCCGGTGTGAATTGGGAAGTTGCCAACTCAAATGTGACTTTGCTGCATAACCCCCTAGGCAGCCTCAGGCAAGCTACTATTCTGTCAGCATCCCCCCTGCCTGCACTCCCCTCAACCCCTGCTCCCCAGCTATAATATAAGGAATAACAACTCCAGTTGGCCTGGAGGCCCAATTTAAGGTCCTGACATTAATTTTTCAGGCCTTGAGTGTCCTGGCCCAACCTACCTGGGGGAACTCTTCTACCCTATGTGAGCCTATCTATCAGACAAGATCCATGGAGGAGAGGCCCTCCTGCAGCTTCGCGTTTTGAGAAATGTGGCACAAACTGGCAACGCCGTGTTCTGTGAGCGCCTCCACTCCTTTTTGCCCATCCCTTCCTGTGGCCATTACTGTTAGCACCGGGTGGAAGTCTTTGTTACTCTGCCCTGCCTCCACCAAACCAGCCTGAAAACTCTCTGGGTCTCGGGTATGTGCTTTGGGTATTGTGGAGGTTGGCTACTAAATGTGGGGTGTGTAACCCCCTTGCCCTAAAAGGAGACCACAACATCCTGCTCCAACCCCATACACAAACACGGAATACACAGAGAGAGAGAGAGAGAGAGAGAGAGAGCATAGTTTCAGAACAGGAACTGTAACTATCTCGAATTAAAATGTATTTGTCACTAAGGAGAAGTTAGTTTCATGGAATCCCTCTGGGAATATTCTGGTCCACGGCGCTCAGCTCGCGGCGCATGAGCTGAGCCGAGCATGAGCGCCAGCTGAGGTGCTCGTTGGATTTCCGGGCCCCTGGCTCTACATTATTTTCGTAGAGAACGGCCAAATTTGTGCAAATTTGGCTATTTTCTACGTAAACAAAGTAGCGCCGGAACCCGGAAGTCGCTTTCCCTGGCTCGCCTCACGAGAACGCGAGTCAAGCCTGGCAAAAGGTAGGGTGAGCGGAGCTTGGGGGAGGGGGCAGTGTTGAGCCCGGCGAGTTTATGGGTTCACAGATTTATGGGTACACAGATAAGAGTAGCACGAGACAGTGCAAGTTCTTCCAGCTTGCCTCAGAACTGGCCTGTGGTGTTTTCCTTTTCAATATTTCTCTTGGAGAACGCTTGGGGCAGGGGGGTGGGGGAACATATGCCTCTTGCTGAGAGCTCTCGGGGTTTGTAATGCTGGGGGAGCACTTTGTGAGCCTTCCTCTCCTCTGCTGCTGCTGGCCATTTTTTCATACGGGTAAGTTTTTGGAAAGAGGGAGACCAATGGCAGGGAAGGCTCTCTGTCACTGGGCAATGCTGGTGCCAAGATGAGACGACAAGCTTGGCCTAAAATTCGGGAGGGTTTAGGCTCAGCTTCTAATGGCCTTGTGTTTTCCAAATCAGGAATGCATGATTCCGAATCCACCCAAATCTGTTACATGAAAACCGGAGCTGCCATCTTTTTTGGTAACACACACACACACACACACACACCAGGCCAAGATTATTATGGATATAGGTTTGGATCCAGGCTATGCCTGCAGTTCTAAGCACACTTCCCTGGGACTAACCCCCATTGAATACAGTGGGGTTTCCTTCCTAATTAGTATACACAGAATATGATTGTGCTCTCATAGAATCATAGAAAAGTAGAGTTGGAAGGGGCCTACAAGGCCATCGAGTCCAACCCCCTGCTCAATGCAGGAATCCAGGTCAAAGCATCCCTGACAGATGGCTGTCCAGCTGCACCTTGAATGCCACCAGATTGGGAGAGCCCACCACCTCCCTAGGTAGTTGACTTGGTTCCATTGTCTTATTGCTCTAACAGTCAGGAAATTTTTCCTGATGTTTAGGTGGAATCTGGGTTCCTGTGACCTGAGCTCATTATTCCGGGTCCTGCAAACTGGGATGATTGAGAAGAGATCCTGGCCCTCTTCTTTGTGACAACCCTTCAAGTACTGGAAGAGTACGATCATATCTCCCCTCAGTCTCCTCTTCTGAAGGCTAAACATGCCCAGTTCTTTCAGTCTCACCTCATAGGGCCTTGTTTCCAGTCCCTTTATCATAGTTGCACAGAGTTCCCATTGAAATTCATAGATTCATAGATTTCATAGATCATAGAGTTGGGAGGGGCCTACAAGGCCATCGAGTCCAACCCCCTGCTCAATGCAGGAAACTAGAGGAGGGGTCTCCCATCCAAGTAATAACCAGGCCTGACCCTGCTTAGCTTTCCACGATCAGACAAGCTGAGCTAGCACAAGCCACAAATTGATGGGACTCACGTTAAATCATGACTAACTTTTTCACATGGTTTTCGATGGGACCAGAGTGCAACGGAACTACCATAGTCTTGAACCAAGCTATCTTCTTCCAAAAGACCAGCAATAACAGTGGTAATAGGAAACCCAACATCCATTAAAGGTGCAATCCAATGGGGATACCCATAAACCTCCAAACTTTTTAAGTTTTGTTCTGTTTTTAATTGTGTTTTATACTGTGTGTGTGTGTCTGTGTGTGTGTGTGTCCCCTCTTGTATTTTATTGGATTGTAAATCACACAGAGTGGCCGGATGTCTGGCCAGATGGGCGATTCATAAATATAATAAATAAATAAAATAAATAAATAAAACTCGGATCTATGGCTCCCCACTCGTCCTGCCCTGCAAGTCAGCAAGACAACCAGTTTCATCCATCTAGGTGTGGCAGTTCAGATGGCTAGGGAAGGAGCACTTCCCGGATGCCTCATATCCTGGTGGACACAGTCTCCTCCCCTCCCCTCCCCACGCCTGGAACACCCCCTTTACGGCCTTACAACCTCAGAGAAACAGCCAGTGTGGTTCTTTCTACACCAGCTTGGGGTGGGGGGTGGGGATCTGAGCTCTTTTCTAACTTTGGATCTGGGGATCCAAAAGTCCTATAGCCCTCTAGAAGCTTTCTAGGAGCCATAGGAGCACTCTACTTTTTTTTCTGAATTTCCAAGTGAAAGGAGGCAGTGGGGAGATTACATTGGTCGCATGACATGGTCAGAAGGCACCTGACATAACAAACAACCAGAAACCTTGCTTAGGCTGAGGAGGCCTGATTCAAGTCAGTGCCTGGACAGGAAACCACCTTGGAATACCCATGTACACCATCTTGAGCTCCATGGAAGTAAGGTTGGATATATATGTAATACATATTTCCCCCCAATATCTGTAGCTGTAGCAAATGGGGTTCCCCCCCCTGACATCCATTTTCCATTTCTATCTTAGTTTATTAAAAGTTATAAGATGCTTTTCTATGATTGATAGGCATTCTTGCCTTGCTGTGAAACATTATCTGCCATTTATTTAGCTCTATTTTATGACCAACTCCAAACTTTGCGTGCTTAACAGTAGAAACATATTTGAGATCTCAGGGTCTTGTCTTGCTTATTTGGTTTTGGATTTCCAGTATTTCCTTACTGTCATCCCTGTCGAGTTTCATTTTGAAAGTGATCATCTTGAAATATAAATCCTTCTCCAAGGAAGCAATCAAATCCCTTGTTTGCTAGTGCTATTTACATGGCTTCTACCAGAATTTTTCAGCTGGAGGGAAGAGAGAAGAGAGATGCAATGGTTATAACAGAGCCAATATTTCTGCTTTTGCAATTCCTCCTAAAGCAGAAAATGGTGGTAGGTTTGTGGATTACACAAGCCAGACAATGGATCATGTAAAGCCTGGGAGCAAAGCTTTAATGGTTGAAGGCTTTTAAAATTAACCAAATACTTTCAGTGTTGACATAAATGGACCAAATAGTGTTGAAGGTTTACTCTGTTAATATTGGCTGTCTATATTGCCTGGTAAGAAGGCTGTCACTCCGACCTAGTGTTCCAAGTGTAGAGAGGATGTGCACACAGACGGTGCTGTCACCATTACCTGTCACCATTAGACTGCTGCCGAGGTCCCAGTGCCTTAGCAGAGCCAATCGCTGACACCTGCCTTTGGCCTAGGGTGGCCTTGTGTGCAATTTTACAGAGGAGAGTGTTCTCTTGGAAGGGCTGCCAGAGGACTGTCTGAAGGTGTCCTCTATTTGAAGGGCTGTCCAATCCAAGTCTAGTATAAAGATAAATTCAATTAACAAGAACCCTCCAAAATAAGTTGTTCACTGGTTCTTCTCCACCTGCTTTCAGGAAACAGAGGTCCTGGTGAGGTGGAGGCATGGGCACCACATGCTAATTTGGGGTCAAAATCTTTCTCCACCATCCACTACTGTGGGTATGAACCCAGGCGCCATGGTTTTCACCACCCCACAGGGTTGGTGGCATGAAAAGATGGGCTTAAGGATGTACGATGCTGTTGGGAAATCCATTTCGTTTGAGCCTGATGGACTTCTGCAGCATTTCTGACCCAACAATCGGAAATAGACTGCGCTAGATTTTATTCCCCCCCCCATTTCTGGAAATATGTGTGAAATAGCTGCACACACTGAGAACCAAGATCAGCATATTTGTAGTGCCATTTGCGCAAATCGGGTCTGAATCTTTAAATTTGCATAAATGGGTTTGTGCTGTTTTTAACATTTGATTGCATTCACAGGTCTGTTATGTAACCCCAGGTGCAGCATGCTGTACTGTATTCCCTTGGTAAATATCCTTGTCAGTTTCATCCTCTCACTGCTCTTCCTCCTCATTAGCTCACCATTTTCCATATTTCAGAAAGAACTTGCCATTGTCAATGTCATCTAGGTTTTTTGTTTGTTTGTTTTTTTAAAAAAAAAGTTCAGGAGATTTGCCGAAATTGTGGTGCCCAATATTTATGCCAATATTGGGCACCATAATTTGTGCAAATATCAGATGCTGCAATTTGCGCAAATTTCCTGAGCTTTTTTTTTTTTTTTTTTTTAAAAACAACTTGCACAAATCACGGTCTTTTTTTCAAAGTGGAAATCCATGTGCTGGCTCAACTTGCATCAGCTCAAGTTGATGCCAGTATGGGGGGGAATGTAACAGAATCTGGAGGGTCAAGTTGGGAAAATCCATCCGATATTCACACCCACCCACCCACTAGATTCCTCCCATATCCCTAGTTCGGATACATTGGGAGTCAATGCTGGGACCTGGGGTAGAAAACAAACGTATAAAGTAAGAACTAGGATTTATTTAACAGGGAAGGGGAAAGAGGGGAGGAAGTAAAACAAAAATCCAAATGTACAAGCAACTGAAAGTAAGTCTTTAAACAATATCCAATCCAATAGTCCAAGTGGGGATGTCAGAGAAATCCACAATGCATTCAAATGAGTTCGGATTCCTAAGAATCTGACCCGTGGATTCCGCAGCAGACAGGCTTTTCCCAAGTTGTGCAGATTCCATGGACTTGTCAACCATTTTTTAAAACTTTCTGTTATTTTATGCAAATTTAGTTGTAGAAAAATGCCCCCCAAAAGGGACCAAAAATGCATATTTCCCTATAGACTAAAGCATGAAAATACACATTTTGAGGGCATTGTGTATTTGGGTTTTTTGTTTTTTTTTACATTTGCAGGAGTGTGAATTTGTGCAAGCAATAACAAACGTATATGTGCACAAATGCATTTGTGCAGATTCTGATTCTGTCAATGAATGGACGATGGATGGACCGAAAGGGGTCTGACAATCCGTGAAATATAGACAGAATGGGTTTTACAATGGCTGTTCTTCCTAAGTCCAATGCTGTTATGTTCCATAAATGTAGGTTATTTCTTAAAACCTGCCTGGAGCACCCGCAACTAATTCATGACTACAGTTCCCATCTATGGCGGAGTGACAGGCAGAAGCCCAGGGAGGGGCCAACCTGAACATTCCAGAGGCTCTGATTGGTTGAAGCCCAGAGCATAGAACCCCAGGGAGTTGGCAGTTAGGGGAGTTGGTTGTCAGTTGGGGAAGAGAGTGGGTTGGAGTGAGAGAGGGAGTGGAAGGTTGGTAGAGTAGGTAGGGAAAGGTGGTACTGAAGAGAAGAGTTAAAAGACGAAATCTAGTACTAAGTTGTGAGAAAGCAAACGTGAAGGTATTAGTATAGAACAATTCACAGGAGTCTCCACTTAGGGAGTGAAGGACCTTCTGTCTGAAGAAGAAGGAGAAACTCTGGACTAGTGTCTGGGACAGTTAAGTTCCCTAGTCTGATACTGTAACTTTCAAGTAACCAAGCCAAATTGATACAAAGAGCACTGTATAACATCTGCCTGCCTTTAACCTGAATCTAAGCAAAGAAACAGTTTGAATGTAACTGTTGAAAATTCCAAGTTACCTGTTCCTGAGTTGAATATCAGTTTAGAGACTTTGTTAGAACAATAAATCAACCTTTTTATTCAAAGTTCTAATTGTCCAGAGTCTGACTGGTGGACAGGAAAGTAAGAAGGGAATTAACGGAGGGGCACCCTGCTTCGAGTAATCAAATAAAACAAACTGCTCTTAATAAAAACAAACAAACAAACAAACGTGGGTGAACAGCTACATATAAGACCTAAGACATATAATCGGCTAACGCAGCTTAAGAAGACAGTTTAAAGTCTGAAGTGACCAATACAAGGGGGCACTTGGTGAGAGTGAAGTACCCGTTAAGGGTGTGCGGTTTGGAGTGAGGGGTCCCGTCCGCTACACCATCTACTTCATAAAACCATCACGAGCTATATCAGTTAGGAGGGACCTTGTGGGTATCCCCCCCCCCAATTAGTCTGCAGCCTCTCCAGCTGCCCATGCTTCCAAATCTTTACAAAAAAGCCCCATGGGAGAAGTTACCTCAAGAGGTCTTCCCCTAGGTTTGTATTATTATTATTATTATTATTATTATTATTATTATTATTATTATTATTATTATTATTATTATTCTGAAGTCTGGCAAGATCTGGAGGCTGCAGACCACCAGAGAGATGGTGGTACAATGAAAGACAGGACTCTCTCTCTCTCTCTCTCTCTCTCTCTCTCTCTCTCTCTCTCACACACACACACACACACACACTCCTACCTCAGCCATCTCCTAACTAAGGCGATTGCAAGAACACTGCACCCATAAGAATTTCACCAATTTGTTTTCTTTTTTTGGGGGGGGGGGGAATTGAAAAGCAATTTCATTTCTATCAAATTGAATGAGGACAATCAGAAGAAAAGTGTGGTGGAAAACATTGACATGACACTAATCTCAATGATTCCTGGTTTAACACTCTGAAGTCTGAACTGTCACCTCATGCAGCTGATGACTCGTTATCAACCAGATCTCCCTGGACTGGGAAATCAGGACTGTCCTTGATAAGCAGGAACCATGGGAGCATATGGCAGACCACTCCTAAACCAAAGTTCTGACGTGATTCATTATGTATTTCTTAAATTATTTTTTTCTATTCAAAGGAGGGCATTAAAAGGGAGAGTTAGGTTTTGAGCGCCAGAGACAACTATATGTAATTCTGATGACTCTGGAAGCTTAGAGTGCACAGGAGAAAAGCTAGCATAAGGGTTATCAGGGCTACTACATTTATCATTTAAAGCTTTCGTATCTGCACCTCCGCCACTTCTCTTTTGAAGTCGGAATCCATATCATTTTCTCATTATGATTATAGCACTGGAGTACGATTGTTCTTTCCAAAATAGGCATATTCCAAAACAAAAAGGACTGTATCAAATTTTAAAAGCTTCACTAAGAAGGGGGGGGGGAATCTAAACCTTTTGAACTTCTCCAAAGCAGACTATTTCCCCTAAGGCTGTAAGTCTTAAAGGTTATTAAAAATTTAATTTTAAACAAGGCAATTCAGCCCATAAATACAAAGAATGTACAAACACTACTTAGAATGCTTATGATCTCAATGGCTTATTTTTAAGTAAGGTAGAACTGTAATACATTCATAATATCTGGTATGAATAAACCCTGTAACCAAACATACATTGTAATGTAAAATTCCCTGATGGGAACGTCAAAGCTTCAACACTAAGAATGCTGATTAGGAGGGGAGACTTTGAGCATGAAGTCTTTGGATGAAAACAGCAAGGCAGCCCAATTATATCTGAAATAAAATTGACCTGACATCTGCCATTCTTTGCATCCTGCCAGCAAGAGCCCAGCAGGGCTTTGGATGGACCAGAGCCTCTGAGATCAGACAGAGTGCTCTGTCATTTGGGTTCCTTGCCCATAGGATATGGATATGCAAGGAATCTGTTTGGGGTGTGTGTGAAAATTTGACGGATTTTCCTGACGTGGCCCTCCAGAAGTTCCGGGTCCCCGGCGCTGCATTTTTTACATAAATACCATGGAAAACCACTTTAAAATGGCTGTGAATAGCAAATCGCAGCCATTTTAAGGTGGTTTTCCATGGTATTTACATAAAAAACACAGCGCCGGGGACCCAGAAGTGACACTCCGGGCACCCGGAAGTCCGCCGAATGCCTCGCTGAGCGCCTCAGCTGGTGCTCGGCGAGGCGCTCGGTGGATTGCACAGCGGGGGTGCTCTCTGAGCACCCAGCGAGTTTGGGGGTGGGCAGTCCGCCCACCCCTAGGAGGACCAAAAGAAGATTTTAAATAATATGGGCATATATACTCATAAAGATACGAGTGCTCTCTCTCTCCCTCACTCTCTGTCTTTCCTGAGCCTGCAATTTTCTCAGCTAGTGCTATTCTTGGAAGCAAAAAGCCACTTCTGCCTATCTTGCTTCTGCTACAAAAAGATACTTGGGAGAGATCCAGGCCTGAGATTCCGTTCTTTTTTCCAGAAGTGCTAAGCCAGTCATTCTTAGACTGGGTGCTGAGACACGCTAGTGAGACTTGACAGAGCCCCTGGTGCTTTGCAAGAAACATATTCATTGAGATTGAAAGGTTCCTTCCAGTCAGCCTTCCCCAAAGACAGCATATTCTACTATGTGTCTTCATTAGGAATTATCCTATCACACCGGCTGTATCAATGCACCAGTAGTACCTACCTACCCTCAGAGGAGACCAACATCTGCACCCTTGTACAAATCTTTGCTCTGGGTGCGTCTCCTTAGGGATGTGCGAGGATTTCATTCGGGGCGGGGGGCGTGAAAATCTGGTGGACTCACCAGGCTTGACCCCCTTAACTCCATCAAACTTACCTCTTCCCTGGCTTGACTCACGTTCTCCCGAGTTGAGCCAGGGAAGTGACTTCTGGCGTTCCTGGTGGGCCACTGTTTATGTAGAAAATGCCTTAAGGTACACCCAATGCGGCCACAATTTGCATGATTATCGCAAATTGCAGCTGCTTTTGATGTATCTTAAGGCATTTTCTATGTAAAGGGCGGCCTGCCGGGAACCCAGAAGTCCAGCAAGCGGTGCATCACGTGCCCACTTTTGGCCTGGCTCGGTGGGTGCAGCAGCAGCGTCTGCTGAGCTGGAGGCAGGTTGGGTCCTGAAGGACTCCTCCTAATGTTTTGGGGCATTAGAGTGGGGTGTGCATCTCATTTTAATACAAACAGTAGCCCCATGCAGGCATTTGCCTGCAACATGAATAGGGCTAAACTGTGTATGAGATGTGGGCAAGCACACGCCCTGCCCTGAAATGTCCCCCATCCCTGGCTATGTCGCACATCTCCACACATTTACTGAAAAGATTTGAGTAGGGCTCAGTCATCGCATTTGCCTGAATGCCCTTCCAGAACTTTTATAATTGGAAACCCTGATAAGACAGCTGGATGTGTAGCGACGTTGAGGGGTACATATCCACATCCTTTACACGGTTTAGCCTTCCTCATGAGCATGGAAATGCCTAGGTAGGACTAGTGTGTCTCAGATATGAGCATGCTAACTGAGACCACCCCATACTGTCCAACTGTACCTACTTAATGTATAGTGGGCAGAGGAGACCAGGGTTCAAATCTCTGTTCAGCCATGAAACTCACTGGTTGGCCTTGGGGAAGTCACTATCCCTATGCCTAATGTACCTCACAGGGTTGTTCTGAAGACAACATAGACTCATTCTCATATCTGTTGTCCTGAACTCCTTAATGGAAGGACAGAAGTCAGGTTGGACTCGATGGCCTTGTAGGACCCTTCCAACGCTACGTATTCTATGATTCTATAAGTGTGGTAAATAATGGTTACTGTCCTGTTGCATGGTGGAATGCATCATCCCTACAAGGTAAGGGCTCAAGCAAGGGAACATGGGAATAGAAGGCATTTGAAGTGGTTCTGGAATACAGCAGGTTCAGAACCCCAGACAGAGCTATAAGTGCTGACTCCGGGACTTTGAGCTTAGATTCAGGACCATGGAGAACAACCCTGCAGCTAGGTAAGAGATGCTACCCCAGCAACTGGCAGGGTTTTATAGCCAGGCTAGGAGGGTCCTTCTGGGAGCTCCACCTCCTCAAGTGCTGCATCTCTGTGTGTGTTTTTAAAGGCCAGTGTCCTTTCCCACAGTTACTGGCTTCTTCTAGGTGGTGAGGATCTGTGAAGTTAGGAGCTGGTTAGGGAAAGCTCCCTGGGACCTCCCTACACACTGCAGGCATCTGAAGTCCATTCTTCTGAGAGAGGGCAGCAATGTCTCCTGGGTATCAAGAGAACAGGGTGTGGGATCCAAGGTGGAGGACTCCACTTGTGAAGGCCTAGAAACTGATGTTGACTCAGAGTTACTGCCACTAGAAATCTCAGTCTTAGAGGGCTCTCAGTCTTAGGCCATAACAAGTACAAGGCACAACCAGCAGTTCATTACTACTGAAGAGATCAAAGTTCCAAGCAAGCAAGGACTTTCCTGTTCACCTAAATCTGAGGGAATTGCATCTTCACTGTGCAAGCAGAGTGGTTCCCAGTAATCAAGCGAATAGGAAGCCCTTAAGAACATAAGAAGAGCCATGCTGGAACAGACCAAGGGTCCATCTAGCCCAGCATTCTGTTCACACAGTGGCCAGCCAGCTGCCTATGGGAAACCCACAAGCAGGACAGGAGTGCAACAGCACCCTCCCGCCCATGTTCCCCAGCAACTGGTGTACGTAGACATACTAGCTCCAGTACTGGAGGCAGCATATACTGTAGCCCTCAAGACTAGTGTATTTTTCGCTCCATAAGACGCACTTCCCCCCCCCCCCAAAAAAAAAACTAGGTGGAAATGTCTGTGCGTCCTATGGAGTGAATACAGTAAAAAAAAAATTAAAAAATATATATTTTTAACTTTCCTCTGCTGGTCCAGAGTGGAGGACTCCTGGGCAGGGCAGGGGAAGCCCCCGCCAAACAGCTGATTCTCGCGGAACAGCTGATTTTTTTTAAAAAATACATATATATATATATATATATATATATATAACTTTCCTCTGCTGGTCCAGAAAAGCGGAGGACTCCTGGGCAGGGCGGGGGAAGCCCCTGCCTCTCAGCTGATTCCCCGTGGAACAGCTGATTTTTTAAAAAATAAAATAATAATAATAATAATTATTATTATTATTTTATTATGTATTTATTTTTTACTTTCCTCTGGTGATCCAGAAGAGTGGAGGACTCCTGGGCATGGCGGGGGAAGCCCCCGCCTCTCAGCTGATTCCCCGTGGGACAGCTGATTTAAAAAAAAATAAAATTATTATTATTATTATTATTATTATTATTATTTTATTTTTATTTTATTACTTTCCTCTTCTGGTCTGGAAGAGCGGAGGACTCCTGGGCAGGGTGGGGGAAGCCCCCACCTCTCAGCTGATTCCCCACGGAACAGCTGATTTTTTTAAAAAAAATTATTATTATTATTATTATTATTAATAATAATTTATTATTATTATTTTATTTTTATTTTACTTTCCTCTGCTGGTCCGGAAGAGCGGAGGCCTCCTGGGCAGGGCGCCTCTCAGCTGATTCCCCATGGAACAGCTGATTATTATTTTTTTTAAAAAAAAATTGGTACCATATGTTAAGTGCGTCTTATGGTCCGGTGCGTCTTATGGAGCGAAAAATGCGGTAAGTGATCTCTACTTTCCCATTGTGTATATTGGTTAACCTTGGTCTAGGTCAATGGTAACTATTTTCAAGCAAATATTTGTTAGGGATTGATAAATCTTTCTGTTTCTCATTTTTTTCTGATCATTAGTTTGTTTAATCTCATCTTTGCACCACTTTGTGAATCTTGTCTTTAAAGTCTCCATTTTTGTGCATGTTTCGCCTAATATACACATTTGCATGCAATTTTGCCTGACAGGCACAGTTTTTGAAAGGAATTTCCCCAAATATAGTGCATTTTTGTATATCATTTTCACTAATGTGAAGATGCCAGTGGTGAGAATTTTGGACTGGGACTCGGGAGACCCGGGTTCTAGTCCCCGCTCGGCCATGAAACTCACTGGGTGACTTTGGGCCAGTCACTGACTCCCAGCCTAACCTACCACACAGGGTTGTTGTGAGGATAAAATGGAGAGGAGGATTAGGATTATGTAAGCCGTCTTGAGTTCCTTGCAGGAAAAACGGCGGGGTATAAATGTAATAAATAAAAAATAAAATAATGTAGGCATTTTTGTACCCATTTTTCACTACTACACACATTTGTGTACACATTTTTAAAAAAAATTGGCATCACAAAATTCATAAAAGTGCAAATATGAAAGTATAACTGGGTTTTGATTTACGTCTTGGTTTGACAAGTGCAAATCAGGCAAATTCACATTAAAATGTGAACTGAACCAATTTCTCCCCATCCCTAGATTTGTACAAAATGTAGTGAATATAATCCAACTTGTGCAATGATTTATCTGAGGTTTCCAATTTATTTTAGTTGTCTTTAGCTTCCTATTGCTCAGCTTTCAGTTTTAGGTTCAGGAGGTGCTTGCTAGGGATGGCTCTCCCCGGGCTTGCCGACATAATGGGTCTTTCCAATCTTTAGGTTATGATGTCATGAAGCACATTCCGAGTGAGGGCAAAAGTTTCTGCCCTCACCCTGAATGGGTAAATGTTCTCAACCCATTTCATACATACATACACTCCATTTTGGGAAGGGAGTTTTTGTGGTCCCGCTCCCTTCATTTCAGCTCTGTCCTAAGAAGAACTGATCCTAAGTGAAGAAAGAATAGTGCTATTGTTTTTCTCCAGACCTTGTGACTCCTGCTAAAATGGCTTTCTCTTATGAAACATCTCCAATAAAATCAGTGGCAAAACTTCCTTTGGCATTCATTGCATCAGGAAAGAGTGCAAACCAACGTAACTAGTCTTCACAGCTCATAATCAAAGGGGATTAGTTTCCAAAGAGAAATTTGTTGAAAAGCTTATTAGAAACAGTCCTTCAGGGATCAGTTTACATTATTGGGGGAACTGGAGATAATGGAATGTCCAGTCACTACCAATTTGTATCGAGTTTTGTGACACAAGTTCTAATGAGCCTTTATCCTCTTCATTTAAGCCTGTGGCTCATGCTGGCTCAGCTTGTCTGAGTGTGGTAAAGCTAAGCCGGGTCAGGCCTGGTTATTACTTGGATGGGAGACCCCTCCTTTAGTTTCCTGCATCGAGCAGGGGGTTGGACTCGATAGCTTTGTAGGCTCCTTCCAACTATGATCTATGAAATCTATGAATCATGCACCAAGATAAACCATTTAATCGAGCTTTGGATCTGATGTTTGTTTCCTGGCTCTGTATCACTCTGATATCCAATTTGTTGTCACTGTTGATATAAGAAAAGACATACCTTTCTACTATTACCCCACAACATTGACCCTTCTCTCGAGTATGGTGGAAAAGATGAACTATGCTATCAAATGTTGAGCCAGGGAAAGGTCTGATCTCTGATCAGCTGCGGATCGGAGATAAGAACTTTTGTCTGGGGACAGGGGATGAGACCTGGCAGAGTGGGTGAAGCTTGAGGAAGAAACTGGCATGCCAAAACAGGCATGCCTTGTGGGCCAAAGGTTCCCCATGCCTGCTCTAGGTAGCATGGCTCTTGGGGTTATTTGGGTACCTTCACTAGCAGAACAAGTGCACATATTTTAAAAGCAGATATATATTGCAGAACAAGACACATATTTTAATATATTGCAGAACAAGACACATATTTTAAAAGCAGGGGGTTGGACTCGATGGCCTTGTAGGCCCCTTCCAACTCTATGATCTATGAATCTATAGGGCAGTGTTCTCCAACCTTGGGTCCCCAGATGTTTTTGGCCTACAACTCCCAGCATGCCCCAGCCAGCTATGCTGGCTGCAGCATGCTGGGAGTTGTAGGCCAAAAACATCTGGGGACCCAAGGTTGGAGAACACTGGGATAGGGGAACGAGCCATTTTTGAGCTTGCCTAAATTCTCCGAAAATGAGTTGGAAGCTCATTTCAGCTCAACCCCTTCTTCATTTTTGCACTATTCCCGTGTTCATTCAAATGGGAAATGTGTGTATTTCTGTATGCACGTTCCAAAACTGCACACTTTCTTCCCATTGACTAAAGCATGAAAATGTGTATTTTGGGTGTGTGTGTCACATTTCGAAGTGTGCATTTTTTAAAAACCACATCATTCAAACACAACTGCAAATTTGGGAATTTGCAAACATTTGTCAAAAAAACACCACTTATGCTCATGTATGTACTCGGGAGACATTCACATGAATTGTGAACAGAAATGAAATTCTCATGCATGACATCTTTTCTGCATTTGACAGAGAGCTAAGCTACATGATCAGCAGAATACAGCACAGATATCTATGCTTTGGGAACGCCCAAGCAGAAGTACTGAAATGCATTGTATACACAGGGCTGCCCTTCAGAAACAGGCCTAGGGATGGGAGAATCAGCAAGGTTTGAGCTCATCAAGATTCTCCGATTTTCACCTTTGTGCATTTCAGCGTGTGTGTTTTTAAAGTGTGCACCCAAAATGTGAACTCCCCGCCCCATAGACTAAACTGTGGAAGTGCACTTTTTTTTAAAATTGTAAGTGCACTTCTAAAAGTGCAGATTTTTTAAAAAGTGCACACTTCTCAAATGTGACTGCAAGTTGAGGAACTTGTATGCTTTTCCAGAAAATGGCACTCCCATTCACATGCATGTTCGGGGTTGCGAAAGGGGCAGATCTGAAGTAAAAATGAACCCAAATAAAATTCTCATACATCCAAATACAGTTTCCAGACTGTTAACTGGAGCGTGCTGCAGTGATCATATTTCTCCAATACTGAAAGATTGACCAGTCATTTGATAATATCCCCATGGCACATCACTTCCAGTTGTATTTGATGACCCACCCACCCCAATCCAGAGAGGGGTTGCACAAGACCCCAATCCCAAGGGGGTTGCACAAGACCAGGAATTTACAGAACAGATCCATGAGCTACATCCCTTACATAAGCTGATCTCCAGATCAAGTCGGATAGGTTAAATATCTGCTACTTTTGTCTTAGGCTGCTACATAATTTACATGCAGTAAACACTGAATTATAGTAGCTGTTTTATCTGTAATGCTTACATTTCTCAAGGGAAGCTGGCTTAGTTGTACCTTTGCAGGCCGCACTGGTTATTTATTGTTGGAAGAACAGAAACAGGCCAGCATATCTCAATGCTATCATAATTGATTTCTCTCCCATTGCCAAATCCCTCCTAACATTCATTAGTCCTAAATAATAGGTTTCGAGATGATCCATTATTCTGTCATTTTGAAAAATCACAGACATAATATGAGCCGGTTTGGTTTGCCCACCATTCACATTCTCGTGATAAAATATCAGATTTCATTGATCACCCCTTCTGTACCTTTCACAGGTATCTCACCAATCTCCCTCACAGCCTCTCTGCCCTCAAATATACAACCTCATTTTTCTTCATTTGTATATTCATTGTTTGAAATGCAATCTTGTAAACTCTTGAGATCCCTGATGAAATTTGTAAAAAAAAAAAAACAACAACAACCATTGAGCTATGGAAGTTCATTGTTACATTTTCAAATGGAGAAGTAACTTGATTCTGGTTCTACGCAACTGATTATAAATGATTTAGGTGGGTGAATTGTGTAGAAAAAGATTGAACTAGTTCGTTATAATGCAAACATAAACTATACTGGTGCAATCGCATTAATATAGGAGAAGGCAACTGGGGGCCTAATCCAGCCTCTAGTGGAACTTCCCATGAGCCCTGAGGAATAACCGTTTATCCCAAGGATCCCACATTATATTATGCATCTCCTAGCACAATCCTATACATTACTCAGAAGGAAGTAAAATTGACTTCAGTGGGGCTTTCTCCAGATTAGTGGGAATAAGGTTATTATTACAGCCTCAGCCACTTCCCCCAGAATCAATCAAGGACTCTTTTAGGCCCAGTGTCACCATCTGGCATCTTTGAGCAGCTGTCAGGACCCCAGAGATGCAGCTGGGCCCACCGCCAATGCCTGCCTGAGTGAACGCATTGAAGATACAATTGCAGGCCATTCCAGCGGGCAAGAAAAATGGAGGCATCTAAGAAACTTGGGTGGCTGTGTAATGAGCTTTCTGATGAGCTCACATTTAAAATGGACTTGTATGGGAAATGGAAGGAGGGGCAAGGACAAGTACAAAAAAAATATACCCAGAGCTTTTAGGGAGAATGTCAGAACTATAGAGCTGTGTGCAAATAGCCTCTTAAAATTCTCCACCCTATTTATGGGGAGAGAAATTGGGAGACAATTTCGACACATTCAGCCAGGGGGAGGATAAATTACCCAACAGATTCTCAAAGGCCAGGGAGGGTTGTAGCACAGGCAGTTTCTTCTCTCCCACCCCCAAGTAACTTTTCCTTTCTTTTTTTATTTTTACTGCCACTGGAGCAACTGCTGCATCAAAATCTGTCCTCCAATTTCCTAGAAGTAGGGGTGGGCGATTCTCCGGGACCCAACCTGCCTCCAGCTTGGTGGCCGCCACTGCTGCACCTACCGAGCTGGGCCGAAAGTGGGCACGTGCCACGCTTCTCATCGGACTTCAGGGTTCCTGGCAGGCCACTGTTTATATAGAAAATGCCTTAAGATGGCTGCAATTTGCGCAAGTTATGCAAATTGTGGCCGCGTTGGGTATATCTTAAGGCATTTTCCACGTAAACAGCAGCCCACCAGGAACCCGGAAGTCGCTTCCACGGCTCGACTTGGGAGAATGCAAGTTGAACCAGGGAAGAAGATAAGTGAGACGGAGCTTGGGGGTTCAAGCCCGGCCAGTCCATCGGATTTCCACCCCCCCAAAACAAAATCCTTGCACGTTCCTCCCTGAAGTTTTCTTTCCCCATGAAAAAGGCTTCTATTCTTCTGCCTCATACTCAGGGGAATGTATACTTCATTTTCATAGAATCATAGAAAAGTAGAGTTGGAAGGGGCCCACAAGGCCATCGAGTCCAACCCCCTGCTCAATGCAGGAATCCAGGTCAAAGCATCCCTGACAGATGACTGTCCAGCTGCACCTTGAATGCCACCAGAGTGGGAGAGCTCACCACCTCCCTAGGTAGTTGGTTCCATTGTCTTATTGCTCTGACAGTCAGGAAATTTTTCCTGATGTTTAGGTGGAATCTGGGTTCCTGTAACTTGAACTAAATTTTGAATTTAGTTTGGTGGTGTTTTTGAGTAGGGATATGCAGCACTGGAAAACACATTCCATTTGGGCTCGATGGACTTTCGACACATTTTTGACATGATGCACAAAAGCAGGCCAAGTAAGGCCCCCCCCCCCAGCTTCCGCAAAATTCATTTGCACAAATTTGGAGTCGAGAACTGTGTGTCTCTAGCACAGTTTGCGGTCAACTCATTACATGCGAGTCATTGTTGTTGTTGTCCTTGTAGCATTTAACAGGAGAAGTATGGAAGCCGCCTCCTCTCACTGCATATGCACACCCTTCACCTTGCCCACCTTGCATTTTCTGACAGTGGCTTTTAGCGCTGGTGAAAAATTCGGGCCTGTGCTCTGCGATTTGCACAAATTTGCGGAGGTGTCATGCCCCCTGCCCATGGGCAAAGCGTTATAGCTATAAGTATGTGAGGGGAGGGGGGAGTGTGAGAGGAGTGTGGAATGTTGGGGTGTCTGCTGATTGGCTGAGAGAGTGAGAGGGGTGGGTGAAGCCTGTGTTATATAAACAGTGGGCGGTGCTGTTTGGGGAAGAGCTGTGGAAGTGATCTGAAGGAGTTTGAGGGGAGTCTGATGAAGGAGGGTAGAGAGAGAAAGAGAGAGGGGGGAGAGAGGGTTTTTTGTGAGGAGTCTGAGAGAAGCCTGAGGGGGGTCTGAAGAGAGAGAGTGAGAGAGTTGTCAACAGTTTCGAATCTATTATCATGATCTATTTCCCTACCCTTGATTGTAAATAAATAAACTTGTTTTCTTTTTAAAACTTAAAAGGAGTGGTCTGACTTGGTTACTCTGAAGGGGTTGGTGGCAGCGGAGGAGATTAAGAGAGTGTGGATTTTTGGGGTCAGACAGATGGTGGTGAGCGGTGAGGGGCTTCACAGGTGGTGGTTAGAGGTGGCTCCAAGGCCGGGTTCGCGCCCCCGATCTTCCGCGGGGGCGCCGACCCGACCCGATCTTCTCAGCAGCACGGAGAGGTTCTCCGCGCTGCTCGATCGGGTGCCTTCTGCCCCGTCCGTCACTTCAGAGACCGGAAATGATGCGACTGGGACCCTGCGCAGGCGCAGAACGTGCCACAGGGGTCCAGCATTACCCATGAAAAAGGCGCCTGCGCAGGGTTCCGTCGCGTCATTTCCGGTCCCGGAAGTGACGCGACGGGACAGACCGGACCGTGTGGGCGGCTCGCCGCCCGCCCCGAAGAACAAGGTAAGGCCTTGCCGGGCGTGAGCGGGCCAATTTCGGCCTAGTTTCTGCCCGGAGAGGCTTGATTATACAACTCTAGGGTGGTAGTGTTGGGATTTGACCGTAGTAAAGCATCAGGTTCAAATCACAGTGTGGGGGCCTGACAGGAGGCCCAAATTTTGCAGAGATATCCCCAGCTTTAAATAAATAATAAATAAGTATGCAAATCATGGCCCATTTTAAAAGACAGGAGTCCTTGTGCCAGCTTGACCCATGTCAGATCAAGTCTGCACCATTGCAGGGTTGGCAGAATGGAATCCGCAGGGCTGAGTCAAGAAAATCCATCAGATTTTCACCCCCTATCAGATTCCTCACACATCCTTACTTCTGTCTTTAAAGAGCACTTTGGGCAAGTATTTTTATTTATTTATTTTTTAGAGCAGTGCTCAGATCTCAATTCTGGGATGAAACCAAAAGTAGATACAACAGATTAATAGCCTTGTGTAGAAAAGTTCATAGAGAACGTAGAACTGTTCAGCGCCTACTTGGCCACAGCTTTTCCTAAAAGGGAGATTCTGCTTGACCAGGCAAAACTTGATCAAACAATGAAAGGGAAGGAGTCGAAGCCCAAGAGAGGTAAAGAGGTGGAACAGAAGCTTCAAGCCTTCTTAAACACATTCAGCATTCAGAGCCTGACAAATTGCATCCTCGGATATTAAAGGAATTTGCAGATATAATAACAGAGCCTCTGTCTATATTGGGGGGGGGGAGCTGGGAAAACAGGTGAAGTGTTGCAAGACTTGTTTCTTCAAAAAAGGAGAAAAAAGGGGGGATCCATGCAACTATTTACTGGTTGGATTAACAATGATACTGGGAAGGTTCTAGAACAAATCCCTAATCAGTCAGTCTAGGAGCATTTAGAAAATAATGCTGTTATCACACAAAGCCAGCATGGCTTTCTCAAGAACAAGTCATGCTTGACTAACCATATCTGCTTTTTTAAAATAGAGTTACTACTCTGGTAAATCAGAGGAATGCAGTGGACATAGTTTATCTTGATTTCACAAGGCTTTCAACAAGGCCCCCATGTTATGAGGAGATATAGTTATAATCACCTGGTTGTGACTATGGTTCACAAGGAAGAACATGGCAGGCCCCAATGGGAGCTTGGGTAAGCTTGGGTTCATGAGAAATGAACAGCCTCAGCAACCAGACTAGTGCACAAGATGCAAATGAAGGCTTGAATGGGGGAGTGATTGAGAACCTGATGAATGGATGGGCAGAGGCTGAGAGTCTTGCAATGATCAGATTAACACACATGGCCTCGAGGCACAGGAGAGACTTTTCCTGAAAAGGACCTTAGAATAAGCCCTGCAAGAGGATGGCTTCCCCTAGCAGAAGGATTCAACCAGAAACTTAAGCTCATCAAGTAAGGAGAACACACAAAAGGTTTTCCTATGGCACCCATCAAGGGCCATAGGCACACAAAAGACAGAGCAATTAGAGGTGATTAAGACTATCAGGAGAACAAAAGGAAAGGGCCCCCTCATGTAGTAGGAATGTGTACGGAGCTCGCCTGGGGGGTAGAAGTCCAGCGAACTTGCCAGGCTCACCCCCCCCCCCGAGCTCCACTCGCACTACCTTTTCCCCGGCTCGGCTCGCGTTCTTGTGAACCGAGCCAGGGAAAGCAACTTCTGGGTTCCAGCACTACGTTGTTTACATAGAAAATGGCGTAAGATACATTTAAAATGGCCTAATTTGTACAAATTAGGCCATTTTAAACATATTTTACGGTATTTTCTATATAAACAACATAGAGCCGGGGACCCAGAAGTCTGGCGAGCGCCTCATGTGGGAGCTCGAGCGCCACAAGTTGAGTGCTAGGCGGGTCACCCAACAACTGATGGCCACCAGGTGAAAGGCACCAGGAGGCACCCTCAAAAGTCACCGCCACTCTTGAATGCTCTCCACTCTCTAGGCCTCGAGGTTGGGACCATAAAATTAGATGGAGGGACATTTTGACCCAGCGCTATGCCAAGCCTTTTCAGTCCCATCGTTCTAGTTACTGTTTTCATCCTTGGCTGACTTGGTTTTATCATGGCTGTTCTACTTGCGTCTTTTCGTATTATTTATTTATTTGTTTGTTTTTGTTATTCTGATGATTGTTTGCTACTTTGGCATCTGTTGTATGGTAAAGTGATAGACTAAATAAAATAAACACAAAAAATAAGCTGCAATCTGCCCAAAGAACATTGGTTACTGGGCAGATTAAAAACATCATAATAAATACATACATAAATACAGCGTAAAGAAGGTCCCAAAAGCAAAAGTTCTAATTTTGTCCTTTCTCATAGCTCTGCATGCATCCCACTTCCTGTCTTCCTCAGGAAGTTCAGAGCACCCTTAGATGACAGCCTTATGTGCTGCTAGCAGTACTGCATCCAGAGACATTACCATACTGTCTATGAGCAATCACACAAGAGAGTGCCTGTAGAACTCTCTCACTCTCTCTTAATAATTTCACAATTACCATTGAAAAGCTATTGATTGGTAATCAATGTTGTTGTGGGCTGCAGAATATGAAATTATAGGATTGCGGTTTCTATTTCAATGAAATCTGCCTCATGCTTTTATACATAATTTAACAAACTAATCATGTAAGAGTTTGAAACTCTAAGGGTGCAATGCTCTGCATTTTTAGACAGAAAACCTGACAGAAATTCATTTAGGGTGCAATGCTCTGCATGTTTGGACAGCATTCTAGGTGGGAGTGGTAGGGAGTTTTTTTTTTTCTGTCCAGACATGCATAGGATTGCACCCTAGTTGAAACTGATTCTTCTCCTCAGCAGAATCTCCATTCATTTGGGACTAATACTGAGTTATGGTAGTTCAAGACAAGGGTGTTTTGGTTTGTTAACCTTTCCCTGAGCAGTGGGAAGGTTGAAGCAGTCACTATAAGGTCAGTTCCTTCCTCAGAGATCATTGATGGCTGTGCACTAGGGATGGTGCAAGGGTTTGCTCTAGCCTGGCTTTGATTCCAATCCAAGGAGTTTGGAAGAGCCAAATCAAAACCAGATGCAAGCCTTCGAACCAGTCTGAACGTCTTCTCCTGAGCACTCAAGATGCATGTGTCCATTGCACTCTTGTCATCTCCAAAGCCATCCCACCATCCCTCAGCAATCAAACATTTATTTAGTTCAGTGTTCTCCAACCTTGGGTCTGCAGATGTTTTTGGCCTACAACTCCCAGCATGCCCCAGCCAGCGTAGCTGGGAGTTGTAGGCCAAAAACATCTGCAGACCCAAGGTTGGAGAACACTGATTTAGTTATTTCCTCATTCATTCATACATTCATTCCATTATGAGTCACCCTATAGCCAAAGCTCTCAGGGTGACATGCATAATAAAAGCAAATACAATAAAACCAATGATAAAAGCAATGGCAAAAACACATTAATAGAACGATTTTAAAGGCAGCAACAGTCATTCAAAATAACTTAAAGGAGATAAATAATAAAGCAGTTAAAACCAGAGATATGTTATTTTAAGATGTAGCATTAAAGACAACATTAAAAATAAAGCAAGCAGCGTTTTTTTTTAAAAAAAACTTTTAAAGGGATTTTTGAAAGGCCTGGGATGTGGGATGTTTGAGAATTTTGTTCAGGGGTGTGGAAATCTGGCGGACCAGCTGGGCTTGACCCCCTGAACTCTGTCCTGCATGCTTACCTCTTCCCGGGCGTTGACTCACATTCTCCTGAGTCAATCCAGGGAAGTGAGTCAATCTGGGGAAAAAGAGCCATGCTGGATAAGACCAAGGGTCCATCTAGTCCAGCATTCTCTTCCCACAGTGTCCAACCAGCTGCCCACAGCATCCCACAAGCAGGACTTGAGTGCAACAGCACCCTCCCACCCATGTTCCCCAGCAACTGGTGTACATAGGCATACTGCCTTTGATTCTGGAGTTGCACTTAATTATCTCCCTGCTTCTTGGAAGTTAACACAAGGTCAACGTAAATGGATTTTCCGCACCTTTTTGACAGCTAAAGGACTGATGTTACACTACTGGAAGGACAAACGGCCGCCTCCAACAACACAATGGATTGAGGACTTAATGGCACTTTCAACTTCTGAACGGGTGTGGTCTTTAGGCATAACCTACAAATGGATAAATACATGGATATTTGCTCTGCCTTTGTTGAAGCATATGCATATCTATGCTTATGGATAGTAGTATATCATGCTTTATATATATATATATATATATATATATGGGTATACATTTCATCTGTGCCTGTTGTAATTGATCTATTTAGATTTCATGTAAGAAAACTGTAATACTTTTTTATGGGATTTTTTTGTTTTGATTTAATGAAATTCACAATTAAAAAAAATGATGACAAAAAATGCTTCAACTTGCTTTTGGGCTTGTGAGTTTTGGATCTCAGATTGAGCCCTGCCCCATTAGAAGACCCATACTTAGGTAACATATTTATTATTACATTATTACATATAGGGCAGGTCTAGGTATCTTTTGTTATTTTTTGCCTGAAGTGTGGTTTCCAAAGGTTGCTCTGGTTTTTGTCTCCCTTCTATTCCCTTTCCCCACTTTTCCCTACTGTAAATAAACTTAACACCTACTTCTAGAGCGGCGTGTGTGCTTTCCTTCAAGTAAGCCTTAGGATTAACTCCGGAGTCTTCTGGCTCTACTGTTTATTGTTTCAGGCTTAGATGGAGGGACATTTTGGCTTGAGGCTTGCGAATAGGGTGGGGTGAAGCTGAATCCCTGTTCCCTAAATTTCAAGAGTGTCCTGTAAAGTGTGAGAGTCCCCTGGCTCAGGCTGAGGTGGACATAAGGGCTGGTGGCAGCCTACCTTGGCTATTGTTTGCCCCTGCCTACCCTGCTGGGAGTTAGGGCAACCCCCTTTCCTCCCCCCACAAATCTGTTCTTATCGATTTTTATTGTAT
Organism: Shinisaurus crocodilurus; assembly: GCA_021292165.1. Taxonomy (NCBI): domain Eukaryota; kingdom Metazoa; phylum Chordata; class Lepidosauria; order Squamata; family Shinisauridae; genus Shinisaurus; species Shinisaurus crocodilurus. Next base: position 283,553,557 of record CM037878.1, read on the forward strand.
CCCGTTCCTGTGTGTGCATGTGTTCGTTTGTTTTATTATCTTGCACACCTCCTTGAGAGGATTTCGCCCAGAAAGGCAGCCTAAAAATAATTTTAAATAATTTTAAATCAATAAATGGTGCCATCCCACTGAACTACTAGGGAAAACACTGTGGGTGTGTGACTTCTCCCGAGGATGGCATACAGCTCAACAGCGGCATGAGCAAAAGGGCAACTAACTAGGGGGAGGCTCATTTTAAACTTTTCCATCTAGAAAAGTTTACAAATTGTTCTTCCCCCATCACTCATTTGCAGGGATGTATGGATTTTGTGAAATCCGTTCTGTCTGCGTTTCACAGATTGTCAGGAGCCTTTTGTTCCGCCGTCCACTCATTGACTGAATCGGGTGTTGTTGTTGTTGTTGTTGTTGTTGTTGTTGCAGGGAAATGTGCATTTTCGCTCAGTGATGTGTTGTTGTTGGGTTTTTTTTTGTATTTTCCTACGACTAAAGGTGCAATCCTATGCATGTTTAGACAGAAAAAGTACTACGACTCCCAGCATCCCCCAGCCAACAGCGCTGCCTGAGGAATGCTGGGAGCTGTAGGACATTTTTTTCTGTCTAAACATGCATAGGATAGCTCCCTAAATTTGTGTAAAATTGTGTGTGTGTGTGGGGGAAACCAGTCCACAAGTGCACCGAATCCATGCAACTCGGGTAAAGCCTGTTGGTATTTCGTTGAACACATCAATGTCCTGAGTGACTATGACTCATCATCGCATAGTCGTGTAAGTGCCTGCAGCTGCTGGCAGGGTGAAGCACTGTTATCACCACTATTTAAAACAGCTGTGCTATGGCTGAACGCAGCAGTAGCGGCGCGTGTTACTGTGAGCCTCTCGTGTGTGCTGCTGTGCCTCGCGTGTGTGTTTTACTACACTGCGAAACTGCTGATAACTGGTAAGCTCCCTTTGCACAGGGAGACTGCAATACTATGGACTGATGTAAATAAACTGCAACGTATAATCTAGACTGCTCCTCTCTGCTTCTGTTGACTACTCTGTCAAATGGACTAACTGCGGAGGTGATTTGATTCCTCTACATGCTAACAAAGCCAGTCTGCTGTGGAATCCATTTATGGGTCGGATTCATAGAAATCCAAACTCATTTGAATTCAGTTTTGCAGTTTTCTCCTATATTCCTACTCACCTGTGGCTCTTTCGTTAGGAGAAGTCACATCGACAATATCTCCCACATCAAGAAGGAATTCTTCCCAACCGTAGCATGCTCAGAGGAGGTATTTTGGCAGGGCGTTTGGCAAGAAAATATGCGGAGCAGATACATCATTATCAAATTAATATGAAAATAAGAGTAATTTTAATCTTAGGACTGATTTGACACTGTGACTTTATTTAGCGTTCATTTTTTCTTTCTTTCTTTTTCTTTTTTTTCCAAATGGGTTTTGAAAGGGGACATATTTAATTACATGGGTGCATCAAGTAATTATTTTGAAAGAAGAAAACAGGACCAAGACAACATATTAGCATGTAAAATTGCAATTGCAATTAGGTAATGCTGTAAACAGTGGGGGTTTGGCATGATGTTACATCTTCAATAGATTTGTCTCTCCCCCACCCCACCCCACCCCGCTTTCCTCGAGCTGCTTTCAAATACTCCTCCCACAGGAATGGTAAATGACTCATTCTTGCTACTGTAGTAGAGCCAATTAAATTAATTTGCTGGAAATAACCACTGTCTTGCCTTCCTGCATTACTAGATTAGGCTTTCAATTTTTCTAGGCCACGTTGCGCAGTAGAATGTAATAATTGAGAGTAAGGGGCAGGGGGGATCTTAGTCTGAATGTACCACTGGCGGCTTGCTGGAGGAGGAAGCCACTCATCTGCCCTCCGCTGATGGTTCAGCACTGCCGGCATAGATGTCCAAGGAGTGGCATCGTGAGTAATGACTCAGCAGGGATCACGTGACATTAGGGGCCAATAGGGTTTCTCCTGGCCCTATAAACTATCTGACTCTGTAGGGATGTCAGATAAGTCTGCAACAGATTCAAAATGACTTCAGATTTCTAGGAATCCAACCTGTGGATTCTACAGGTTTGCCTTTTTCCTTGGGCTTGCAGGCCAGTTTTATTTTTCACTTTGGGAGGGGATTTGCACGAATGCGCATTAACTAATGCAGATTAGTGCATTTGTGCAAGTGTAAGTTAACACTAATGTTAATTAATGCAAATAGAATGAAATTCTGATATAGAAAAAAAAACAAAAAAACATTCCATGAATGAGCAGACAACGGAATGAAAGGCACCAGACAATCCACAAAACAGAGACATAATGAAATCCATACATCTCTACTCTGACTTGTTGTCTCAGTCTGAGAAGTTTGATGTGCAAGAGATTCAGCTTCTTATGGACTTCCCAGGGACACCCTGATTCACCAATATGGGATAGAGGATGCTGGAGTAGATGGACCATTGACCTGGCCCAGTAAGGCTTATGAGCTCTCAGACCACTTACTCCCTTCCTAGATTGCCGCCTCCATGCAGCCAGCCCTGACAGAGAGGAGTTGATGTCCCCATGCCCATATGTCAGGCCAAAGAGGTCAGGCCAAAGTCTTCCCATGAAGAATTTCCCAACTAACTTGCTTAAACGGGGGTGTAGCGAGAAAGCCAATAACCTCTTCCTAAGCCCCAGTGGAGCATTTTGGGACTTGGAGGCAATAGTTCTTAGAGGGTTTGTTCAATATTGAGCAACAGTCAAGTGCATCATATATGTTCTTTGCCTAGGATTGAACATTCTGGAGCATTGTCTAGGAAGAGGGTCACTGACAGATTACATTCTAATATGCAATGGCCATTCTATGATATGGTTGTATATATATTTATTGTCGATCAACAAATATGATACACAGGGTCTTGAACAAGAATGGAATAGTGAATTAGACTGCCCTGTGTTTGCCTAACCAATGGAACGCTGCATTAGCATCCATTTCGGAAGTGTCAATGAATCTTAGGCTACAATTTATCTAGCAAAAACTTCTGTATATTAGACACCACAACGTCTCTTCAATAAAGTCTTGGTCTTGGCTAAGTCAGCTAACTGTTGGAGGTGTGATACAGCTAATGCTTCCTTCACCCATATGTTTTCGCAATGCCCAACAGCAACCTCCTTTTGGGAGGAGGTTATAATATGGATAAATTTTGTACTGGAAAACTCTTTATCATTTATGGATGTGCATATTCTACTTAATTATCTATCTGCTTCTTGGAATCAATGTAATTGCAAGGTCAATGTAAATGGATGTTCCGCAACCTTATGACAGCTAAAAAACTGATATTACAATACTGGAAGGATAAACGGCCACCCCCAATAATGCAATGGATTGTGGACCCATTGACTCTTTCAACCTCTGTATGGGTGGTATTCAGACGCCACTTATGCATGGACAAATATAGGGATATTTGGCTTGCCTTTGTTGAAACTTATGCATGGCTACTTCTATTGACAGTAGTATATTTCCTTACCTACATGTAATACACAGGCACATACATTCCATATGTATTTATTGCAACTGATATTATTTATTTATTTCATGTATATACCACCCATAGCTGAAGCTCTCTGGGTGGTTTACAACAATCCACAAAAACACTGGCTTCCCCTCTCATCTCCCAGGCTGTGTGTGTGTGTGTGTGTGGGATATACCTAACCTTTATGCAATGTAAACTATTCATTTTTAAAATGTTTTCTTTATCGCTTTTGGTTTCATTTTAACTTTTTGAAATGCACAATAAAAAAATGTTTTAAAAATGTAATTGAAAAAAATGCAGTGACCATCCAACATATACCCAGAGAATACCTGGGGCTGCTGCTGTGTTCATCACCATTCCATGATGATGTGGAAGCAGAACCGCTGTTAGCACTTGGCATCCGCTGGCAGCCTAGCAGAGCCCACTGCTGATGCCTGACACGGGTTTCCCTTTAACACTTAAAGAAAGAAAGAAAGAAAGCTGGCATCCAAGCAGCATCAGGCTGCTGGGCCTAGCTGTCCTTTAAAGTTTCCCAGAATGCATGGGAGAGATGTTATGCTGGAGGCACTGTGGAAATATTGTAAATGGCAGCTAAACACAGCAGCCCAGCACTGCTCAGAGAGCACTTGCTGCTGCTTTTGCTGCCACTGCATTGCATCACTGCTTCCAGCTAAGTCTGCCATTACCTGTGGCAGGTAAGTCCATCACGGTTCTTTGTGAGAACTGATGTCTCCATTTGGTTTGTCATACTAAGGTGAGAGGCAGTGGTGTTGAGGAGGAATTCAGGCATCTTCAGTAGCAGTAGTAGTGTTTACTCCCCCAATATTACTATGTGTGTGCACACCAGTGTATAGAGCTGCCCTAACTCCATGTAAATGACCCCATTCCAAATAGGACAAGGGGGTGACTCATCCCCATTGATAATCCCCATTGATAATTAGTGCTTTCACTGAATTTTGCCTACATTGGAATTTCAAGGCAAATGTAGAGTTTTTTGTGTGACAAATGTGAAATTGGGAGAGAAGCATGGAAGGTGTTGATGTGATTAGCAACAACATTTGCCCCGTTTCTTGCTATCTTCTTTTTTGGGGGGGGAATTTGAGGGTGGTGATCCACTACTAAATATCCACAGTCACATGTTGCAGTATGCCTAGCGAGTGGTCCCCTATTCCGCATTTCTCCACCTCTCCTCAGGAAAGAAATATTCAGTTCAGATTCACAACGGAATAAAAGCACATTCCACCTGACACACAGATGACTAGATCTATAATGAAGTGCATTCCCCCTGTCCCCGTGAAAATGAAGAAAATCCAGCAAACGGAAAATTGGGGTTGCTGTGTGTGCATTGTAAAGTAATAGTTATTTGGGTATTGAATCCGCCAAAAGGAAAATTTGAAAATGATGAAGCGCATTCAGACAAGAAACTAGAAAGCTGGGAAAGGTGAAAAGGGGAAGCTGGCAGACTTCTGGTATGCTGATAGCAAGGGTAATAACAGGAAATTATTGCTTTGTTCCCTAGAATGGGAGAAAGGACCAGAGGAAATGCTAGTGATTGTTTTACACAAAATATATCTTGCCATTCTGTTTTGTATTATGAGAAGTGTTTTGCATTGTGGACAGTTCAAGCATCATGGAAGTTAAAATGGAAAACTTCACCAGGGTTAGGGAGACAGCTTCATTAAAGGAAGGATCCTAATTTCCTTACAAGGGAATCCCAGTTCTGTAACCTTCCCCACCCATACCCTCAGGGATGTTGAAGAGTCCTTGGTTTCGAGTCACGAGTTGAGTCACGAGTCTTTGGACCCGAGTCTCGAGTCTGAGTCCTTGGTCCAAAATGGTGACTCACGAGTCACGAGTCACGAGTCACGAGTCATGAGTCACGAATCATGAGTCACGAGTCACTCCCAAAGCTGACTCCACTAGTCCCTATTAAAATCAATGGGGTTTTTTTCCAACAAAATAAGGCTATTTCAGATGTGTGGCTTAAATAAATAAATGCTGAAGCTGAACCCCGACAAGACTGAGGTACTTCTGGTGGGGGACAAGGGGAGGTTAGGGGATGTTGACCTGGTGCTGAATGGGGTACATCTACCCCTGAAGGACCAGGTCCTGCAGCTTGGGGGTCATTCTAGACTCCCAGCTGTCCATGGAGGCTCAAGTGTCTGCTGTGAGCCGGGCGGCGCTGTATCAACTCCATCTGATATGGCAGCTGTGCCCCTACCTTCTTAATCACCTGCTCCCATCAGTGGTTCATGCCTTGGTCTCCTCTCGCCTAGACTACTGTAATGCGCTCTACGTGGGGTTACCCTTGAAGACGGTTCGGAAGCTACAGCTGGTACAGAACGCGGCGGCTTCGCCTGGTTAAAGGCAGCCACCGGCGGGACCACATCACGCCAATGCTGAAGGAGTTGCACTGGCTACCAGTTGCTTGCCGAGCCGAATTCAAGGTGTTGATTTTGACCTTTAAAACCCTATACGGCTCCGGGTATACATCGAGTCCAACCCCCTGCTCAATGCAGGAAACTAGAGGAGGGGTCTCCCATCCAAGTAATAACCAGGCCTGACCCTGCTTAGCTTTCCACACTCAGACAAGCTGAGCCAGCGTAAGCCACAGGCCTGTTAGTCTGAACATTAAAGGAGCTATCCATGGTGCTGAAACCTACCTCCTATCCCCAAAGTAGGTCCTGCACCAGCTCCTTAAAAGTTCGGACTACAAGCTGGAGTGGATACACTGTCCCATTGACACTAGAGCCACCAGACTCCACTGCGTTTGCCACATCTGAGCCCAGTCTTTTCTGTATCTGAACTGGGCAACCAGAACTAGCATACACATGTAAATTTAGCCTTTGTTTTTGCTTCTCCTGCCAACGTGCCATCCCTTTGATGGACGGCTCACATCCAAGCCAATTTGGATTAATTTTTCATTTTCAATCATTTTCCTAGCCAAGCGCCTTCCTCATTCATCTTAAATATTTTAAGGCCAATTAACTTGCCATTTTAACGAAAGGTGTGACAGCCAGGGAGAGCTCTGAGGAGCTCGAGAGCAACAAGAATAATTAATGGGATAACATGGCATGAAAATTGTGATTAAAAATTTAATCAACTAATTTCCTCCCCAAAATAGCTGAATATCAGATTGGCATTTGTTGTTCTTTTTGGTGGGAAGTTGCAATCTGTCCACATCACAAACACAGTAGAAACTTTTATCAAAGAAAATTTTAAAAAGTGGATGTTTTCAGATGCAGCCATGCAGGATTTGGGCCTAGATCAGGGATTTCCAACTTCCATATTTTTTTGGAAGGTCACCGTTCTCAGTGAGAGGGCTGAAAGAATTAGGTAATTAAATCCACATGGAGTTGTAGAGTGCTAGCAGAAAGAGGCTTCAGAGTTAAGATTACAGTTGTTGTTGTTGTTGTTGTTGTTATCATCATCCTGTGTACAGTTCTGGTCACTGCACCTCAAAAAGGATATTGTATAGGTTGGAAAAAGTGCAGAAAAGGGCAACCAAAATAGTCAAGGGGCTGGAGCAACTGTGGAAGAAGCCATTACATCTGGGACACTTTACCTGAGAGAAAAGGCACGTAAGAGGAAACATGATAGATGTGTCCAAAGTATGCATTGTGTGGAGAAAGTGGATAAGTAAGGAGACATTTTTTCTCACTCTCTCATTGTACTAGAATCCAATGGGGTCATCTCATGAAGTTGATTAGTGGGAAATTCAGGACAGATAAAAGGAAGTACCTCTGCACACAGCATATAGTTAACCTATGGAATTTGCTACCACATGATGTAGTGCTGGCCACCAATTTCAATGGCTTTAAAGTGGGATTAAGCACATGTATGGAGGATAAGCTACTCATCAGGATGGCTGTATTCTACCTGCAGTATCAGAGGCAGTATGCCTATATGTACCTGTTGGTGAGGAATATGAGCAGGAGGGTGGTGTTGAACTCATGCCCTCCTTGTGGGTTTCCCACAGGCAGCTGGCTGGCCACTGTGTGAACAGAATATTGGATTGAATAGACTTTGGTCTGATCCAGCATGGCTCTTATGTTCTTAATAATAAATACTTAGATTTACTTATTAAATTTATATTGTGCCTTTCCAATAAAATAGTGCTCAAGGCAGGTAACAATGTGATACAGAGGATGAGAGGGAATAACAAAGGTATAATTAAAACATTAACACTCATCAGTGAAGTGTTATTAAGTGTTTTTATTAAACAATTAAAACATCCCTAATAGGGATGTGCTGACGCTGGGAAGTCCAGCTCATCTGAGCTCAACTGACTTCCTGCTCACTTCTGATCTGATGATCGGAAGCTGGCTGAGTTAGGGTGGTGGTGGTTCCACAGACTTCCATCTCTAGGACGGGCCACAGTTTGCCCATATATTTTTTTAAAGTGCTAAGGAAATGTGTGCAAATTGCAAAAATTTGTGTAAGTTTACACAATTTGCTCAAATGACAGTATTTGGGGAGGGGGGGTTGTGCAAAGCGGCACTTGAAAGGCATGTAGATCTAGTGCATTTTGCATAAAATTGACCAATGTGCGCAAATCGTGCAAAGACCACATTGTTTTCGGGGGCTGATTTGTGCAAATTGCTCAAAATTCCTCAGGTGTTGTTGTTGTTGTTGTTTTTAAATGTGCAAAACACAGCCCATCTTAGAGACTGGAAGTCTATAAGCTGGCTTGACTTGCACCATAGCAACATTAGTGCCAGTGCAGGGTGACAAACCAGAATCCAGGGAGCTGAATCATGAAAATCTGCCAGATTTTTACCCCAGTAATGGATTCCTCACATATACCCCTCGTCCCTAATAAACTGATGTGATGCAAGTCCTTTCTAAATGGAGTTTAAGGGAGCTGGCCCACTCTAGCTTCTAGCTAGTGCAGACTGACAGAGCTTTCCTACTGATTGGGGTGAACTACAGGGAGCATATTAAACCTGTGCTTCATCAGTCGCACCGGCTGCCATCAAATGTCAGGGTCTGATTCAAGGTGGGGGCTGTAGACATTCATATTTCTCCCCCCCCCCCGTAGTCCCATGCTTCTGCATCTGTCCTTCCATCAAACAGGAAATATGTCGGGCCTTATCAGACAAATTAAGGCACATGTAACCTGACATCTGTTTTCCCGTTGGTCCCAGAGGTCTTGATATTTTCCAAAACTGCTGCACCTGCACCGTCAGAGAGAACACAGCAGTGCGGTTAAGACCGTGAAATGCAAAATAGGTTTTTCAAATGAAATAAAATCTTGTGAGGCCCTCACTGGGTAAAGAGGAAGGGCAGTGTGTGAGAGCAGGGCCGGGGAAACAGGATTTTATTTTTCCAGCATCTGAACAGCCCAATCTCGTCTGATCTCGGAAGCTAAACAGGGTCGGGCCTGGTCAGTACTTGGAAGGGGGACCACCTTGGAATACCAGATGCTGTAGGGAGGGACCAGAGCTCAGTGTAGTAGAGCATCTGCTTTGCATGCAGAAGGTCCCAGGTTCGATCCCCGGCCTCCAGGTAGGGCTTGGGAAGAATCCTGCCTGAAACCCGCTGCCAGCCATTGTCAGCAATACTGGGCTAGGTGGACCAAATGGTCTGACTCAGTATAAGGCAGCTTCCTATGTTCCTAGGATTCCTCCAGATGTATTGGATCACAACTAGGAATGTCAGAGAAATCCTCAATGGATTCAAATGAGTTCAGATTTCGATGACTCCAACCTGAAGATTCCGCAGCAGTGGACCAGCTTTTCCTGAGTCTCACAGATTCTGCGGACTTGCAGACCAATTTTGTTTACTTTCTGGAATTTTACACAAATTTAGTCATCGAAACAAGCAAACAAACAAACACTGACTGAAAACGAGCGTTCCCCCCTCCCATAGGCTAAACTGTGTGAAAACGCACATTCGCAGGGGGGGGGATTTGCGCCTTTCTGGAAGTGCAGATTTGCACACGTGCGCATGAATGCAAGTTCAGGAAATGGAAATGAATGCAATTCCGGCAGTGAGCAGACGAGGAAAGGAATTAGGAAAGGTGTCTGACCATCTGTGAAACGTGGTCAGAACAGATTTAACAAAATCTCTGCATCCCTAAGTCTGTAGCTCTCACCATCCCCAGCCTGCATGGAAAATGCTGGGCATTGCAGTTCAAGACATCTGGAAGGTTGTGGAAACCTGACTTTCAGGGTTAATTTTTAACTCAGCTTTTAAAAATCATTATTCTGCTTTTTTAAGTGTTTAAGCACATATTTGACTATGTGCTTTTATTTGACTGTGGTTTTTTTTTTTTATGTTTTGAAGTTTTAGTTAACACTTTGCTTAGTCCCAGAAAGGTGCTTTGGAACTACAATCAATCAATCAATCAATCACAATACAATACAATACAATACAATAATGAACAAAGGAGGAAAGAAAATGGTTGCTTCTGAAAGTAGGTAAAAGAGCAATCAGGCTTTCACACTGAGATGATAAACCTGTATTTAGGCTGCACAACCTCAGACCACAGGTGTGCGCTCCGGTCCAGACTGAATGTTCTCCCATTAAAAAAAATAGCACCATTATTTATTTATCAATGGGTTTGTTTGTTTCTATCACATCATCAGTGTGCATAGTGCTTTGCAGAAGACAAGAAGACAGGCCCCCTTTCCCAAGGAGCTTACAATCTACAGTTCAATGCTCTGGCCCAGATTTCTCAATGGCATGTTAGATTTCTACATGCAGAGATGTTTCCTGGGTGTCTTCGGAGGTAAACCTTCTATCATGTGAGCAATACAGTCTGAAGTGGTGAAGCTAAAATTCAGCTTTAGTGCCTCTGCGAGGAATAGTCACATTTCGGCCTGCTATGGCCAGCAGATGGACGGACAGTTGGATGGGTCATTGCCATCAGAACACAAGAAAAGCCCTGCTGGAGCAGACCAAGGGCTTGATCTAGTCCAGGATTCTGTTCACACAGAGGCCAACTGGCTGCACACGGGAAACCCACAAGCAGGACATGAGAGCAGCAGCACCTTCCCACCCATGTTCCCCAGCAACTGGACTACATAGGCATACTGCCACTGATACTGGAGGAACCAGACAGGCAATCAGGACTAGTAGCCATTGATAGCCTTCTCCTGCATGAATTTGTCCAATCCCCTTTTTAAAGCTGTCCAAACTGCTGGACTGCTTTTTCTGTGTGTGTTTCAGGCATCATACCACCATGTTCAGGGGTGGCGTCAGGGGTCAACATTGTTCAGCATCCACCATACCTCCAGTGCCCATCCACCCTCACCCCGGCCTGTCTCTTCCTCCTTGTTCTTGCTACCTGTTCATCTGGCCTCTCCAAGTGAGAACAGTAACAAGAGCAAGGAGGAGGAAGGGGGATTGCTCATCAGAGGAAGATCTAGAGCCCTCAGAGCCAGATGTCCCTAGGACAGTGTTTCTCAACCTTGGGTCCCCAGATGTTTTTGGCCTACAACTCCCAGCATGCCCCAGCCAGCTATGCTGGCTGGGGCATGCTGGGAGTTGTAGGCCAAAAACATCTGGGGACCCAAGGTTGAGAAACACTGCCCTAGGATCAGGCTGCTTCAGAGTATCCCATGCGGCATATGTGAGGAATCTGATAGGGGGTGCAAATCTCATGGATTTTCACGATCCCCCCCCCCCCAGATTCTGGTTCTCCAGCCCTACGCTGGTGCCAGCTCGCTATGATGCATGTTGAGCCAGCTTGCAGACTTCCATCTCTCAGACAGGCTGTGGTTTGCACATTTAAACACACACACACACACACACACACACAAAGGAAATTTGTGCAAATGGCACTATTTGCTCCATTTGTGTGACTTTATGCAATTTGCGTAACGTTACACAAATTTCATAAATCGTGCTATTTTGCATGTTTTCTACAAATCAGCAACCAAAAAGCATGTGGATTTAGCACAATTTGCATAAATATTGGCCAATTTGTGCCAATGGCACTAGATACACATGCTTTTAGAGTGCCAATGTGTGCAGAATAGTGGTGTTCACGTACCTGTGGGGGGGCTCGCCTCTCCGCCGCCGTGATTCTCTGTGGCGGCGCCCCCCCACCTCGTTCTCCGCGCCGCTTGAGCTGCCGCCGACGGGAGCGACGGGACCCTGCTCCGGTGCACAGGCCCGGTGCAAGGCAATTTGATGCCCTAGGCAACATCAGATATTTAGCGCCCCCCCTTCCCACTTGAGCCCTCCCTCCCTCCAGCCCTATGCCCATTATGAAATAAATTTCCCTCCCTGGGAACTGCCGAGCCCCATAGAAAAACTTTGTGAACTTTGAGACTTTTCCTTTGTGTTCACGAGGAAAGCAAAGAGGCAACATCAGCCCAGCTATGCCAGGAACTCCCAAGGGCCTTCTCCTACTCCATATATATGTAAAAGCCTGTCTCCTCCTGCAGGCAGCACAAGGGATATGAAAAAAGGATGTGAGAGAGGTGTGGTGGCGCTACCTGTGAGGAATAGAGACAAAAGGGCGTCTTGCAGCCTGTCCTACCTCGCAGGGTGGAGGTGCAGAGACACCGGTTTGACTCGTACACCTTCTGGGTTGCAGGGGGGGGATGCATGTAGTAGAAACATAGCAAAGAGAGAGCCCGTGGATCATCTGGCTCAAATTTAGGAGGGGATTTACGAAACTTGCTGCTTCCCCTCCTCTCCCTATCACTTTGTTGCAATATTTCTTTATCAGAATAATGTATATTATCCTGTCTTTCCCTTTACCAGCCTAGTGCTCAAGGCAGACAACAATATTCAAAGTACAGTAAAGAAAACATCAACAGCTCAGGGCACAATCCTAAACACGTTGAGGCAGAAAAAAGCCCCGCAACTCCCAGCATTCACCAGCCAGCATGGCTGGCTGTTGGAACGCTGGGAGTTGTGGGGCTTTTTTCTACCTCAACATGCATAGGATTGCGCATGGCTGGCTGGGGAATGCTGGGAGTTGTAGGATTCCCCCCCCTCCAAACACGCATAGGATTGCATCCTAAAACCATTTAAAACCAAAACACAAAAACAGCATGGTAAATAATTAAAACATTGGAGCCCCAGCTAGCTTAAAATACCTTTCCCTCCCTCCCTGGTTGCTGGAAATAACTGCTTTCAGGGGACCTTGAGCTGAGGAACCTGAGGCTCGCGCGAGGGAGGGAAGGCGAAGGAGGTGTTTGCAGGTGCATCCTTGAGAGGGAAGGCGAAGGAGGTGTTTGCAGCCTCCCATCATTGGCCCCTGCCTGCCCGCCTCCCCTCCTCCAGTCTGTAGCCTTCTCTGCCTCTTTTGATGCTGGTTGTGAGGAGGAGCCTGCCTGCTGCTGTTCCTGGTAACGAGCTGGAGGAGAGAGAGGGAGGGGTGCGCTTCTTTCGCCTTCCCTTCCCCGCCACAGGACATGATTGGTAAAAATACGTGATGTATTTTTTTTCCCCCAAGGCATTTCTGGCGCCTCCTTTAGCCCGGCGCCCTAGGCAGCCGCCTAGTTGGCCTAATGGTAGCACCGGCCCTGCCGGTGCACTGGACCCCCATGCTATGTTTTTGGCGGGGGAAACCAGGGTAACAGGGCTGTTTAAGTCCTGTTGCCCTGGTTTCCCCCACCAAAAATATAGCGCGGGGGTCCAGCGCGCCAGAGCAGGGTCCCGTCGCGTCACTTCCTGCACGCCAGAAGTGATGCGACGGGACCAGCACGGGCGGCTTGCCTCTCCGTGGCGAGCCACCGCCAGAAAAAGGTAGGCTCACGCGAGCCTCACGCGAGCGTTAGCGGGCCCGATTTCGGCCTGTTACGCTCGTCCGAGGTGATCGGATACATCACTAGCAGAACATGTTAAGTAAAGTGATATAACATAAAGTTATGCCAATGGCACAAATAGCGCAATCTGTGCAAATTTCCTTAGCTTTTTAAAAAAGAATGCGCAAACCGTGGCCCATGTTAGACATGGAACTCCCTAGAACCGCCCCCCCCTCCAACTCAGCCCGCTTCCCATCATCAGATTGGAAGTGGGCAGGAAATCTGTCAAGCTCACACGAGCCAGTCTTCCCAGCATCAGCACATCCCTACGCCATGGCTACCCATAGGATAATTTGGAGTCCCAGCTCCGACCTTGGAAGAGCACTCCAAGGTTGGACATGGGGCACCAGATTCAGTGCACCCTCCCTCCGCCCTCACAGCAAGTGCGGTTCTTTCCACACCGGCTGCAGCTCTGAAGTCGCAAGACCAACCTCTGAGCTGGCGCTGGGTGGGCATTCCAGGGGCATGGAGTGAAGAAACGAGGTAGTGCCATGCTATGAGGGATGCTGCTGGTGCCTCAGCCTCCTCTCCATGAGAGCCGGAAAAAACATTTAGATGGCCGAAATGGACCATCTAAGTGTTTTGGATGGTGAAAGAAATGCAGAGGCAATCCTTACCTGCATGCTCCTCCCACCCTTCCATGGGATGCTGATAATCCTCTGAGTTCAGAGGGTTATGTGCAGCCACATTGGATCACCCTGTTAATTGATAGCAACTAAATCAACTAAAAGCTTCAACTGATGAATTGCCAGGTGTCAGTGTTAAAGTTTACTTGCTTCAGACTTTAAACTGGTTTGAGGGCTATTTTGATTTTGATGCGCGGATGTAATAAAGAATGCAAAAAGAAAACATGAAAGCTTTATTTTGTCAGTCTAAAATTGAGTGGAAGCTGGCATAACTGTATTTATTAAAATGGCCTGGTGTCATACCTTCTAATCATTCATATGCACCCATCTCTTGCAAAGATGCCTGCACTGAGGTTTTGGTAATAGTCAAGTTTATTTACAGTTTCGGGTTGCCAATAGATTTGAAAAAAATGGTTAGTTGATTAATCATCTGCCCTTTTAACTGGTGAGTCAATTAATGAACTAAAACATGTTAATCAGTTAATTAGTTAAAATGAAGATAATTGATCAATTTAACATTATTCAGTCAGTTGACAGCCCTACATTTTGCACATTATGTTAAAATGTGACTCCAAGATAGAGACAGATAGAGGTGGTGGTGGGGGATCGTGGAGGATCCACAGTGATTAGTCATGACATGTGAGCACAGTGCTGCATTTGCATGCTTGCTTGCTTGCTTGTGTGTGTGCATGCGTGCATGTCTGTCTGTCTGTCTGTCTTGGTAGGGAGCCTTCAAAACTCTTCCTCCGCAGCCAGAAGACTGCCCACAGTGACTGAATGGGTGGATGTGAGTTGGTGGGAGGGCGAGTGAATGGGTAAGTGCCTGTGTATCAAGGGTGTAGAAACTCAGGCCCAGGGACCAAATCCAGCCTGCCTGGGGTCCCACGCTGACTCTCCATGGTTCCCTTGCTGCTCCAACCACTCATCATTTGGAACTGGCGGTTTCCTGCCTTTTGTGCAGACCCCACCACCATGATATAAGGTTGAAATGCCTCACCTGGGGTTGTGTCATGCCTCCCCTGGAAGGCTCCTCTTCAGAAGAGGAGGAGAACTTACCTCTGGCCCAGGACTCCAGTTCAGCAGATGGAGAGGACCTGTCTTTGGTTCAGGAGCCTCCCTCTCCTGGGGAGTTAGAGGGAGATGTTCAGGACACAGTTGGCTGCTGGACATCAGCAGTAGACCTGGGAGGACCTTCCTGGCAGACCCTCAATGTTCCTCCCCCACCGCAGGAGAGCTTGCAGTCAGAGCTGGAAGAAGAACCACCTCCAAGCCCTAGAGAGAGATTCCAGCTCAAATGGGCGGAAAGAGGTTCTGCAGCTCTGCTATATATTGCCGTGTGCCGTGTGTGCCTCTCTGTGTCCTCCTCTTCTAGCCATTCCATTCCCTTTCCTATGTGGCTTTCATTTTTCCTCTCAAATTAATCCACTAAGCATTCTTAGTTCATTGAGCACGTGCTGTCCTCATTGGGCTCTTTTGGGAGGGTACTACTCCCCCTCCCCTTGGTTTCTTTCCCCCCTAAAGATTGTTTTGCACTTCCTCAAACTTTGGGGTGACACCAGGTCTGCCCTCTTGTGTATGACTGTAGTTGTCTTGGTTACGCAAGTGATGGCAGTTGGTGAATGGAATCAGAATCAGAAGATAGAATGGATTTATGGAGACTCCATGTCTGGAGGAGGTATACCAAGGGCGGAAATCTTCAGAGGAGGTATGCTGGCTGTGGGAAATGACAGGTGAGAGCTGTTGCCTTCATGGTCTGTTTCTGGGCTCCCTGGAAGCATTCGGCTTCTGATCACTTTTTGGAAACTGGACGCTAGGCTAGATGGAACTCTGATAAGAACATAGCAAGAGTCCTACTGGATCAGAACAAAGGCCTAATTAGTCCAGCATTCCGCCAATCAGATGCCTATGGCAACCTTCCCCAACCTAGAGCCCCCCAGATGAGTTGGACTGCTGGCTGGGAATGATGGGAGTTGCAGTCCAACCCATCTGGAAGACCCCAGGTTGGGGAAGAATGGCATGATATCTCCAAGTGCAAGCAGGAGAGCACATTCTCCAAAAATGTTCACCAATTCCTGAACTTGCTTTCAAATTCAAAGACTGCGCATTTTCACACTTTATTCTATGGAGTGCACATTTTGGCACACTTTTTTTTTAATGTGCATTTTCTCTATTTGAAATGAGTACTTTATCCATTCGAAGAAAATGAAAGAAGAGTGCAAATGAACATGGGAAGCACGGTGAGCCGAGCTTCGAGGTGGTGTTTGGAGAACCTGGGAGATTGCGAGAGAACCGCTTGTTTGCCCATTCCTTTTGTAGAAGTTGTATACTAGAGTCACGTGTTGAGTGTTGCGTGTGCCTTGGTACTACACATTTGTAAATGAGTATGTTGCACATTAGCAAATGAGTTAATACTGTATTTTTTAAAACTGTGCATAATAGATAGACTACAGAGTATAACTTCTTCCTGTTATTTGGGGGAGAGGGGGTGGCACACGGGTGTCTTGGCTTCTCATGATACCATGGCCTTTATTGAAATATATCCCATCCAGACAGATGTTTGATTTATTTATTTTCTAGCCAATGTCTCAGTAAGACTAAACTTTTTGCTTATAATTAGCATTCACAATGGTACCATTTATAATGCTATATTTGCTTAGAACACAGTGAAGCTGAGGCTTTATCTTTTTTTTTTATTTGCTTATGTTGGGTTGGAAAAAAAACACAAATCTAATAGGACCCTGAAAGAAATCTGATAATTATACCAAAAGTGCTGAAATAAAACAACAGTTAAGGGAGTCATTTGTATTATTAATAATTCAATATCTGCATCCTTGGGCAAGAGAGAAAGACAGAAAAGTTATTTTCTAATATTATGTGTCTAAATCCTGATGGGTGTAATTAAACAAATGGTGGCTCCCTTCTCTGTACATTTGCCTGGCAGGGACAGAAATAATGATGCCTAGGGCTGTATGTGCAAGATTCATGACCACAGCTAGCTAGGCTTTCTTCTCAGGCCCTCTCACTTTCAACTTTGAGGGGGATGGCTTAGTCATGTTTAGAATCAAGACCCATTGAGTCTTTGTCCATTTAGTCATCATGGCTAACTTAAGTCCCGTCGATTTCAGTTGGGTCCACTCTAAGCATGACTAAGCAGGGCCGCCCACCCATGAAACAGGCTGAGGCGCCCATATGAGGCGGTAGAGCTGGAGGAGTGGCAAATTGCACTGCTCCCCCGCCCCCCCAGCCCAGAGAGCCCACTGCCACCTCCAGCTGGTGCTCCAGAGAGCCCTGCCAGTCGCTTTCCCACTGTACCCTTTGCCACAGTGAGAAAGCAGCTGGTGGAGTTGTTTGGAGGAACTGCTGGCCCTTTGTTGCTGTGGGCCTCTGGGGTTCTCATGAGATCTTGGCACATGGCTGACACCTCGCAATATCTCGGGCATATGTGAAGATCTCACGAGAGCCCAGAGCCACCGAGATCGCAATCCTCCCCACCACCACGCAACCCTCCCTCTCTGCTCCCAGCAGCCCCAGCCTGAAGAGACCATATGCAGCAGCAAAGGAAAAGTGACGGGCTCTCTGGGCTAGGGCTGGCGGTGGCAAGGAGGGACGGTTGTGCGGCGGCAGGAATGAGAATGTTACATAGCAGCGGCATGAGTTCTTCTGCTCCAGGCAGTGAGAGAGCTTGCACCGGGCCTGTGACTAAGCCTGGATCCAACCCATTGTCTCTCAGTCATCCAGTGCTGTAGTGGAGCCAAGCCTCAGAGAGATGGAGCACTGGCAGTTTTCTATTCGCAGACATGCTGACATCAACTGGGTTCAGACCAGACGATAACTAGGGATGTGCGCGGATCTCGATGGGGGGTGAAAGCGGGGTGAACTCATCCCGCTCAACCCCCCCCCCCGAGCTCCGCGCGACTTACCTAGCCCTGGCTTGGCACATCTCCTCGCTACAGCAGCTGGGGAAAGGAACTTCCAGGGTCCCTGGAGCTTCTCTTCTGGGCCCCCGGCGCTGCGTTTTTTATGTAAAAACCAGGGTAACCGACACGCAGCGCCGGGGACCCGGAAGTGATGTGACGGGGACAAGGAAGTCCGCTAAGTGCCGCAGTGGCCACCGCGAGATGGATCACGCAACAGAAGAGATCCCCAAGCGCCCAACAAAACAAGGTAAGGGGGATTTGTACATCCCTAAATAACCCACACTCAAGGGTTGAGTGAGGGTTGTCATTGAAACATGGGTTATTGTGTTATCTGAACCCAGCTGCGCTAACAAGCCGTGGCTTGTTAACCATGAGCAACTCATGAAGAGAACCCATGCTTTGTTGTTGGGCTGTGAACTGTGGGTTGTTCATTGTGGCTTGTTATCTCGGCTGGGTTCAGATAACAGGGTAACCCACATTTCAAGCACAACCCACGGTTCAACAACAATAGTCTTGTCTGAACCCAGTCATCGTCTGCCACCACCTTCAGAATTTCTTGTTCCCTCTGAGCTTAGCTGCAATTCTAGCAGTAGCTGGGAAGAGATGAATATATTGTTCCCTATTGTAACGTAAAGTATTGTGGCACCTCTTGGTCTCGACTGGGCAATTAAGACACATTAGCTTTACAGAAAAGACCTCCTCCCAGCAGGTGAAAACTCCTTGGACTGGACTGTTGTGTTGAAATGGGTCAATGCAGCTGCCTGCTTGGGGGTGTGGCTATGGGAACTGTCATAAGGAGCACCTGCAGTTCAAAATTTACCGCTACATCACTGCAGTCAGCTAGATCAGTGGGGCAAGCTGGGAGTTATAGGCCAAAAACATCTGGGGACCCAAGGTTGGAGAACACTGAGCTAGATAGTGCCAGGGAGTTGGGGGTTTGGACTGGGACTCGAGGCTGGGGTGCAAAGGTAGTTAAACAGGTAGACAACACTCCAACTGCTCTGCAGTATGAAGCTTCTGGATTGGTCAAATCTGGTATAATATATACTAGCAGCTGGATCCAGATCTACGCTGGATCCCACTACATGGGCAGAAGTGGAATTCTCTGCCCCAACTTCTCACAGCAGCCCATCCAGACCCCTGAAAATGCTACACAGAGAGTCAGGGGACCCTGCTAAATGGGGTCAGTGGTGGTGGTGTGTGTGGGGAGGGGATTTCCCCAAAAAATAGGGCAGAGGGAGCTTCTGCAAGTAGAGCCCTTCCTCTGCGGAAGGTGCCCTCCTCTCACAGAAGGCTGATTCTGGATCTGACCATTGGAGTCTGTGCTCCACAGAGCAGTGCCTTCTACCTGCCATATTTTAGGCTCCAAGTCAAGCCCTAGTGACTAGCTATGACTCAGCCTCAGGCGCCACCTCTGTCTCAGCCAATTGAGTTCAAGGGGGCTTGAAACACCTCAAAGGGGTTTGAAACAAACACACAAAGGATGCACCAGAATTTTGTTTACATTTGCAAATTATGCAGACACGCCTCCCTCATTCACAAATAGGAACTTGAGCAGGAGAACATGTTCTCCAAAAATGTTTGCAAATTCCTGAACGTATGTTTTTTTTTTTTTAAAGGGCATTTTCACACTTTATGGGGGGGGGAGCGCACATTTCAGTGTGTATTTTTTTTTAAAACCCACATTGTTCCTGTTTGAAATGCACGCTTTTCTCATTCAAACCAAATGAAAAAAAGAGAGCAATCAAATGTGGGAAACCAGGCAAGCTGAGCTTCGGTGGTGTATAGAAAATCTTGGCAATCAAAAAACAAACAAAAAAACCCACTACTTGTTCCCTAATGCACACATGCACGCACGCACGCACACACGCACACACGTATGCACGCACACACACAGCCTCCTTTTGGATGCAGCCACATACATCTCCATCCTTTCTCTTGCAAATGTTGCCTGGGAACCTTCTGATCTGCTTACCGATGCCTCCAGGTTGCAGGATGAAGATAAATGAGGCATTATTTTGCAATGCAGGATCCGCCGTTGGTGCTTGGGTTGGTGCTCATTTTTTCTCCTCTCGCATGGCCTTCAAGAGCCATTTGGAAGAAGAAACAAAAAGGCCATGAAGACCGTAGGGATGGGAGAAACTCCCATTTTCACCTCTGAGCTCAGTTTCATTCCCATTCCCGAACATGAACTTTTTTTTTTTCCTTTTTGAACCAAAAAAGTGCACATTTCGGTACACTTTTTTAAAAAGTGTGCACCCAAAATGTGCACCTCTCCCCAGAGAATAAAACATAAAAGTACATCTTTTAAAAAAATAAATAAATGCACACCTTTTGAATGCAGCCACAAGATTGGGAACTTGTGAGCTTTTCCGGGAAATTGTGCTCCCGTTCACATGCATGTTGGGGGTTCACAGTAAGACCAAACTCAACTGAAATTCTCATACATCCCTACGAAGGAGCAACAATCTTCCTTCAACCAGCAGAATTGTTCCTATGATAGCCAGTCTCCCACAGTCAACCCATCATGCAATCCAAACTCTAACATACAAAAGCAACACTGCTGTAACATATCTGTAGGGCAAACATGTTGCTGTGACATGAACAAATATAAACCATATTGCATGATCACTAGTTTATCCTGCCAGGAGTGGGGAGGAGGCTATTCAACCTGCTTAAAGGTTTGCAAGCTGACTTCGCCTACACACATCTTATAGTCCGTGTCATCTCCTCCCATCTCTTTCTGTTACTAGTTACTACCATTTCTCATTTCTCTTCTACAGCCCTTTCTTCTGCACTCATTACATCCTACTCTTGTATGGCTATAATTGCTTTTCTCCATCTTTTCCCTTCCCATTTCTTTTTGCAGCTGTGTGCTCCTCCCATACTCCACCCACCCCAGTTCTGTCCCCCTCCATCCATCTCCTTCTGAGTTCAACCTCCACAGAAAACCCCCTCACCTGGATCATTGGTGGAAAGTTTCCTGGTGATAAACCAGCAGGGATGTTCCAGGACACAGGACAGAAGTGTTTCCCCTGCCGAAGAGGCAAGGGAGTTGGACATCCAAAGCATGGGCTGGATCAGGATGTTCTGCTGTTGGGCAGGGGAGAAAAAGTAAGCCAACCAAAGTCAGCCAGTTCAGGATTCCTTCAGATGTCAAATTCTCAGTGAGGTACTTGCATCTGCTGTTTGAGTGCCGACCGCTTCAGAGCAGACAAGTGAAATTGTAATGGGCTATCACCAACGGCATTGCAACAAGAAGAGATGCTGAAGAGTAACCAATAGGTGCGGAAAACACCTTGATAATAGCTATGTCCTGCCAGGATCAGACAGTAATGAAATGTCTGTCCCTAGCAATCAGAAAGGAGTTAAAGCTCCTGACAGCTTATGCAATACATAAGCAAAATCCACAGTTACAGCCACCTTTGAAGATAAGAGACACGGGCATAATTCATTTCATGCAAAATAGCTCTTGCGTAACCACTGGGCTGCATTTTTTTTCATTTGCAAAGTTCACCCCAGAGAGGGAACAGAAATAAGCAAACAGCAAAGGCTCTCAAACTAAACCAACATTTTTTTTCCTGAGATGTGGGGGGATTTTTGACGGGAACGCTCAAGATATTTTCAACCACGCATTGCAAGCATTAAGGAGGTTAAAGTGAAGATTGAGTAATTCAGACAAGAGTATCAGCTCGCCGGGGATTTAGCTTTTAAGTTTCTATTTCATGGGGTGACAACTTGAAAATGTCGAGTAGGTCTTTTTGGAGATCTTCAAAGGCTGCTTGCTTCAGCTAATCTAATTCTTTGGCCGAGCCATTAATTTTGACGGAGAGAGTGGGGGGGGGGAGGTTCCCCCGCCCTATCTTGCAACGAACTCTGGAAGCGCGACGCATCTACTTGATGTGATTAAAACGAGCTCCTGCCTTGATAGGCACAGCTGAGGAATCTGGATAAATGCTAATATGGTGTTTTTCATATTCCAGTGCATTGGCTTCCTTATCAGCTTCCGTTACTGCTGACTTTGGCAAGAGAATCGAGTGGAAGGAAAATGGGATATTAGCACTGGAGGCATCTTTGGTGCATTGCCAATGTTCTCGGAGCCAGCCACCACAGTGCTTTGGATGGGATAGAGCTATGGTGCTCTGCGGGAGGGGCTGGACTCTGTGTAAAGCAGGGGTGCACGACCCATGGCCCAGGGGCTGCATGTGGCCCCAAGGGCACCTGCCCCCTTCCTCCACTGAATTCCCTTTCCCAGTGGTCCTGGCACAGATTGCTTTTTCTTCACTGGCAGGAGCAGCAAGGAAAGAGCGATCTTTATCTGGATTGCTAGGGGAGGGGGTTGAGAGAAGCCTTTCCAATCCCTCCCCCAGAGATCCTCATACAATTGCTCTTTCATTACAAGAAAATAGAAATGTGTGAGGAATCCAGTGTGTGTGTGGGGGTGAAAATCTGATGGATTTTCAAGATTCAGGCCCCCAGATTTCAGTTCGCTAGCCACACGCTGGTGCCAAATTGCTGAGCCAGTTCATGGACTTCCGTCTCGAAGACAGGCCATGGTTTGCACATTTAAAAACAACAACAACAACAACAAACCACTAAGGAAATTTACACAAATCACGTGATGTGCACTAGTTGCACAAATTGGAAAATGAAAATTATGCAGTTTGGGCACAATTTGTGCAAATTTCCTTAGCGCAAACCATGGCCTGTCTTCAAAACAGAAGTCCGCAGACCCCTCCCCCCAACTTGGTCCACTTGTGATAATCGGATCAGAAATGGGCAGGAAGTCCATCCAGCTCAAATGAGCTGGACTTCCCAGCATCAGCACATCCCTACCGGTAGTAGAAAGAGAGAACTTACCCTGAGTGAATACATTTTTACTTGGAAAGTAACCGATTTGCCCATGTGAGCTCAATAAGATTTCTCCATTAATACAAAATCTCATTCGATGCATACGTTTTTGCATGTGCGCAATATCAAGGTGCATCTTGGGAGCTGTAGCTTGGAATGACATGGCATCATGCATCACTGTGTTATGTTTCCCATTTCTGACTGGTTGTTTTCATGTGGCCTGCCTGCATGACAGTGTCATATGATGTTTACCTGCGGTTGCCGATCACCAGTATGAGGCTGGACCCCACAGTCTCCTTCTCCTCCTTGTGGAGCCAGAACTGTGGTGGCAGAGACAACTAGTGAAGCAGTTAAGGAGACTGCTTCAAGTGCATTGGGGGGGTGTTAGGTGGTAGGATGACTGAAAATATGGGGGGGGAGATTTGTATAGACCTTTACTGTGCATGGTCCAAAGCCTGCAATCAATTCTAAACTTAATAGTAAATTCATAATACTTCCATCCAGGTTTGCTACAATGGTGAGCATTGTGAATGGATGGGTTTTGACCAATGAGTTGGCTAGTTATGAAATATGGCAGCATCATTAATCAGGATCACTGGTGCGTACATGTGTATGTGCATAAGGTTGAGTGTGTGTGTAACATATGTAAAACATAATCTGATGCTAAAGGAGACTGGGTGCCTCTCTCTCGCCTCTCTCGCCCCCCGAGCAGATCTTCATAGCACGTGTCCTAACATGCAGTTTTGGACATAACTATCTTGTTAAACTTCCCTATTATTATTTTTCCATACTATTTTTGAGGCTTCCTACTTTTTTGCCTCCTACTGGCAGGCATCCTGAATGCCCTGGAATGATGCAATATCCCAGGCATTCGGGGGAACACAAAATGGTGGCTGCCAGCAGGGCTATTGCAGAAATCCAAAATGGATTCAAATGACTTTGGATTTCTATGAATATGACTTGTGGATTCCTCAGCAGACCTCCATCTTCCAAGTCACGTGGATTCCCTGGACTTGTGGACCATTTTAAAAAATATTTCCAGAACTGTGTATGCAGATTTAGTTGTATGAAAATGTGAAAGTTGCTGGGAAATTATGCTAATATATTTATCATGTTTTTTTTTAAAACACACACTCACACACAATGTTTTATACATCTCTGATTTCTCTTCAGCTTCCGCTGTGTAGTACTTTTTGTGTGCGTGTCCATGCTCTGCTCACAAAAAAGCTAAGAAAAATACGCAACGTGGTATGTGCCAGCAAAAGTTATGTAAATTTTGGTGGACCTTTATGCATACTTTTCCAAATGGGTGGGGGGCAATTCTATCAATGAGTGGCTGATGGGGGGGAAAATGCCTGACAATCTGCTAAACACACATGGAATGGATTAAACAACATCTGTACATCGCTAGCTGCCAAAAGGCAGCTGCAAATGTGAGCTCCCCTGCTGTCACTGCCACAGGAAGCAGTGAAAATTGTCAAAATTTGGGCATTCTGGGAAAAACAAAATGGCAGCTGCCAGCAACGGCCAACCTCTCACCACTGGTGGCAGAGAAGATGAACCAGGCCAAAATTGAATGAATGAGCATGGATGAGAAGTCTGTATGGAACTCCCATTCATACCTTTTCTTTCTCCACTACATTTGTTTTGGGTGGAATGGAAATTGACCCAAACATTCCCCAATTAGTTCCATTTTCCATTCTTCTAAAAATGAATGGGCATCCCTAGATGGCAATAGGGGTCCAGCTGGTCCTGCTGATCTGCTCTTGGACATCTGAGCTCTACTCGCCTCTAGAGTACTAGCCCCAACTAGCCTGACATTGCAAAAATAGATGGGGTCGAGCTGCATCATAGACAGTGGGTTGGCCATCTCCATTTGGTTTGGTGGATCACAACTTGTACAGGTCTGGAGTAGGTCAAGTTTTAGAACCTTCTTCACTGCCATCACACATTTTGTGAACTTTTTGTGGATGTGATGCTCATTTCTTCCTAGCAATGCCTTGTACACTTAATAGGTTATGACCAGCTGCTAATGCAGTGTAGCTCAGGGGAACGACATACAAATACATGAGTTTGTGAGCATAGTACAGCTTAGCTCCTTATTCCCATGGCCTATCTTGTGCTATAAATGTACAAGCCCCTTCACTGGCAAGAATACATTACTTATTATGTCCACTGCCATCCTGTGATCTTAGTGGATTGCTATAAAAAGACAGGGAAATGACAGAGGAAGCTGCATTTTCATTACTGTAATATTTTCATTTAAATCCAAACCAAACTTGACAGGATCCCTGCGAGTTTCTTATGCGGACTGTCACAAGTTGTTCAGAATTGCAAATATTTTCACTCAGCTTTCCAAAGCGGTACCATCCTAACGATGTGCTTATTATTTCCATCTTACTGAAAATCAGATTATTATTATTATTATTATTAAGGCCACATCTTTTTCCATGATTGCCACAATTTTTCCCGAGGGAACAAACCAGCATATCTTTTATGGCAATCAACAATAGTGGTTAGCTTGAAAACCGAATAGAAACGTGTATCACTAATATCAATACAACACATTAATAAATAACATTATTATTGAGTGTGTATTAAATGGCATGTAATTATTTATTAATCAATCATAAGAACATAAAAAGAGCCCTGCTGGATCAGATCAATGGTCCATCTAGTCCAGCATTCTGTTCACACATTGGCTAACCAACTGCCCACGGGGAAACTCACAAGCAGGACATGAATGCAACAGCACCTTCCTGCCCATGTTCCCCAGCAACTGGTGCACATAGACATACTGCCTCTGATACTGGGGATAGGGTGGTGGGTGGACTCACTGGACGCTCGGCAAGTGCTGTTGCTGTGCCTGCCCCACTGGGCCAAAAGCGGATGCTATCTGAGCTGCTCGGCGGACTTCTGGGTTCCCAGCGGAGTGCTTTTTAAGTAGACAATGGCATAAGATATGCTAAAAGCAGCCACAGTTTGCATAACTTGTGCAAATTGCAGCCATTTTTAATGTATCTTATGCGATTTTCGATGTAAAAAGCACTCCACCAGGAACCCGGAAGTCACTTCCCCGACTGGACTTGGGAGAACATGAGTCTAGCCGGGGAAGAAGGTAGGTGGGATGTAGTTTGGGGGGTTGAGCCTGGAACATTCGCAGAACTTCTCCCCCCAGATGAAATCCTCACACATCCCTAAATTCTGGGGATAAGAAGTGGCACCTACAGTAAGAGAGAGAGTTCCACAACCTAGGCCAGAGCAGGACAGGTGGTACTCATAAGAGCATAAGAAGAGTCCTGCTGGATCAGACCAAGGGTCCACCTAGTCCAACATTCTGTTCACACAGTGGCTGCCCAGCTGCCCACGGGAAACCCACGAGCAGGACATGAGTGCAACAGCACCCTCCTGCCCAGGTTCTGCAGCAGTTGGTGTATGTAGGCATACTGTCTTTAATACTGGAGGTAGCATATAGCCATCAGGATTAGCAGCCATTGATAGCCTTCTCCTCCATGAATTTGTCCAGTCCCCTTTTAAAGCCATCCAAATTGCAATCAATCAAAGCCATCATTACAATCAATCAAACAAACATTTACCTTCCCAAGGAAATGTGCATGGGTTTATCCTCCTTTATCCTCACAACTAGGTATCGGTCAATTTTCCTTTCTACAATGTTTACTTTAAAAGGGGGCGGGGGAGAGACAAGTTTGTTTGGTCCCGTTTCTGCACCAGTTTCCTCCCTTCCTGCCTGGAGTTGCTTCCCTAAATACCTTTGTGATGCCACCTCTTTCTCTCTATTCCTTCAAATCCCTCCTCGATTGCTACCTTTTCTGTGAAACCTTTCAGCCCTAGTCTTCGTCCCCTACTGAAACTAAGCCTAAGTACCAGTCATTCAATTGAATGTCTCCTTGATTGCCTCCCTGGGTGGTATTTTTGGTTGTAAGCTCTTTGGGGCTGGTATCTATCTTTTCATTGTTAAGTGCCGTGTGTGTCTATGTGTGGCTGGCAGTGGTAGCAATAATTCCACATTCAAACAATAGTTTCCACTAGGGATGTGTGAGGATTTCATTCGGGGGGGGGGGAATCCAGCGAAGTCGCCGGGCTCGACCCCCTGAACTCCATCCCGCCTACCTGCTTCCCCGGCTTGACTTGCGTTCATAGATTCATAGATCACTAGAGCTGGAAGGAGCCTACAAGGCCATCGAGTCCAACCCCCTGCTCAATGCAGGAAACTAGAGGAGGGGTCTCCCATCCAAGTAATAACCAGGCCTGACCCTGCTTAGCTTTCCACGATCAGACAAGCTGAGCCAGTGTGAGCCACAGGCCTGCACATTCTCCCGAGTCGAGCTGGGGAATCGACTTCCGGGTTCCCGGCGGAGCAATTTCTATGTAGAAAATGTAAATGCGTATGATACATTAAAAACAGCCACAATTTGTGTAAGTTACACAAATTGTGGCCGCTTTTAACGTATCGTATGCCATTTTCAATGTAAAAAGTGCTCTGGAGGGAACCCGGAAGTCCATCGAGTGTCTCGGTTGATGTTCACTTTTGGCCTGGCTTGGGAGGCACAGCGGAAGTGCTTGCTGAGCATCCAGTGAGTCGGGTGGTGGGCAGATTGCCCACCACTAGTTTCCACTTTGACTTTCATTACAGTGGACACTCAAGTCATACAAAGCACTGGCCAGATATTCTGGAACTAACCATTGCTCTATGTGAACCATGTCCTAGGCACACCCAACATCAGGGCCGATATCAGAGGTTGACATTGGCAGGCATCTGCCAAGGTCCATGGCCCAGTAGGGGCCCCACTGCCAAATTCTGGAACCTCCTGGTCCTTTTGTTCCTCTTCCTTGCTGTTCATACCTCTTCACCTGCCCTTGCTGAATGAGCAGCATGAGGAGGAAGGTGAAGGAGCAGAAACCCTCCACATAGCTTGTCCTTCTTCTGAGATGTGGTGCAGATTGGGCTGAAAGGAGTGACCAAGGAACGGATAGTGGCACTTCCTTGGGAGGAGGACAGAAAGGTGGCCACACATAGGGAACAGGGCCTACTGAATGTCCTGGCTAGGGGGAAGTAGACTGCACAAGTGTGCTCACTTTCTGTTCTGGTTCAGGTTAAGCAAGACAGGACCCTGGAAAGCACACTGCATGACATGCTAGCTGGAGCATTCTCCCTTAAGGAGATGCTGTTCCAGCAAAGGACTGCAGTCAACTAAGGCCTTAAGAAGGCTGGCAGAGCCTGGCCTTTCAAAGGCTCCACCCCTGCTGGATGCTGATTGCAGTTCCTAAAGTGCCAGTGTCTGTTTCTGCAGTCTCCATCCTGTTCCTGAGTGGCTGAGGCAGAGGAGAAGCTGCAGGGAAGTTGTCCTCAGAGTCAGATGATGGGAGAACTATGCGTTAGGTATAGAAGGGGGTGCTGAGGGCTCCCCCTGAAGTGGGGTGACCTGCTAGGGGTGGGCGATCCGCCCAGCACTTGACTCACCGCGCGCTCGGTGCTAGGGATGTACAATCGAGCCTCGCCCGGGCAAAGCGGGGCCGAAATCGGCCCCGCTCACGCCCGGTGAGGCCTTACCTTCTCTTCTGAGTGGCTCGCCTCTCCGCGGTGAGCTGCCCGCGCAGCCCGCTCCAGTCCCGTCGCATCACTTCTGGCTCCGGAAATGACGTGGCGGGACCCTGCAACGGGAGGGTCGAGCGGCGCGGAGAACTGCTCCGCGCCACTCAGAAGATCGAGGCAGGGGTGCGCCCCCGCGGAGAGTTGAGGCGGGGGTGCGGCGCCCCCCCCGGTTCGATTTCATGGCTACTCGGTAAGCACTCCCGCTGCACGAGTTGAGCTGGGTTGAAAGTGAGCTCCGGCTGAGGCACTCGCTGGACTTCCAAGTTCCCAGCACTGCTGCATTGTTTATGTAGAAAATGGTGTAAGATATGTTAAAAGTGGCCACGATTGGCGTAACTTCTGCAGATCGCATCCATTTTTAATGTATCTTACACCATTTTCTACATAAACAACGTAGCGCCGGGAACCTGGAAGTCGCTTCCCCTGCTCGGCTCACGAGAACGCAAGTTGAGCTGGGGAAGCAGGTTGGGCGAGCGGAGCACGGGGGTGGGGGGTCGAGTCTGGCAAGTTCACCGGACTTCCACCCCCCAGTTGAGCTCGGCACACATCCCTACCTGTGACCCATCTCAATCAGAGTCCTCAGGGTAGTGCAGCAGAGCCTCGGAACCAGGGGGACGTGACATGGACAGCACTTTGCCCAAGAGCCACACAAAACATGGACCTGGCACTGCAGCCCCACATTGTGAGATAAGTTGTGGGCAAGTGGTCTTTCAGACAAGAAAGCTCCAGCGCACATCCTGAAAGGGATCCTGCTTTTCGGTGGCCTGACAATGGCCTTTCTGACCGCCTCCTTCATTTAAAACAAAACAATACCCCCCAAAACAGCCAGGGGATTTATTTATTTTTTACAGGTATTTAATTCCAGCCATTCCTTTTCATAATTAGGGAGTCATGCACTTAACTGGAGGATGATATATTCATTCTCACTCCTAAAGATAAGTAGCCTCAAACCGCAATTGTGGCTTCCTTGCTAATTAGCTGGTATCCAAGGTACGTATTTTTCTAGGTGCTAAATGCTTCATCCCTGGGCTTATTTTTGGCAGCCCATTAATACCTGACACAAGTTTGCACACGCACTGTGTACCCAAAGCTAAGTGAGAAATAGCTGCACTGTGGCTTATTTATTCTGAGGTGCCACATTATGACTCCATTCCAACAGGCTGTTCTATTTTTTTATTTTTTTTTTGAGTGGAGACAAATTATGGCTCCTTTTCCATTGTTTCAGAGGATGCTGCAGTTGCTGTGACAGTCGCTGTAGCAGACCCCGCTTGTTGTGTGACTCGTGGCTATGACTAGGAATGGGCAATTGCACGCGCAAAAGAGGAAATAAGAGTCAAGACACAGAATGATGGTGAAATTAGGGCCACATTTATTGATTCGAGGATCTGGGAAGGGACAAGTGCGGGTGCTAGCTAAACTGGCTCTCGGCCAGTATCCCCTTAAATGGGCGAAGCATCCCAATTGGCTGAGTGGCGCTGTAACTCGCCACTCCCCGATTTTACACCATGCGGTGTCGGAAGGCCTCCTCCATGTCACCTCCTCACGGGGCCGTGAAACGCCATGCGGGTGAGAGGAATTGGCCTCAAAGGCGGACCCTATCTCCCTGGCCGTGCCGTGAAACCGGGCTCAGGGTAGCCTCAGGTATCGCCAGTCACCTGAAAGGTGCCGTGGGATGATCACCGAACCTCACCCCACTGCCTAAAACCCGCACTTACCGCCAATGTGACCGAATGAGGGAAACTAAGCAAAACAAAAAAGCACCCAACCCAAGAACACAGTGCAGAGTAGGCGAAACAGACACACCACCACCAGGCCAATCAGCAATGGTGAGCCAAAATTCCTACTCGGCCCCGTCAACCGGCGACCAGAAATCCCACACTGTGAATTGGGAGGGAGGGGGGAGCTGCTTTCGAGAAAAGAGGCAGAGGGTGGAGCAATGCTGCCTAATAAAGGCCTCCGCTGCTCCTCCCCCCGCCTTGAGCCCATAGGTGGTTTCAAGATAAAACAGCCTCACCTCTCATTCCTCTACACGCACAAATAGTCCTCCCACCAACAGCATTAGTGGGGGAAGGGAAATCTGTCAGTTTTGCTTTCTTTCACGTTTGATTTTGGGTTTTTTAAATCTCAAATTCTTTCTCTCCCAAATATGTAGTTTCATATTTTGGTAAATTCTGATACAAAATGAACTGGAATGGAATTCTCACCCATCTGCACCAGCCAGATTCAATCGGTCCAGCTATTCCCAGCGTGCTGGTTTGAAAACTGCAGAAGATCTCATCAGTGTTTTGATGCTGCACACTATCTTCTTCAGCTTGGGATCATGGGGTTGAAGTACAACCCCCATCATCTTTGCAGAAAATGACACCGGAGTGCGGGGGGGGGGGACGACGACATTGTGCAGGACCTGGAAGAAGGAGGTGTGTTGGTGTAAAGAGGAGAGGAGAACTGAAAAAGGTTTCCACACTAGTTTTGGTTACTAACCACCAACTCCTCCTCCCCTTTCATAATTATTCTTTATAAGCCCACACTCTTTCCACTTGCTGAGGGTGGTGAAGCTAGATGGGTGATGGTCACAAGGAGGGAGATATCAAGATACAAGAGTGGAGGGATAAGGGGGATGCAAAGACACGGAGGGCTTTGAAGGCAAAGATGAGAAGTTTACGTTGGATGGAAACCAGTGGCCCACAGGGGGAGGTGACTCATGGTCAAAATGATGAGAGAGGTGGATGATTTTGTATTGAGGCAAAAGGGGCACAGTGTAATAGTGGAAGACCAAGAAGGGTGTAGTTACAGCAGTCCGTGTGTGTGGGAGGGGACCAGAGCATGAACCGGAGTAGAAAGTCTGGCCAGTGTGGCATAGTGGCTAGAGTGTCAGACTAGGGAGATCCAGGTTCCAGTCCCCACTTGGCCATGAAGCTCACTGGGTGACTTTGGGGCCAGTCACTGACTTCTCAGCCTAACCTACCTCACAGGATTGTTGTAGGGATAAGATGGAGAGGATGCCTCCTTGAGCTCCTTGGCGGAAAGGCAGGATATAAATGTAAGGAATGAATGAATGAATTAATAAATAAATAAAACAAAGCTACTGGAGTACAACCTGATCCTGACTAAAACAGTTTGAACAGGAGAACTTTCAAGGCTCGCAGCCATCCTGCCTCTGTGAGGGAAAAAAAAAAAAGACTAACATGTATTGTGAAGAAATGTACATCGCTTATTGAACAAAGATAGAAAGTTGATGTGTGCAGTTCCCAACCTGTGGTTACAAACTGGCATGTATTAATTTACAGACATGTGAATTGCAATAACACCTGGTTGTCTTGGAAGAAGGCTGCAGTTATCGAACAGCATGTGATGGCAAAGAGCTCCTTTGCGTGTGGCATGGCTGAAGGTGTAAGGTTAGGACAATTTAAATGCAGGCTAGCAAAGAAACTTAGCCAGAACTCAGCAGAACTAGGATTCAAAACCAAGACTGTTAAAAATAAGGAAAGCCATAGTTTTAAAGTTCACAATTTAGATTTGCAGTTATATTATTTTCATGTGTTTATTGTTTGTGAGCCAATGACTCTATGTTGTGTTTGACAAGATATCTATCTATCTATCTATCTATCTGTCTATCTATCTATCTATCTATCTGGTCCACTTTCACATTCATATTTTCCTCCTTTAAACAACAACAACAGCAACCTTTAGAACTTCTTCACTATGGCCTAGTGTAGTCATGATGTTCCTGATCTCCAAACCAAGGAATAGAGATTGGGAACACGCCAAAGGCCCAGGTGATTCCTCCTCCCTCTTGAACATGGATCCCACCACTCCTTTCTATGATTTGTTTTAATAATGGTTTAACATTGAGAGCTGGTGTGGCGTAGTGGTTAGGGTGTTGGACTGGGGACTTGGGAGATCCAGGTTCTAATCCCCACTTAGCCATGAAGCTCACTGGGCGCCTTTCGGCCAGTCACTGACTCTCAGCCTAACCTAATCCACAGGGTTGTCATGAGGATTTAAAAAAAATGGAGAGGAGGAGGATTATGTAAACTGCCTTGGGATCCTTGTAGGAATAAAGGAAGCATATAAATATAATAAATAAATAAATAAATAAAGTGACATCATGCTCATGTTCCACTGTTGCTAACAGTTATTAAGGCTAACAAGAGCTGACTGAGACCAAGTTTGGGAAAACTCTTTAAACCACGGTTTCAAATCACTAATAGTGCAATCCATAGGACTGTGAATTTGGAGGCTTACGAGCAGCCAGTGCAGAGTGGGAGGAGTGGTGGAGGCGATCTCCGCCTCCCTGCACCTCCCACTCTGCAATTCTAGCTGAGGTGCTTCAGAGGGGGAGGGAAGGAGACTGGAACACTGCCAGGGTATCTCATATCCTGATGGCCCCAGTCTCCTCCCCCTCCCCCCCTTTTATCCCCTGTCCAAGGTCAATTTTCCTACCTCGGAGAAGCAGTCAGTGTGTGTGTGGGGGGGGGAGGGATTGAAGCACAGATCCCCTGTTCTGAGGTCAGATCTGGGAATGCAAAGAATCCTATGCCCCCCCCCCCCCAGATGCTGTCTAGGGGGCCATAGGATCACTTCCTAAACTATAATTAAAGTAAACTGTGGAAGGAAGGGATAATTCATGTGCAGGGGAGGAAGAACTGGGAACTTTCAGGCTTATGGGACATGCCTTTTGGAAACTGGGTAGATTGCATCTGCAACAATTCTATATTGTTTGATTCTACTAAGAACACCCAGTGTGTGCGTGTGGGACCCATCTGCAGAATGTACTGGAACTCTCTCCAACGTTTTCTCTCACCTCGGTAGAGGAACGTAGGAAGCTGCCCTATACCGAGTCAGACCATTGGTTCATCTGGAATTGATCCATCTAATATTGTCTACACTGACTGGCAGAAGCTCTACAAGGTTTCAGGCAGGATTCTTTCCTAGACCTTCCTGGAGATCTTGGGGATTGAACCTGGGACCTTCTGAATGCAAAGCAGGTGCTCTACCACTGACCCATAACCCTTTTTTTGGTATGTTTGAGGTGGAGGATGTAGTGTACTGGCCTCCTGGTTTGCTATACCAAGAAATGCCTGCAGCTCAGGCACAGAGCTTTCAGTTTCACTCCAGCAAGAGTCTGCTGCATGGCTTGTTCCCCTGGAAGCTTTGTCCCATTTGAATTCTTGTTGGTTATGCACCCTCTCTGTGTGGCCTTCTCTTTGGGATGCTTTATGGGGAGGCAGCAGGGAGGACTGTGCTACATCCTGGTAGCCCAAATAGATAAACTTTAGACTGGACTGAGCCCCAGCAGGATCTGGGGTCCAATAAAAATATGTCTCTCCAGAAGCGGATTCCAAAAATCCATTAGGTGATCCAAACAAACCCCCTCCTGATTTTTGGATGTCACCACATCACTAATCCTTCAAATCCACTCATCCCAATCCACAGATTCTCAGAGCAGTGGCAGGAGATAGAGCTTTTCACAGAAGAATGCACATGTTCACCCAACAGATACACCCAGGATGGGGAACCTCAGACCTGCGGGCCAAATCCAGTCCTCCTGGCTTCTGCAGATGGCCGCACCCTTTCCCCTGGGCAAACCCCTCTTTCCCCTGAGCGCTGAGCATTTGGTGGTTCACCCAGTTTTTGAATATTTCCCCCCACTCTAAGAGCACAAACCTGTGGCCACTAGACACTGGTCCTGTGAATGCCAGCACGTGGATAAGGCAGAGCTACCCCATGGTCCTTCTCCCGCAACCTCCGTCGCGTACACAGACGGGACGCGGGGGGACGCTCCCGCAGTTCGGTAGTGGAACCGCCCCTAAATGGCAACAGGAATCAGAGCCCCGCCACCTCAAGGGTTCCACTGGAGTGGGCCCTACCATGGCGCCCCCTTCGCCTCGCAGCCAGCGTGGTTCTTTCTCCACTGGCTGTGGCTCTGATGTCACAAGTGCAACTTCAGAGAAGTAGCTGGGGGGGGCATTCCAGGGGGTGCCAAGAGGTGACATATCCCAGCGGGGCTTCCTCATGAGCAGGGACAAAAGGCATAGATGGCCAATGTAGGCCATCTATGTCTCCTGCAGGGCGGGGGAAGCACAGAGGCAATCCTTGCCTCCACGCTCGATTGGATGCCTCTGTAATGCTCCAAGTTCAGTGGGTTACAGGTAGGCACATTGGATAGCGCTGTAAAAGGCTGGAATGCCTTTCCTAAAGCTTGGTTACTGGCAGGAAGCGCTTTAAGCTAAAATATGGTAGTATTATTATTAATAATAAAATTCGGGATGTGCGTGGAACTGGATCGGGGGTGGAGGCGGGGTGAACTCGCCCTGCTCGACACACACACACACCCTGAGCTCCACGTGACTTACCTTTCCCCGCCTCGGCACAACTCCCGGCGAGAGGAGCCGGGGAAAGCAACTTCTAGGTCCCCGGCGCGTCACTTCCTGGTCCCTGGCTCTGTGTTTTTTATGTAAAACCAAGGTAACCCACCTTAAAATGGCCGTGATTTGCTATTCATGGCAGTTTTATGGTAGTTTACCTTGGTTTTTACATTAAAAACCCGTAGCGCCGGGTACCTGAAAGTCTGCTGAGTGCCTCGCTGAGCGCTGAGGGACAGATCGTGTGGCAGGGGTGCTCGGTGAGGGCCCAGTGAGTCAGGTAAGGGGAATTCGCCCACCCCTACAGTTTTATAGATTCATAGATCATAGAGTTGGAAGGGCCCTACAAGGCCATCAAGTCCAACCCCCTGCTCAATGCAGGAAACTAGAGGAGGGCTCTCCCATCCAAGTCATAACCAGGCCTGACCCTGCTTAGCTTTCCACGCTCAGACAAGCTAAGCCAGCGTGAGCCACAGGGTAAAATAGGATGATGATGATGATGATGATGATGATGATGATGATGATGATGACATCGTCATCATCATCATCATCACTAGTAGTAGTATTTTAGCCCCAACCACCGCTGGAATGGGGCCTCCAAGAGCTTCTCCAAAACTGAATTCCGTGCTAAAATAAGTCAGCACACATAAGTGCTTCCACTGATAAAGAGGCATGCATAGTTCATGAATGAAAAAAATCTTAATCGCAGCACTGCCATGCAAATTGGAAGCAGGGTCTTTTCACAATATGTCCAGCATTACAAGCCAAGCCACCAGCGAGCTGAGAAAATTATCAATTTTCGTTTTGCTGGTGATTTTCATTGTCAGGGGATTTAACATTAAGTGCTCCAGGTAATGTCAACTTGTAGGGGTTCTCTCTCTGTCTCTCTCTCCCGTGGGGGGGGGGGAATAAGAATTTTAATTTCCTTGGCATTGAATAACTGTCTTCTGAACAATGGCCTGAGCTTTGTGCCATTCAGTTGAAAAACTGTATACTGTGGAGTCATTACTGTTCATTTGAAGACAATTTAATTAGTTGACCTTTTCATAGTCTTTAGAGACATCATTAATTGCTCTCATTATTTGGGCCCTTCCAAATTCTTCCTTGGAAACAAATTATTGATTCAAATTCCTTCTGTGACTAGTTTAATTTCTATGTCAGCGGCCTCCTGCATTTTGCCTTGTTTGCTCACCTATTGGCAAATGTTGCTTTATTTCTTTGCAAATCATTCAAAATTCTGCCCACCTTTTATTATATCATCATCATCATCATCATCATCATCATCTTAAAGAGAGGTGCTTTTAGATCTGACAGTGGTTGGAAACCTTACCAAACAATTCGTATAATACACATTGAAATTTGTCTTTGGGATACGGAGGCAGAAAAAAATCTCCAATTTTGAATTCTATGGTTAGGCTTGAGTTACAGAAGGGTAAAATTTGGTTGAACATTAGGAGAAGCTTCTTAAAGGTAAGATGAGTTCAACAATGGAGGCAATTACCTGGAGAGGTTGTGGCGTAGGGATGTATAGATTTTGTTAAATCAGTTCTGTCCGTGTTTCGTGGATTGTCAAGCATTTTTCATCCTGTCATCCACTCATTGGTGGAATTGGATTATTTTTTTTTAAAGGGATGTATGAGAATTCCATTCCTGTTTTCAAAATGCACGTGCACTAGTGTGCATTAGTGCAAATGTACACTTGTGTAAATGTGCATTTGCACAATTCCACCCCACCACCACCAAATTAACAAACTGGTCTGCAGTGAAGGGGGCGAATGTCACATAGCACATCACTTTTGAACCCAAGGGGACTTTCAAAAGGGCTTTCTGGTCTGGCATGGAGGTCTGCTGTGTAAAGAAGAGAAACAAAAACAATCCCACGCATCAGGTCTTAAGTCAAAGGGAACACTTTGGATCCTGACCACATTATCTGTTTTGATCACCTTGACATTTTGCAATATTTTTTCCCGCCCATTCTTTTAAGCAACAGCTGCCAGCTTTATTGGCTCTTACCAGGAGTCCTAAAAATATTAAGCACCAAAATATGTGAAACACAATAAATAATGGAGTACCTTTGAGCATGTGCAGATTGCCTTTTCATTAAATCATAACCAAAAATGGTCCACACTCACCTGGGAAGAGGAGCAATTTCTTCTACATCAAGAGATGCAGTTGCAAGCTTTGTGGCCGTGCTGTCCCACAGTTTTGTCATGGCATACTGAGACTCATTTCCCCATTAACACAATTCAGATTTCCATCTGCTTTCATATACAGAAGCTGGAGAATTTCATTCTATCTGCACGTTTAAGTGAACCAGCCTAATTTGTACTTCTCAGACTAATCCTCTGAGCGGAATGCAGTTAGCCTTTGGACTGCTCACTTCTCCAAATTTTGTGATTCTTTAAAATTATTCCGCTGCTGGTTTTAATTTGACCTCATATGCTAATATGGTTTTATTCTTCGCTGCTGTTTTTGTCTTGGTTTTATTCTGGGCTGATTTATTTATTTATTTATTTATTTGATTCTTGTTTTGATGTTTGTATTTTAGAGCTTTGGCTATTGGGTGGTATAGCGTACTGGTGAGTGTGTTGGACTGGGACTCAGGGGATCCGGGTTCTAGCCCCCACTCAGCCATGAAACTCACTGGGTGACTTTGGGCTAGGCACTCACTCTCAGCCTAACCTACTTCACAGGGTTGTTGTGAGGATAAAATGGAGAGGAGGAGGAGGAGGAGGAGATTATTTAAGCCACCTTGGGTTCCTGAAGGGAAAAAGGCAGGGTATAAATATAATAAATAAATAAATACCAAAAGAAATTCAGTTATTGGGTGGCTAAAAGTACAGTTAATAAGAAAGGGCGCAATCCTATGGCCCTCTGACCTTGCCTGGGGGGGGGGGCATAGGATTATCCGGGAGTCCCAGCTCTGAGGTCATGCAAGCTTTGGAGCTGGGACTCCGAACACCAGCATGGAAAGAACCACACCGGCTGCCTCCCTGAGTTTGCACAGTCAGCCTCAGAGAGGAGAATTTTGAGAGGCCATTTTGCACACAGCTCTAGTCAGAAGATACAATATTGGGCTAGATCGGTGTTCTCCAACCTTGGGTCCCCAGATGTTTTTGGCTATGCTGGCTGAATTCAGCAGCATGGGTGGCCCCAAAAAGCATCAGCAGTTTGATACTGAAATGTGGCAGTGAACCACTATGGAGTAGTAAAAAGGTCAAATTTAGTTGGTTTAGCTGGCCAGCAGAAATGATGTGGCGGGAGCCCAGTGCGGCGTGGCAGGCTTGAGCGGCGGACCGAGCGGGCGGGAAGGTAGGCCCGTGAATATCAGGGGCCTCTGTGTGTGTGTGTGTGTGTGTGTGTGGTATTCTTAGGGCAGCTACGCTGGCTGGAGCATGCTGGGAGTTGTAGACCAAAAACATCTGGGGACCCAAGGTTGGAGAACAGCTGGGCTAGATGGACCAGCAGTCTGATTCAGTATAAGGCAACTTCCTACTGAGACGCTGGATTTTAAACACACTGATGGAAGCAAGATGAATCAAAGTTTGTTTTCCGACCCTTCGGTATTCCTCTCAAAAACACGTTTCACACGCAAAATAAACACACACACACACACTCACGTTGTAAGGAAATTTCTCTTCAGAGAAACAAACCCCATCCATATGGTTGTCAAGAAAATTATCTTAAATGTGAAGAAAGTGCTCTTCGACAAGCAAGACAATTACGCTAAAACATCAGAATCAGTCAACTGCATAATGAAGGGAAGGGAAAGTAGTTTAACATTTTGTTAGACAAATGCCTTATTGACCGCAGCCACAGCTGCTGTAGTGATCGCTCCATCTCTGGCAAAGCTGGACTTCAAAGTGAATTCATGAGGCAAGGGATGCTTCTTCCCAGTTGGCCAATTGCTTCAAGGGTTTGGTTCTCAAGAAGTGTAAAGTTCTGGAATGATCGATCGCGCGCACACCCCATACACACTTCACTACCAGGAAAGGCAAAAGCCATAGGCCAGGCCAGGCCAGCCTTTTCCAACCTGCTCCAGATGTTCGGACTAGGCTTTATACACTAGTACCAAAACCTTGAACCTGGCCTGGTAGCAATGTTTTTATTTTCCCAAATGTGCACATCAATTGTGCACACCTTTGAAATGTATGCTTTCTTCTCCCATTGATTAAAGCATGTTTCAAAAGTATGCTTTTTTTTTTTTTCATGTGCATTTTTCAAATGAACGCGTGTTGTTGAATCCGTTTTTAGGGTTCACAGATCACGTTGCAAGCTCAGAAATGTATGAACTTCAACTGCAGATTGCGACCAAGTCCGTGTCTGGTCTGGAAGGTGCAAACTGGGCAAAATCCCGATCAAAATGAACTGAAATGCATTTCTCATACATCCCAACCGAAAAGCCAGAGACTGAGAACATAGGA
Source organism: Shinisaurus crocodilurus (assembly GCA_021292165.1). Classification (NCBI taxonomy): domain Eukaryota; kingdom Metazoa; phylum Chordata; class Lepidosauria; order Squamata; family Shinisauridae; genus Shinisaurus; species Shinisaurus crocodilurus. The sequence continues at coordinate 283,592,638 of CM037878.1, forward strand.
ACATAAGAAGAACCCTGCTGGATCATACCAGAGGTCTATCTCATCCAGCATTCTGTTCACGCAGTGGCCAACCAGCTGCCCACAGGAAACCCACAAGTAGGACACAAGTGCAATCGCATCCTCCACATGTGTTCCCCAGCAACTGGTATATGTAGCCATATTGTCTCTGGTACTGGAGGTAGCATATATCCATGGTGACTAGGGAAGGGACAGAGGTATGTGAGAGAGAGGGCAAGAGCAAAAGGTAAGGGGGAGGAATCTGGGATGGACTCAGTTGAAGTAACTCTCCGCCCACCCCCAGGGCATTTTCAGTGCATGCTTTTCCTGTCCTTTTGTGCCCTCTAGGCGACACAGGTGAGAGTGCAGTAACTCTAAGCTCTGTTAGAGCCCAAGGTGGCTTCTTATTATTTTGGATTACGTAGCCCTTGTGTGCCCATTCTCCCAGAGGAACTAGGAAGCTCCCTTTGTTTGTTTTTTTCCTCTGCTTTCCCATTAAATGGTCATCACTGGCTTAAAGGCCCAATGGAGGCTATACACACCTGGCAGCTGGAAGCCCAATGAACAGTGCTGGCTCCAGGCTGTTGAGGGCCCTTGGGCAAGACACCCTCCATGGGTCCCCTCCCTCAGTGGGTCTGTTTTCTCACTGCCTTTGCCACTAGCTCCTGTTGCACCTCAAGCTCTTTTTCATCATTTTTAACACTCGCTTCCTTGACAGGCAGAGAGCCAGTGGGCAATTAGGCAGTGGCTTCAACTGTTCCTCCTCACCACCACCAGCACCACCACTGTCCAGGGATGGGGACTCGGACTCGAGGACTCGACTCATGAGTCGGACTGAGTCCCCCCTCTGACTCGACTCGGACTCGAGTCCCAATATTTTTAATGGGACTCGAGACTCGACTCGGGACTCGAGACCAAGGACTCTTCAACATCCCTGGCCTGTGCCAGAAGGAGTGGAGAGGAGCGTGATTGCCGGCGAAGAGCGCATGGAAGCGAGGCGTGCCGCTGCTCGGCCACTATGGACGGCTACCAGGAGTACAGCTCCAACAGTGTGTCAAGATTTATTTTGATTGATGTGTTGCATACTTGGGAGAGGCAGAAGAAGGACCTGAGATTACTCTGTGTGGCTGCTCTGAGTGTGTTTCTGGTTCCAGCAAGTTCATCACCAGTGGAGCGGGTGTTCAGTGAGGGTGGAATTGTGATGAGATCTCACCGTTCCAGAATGGGGGCCAAACATTTAGAAAAAATCATGTTCCTCAAATGCAACATGGATAAGTTTTAGGAAGTACAGCAAGTTTATTTTTTAAAATCATTTTTCTAAAATGCAACCTTTCAGACATTTTGGGTTTGGCTGCCTCTGCCTGCCTGTCTGGGGTTCCCAGCCTCCTCTGCCTGCCTGGTCTCTTCTTGACCAGTTCAACAGTTGACTTGTCCAAGACAAAGGCCTCTGCCTGTCTGCTTTGGGGTTCCCTGCCTCCTCTGCCTGCCTGGTTATTTTGGGTTTTTCTGCCTGGTCTGTTCTTGCCAAAATCAGTTGCAGAGTTTTGAAATAAAAAGGCACACTTGTGCCTAGAATTTATTTAAGCCACACATCTGAAGTAGCCTTATTTTGTTGGGGAAGAACCCCATTGATTTTAATAGGGACTCGTGGAGTCAGCTTTGGGAGTGACTCGGGACTCGTGAGTCACCATTTTGGACCAAGGACTTGGACTCGGGTCCAAAGACTCGTGACTTGACTCGTGACTCGAGACCAAGGACTCTTCAACATCCCTGCACCAAAGTACTGTGTCTGCCTCATTATTCCCCCTCTCCTTTCACTCGCTATCACTTCTCTAGGGATTATACCCCCGGGAGGGGGTATGCATGCATGTTATAATCTGAAATTGGTTTAAGGCCATTATACCTTGTTCCCCATAGGAAAATACAGCTCTAAGCAGTGTAAACCCACAAGCCACCCCATCCGGGAAATTGCACATTGTATTTGGATTGTATTTTTACAAGCTGAAATGATTTTAAAACTGCATCGCATTCTCCAAATGAAGCACACCTGCAAGCATTATAAGCTGAGCTCTTTGGAACATGGAGGTGTGCGATCAGAAACTGGTTTAAAATAGCATTGTGTTCCCCACTGAGACAGATGCGTGTTGCAATCAGAAATCTAGAATGGAGAAGATTTGAAAGGGAATCTGTTTTCTGCAGTCTCCCAATGTCATTTAAGAACCTGCTCAACCAGTCACCACTTTAAAAAAATGACTTCGATCATATGACAGATATTTGGGACATCCTTCCCCCACCACCCAAAGATGATGTGTACTTTGTATAATCAAACACTACATATGGTGGATATTTACTGTATCCCTTAATTCTGCCATTATTTCTTAGCTGGATGCACAAAGTTTCCCAGTGTTGAGTCGGAGGCTCCAGAGCAGAGTGTTTCCTATGAAAATGAGGTTGTCTTATCCACTTCAATTCGACATTGATTGGCATCAGCCATGATTTTCCATCTTGTCAAAGATGCAGCATGCCAATTACAGAAAATGATGTGCAGTTACTTAAAAACTGATTGCAAATTGCTTCTGACTGATTGGCAGAATAATGAAGTGGGAGCGGGTTCTCGGAGTGAAAGCTGGGCACATTGAACACTGCCTCATGCCAGTGGGTTCTTCTAGAGTTGCAATTCTTCCAGGGTTGCTTTGAGCGCTGATTCGGCACACATGGTGTGCATGACACTAATCTGCTCTTGTGCGCTAGACAGAGCTCTAGCGACGGGTGAAAGATCAATGCTTGAGCTCACCAAAATTGGGCAATGAGCTCACCAAGGTTCTCTGAACTTCAGCTTGGTACTCGTCTTTTCTCGATTTGCACTCATATTTGCAATCGCTATTTGTTTTGTGTTAACAGGAAAATTGTGCAAAACAAACAACTATCATACATGAAAATTGTGCAAAACATTTCCCAAAGTTGTGCAAAATTCCTCCATAGACTAAAGTGTGGGTGATTTTAAAAAGTGTACATTTAAAAAAATTTGTATAAAATTGAACAGGGAAATTTGTGCAAATTGAAAATGAGCATGTTTTTTTAGAAATCACAAACATTTTTGGTGGGTGCATTCTCCTGTTCACGCTCACATTTGCAAACATAGCATGCTCTCATGTTTTGTAAGCAAAAATGAAATTCTTGTACATCCCTTTCTGCCACTTGTCCACTTTGCTGTATGACAAACCCAGACTTAGTTAACATAAACACATGTGGGTAGATCATAGAACCAGTGTTGCTTATTTGTGCTTGGTGATGAGCTTGGCAATTGCTTTATTGTGTGTCTAGAACAACGTTTGCTGATGTACACATACCTAATCTCAACTCAGTAACAGGACCGGTGCAGGGCAGTTTGGTGCCCCAGGCGAAATAATATTTAGCGCCCCCCCCCTCTCCAAAGCAGCAAAAAAAAAACCCCTGCGCCGCCACCACCAACCTACCTTCCCCCCCGCCCTGGCTGCGGCGGCTGCAGCTGCGGCTGTGGCTGCGGATGTGGATGCGGCGGCGGCGGCTGCCGCCGCCTCCTCCTCCTCCTCCTCCTCCTCCTCCTCCTGAAGTGACGCGACGCGACGGGACCCCCGCGCTGTTTTTTGCTGGGGAAACCATGGCAACAGGGCTGTTTAAGCCCTGTTGCCCTGGTTCCTCCCGCCAAAACAACGCGGGCGGGGCTCAGGAAGCGACGCGACGTGGAGAAGGTAGGTGACGGGGGGGTTGGGGGGGTGGCGATGGCAGCGGGAGGCGCAGCGGCAGCGAGCGGGAGAGCGGGTGGAGGCGCAGCGGCGAGCGGGTGGGAGGGTGGGGAGGCGGAGACTTGGCGGGGGCGGCACAGCGGAGGCAGAGGCGGAGGCCTGGCGGGGGCGGCGCAGCGGCAGCAAAGAGGAGCGCAGCGTTTCCGCACCCTCTTCAGCCGCGTGCCCTAGGCAACCGCCTAGTTTGCCTAGCGGTAGCGCTGGCCCTGCTCAGCAATGACTCCAAGCCTCTCATCTCTGCCCTTCCCATTGCTGGAAACGTTTATTTATTTCCTGTTGGTTTTAACATATGTCCCTGATTTCATTCTGCTTCTTAAGATCACCTGGAATGTTTTGGTCTGAAACCTCTGCCTATCTATTCAGAAGTAAAGAGGACTGGCCAGTGGCCTCTGCAGGACAAGGCTTCTGTATTTTGGTCAGAGGGATGATAGCATGTCCCCAGCACTAAATTACTTTTGGAACCTGTACATGACTTTTATTTATGTTCACAAATCATGTGAATATGTCCCATTTGCAATCCTGAACACAAACATTAGTAGGAGTGTTTCCCCCCCTCAGGAAAAGCTCACATCTTCCCAAAATTGCATTAAAAAATGTGCATTTTTAACTCTATGGCATGAGTGTGTGCATTTGGGTACACTCTTTTTTAAAAAGCACATTTTCCCCATTCAAGATGCTCACTATTCCCAGGGCCGGTGCAAGGCAGTTTGGTGCCCTAGGCAAGATCAGATATTTAGCGCCCCCCCTTCCCACTTGAGCCCTCCCTCCCTCCCTCCCTCCAGCCCTATGCCCATTATGAAATAAATTTCCCTCCCTGGGAAATGCCGAGCCCCACAGAAAAACTTTGTGGACTTTGAGACTTTTCCTTTGTGTTCACGCGGAAAGCAAAGAGGCAACATCAGCCCAGCTATGCCAGGAACTCCCAAGGGCCTTCTCCTACTCCATATATATGTAAAAGCCTGTCTCCTCCTGCGGGCAGCACAAGGGATATGAAAAAAGGATGTGAGAGAGGTGTGGTGGCGCTACCTGTGAGGAATAGAGACAAAAGGGCGTCTTGCAGCCTGTCCTACCTCGCAGGGTGGAGGTGAAGAGACACCGGTTTGACTCATACACCTTCTGGGTTGCAGGGTGGGGGGAATGCATGTAGTAGAAACACAGCAAAGAGAGAGCCCGTGGATCATCTGGTTCAAATTTCTGCTTCCCCTCCTCTCTCTATCACTTTGTTGCAATATTTCTTTATCAGAATAATGTATATTATCCTGTCTTTCCCTTTACCAGCCTAGTGCTCAAGGCAGACAACAATATTCAAAGTACAGTAAAGGAAACATCAACAGCTCATGTATGAGAAATTTATTTTTGGTCATGAAACATGCAAGCATGCTGTGTCCGAAGCCCCAAATGTGATTGCGAGCATGTGTTCACTGAAAATGTTTGCAAATTGCCAGACATGCACTCACATTCAATTTGCACAACGGGTTTGTGCAAATTTCCTAATTTGTGCAACTTCCCTTCTAGTCTAAATCAGCCCCGTTTTAGTCTATGGAGGAAAGTTGTGCAAATCAGGAAATTTGCAGAAATGTAGGGAGATATGTGCAAAATTCACATTCACATAGAGAGAGCAGCGATCACAAATGTGAACGGGAATCAGGCACGAGACAATTGGTAAGACAATGTTTGGAAAATCCTAGTGAACATGCTGAAGCTGAGCCCCGACAAGACCGAGATACTTCTGGTGGGGGACAAGGGGAGGTTAGGGGATGTTGACCTGGTGCTGAATGGGGTACATCTACCCCTGAAAGACCAGGTCCGCAGCTTGGGGGTCATTCTAGACTCCCAGCTGTTCATGGAGGCTCAGGTGGCAGCTGTGAGCTGGGCGGCGCTGTATCAACTCCATCTGATACGGCAGCTGCGCCCCTACCTTCCTAATCACCTGCTCCCATCAGTGGTTCATGCCTTGGTCTCCTCTCGCCTAGACTACTGTAATGCGCTCTACGTGGGGGTTACCCTTGAAGACGGTTCGGAAGCTACAGCTGGTACAGAACGTGGCGGCTCGCCTGGTTAAAGGCAGCCACCGGCGGGATCACATCACTCCAGTGCTCAAGGAGCTGCACTGGCTACCAGTTGCTTGCTGAGCCAAATTCAAGGTGTTGGTTTTGACCTTTAAAACCCTATATGGCTCCGGTCCAGTTTATCTCAAGGAGCGCCTCCAGCAACACCAAGTAGGCCGCTCAACAAGGTCTGCCACAGACAGCCTTCTCCTTGTCCCTTCAGCCAGAGCAGCTAGACTGGTGGGGACGAGGAAGAGGGCCTTTTCTGTGGCGGCCCCCGTATTGTGGAACTCTCTCCCTAGTGACCTCCGCCATGCCCCCTCTCTGCTGAGCTTCTGCCGCTCACTAAAAACATGGCTATTCAGGAGGGAATATGGGATGGGTTAAGATTTTAAAATTTTATACGGTTTTAACTGTATTTTATATTTTATCATGTTGTACATCGCCCAGAGTGGCCGGTTTGCTGGCCAGATGGGCAATTCATAAATACAACAAATAAATAAATAAATAAACTCAAACATCACTCGTTTGGCCATCCCTGCTCATCCTTAAAACATGGTAGTGTCACCCACTGATTCCATGGAGGAGTTTGCCCGTTTTAAGTTTTCTAGTTTTCTTGACACTATGCCCTCTTTGATGTAGAGAGTGACACCATCTCCAGCACACCCTTCCCTGACCTTTTTAAACAGTTTGCATTCAGAGACGACTGTATCTCACCGGTTCCCTCCATTCATAAGAACAAAAGAATAGCCATGCTGGATCAGAGGAAGGTCCTTCTAATCCACCAGTTTTCTGTTATGTCCACCATATCTAAGTTCCCCCTTCAAACCAGGCACTCCACCTCTCCCAACTTGGCTTGGAGGCTTCTAGCATTCACATAGAAACACCTAAACATGGTGTCCTAGGGATGTACGAGGATTTCGTTCAGGGGGTGGAAATCCAGTGAACTGGACGGGCTCAAACCCACCCACCCCGAACTCCATCCCGCTTCCCTGCTTCCCTGCATCAACTTGTGTTCTCCTGAGCTGAGCCAGGGAAGCGACCTCTGGGTTCCTGGCGGACTACTGTTTACGTAGAAAATGCCTTAAGATACACCCAAAGTGGCTGCAATTTGCATAATTTGCACTAATTGTGGCTGCTTTTGATGTATTTTAAGGCATTTTCTATATAAATAACGGCCCACCGGGAACCCGGAAATCTGGCAAGCAGCGCGGTGTGCACCAGCTTTTATTTATTTATTTATTTATTATATTTATACCCCGCCTTTTTTTCCTGCAAGGAACCCAAGGTGGCTTACATAATCCTCCTCCTCCTCTCCATTTTATCCTCACAACAACCCTGTGAGGTAGGTTAGGCTGAGAGTCAGTGACTGGCCCAAAGTCACCCAGTGAGTTTCATGGCTGAGCAGGGACTAGAACCCGGATCTCCTGAGGCAGTGGTTAGAGTCCAACACTCTAACCACTGCTTTTGGCCTGGTTCAGCGGGTGCAGCAGCGGTGTCTGCCAAGACGAAGGCAAGCTAGGTCCTGGTGGATTGCCGAACCCTAGGTGTCTCACTCCCCAGATGTCTGTGGAATGTGCTTTTTTTTTTTTTTTTTTGCTGTGCCCTTAGGTCTCTTCGACTTCCTATCATGAGCATTCAGAATTGTGTCAAATTACAGATTACAGACTGAATGGGGAACATGATGCCCAATTGCAGATTATATAGTTACAATGCACAACAATGATTTGGGTTGGATCTGCTTTGTGCTTCTAAAAAACAAGGTTTAGCATTATTTCTGCAGCTCTTTCAAAACAAAGCACTGTACAATAAGCACAATTACAAACCAACCTTGGCCGCAGGCTTGCAGTCTAACAAAGGAAAGAAAAATAGGGATGTGAGAGGGCTACAATAGGAATGGAAATGGAGGCAAATTAACTATTGAGTAAAGGCCAGGGAAGGCAAATATATCTCAAACCAGTATTTTTTCAGTATTAAAACACACACCCACGTAACTGATTATTCTTACGTATATTAGTGGGGACTAGGCAGTCAGTTTATAGTCAGTTCATGTGACACAGATATTGCAAGTGTGTTTCTGAGTTCAGTTTAAAGTTCTGGTTTTAACCTTTAAAGAAGGGGTGCAGCACCGCAACCCTATGGGCCAAATGATTTTTTTTTTCTGTAATGCTTATGTTTTTATTGTATTTTAATGTCTTATTTTAATCAATTTTAATTGGTTCTGTAAGATGCCTTGAGTGAGTGCCATTGTTTTATTTATTTCACTTATTTATTATATTTACTTTTTTTTTTTAAATAATTTTTATTTATATTTTTAAAGAACACACATACACACAAAAAAAACATAAACCTACAAATCATACACTACAAGTGCACCCGTCACCCCGGGGCCAAAACCAATTCTATCCACATAATCCATTATTAATCTATATTCCAAAAATACATCATATCATGACATGGCTTACTCCCTTTCCAATATTTATTATATTTACACCCCGTTGTTTTTCCTGCAAGGAACCCAAGGCGGCTTACGTAATCCTCCTCCTCCTCTCCATGTTACCCTCACAACAACCCTGTAGAAAGGTGAGGTCCAAATAAGATAAATAAATAAATAAATCCAGCCTTCCGGGGTTCCGCTTCTCTTGGCCCCATCTGCCAACCATTTGGTGGTTTCCTGGCTTTTGAGCAGTTCCCCCTGCCCCATTCTATAGGGTGGAGTTACGGGCAGTAAAGGCTTAGTTACTGGAAATAAGAGCTTTCACCTAAAATATGCCAGCATTTGGGGGTATTTGGGGGGTAGCTTTGCATTTTGCCCCACCCTGTTTTGCATGGGACCCCAGCCACCACTGGAATGCCGTCCCCAAGAGCTTCTCCAAAACTGAATTCAGCCCTCAGGCTGAAAGAGGATGAAGATCGATACTTCACACTTTTAAATGGTTGGAAGGACCACCTGCACCGATATCGGGTTGCCAGCACTTTAAGATCAGCAGTGGAGACTGTTCTCACTTGCCCACCTCTGCGGGTGGTTAGTTTAATGGGTACAATGGAAAGGGCCTTTACTGAACTAGCCCCACACCTTGGGAACATCTTGGCATCTATCAGGCCCCATTATTAAGATGCCTTGGGGAAAGTTCTGAGAATGAATTTGATTACTTAGGCTTTTTTTTTTTTTTTTAAGTTGTCTTTTATTGGACCATTGATGGTTTGGTTTTGGTTTTGCGGCAGTTATGTACAGTGATGCCTACAGGGTCTTGAGGGCCCTTGAGCAAGACACCCTGCATGGGACCTTCTCCCTCATGGCATCTACCTTCTCACCATCATTATCAGCAGCTGCTATTGCTCATCATCATCGTCATCGTCTTCATCATCGTCTTCATCATCGTCTTCATCATCGTCTTCATCATTGTCTTCATCATCATTGCTACCACTTGCTTGCTTGACAGGCAGGGAGCCAGTGAGCAAGTAGGCAGTGGCTCCTTCTCACCACCACCATTGTCTGGGCCAGAGCAAGTGGCAGGTGAACAAAATTCCCTGACTGTTTGACCAATACGCCAATAGAACCAATGATTTAGGGAGGTCGTGGGCTCTCCCACACTGGAGGCATTCAAGATGCAGTTGGACAGATCCCTTTGACCTGGATTCCGGCATTGAGCAGAGGGTTGGACTTGATGGCCTTATAGGCCCCTTCCAACTCTACTATTCTAGGATTCTATGAAGCAGGTTGAATAGTGAAGAAGTGGAGCAATTCCAGGGGGCTCTGGTCAGTGGGCCCCTGCTGCGGTGAAGTTTCTTGTCAACTGCCCAACCATACCTACCCTTGACGTTGACCCTGATCATGTATTAGAGTTGAGTATTTGCTGGGCTGGATGTCAGTTCTATTATTATCACTGTTCTGTATTGTTTTATTAATGATTTGCTGTTTCATTGTTGTATTAGGATTTTTTTCTTTGTAAGCTGCTTTGAGAGAGGGGGTTGCCTTAAAGGAGGCCTAAACATTTTTAAAATGAAATTGATTAAATAGTCCTGCCCTGACTCGCTGGACGCTCGGTGAGTGCTGCTGCCACGTCCGCCAATCTGGGCCAAAAGTGGGCACCAGCCGAACTGCTTGGTGAACTTCCAGGTTCCTGGCCAAGCACTTTTTACACAGAAAATGGTGTAAGACACTCTAAGAACGGCTGCAATTTGCGTAACCTGTTCAAATCGCGGCCGTTTTTAATGTATCTTACGCCATTTTCTACTTTATGTATGGGGGCCGCCTTTTCTGTGGTGGCCCCCATACTGTGGAACTCTCTCCCGAGTGACCTCCGCCATGCCCCCTCTCTGCTGAGCTTCTGCCGCTCATTAAAAACTTGGCTATTCAGGCGGGAATATGGGGTGGGCTAATGATTTTAAAATGTTATATTGTTTTAAATGTATTTTATCCTGTTTTTATCTTGTGTTTTTATCTGTGTACATCACCCAGGGTGGCTGTTGCCGGCCAGATGGGTGATAAATAAATAATAATAATAATAATAATAATAATAATAATAATAATAATAATAATAATAATAAATTATAGGCTTGTAAAATCGAGCCTCGCTGGGCAGAACGAGGCTGAAATTGGCCCCGCTCATGCCCGGCGAGGCCTTACCTTTTTCTTCGGGGCGGCTCGCCCTATCCGCAGTGAGCCACCCGCGTGGCCCATTCCGTCCCGTCGCGTCACTTCCGGGACCAGAAATGACACGACGGAACCCTGCGCAGGTGCGCTGGACCCCTGTGGCGTGTTCTGCGCCTGCGCAGGGTCCCGTCGCGTCATTTCTGGTCTCGGAAGTGACGGACGGGCCGGAGAAGCCCGATCGAGCAGCGCGGAGAACCTCTCCACGCCACTCAGAAAATCGAGTCAGGTCGGCGCCCCCATGGAAGATCGGGTCGGGGGTGCGCGCGACCCAGCCTTGGATCCACCACTAAATAATAATAATAATAATTCCCACATGCCTTGTTTTCAATGAAAATCATTGCTCTTTTGCTGCCGCTACCTTGTTGTCCAGTAGGTTTGGGGGGGGAATTGGCCCACCGGTCCCATTGATGTTACCTACTCCTCAGTGGAGGCCAGTGACTCCTATTTCGGCGGGGCTCCGAATCCATTGCAGCTTTTATTTGGAGCTGTATAGGAGCTCTCCAGGGTGCTGAACCCCACCCCCCAAAATAGGTTCACCACCCTGGAGCCCCATGGATAGATCCTACAAATCTCCAAATGAAACCTGCAATGGATCAGGAGCCCCGCCGAAATAGGAGTCACCAGCCTCCCCTGGGACCCCTGTCCTAAAACCTGAAGCACCACTGTAAGTCAGTGGACACAACACTCAGCTCCATGGGCCCGTGTGAGTGAGATTTCTGCCTCATGAAGAGCCCCTGACTCTGTCTCCCTTAGCTGATCCCATTTATTTAACGATGCTGACATGAAACAAAAGGTGAAAAGCAGAACTGAGAACATCATCTGTACCAAACTCTGTGAACTGAAACTAATGATACCTTCTCTCCCCCCACCCCAACTTGCCATGCCTACTTCCAGCATCACCTATGTTATTTTTATATTCAGAAACCAAGGAAGAGGAACGGTAAGGATATGTTCCGAGCTTATTTCAGCGATGCTTAACAAGCAACGTAGACAGTACACTCTATATATTACACGCATGCAGCTGCTCTGCTGCGCCAGCCAACCAATCGCCAACACATCTCACCCTAATTTAATCTGAGATGTGGAGCCGTTAGATCTACTTCTGCCGTCTATGAACTCCAGACTGCTTGCAGTCAGCATCTGGCACCTGAGCCAGTCATATATAGCTGTTCTTACACATTGGCTTGTGTATACCTTGGAGTAGGGGTTTAGGGGACATTCCGGGTGACGGGGAGGAGACCAGCACCACCAAGATACAAAGTATCCTGGCCGCGCCTGAGTCTCCTTCCCTCCTCCTCTGAAGTGCCACAGTTAGACAGCTGAAATCGGCCATCTTGCTGTTTTGTGGAGGTAGAGGTGACTCTGCATAGGATGGCCAGAATCCTCCAAGTTGGGAGAGTTATGGGCATCCACATAGGACTGCATCCTAAAGCCGTGAACACTTTAAAAATAATGGCAGTGTTGAGCCAGACATATAACCACAAAGCCCGTGATGAAGTGTGACTGTGGGCAAAACAGATGTAGGTGAGAGCAATTGACAATTGTGACATCTTGCTGATGTACATGAAACTGAGCATTATTTGAAGAGGTGTATAGAATTCCCCACCCCGTTCAGAGAGAAATCCATTACTCAGTGGATGTGGGATCCATTGAAAGACCCAATGGAATCCCAAGAACTAATGGAATTCCTCCTACAGATCTGGACAATCTCTACGTATGAGAAAGGAAATAGAAAAATAATAACAATCTCGTGATAAACACACCAATATCACAAACTATATACATACACCAAAGTATGAAAACACTAAAACAAACTTTATTAGAAAATCTGGCAAGTTTCTCTAAGTTTCTAAACTTTATATATTTATTTATTTATTTATTACATTTCTATACCACCCAGCAGACAAAGCTGTCTAGGCGCTTCACAACAATTAACTATATTACAAGACAAAGAAGTTTTTGACCAACTATGTAGCATGATAGATGCTTGATTTGGACTTGATTTGGAATATGCTAGACTTAGATTTATTGATCTAGGCTCAAATTAGTTTGGGCCTGAATTAATTCTTTTACACTCAGCCAGATTCCAATTGGACTTGGACCACCCTATACCACATCTGTTCTGTTTCCCACCCAAACATACCTGGTCTTGGCCCCAGCCCTTTTGCTTTTGGCCCTGCCCATCACTGGAATATCACCCTGAGAACCAATGAAGGCTCCCAATGTGATATCCCCTTGTCCCACTACCAGGTAAGCTTGTGCAGGAAAGGGATGAGCAGCAGCAGTGGGCAGGAATTATTTATTTATTTATTATATTTATTTATTATATTTATACCCCGCCTTTTTTCCTGCAAGGAACTCAAGGTGGCTTACATAATCATCCTCCTCCTCTCCATTTTATCCTCACAATAACCCTGTGAGGTAGGTTAGGCTGAGAGTCAGTGACTGGACCAAAGTCACCCAGTGAGTTTCATGGCCCAGCGGGAACTAGAACCCGGATCTCCCGAGTCCCAGTCCGACACTCTCACCACTACGCCACACTGGCTCTCACGATAGCAAGTAGATCCCATTATGAGCCAGGCATGAACCTCCACCAGGTTTTGGGCTTGGCCTGAAATGGGCTCTGGGGGTTGCGAATAGGGATATACAGTCAACACAACTAGAGCTCATCAAGGTTCTCCATTTTCTACCTTGAAGTTCATTCCAACTCATGTCTCTATCAGATTGTGTGTTTTGTTTTGTTTTTCTCTTCACTCAAACATTCATGCACATTTTGCGTACATTTCCCCAAATGTATGCACCAATTGCACACTTTTTTGAAATGTACACAGTTCCTCCCATTGATTAAAGCAGGGCGCTCCAACCTTGGGTCCCCAGATGTTGCTGGATGACAGCTCCCAGAATCCCTTGCCACTAGCCATGCTGGCTGGGTATGCTGGGAGCTGTAGGCCAGCAACATCTGAGGACCCAAGGTTGGAGAGCACTGGATTAAAGAATTTTTTCAGAAGTATGCATGTTTCATACACATTTTTCAAATGCATGCATTCTTCGAACACATTTTTTTAAATCACGTGAATCACATCACAAGCTTGGAAATATATGGACTTCATCCACAGTTTGCATTCAAGTAATGGGGGTGGGTGGTGAACTGGGTACATTCTTATCAAAAACCAACTGAAACGAATTTCTCATACATCCCTAGAAATTGTGAGAGTTCATTTTTTGCCCTCCAGTTCTGAACCACAACAGCATCCCTGCTGGATAATTATGCATTTCCTCCCTTCCTACACACTTAAGGTCCTAGGCCATTGCTATCTCCATCAGAGGCATTCTTTCAGTGTGAGAGGATAGCCCAGCTTCACTGTGTAAACTGGGTCTGGCCTGGAGAACAATGTGTTAGGTTTTGCATGGGCAGAACGAGGCTGTCACCTGACATCAGGATTATCACCTGACATGGAGGATGTCTTTTGAGGTGAAGTACACAAGGTCTTCTGTCAGCAGACATAGTCTCAAGGTTTATGAGTCAGCAGCCTTGGGCAGGGCTGGATTAAGAGCATTATGGGCCTGGTGCTGAGGATTTTGGTGAGCCTTTTTATGGAAATAAATAAAATGAAGACGCAATTTTATATTAAAACAAATTAAATATTTTAATTACCATTAAAGTGCCAAAACAGAAACATATTGAAAATATTTCTTTTTTTGTAAACAATAAGCTTGTTAACTCAATAAAACCGTTATAAAAACGCTCTCAAACCAAGTTACTTGCAATCCAAGGCATTACTGTATTATCAATAACATTTCAAAGGGCGCAATCCTATAAGCATGTTCAGAAAGAGAGAGAAAGCCCTGCAATTCCCAGCGTGCCTGGGGCATGCTGGGAGTTGTAGGACTTTTTCTGTCTGGACATGCTATAGGATTGGGCCCTGAAAGGGGAAGCAAAAAAGGTAATTTACTGTCTCTCAGACTCGCAAGCCTAAAATACTCGACACGATGCTCGATCCACGCTCTCGCCGGACTGAGGAGGCGGCCCCTTTCAACTTCAGCTTTCCGGCCTTGACTCACTCCCCCTCCCCAGAAAGCTGATTCACACCGCACGTCTGGCACGATCCTGGCCTTTCACGCGGCTTCCACGAACACCCCCGCCGCCCCCGCTTCTCTCGATCTCCCCCGCTCCCTCCGTCCACGAAGCCCTCCATATAAGAAGCCCAGGCGGCTGCCGCAGAGCGCAGCAGACCGGGGAGGAGAAATGAAAGCAGGTTGTGGGGATGCCGACGCGTGGGCAGCCCATATCCTCCGCGCGCAGAGCTTCCACGGGCGATTAACAGCGCGCACACAGCACTCCAGCCGCCTTATGCGTGGCTACTCGGGAGTAAGTCTCCTATTCCCTGCCGCGGGGAGGGCTTACTCCCAGGAAAAGCGGGCCTCGGATCGGCTTTCCCTTTTCCCCGTCTTTGCCTCGCCTCCCGCGTTACTCCGACTTTAAAAAGAGTAGACCCATTGAAATGAACGGGGTGGGGGCTGAATATTGTGGGCCTGTTTTGTGGTAGGGGCCTGGAGCTGCAGCTCCAATAGCCCCTATCTTAATCCGGCCCTGGCCTTGGGACAGCAGTAAACAGGTTTGAATAACAGGTTATATAATAGGTGAGTAATATCCTATTTATAGATACTGTAAATAGGGTCTTGCTATATAAGTTGGGGTAGGACACACATCCTTGACTTGACTCCTCTCGACTTGTCTTGACTACTTGACTTCCTGCTCTTGTTCTGGACTTCTACTTCAAGTCAGTCACTACTTCATCTCAGCCTTACCACTGGGGTCTTGAACTTGTATCTGCAATCATGTAGTGAGTAAGAGATGCATTGCTTGCCTTAATCCCATGTAATTGGGTCTTACAAATAAACTCTTTAATCTTTATTAACTGCTGTTATCTCCTCCTTCCGTCTGCGTGACTGGGACTGAGGGTCACGGGCTAGGGAAGCTTTTGAACCCGGGTCAGTCCAGCTCTCACACAATGGACCCCCCCCCAGCTCCCCCTGCCCCCTGCCTATCATAGTAATGTGCAGGGATGGCTCAAATTACTTTGCTGCCTGAGGCAAAGGACAAGATGCTCTCCCTGTTGTTCCACGTGCAGAAGCCAACTAGACTAGTTGAATCTTACTTCTGTACTGTCATAAGGACAGCATCCTCCATCACACCTGAGGGCAGCAGACGCATAGGAGACATAGGGTAGGCTGAATAACATGCATAGCTCTGTCCTCCAACGCCTCACCACCGTTCCTCATTGTTTAGTATCTGCCACCCGAGGCGGGTGCTTCACTCTGCCTAATGGTAGGGCTGGCCCTGGTTATGGGCTCCATGCATTTTGGTTGTGTGTCCCCCCCCCCCCCCCGAACTGATACGGAAAACTCGCTTAAGGATCTGGGAATATTCACATTAGTTCTCTCTCAACCAAGGGAATATAACCAGTCTGTCGTGATTTACTACATGTTTGTGAACAAGTACATAGTCTTCAGAGATATTTGTCTTTCAGAATGTCAATAATCACACTGTTTAATTTCCTTAATGAGAGATTCTTGTGGCTTGCCAGGCCTTAGAGACTTTAGGCTCACATCATAGACTAGGCAATGAGTGTTTTAAGGCATACCATGTTGTCAGAGCAAGTCAGTACACAGAGAAGAATGTAATTACTAGAGCTTTGATGGGAGATAACAGGTCAGATCTGAAAGAAGAGTTCCTCATTTTCTTGTCTGAGACTGACGTAACTTTGCAAAATGTACCCTTTCTTCTGTTTCCCCAAGCACTAGCGGGCCTAAGATGTGAATTATAATGAGGAGTGGGGAATGTTCTCTGGGAGCGGGAGTCCATACAGGACTAACTTTGAACACCGAGACTGTAATTCTGCATACCAGCTTTGACTGGTTCACCAGCTACAGGCTCTCCTGGACAGGGATAACTTGGCCACATGGTACAGGCACCAGTAACTTCAAGATTTGATTACCGCAATGTGATCTATGTGGGGCTGCCCTCAAGGCTGGTCCAGAAGCTGGAACTAGTGCAGAATGCAGCAGCTCGGCTGTTGTTAGGAGCTGCCCTTTTTCAGCATGCAACTCCTTTGCTGAGGGAACTGCAATGGCTGCCTATTTGCTACCAGGCCAGGTTTAAGGTTTTGGTACTAGTGTATAAAGCCTAAACAACTTGGGACCATAGAATCATAGAATCATAGAAAAGTAGAGTTGGAAGGGGCCTACAAGGCCATCGAGTCCAACCCCCTGCTCAATGCAGGAATCCAGGTCAAAGCATCTCTGACAGATGTCTGTCCAGCCGCACCTTGAATGCCTCCAGACTGGGAGAGCCCACCACCTCCCTAGGTAGTTGATTCCACTGTCTTATTGCTCTGACAGTCAGGAAATTTTTCCTGATGTTTAGGTGGAATCTAGGTTCCTGTAACTTGAGCCCATTATTCCGTGTCCTGCAAACTGGGATGAACGAGAAGAGATCTTTGCCCTCCTCTGTGTGACATCCCTTCAAATACTGGAAGAGTGCGATCATATCTCCCCTCAGTCTCCTCTTCTGAAGGCTAAACATGCCCAGTTCTTTCAGTCTCTCCTCATAGGGCCTTGTTTCCAGTCCCTTTATCATCCTTGTTGCCCTCCTCTGAACCCTCTCCAGTTTGTCTATGTCCTTGTTAAAATGAGGTGCCCAGAACTGGACACAGTACTCAAGATGAGGCCTAACCAGTGCCGAGTAAAGGGGAATTATCACTTCCCGCGATTTGGAAGCTATACTTCTATTAATACAGCCCAAAATAGCATTTGCCTTCTTTGCAGCCACGTCGCATTGCTGGCTCATATTCAGTTTGTGATCTACCACAATTCCAAGATCCTTCTCACTTGTAGTATTGTTGAGCCAAGTGTCCCCCATTCTGTAACTCTGCATTTGGTTTCCTCTCCCTAGGTGCAGCACTTGGCATTTATCCCTGTTAAATTTCATTCTGTTGTTTTCGGCCCAGCGCTCCAGCCTATCGAGGTCACTTTGAATTTTGTTTCTGTCTTCCAGAGTATTAGCTGTTCCACCCAACTTTGTGTCATCTGCAAATTTGATAAGCATTCCCTGTACCTCCTCATCCAAGTCATTAATAAAAATGTTGAAGAGCACCGGGCCCAGGACCGAGCCCTGTGGTACCCCGCTCGTTACCTCTCCCCAGTTTGAGAAGGAACCATTGATAAGCACTCTTTGAGTCCGATTCTGTAGCCAATTGTGTGGATCCACCTGATAGTTGATCCATCTAGCCCACTCTTAGCTAGCTTACTAATCAGGATATCATGAGGCACTTTGTCGAAAGCTTTGCTGAAGACCAGGATAGTTGAGAGGGCGCCTTCTCCCTTACAACCTGCCCAGTCCCCGAGGTCATCGGATAGCATGCTCCTGGTGTTTCTGCATGGACCTATGGCCCAATTGGAGTCCACCCAGAGACGAGCCTTCAGTGTAGTGGCCCCCTTTCTATGGAACTCCCTGCCTCTGGAGGTCAAGGCAGGCACTAAGACTGTGTTGTTTTCAGCACTTCCTGAAAACATCTTTATTTCAGGAAGCCTTCCTTGACTGAGCAGCCACGGGTTTTATCGATTCTGTTTTAACGTTTAGGGATGTACCCGCTCGCCTCAAGGCGGACGTAGCAGGCCGAAATGGACCCCGCTCACACCCGCCAGAGACTCGTGGGCCTTACCGGCTCCCGGGGCTCCCTTGGCTCTCCGCGTCGGGCCCATCGCACCCGCCGTGCTGGTCCCATTGCGTCACTTGCAGCTGGCCGGAAGTGACGCAATGGGACCCTGCTCCGGCGCGCTGGACCCCCGCGCTGCGTAGTTTGCAGAAAAACCAGGGCAACAGGGCTTACGGCAACAGGGTCAGCCGGAAGTGACGGGACGGGACCTGCGCAGCCGGCTCAGAGGGCTCGAGTGGTGCAGAGAACTGCTCCGTGCCACTGAGAATATCGAGGTGGGGGGGGTGCCACTGCGGAGAGGTGAGGCAGGGCAAGGCGGGGCCCCCCTAAGGTTCGTGGACACCACTACATATTGTTTTATTCTTTTCATCTGTTTTATCTCTTTATTGTTCACCACTCCAGAATCTGTTTAGATGTGGAGCAGTATATAAATGTTGTAAATAAATAAATTAAAAATTAAAAAAAAAATCTGCATTCAGTTTAAATATCATTCAGGCCTTGGGCTGGTTCACATGTCTGAAATTTGGAAATACAGTATGTGCCCTGGGCCTTTACATCTTTAATAGTTTTGTAGTAGAGAGAATTCCAGAGGCATCTGATTGGCCACATAGGGATGTGCACGGAGCTCAAATGGGGGGTGAAAGCTTGGCAAACTTGCCGTGCTCGACCCCCCCCCCGAGCTCCGTGCGACTTACTTTTCCCCAGCTTGACTCGCGATCTTGTGAGCCGAGCCGGGGAAACGCAACTTCCGGGTTCTGGCGCTACGTTGTTTACGTAGAGAACGGCCTAATTTGTGCAAATTACGGCCTAATTTGCACAAATTTGGCTGTAAATTGAGCAACTTCTGAAATTTTCTACGTAAGCCACATTGCACCTGGGACCCCGAAATCCGGCGAGCGCCTCACCGGGAGCCTTAGCTGGCCCTTGCTGGAGGTTTGGTTCTGCTCACGCCGCGGCATATGCGCTCGCCGAGCGCCCTGTGAGTCGGTTGCCAGGTAGGGTGCCCATCCCCATCAGGGAAACAGGATGATGGACTAGCTGGACCATCATCCTACTGGTCTGATCCAGTAGGGTACTTCTTTTTTTTCTTAAATTCTAAGTAGCTGATCCTTTTTTTTCCACCCCTGCATGACTAGCTGCACCTGCTGAAATCGTTGATGTCCTTGCATTTGCATGCCACTTTTCTGCCACTCAGGGGGCCTAAGGTTAATGATTGGTGAACTCTACTTGGCTTGATTTGGCCTTGGAAAACCTAGCTGCTTTTTTTTTTTCCGAACCCAGAAAGAGAACAGCTTTGGTTGGGTCGAGATTTAGGCCCTTCCCAATAACCCTCATCCACACAACAGCCCCTCCAGGCCCCTGAAAATGCTACACAGAGGGTCGTAGACCTTGCTGGATGGGATGAGGTGTGGTCCATGAGGCAGGGAGGATCCATGAAAACCAGGCAGAGGCACCTTACGTGAGCAGATCCCTTCTGCCATGGAAGGCAGATCCTGGATCCAGCCCTTTGTGTTCTTCTGAACCCCTTTTCAAAGTTTGGAAACTGTTGGGCTCCCAATGGCATCAGGAATGGGACAGGCCCTGAACATCTTACCCCACCCCTGTGAGCCCTACAAACACCCCACCACCACCCTCCAACCATAATCCTAAAGTTCTTTTGTCAATTCAAACCTTACCTGGTGGTGGTAGAAGCGGAAGCAGCAAGAACTGGGAGGCCCCTCTGAAATCCCTCCATTCCCTTCCTAGTGCCTGGGATGTTGGAATAACAGGTGCGTGCAGGAGATGGTGGGCGATGTAGTTTTGCAGGGGACCCCTTCGTAGTCAGTAGGGATGCCAGCCACCCTGGATACTATTACTACATGTCTCAAGAACCCTTGGGCCTGGAAAAGGAGTGGTTCGTTTAGCTCAGCTTTGTCTGCACCAGTGAAAGGCAACTTGATGTGCCCCAGATATTTTGGACCAACTCCCATGAGCCCCAGCAAACATAGCCAATGGTCAGTGATTATGGAAGTTGTAGACCAAAGCATCTGGAGGGCGGCAGGTTAACTATCCCTGGTCTACCCTGATTGACAGCACCTCTCCAGGGTTTCAGAGGGGGAAATTTCCCAGCCCTACCTGGAGATGCCAGGGATTGGACAAGGGACCTTGTGTGTGTAAAGGATACTCTTCTACTGAGCTACGGCCCTTCACTTCTATGGAAGCCCACATGCTCACCCGGCCTCAGTCAGTCAGTCAGGCGATCACTCGTGACTGAGTAAGATTGTCTTCCAGGATAAATTTTTTTTTACAAAAAGGAGATTTTAAAAGGAGGAAATTCTAAAGAAGATTGTGTAGACTAGCGATGGGTCCGTAAGTGACTGTGGAGGCCAATTCTAGATCCACACAGCTTCCCACAGGGAGGACACAGGTTACCAGATGGAAGATGGTCCTGTAAAGGATTCATTTGACGTGCTTTTCGCTTAGCACGTTTCTCCCTTTCGCCTTGCACTCGGGCTTCTTCAAAGTCCATGGAACCTTTGTGAAAGGCCAACCTGCATTTAGATCGTTCATGGGCCAGAGCTTCCCAGTTTTTGATGTTTATATTGCATTTTTTTAGATTAGCCTTATGAACATCTTTAAACCTCTTATATTGACCACCGATATTCCGCTTTCCATCCTTGAGTTGGGAATAAAGTAACTGCTTTGGGAGACGGCAGTCAGGCATTCGAACAACATGACCGGTCCACTGAAGCTGGCGTTGAAGGACCATTTTTTCAACGCTAGACTAGTCTTTGCTTCTTCCAGTACACTGACATTTGTCCTACCACTGGGAATACCATGTGATCCCGGCTGGCTTTTCCAGCCTGCTTTCCTAGGGATGGGGGAGGAATTCATTCAGCTGGCATTTAACTAACTTTGCCGTTTCAAACCACCGTGTGAACCGAAACCTTCAACATTCACACTTCTCTGAGTTTTGCAAACAAAAGCTCCATACAAAAATGCACACATTGGGGGAAATAATGTTCAGAAATGCATTCCGTTAGGGAAATTGCTGGTAAAAAAAAAGGGGTGGGGTGGGGGGGTATATTTGGCAAAAATGCATGCATTCGGAGAAATGTGCACCAAAATGCTTTTGCATTTTCTTGCATCAGGTTTTTTTTAAAAAAAAAAAAAAATCCTCAAAGTACCGTATGTGATGAACCAAAAATGAGACTGGAGAAATTCTCATAGTTCAAGTTGAACTGAACTTACAACTGGGAAAATGAGGGACTGAGAGGAACCAAAACTGACGGATCCATCCATCTCTGCCCTGCACACTCCAAGAAACAGTTGTATGGGGCTGCCTGCCGCTCATAGAGAACACCCCGAAAAAGGAAAAAAGTGAATTTACAATTTGTCATGTAACTATCAAACCAGATCCTAATACTGTTCTGCTAGCCAGCAGAATATGCAGTATGCATAACCTGCGCATGACATGAGAGCCACGGTTTCTTTTTAGAATATGTCACAGACCTCCAGCCCAGTTTCATTTCCGCAGGGAACGGAGAGAATGCCATTTAACTTCAGCTGACTTAATGGCTTTTGTCACTATGCAAATCAGGCGGACCTCTAAAGTGGTTCATTTTACTTCTTCCCTGAACGTGAGCAAATACAATTGTCTTATGCAACCATACCAGTTTTAATTATGTTCCACATGATGAGATGCAATACTTCTTTGAGCCATGGTGTGCGGTTTAAAGAAAAAGAAGCTACCAACAGCATTTATTTGGGGTCAAATATTGGGCTAGTTTCCTATACCAAGGCGCACAAAGCCTTTTTAAAGAAAGAACATCTCACTGCTCAAGAAGGCAGCAACTCAGAACAATATATCAGAGAAGATTTTGGATTAGTGAAACTGGTGCACATGGATTAATACCAGTAGAATATAGCAAGACTGTCACCGTTCTCATTTCTATGGAAAGGACAAATCTATGAAGAGATGGTCAGACCTAGGGATGTATGAGAGTTTCATTTTTTGCTTGCAAAGCATGAAAGCGTGCCCTGTTCGAGGCTTCAAACACATGCGCGAGCATGTGGCCACCAAAAAATGTTTAAAAACTATCACATACGCACATTAGCCTCATTCCTGATTCCCAGTTTGATTTGCACAGATCTCATAATTTGCACAAATTTCCTTTGTAGACTGGACCAGCCCCTCTTTAGTCTACAGAGAAGAGTCTGGCAAATTAGGAAACTTGCACAAATCTCCCATTCAATCACGGCTCAGTTTGTGCAAGTTTCCCATTTCCTTAGAGCAAGCAGCAAATGCAAGTGCAAATGGGAATCAGGCACAAGAGACAATGTTCGGAGAATCCTGCCAATCTCAAATATGGCTCGTTTGCCCATCCCTACGCTCTTGTATACATTTGGCCTTTGCACAGAGATGCCACAGACCTGCTATCCCTGTCTTATTTGTATAGTTGATACAGATCCGGTGGATGTAAATTCAGCACTGACTTCCGCTGGCGCCAGTCCCGCCCCCCGCTGGGGCCTGGTTTTTATGCCCCAGCTCCAAAAGTTGTTGCAGCTGGGAGTGGGGTGGCACTATCCTGGACCAGAGTCTGCAAGGAAGCAAAGTAGAAGTCCCACCGGTGAGGTTAGACCCCAGCAAGGCAGCAGCAGCTGCACTGGATCACAACTTGCCTTGCAATGCTTCCTTCCCTTGCCAGATATGATGGGAAATCATTTCAACCCTTTCTTGAACCTTTATCCCCCCCCCCTGCTCCCTGCAAGTACCAAGCTAACCTCAAGGCCTCCTGGAGCCCTGAACGGGATTATGTACTTCTCTTAGGAACTAGGGATACCGCCTTGTTTGTGCAAGTACACACACGCATACAGTACACACACACACACACACACACACACACACACAGACTTTTATATTCATTGGTGCTCTGGATAGCATTTAGATACCACTGATGCATCACATGACTTGCATCACATGACCTTTTGCCACCACTTTGTAAAAATAATTTCCTGCTTATATAGGGTTGGAAGGGACCTCAAAGGATTTCTACTCCAGTGTGTGTGTGTGTGTGTGTGTGTGAAGAATTTCTCATGATGCAGAAAATTCACCACTACAGCATCTCTGATAGGTAGCCATCTGTCTGTGCTCGGATACCTCCCCGCTTGGATTACCACTCCATGTCTCAGATCAAGCGGGCTCTAACCCATGAATGCTTCTGCCACAACAAATCTGTCTGTGCTTAAGTTGGCACAAGACCTTTGGTTGTTTGGGCTGCCACAGTGGAACACGGTCTGTGTTTCATTAAGATTAGCCATGTTTCTTGAAGTGTGGGGAGCTTCATATCCATAAACGGATCACACATTTCAACCATCGTGAAATGCAAGATGGCTATGGAGGTTCCTCTTGGACGAAACATCTGAGGAAGATGTTGAGAGAGCTCAACAGGAACTTGATAAGACTAGAAAATTTTCTCATGTGTGTGTTGTACATACCTACCCCTGCCTCATTTCAGCTGTTCATGGGATCAGAGTGGTAATTAGGAATAGAATGAGTAGGGATCCAGTGTAAAAAGAATAAATACAAATACTTAACATAGTTCAGTAAGCATCATTTCCAGTTTATCAGAGTTTCTGTTCAAGGCTTTTGATCTGAAATTATACATAAATAAAGTACTTTCTGTGTCACTTCTATCCCCCCCCCCCACAATTATGGTTGTTAAAGGCTGCCAATAATTAACATTTCATGATGGGGGGGGGAAGGCATCACTCCGGAGCATAGAGATATTCCTTTTATGTTTTATCTGTTGTTGGCCTAGCAAATGTATTATTTATATACTCAGAATGAAAGGTTAGTGGTGGAATTACTGATTGTAACATATGAGCACAGAAGGTCAATGGCAACATCTGAATGCCGGGTGCATAATCTTTTGGTTGACCCAGTTGAAGCAACTTATTTAATGAGCCTGTGTGGACACTGAATTAACACAAGCGACATGCATTTTAATTTTATTTTTTCTCTTGTTTCAATCATTGTCGCTGTGCCAAAAAAAGAAAAAAGGTCAGTGTGACAATAATATTAAGCAGATGGGTGATGGGTACAATCCAGTGGTTCCCAGAACCAAAACAACGGACACCAAAAGCTAGACCTGACTTCCCAGCATCCTTTGCAAAGCATGCAATAATAAATGAATCATAGCTGTTGGTTGGAAGGAGTGTTCTCATCTATATTTTACAAGCGGAGTTCTGACTAACTGAAAGGCCATATATTATTGAAAACATCATTTTTATAGTATCTGCAGGAGCCACAAAGCTAAGTGGAGGGAAAAGGACCTATCGGAATGGCAAGTATTTGGAATTTTAGCTTCTTAGAAATACAATGGAAGCACTTAATAAGAAGCACACACAGCATCTGTATTGTATTGTGCCTGTGACAGTGAAGACTGATTGGCTGAGCTGATCAGCTGATCAAGAGTTTGCAGGAACGTTTCTGTGGGGCTAGGAAAAATAGTCAGTTTGACTGGGAGTAATACCTACCAAAGGGGTGGTTGGATCCCAGTACTGAGGAGGCTGAAGAAAGGGTGCAGAGTCAGTAAAGCAGTGAGAAGGTGGAACCTGAACCTAAAGCAGTGAGAAGGTGGAACCTGAACCTAAAGCAGTGAGAAGGTGGAACCTGAAAAACAGGCCGTTTTAAGCCCTGTTGCCCTGGTTTCTACGGAAAAGACACAGCACAGGGTCCCGTTGTGCCGGCGCAGGGTCCCATCGTGTCACTTCCGACCAGCCGGAAGTGATGCGATGCGACCGTTGCAGCGGGCGCGGACGGCTCGAGTGGTGCGGAGAATTGCTCCGCGCCGCTGAGAATCGAGAATCGAGAATCGGGCCAGCGCGGAGAGGTGAGGTGGGGCGAGCTGCCCCCCCTTAAGGTACGTTAATATCACTAGCATGTTTTGGGAAAATGGCGTATTTTTCCAAAGTTGTGCATTTTGAGAAAGTTGTGCATTTTTAAGCGCACATTTTGTGCTCTCAAATTCGTAGGGATGGGCGCCGAGCCCGGCACTTGACTCGCAGGGTGCTCGACCAGCACCCCCGCCACACGAGCCGAGCTGTTCCTCCAGCGAGCACCTCAGCCGGTGTTCAGCGGACTTCCGGGTCCCGGGATCTACACCGTTAACGTAGAAAATGGCGTAGAATATGTTAAAAATGAATACTACTCCATTTTCTACGTTAACGGTGTGTATATTACGCCATTTTCTATGTAGAATACATAGCACCCGGAATCCAGAAGTAGTTTCGCCTGGCACGGCTTGTGAGAACATGAGCCGAGCGAGGGAAAGGGTAAGCTGAGAGGAGCTCAGGGGGGGTCGAGACCGGTGAGTTCACCAATCTTACACCCCCCCTATCGTGCTCCACGCACATCCCTACTCAAATACAAGTTCAAGAATTTGCTAGCATTTTCAGAGAACATGTACTTCCGTTCATGTTCAGGGTTCATGTGCAGGGTGTGGTATAGGTTCGGTCTGCCTCTCTCACATTTTCAGTTGTGATCTGTTTTCCTTTTGGTTCCAACACGAAAAGTGACTTTTGAAAGTGCATGCCCAAATGTGCACATTTCCCCCGGAGACTAAAGCACAAACATGCTCACTTTTTTGGGGGGGGGGGAAATGGGCATTTTTTAAAAGTGTGCATTCTTCAAAGGTGAATACAAGTTCAGGAATGTACAAGCCTTTATGTTCAGAAGTGCAAATGTGGCAAATGCAAGTCAAAAATGAAGCAAAACAAAATTCTCGTACACCTCTCTCACTCTCTCTCTTCTTGAATGATGATTTGGTCTGATCTCATCTTCTTACTGCTTACAAAGGCTACATGTCTTTTCCTCATCCCACACTCTTCCTCATTTGAAGCATTCCACCCCCCACCTTGAATGATCTGAGATTTGTTTTTGGATATTTGAGAGTGGGGATTAGCTTAGTCAGTGTTTTAGAAACTACTGGGGCCACGTTTCTTCCTAAGAGGATCTGAATGATAGTTGACATAGAACCAAATCTGAGTCTATGGAATGAAATCCCCCAGCAATATAATGTGAGGACATTCTTTTTAAAATAGTGGAGTCACACAACATATTTCTTCCTACAGTTTCATTCCCTTCTCTTCATGTACACACCCACCCCATGTTACAGACCTAAGCACACCCATGCATTGATTATAGGGATGGGCAATCCTCTGAGACCTGACCCTCCTCCGGCTCGGAGGACACCACTGCTGCCAGGCCCGGTGCAAGGCAATTTGGTGCCCTAGGCAAGATCAGATATTTAGCGCCCCCCCTTCCCACTTGAGCCCTCCCTCCCTCCAGCCCTATGCCCATTATGAAATAAATTTCCCTCCCTGGGAACTGCCGAGCCCCACAGAAAAACTTTGTGGACTTTGAGACTTTTCCTTTGTGTTCACGAGGAAAGCAAAGAGGCAACATCAGCCCAGCTATGCCAGGAACTCCCAAGGGCCTTCTCCTACTCCATATATATGTAAAAGCCTGTCTCCTCCTGCAGGCAGCACAAGGGATATGAAAAAAGGATGTGAGAGAGGTGTGGTGGTGCTACCTGTGAGGAATAGAGACAAAAGGGCGTCTTGCAGCCTGTCCTACCTCGCAGGGTGGAGGTGCAGAGACACCGGTTTGACTCGTACACCTTCTGGGTTGCAGGGGGGGGGATGCATGTAGTAGAAACATAGCAAAGAGAGAGCCCGTGGATCATCTGGTTCAAATTTAGGAGGGGATTTACGAAACTTGCTACTTCCCCTCCTCTCTCTATCACTTTGTTGCAATATTTCTTTATCAGAATAATGTATATTATCCTGTCTTTCCCTTTACCAGCCTAGTGCTCAAGGCAGACAACAATATTCAAAGTACAGTAAAGAAAACATCAACAGCTCAGGGCACAATCCTAAACACGTTGAGGCAGAAAAAAGCCCCGCAACTCCCAGCATTCACCAGCCAGTGCGTAGGATTGCGCATGGCTGGCTGGGGAATGCTGGGAGTTGTAGGATTTCCCCACCCCTCCAAACACGCATAGGATTGCATCCTAAAACCATTTAAAACCAAAACACAGAAACAGCATGGTAAATAATTAAAACATTGGAGCCCCAGCTAGCTTAAAATACCTTTCCCTCCCTCCCTGGTTGCTGGAAATAACTGCTTTCAGGGGACCTTGAGCTGAGGAACCTGAGGCTTGCACGAGGGAGGGAAGGCGAAGGAGGTGTTTGCAGGTGCATCCTTGAGAGGGAAGGCGAAGGAGGTGTTTGCAGGTGCATCCTTCCAGCCGCCCACCAGCCTCCCATCATTGGCCCCTGCCCGCCTCCCCTCCTCCAGTCTGTAGCCTTCTCTGCCTCTTTTGATGCTGGTTGTGAGGTGGAGCCTGCCTGCTGCTGTTCCTGGTAACGAGCTGGAGGAGAGAGAGGGAGGGGTGCGCTTCTTTCGCCTTCCCTTCCCCGCCACAGGACATGATTGGTAAAACGAACTTGGTAAAATACGTGATGTATTTTTTTCCCCCCAAGGCATTTCTGGCGCCTCCTTTAGCCCGGCGCCCTAGGCAGCCGCCTAGTTGGCCTAATGGTAGCACCGGCCCTGACTGCTGCTCCCACCAAGCCGGGCTGAAAGCGGGCACGTACCATGCCACTTGCCAGACTTCTGGGTTCCTGGCAGGCTGCTGTTTACATAGAAAATGCCTTAAGATACGCCAAAAGCAGCTGCAATTTGGCAGTACCTTAAGGCAATTTCTACATAAACAGCAGGCTGCTGGGAACCCAGAAGTCTCTTCCCTGACTCAACTCGGGAGAACATGAGTCGAGCTGGGAAAGAGGCAAGTGAGATGGAGTTCGGTGGGTCGAGCCCAGCTAGTCCACCAGATTTCCACCCCCCGAACGAAATCCTCACACATCCCAACATTTATACAATTACTTTGGATGGGCACCGAGCCCGGCACCCGACTCATGGGGCACTCGGTGAGCACTCCTGCTGTGCGACCCAACCCGAGCACCCTGCGAGCACCAGCTGATGTGCTCGCCGGACTTCCAGTTTCCGGGGCTACATTTTTTACATAAAAACAGGGTATACACTACGTTAAAACGGCTGTGATTTGCGTAACCAGTGCTACGATTTTTACATTAAAAACAGCGTAAAATACGTTAGAACAACCGTGATTTGTGTGGTGTATGCAAATCACGGTTGTTCTAACATATTTTATGCTGTTTTTAACATAAAAAAACATAGCGACAGTTACACAAATCGCAGCTGTTTTAACATAGTTTACCCTGTTTTTTACGTAAAAACGTAGCGCCGGAAACCGGAAATTCCTTCCCTGGCTTGTCTCGCAAGATGTGAGCCAAGCTGGGGAAAGGTAAGTTGAATGGAGCTTGGGGGGGGGGGGTAGAACCCGGCAAGTTTGCCCCACTTCCACCCCCCGATCGAGCTCCACACATCCCTAGCGATGGCAGGGGATCACACATAAAGAAGGTGCAAGCTAAGGATTAACTTTTCTATAGACCTTTTACAGCTGTTAGTATGTGTCATAGCAAGGGTCACTCAGGGTGCAGAGCTAACTAACATGTTTGGGAAATGCCACGGAAGTCCGTCACGCTCAAACAACATGGATTTCCCAGTGTCGCACATCCCTAAATTGGGACACACTGCCGCTGTGGAACTTGTGTCCCTCAGAGCTTTAAAAGGGGCAGAGGCCCTGTCCCTTATTTGGAAATGTGTTCACCACAATCCTTCTGCAAACATACTCTAATGCGTTGAGCACACAGCCGACATTGCGATTTGGAAACAAGAACCTGCCAAGGTCAATTTCCTTTGCACACTTTTAAAACTTCTTCCATTCAAAACTTCAAATGCCCCCAAAGTTTGCAAAGTATTCCTATTTTTCAGCATTTCAGCATCCTGTGAATGAAAGCAGAAATCTGATCATTAGCCAGTGGAGACAGGAAAGGGGTGTGGCCAGCACCAGCTAAATCATACCCTGGAGGTTGCGGGAGACGCAGCGTGTGCTTAATGCTTCTAATTCTCAAGGGTTGTAATTATCTGGAAATAGACTACAAGGCAACTATTTTTGGAAATGTCAATTTTCTGGATTTATTGGAATGGAAGAACTCTTGTATCCACAGTTTCCAGTGGGACTTAACAGCCCTTTTTAAGGTTCAAGCAGTAGCCACATGAGCAGTAGAACTTTGTTTGGAAAGTGCCCTAAGAAGCAAAATCTTTTCCTCTTCCCCTTGGCCATCGCTTTGTGCTGCAGGCATTGATTTAGTCCAATTAATGGGGCTGCTTCCCTGGGCCTCTTCTGAATGCTTCCTCTTCTGCCTTTTCTTCTGCCATTATTCTTTAACCCTTGGAGGACCGGCCAGATGCAAAAACCCAGGGCTGTGCGTAGGGATGTGTTGTGCCTCCATTTGGAAAGACATGGGGCAGCTGTGCCAGAGTGTGTTTGGGCTGGGGCCCGGTGTGTGTCATTGGCAGCCTGGCCCAACTGGGCTGCCTTACCAATCAGCGCCTGCTCAAAAGGCAGCTCAAGACACACATCAGTCGCTGGAAGCAATTGTTGCCTCTAACACAGGGCTATCCAACCTTGGGTCCTCAGATGTTGCTTGCCTACAGCTCCCAGAGTCCCTTGCCATTAGCCATGCTGGCTGGGTATGCTGGGAGCGGTAGGCCAGCAACATCTGGGGACCCAAGGTTGGAGAGTATAGCTTGAGACTCCTGACTGCCCCAGCCTGAGACAAGTGATTTACGACTTCTGGGTCGACCTTGACTATCCTATTTGCCTGCTCCTGAACTGCTCCTGGTGATCAAGTTTCTGGACTTATCTTGTTGGCCTGAACTTTGGACTGTATTGACAACGGCTTTCTCAGAACCAGACTGAATTACAACAGGACGTCAGAGACACCCACAACAGATTCAAGTGAGTTCAGATTTCTGTGAATCCAACCTGCAGATTCCACAGCAGACTTACTTTTTCAGAGTCGTGCAGATTCAGTGGACTGGTGTTTTTTTTACTTTTGAAGGGGGGATTTGCACTAATTTGCTCTTGCGCTCTTGCGCTAATGCACATCAGCTAATGTGCATTTGTGCTAATGCAAATTAGCACAAGTAGAATGAAATTCTGGTAAAACAAAAATGCAACTCTGTCAATGAGCAGGTAACGGAATGAACAGCGCCTGAAAATCCAGGGAACACTGACAGAATGGATTTAACAAAATCTGTACATCCCTAGGTGCTAGTTTGCACCATCAGCAGGATCAAGTTGCAAGTCTCGACTGCAGCAGTGTGGGAGCAGTTGCACATTTGAATGCCTACCTCTATAAAAAAAATATACCTCCCCCCGCAGGCAGGAAATTAGGGAGAAGGACCACTTAGATCTCTTCTCCTTGACATACTAGTTTTCCAGTGCAGGGGAGGAATCCTGACAGGTGCAGCCAGTCTCCAGGGAGGTTCAAAGGAACCCCCTTGTGCATTAAATAAATGTGTAAAGGGAGAGTGGGATGATGTCCACTAGTGGCCATGCTTCCCGCATGCTCATGGGCATGCTGGCCACACATTTGGTGAGAGTGTGAAGGGGCCCTGCGCAAATGCAGGTGTACATGCGAAAGGCTCCTCCATGATAGCAGGAACACTGATTGACCCAGAGTTCTCACTTGCGCAGAGGAACCCTATACATCTGTACACATATACATCCCCTTTCTCATTTCCACTGAACATGTGTCCAGCAGGAGATGTGGTTGGTTGGCACATTGGCAGTTGGAGGTGAAGCCAGGAGGTGCCGATTTGTTTCTCCTGCTCATGTGTTCATGAACATATGAGAGGGGTCATTTGAAGTGGCTGTGGTGTGGTCAGAGATTTAGATGCTTTAAAAAGGGATCAGGCAAATTCATGCACCGTAAGTCTACCAGTTGGCTATTAGCCTAGGTAGCTAAATAGACCCTCCAATATGCCAGTGAATGCCAGTTGCTTGTGGGCTAGTGGGACACTGTGGCTCAGTCTATCTCCCCACCCCATCATGACATGGTACCCACTGAGTAAACAAGATTTTTGGTGCCCCTCTCAGTTGCTGCTCACAGACAGAGTTGATGGTGCCAGCATGGCCAACACTCAACAGTTGGAATTGTCAAGCTGTAGGTAGAGATGTTGGAGAAATCTACAACAGAACAGATTCAAATCATGAGTTCAGATTTCTATGAATCTGACCCACATTTTCCACAGCAGACCAGCTTTATCCCAAGTTGCACGGATTCCATGGACTTGTGGACCATGTATTTTTTTTTTTACTTTCTGAAATCTTACACAAGTCATAGAAAAATATAAATAATACAAAAACACCGACTGAAAATGCAGATCCTCCCCCCCATGGGCTAAAGCATTAGAATGCACATTTTGGAGGGAGTTGTGCATCTCGGGTGGATCTGCACATTTTCGGAAGTGCAAATTTGTGCAACTGCGAAGGAACACAAGTTCTGGAAATGGGAAAGACGGATGCTGCCTATGAGCAGACGATGGAACAGAAGGAGGCTGACAATCGCCGAAAGACAGACAGAACAAATTTAACAAAATCCGAACATCCCTAGCTGTGCGCTGTGTGGAACCCCCTGCCCCGAGATTCTGAACAAAAGCATCCTAACATGTTGAAGCTTGGGAGGATGTGGGTGTCTATGTTTTCCTTTGCTATGTCATCATGCACAGTGTGGCACAACCATGGGACACCAGTGGCAAGCTGTGGAATTGCAACTGCCCCGGGCTCGCTCCCTGTCTGCATTGGCATAACTCCATCTCTTATCCTTCAACACTCAAGGGCAGGATCATGCCTGCTGAGACTGAACATATTTCAGTTTGGGATCCTGGTCTGCTCAGTGCTCTAAAATAGCACATTTCTCGAACAGCAGAAGATGGATATTGGCGTGTATATTGTAAGGACCTTGTTTAAGGGAAGATGATAGGAACTGACTAACAAGGCAAGCCTTCTGTCTGGAGAGAAGCAAGCAGTGATGTCCCTCAGGGATCAGCCTCAGGGCTTATTTTATGCATTGCAATATTTGTATTTGTGATCTGGGGGAAGACAGTGCAATTGTGCTAATGAAATTTGCAAATGGCATCCAGCTAGGAGGGATTATTAGTATGGGGAAGGACTGGGAAATTATGCAGGATAAATCAGGTGACCTCATCAGCTCGAGTAACAGCAATGGAATTCAATTCATTAGTAGAAAGATTGGGGAATACACAAAGGGGAGATAAGGTATTTAGGTTAAGACATACGCTACCATACTGAATGAGACTATTGGTCTTTCTAGCCCAATGCTGTCTACTCTTTGCGGAACAGTATTAGGGTGAAGAAACTTAGAATCATAGAAAAGTAGAGTGGGAAGGGGCCTACAAGGCCATCGAGTCCAACCCCCTGCTCAATGCAGGAATCCAGGTCAAACTTGTTCATGCCAGATGCGTTACAAGAGCATCTTACAGTTTATGGCAGAGGTTCAGAACCCCAGGCCCATTGGGATCCCTTTCTGGCCATCTGGGATCCTCCAGATGTCCATGCCGCCTTCCTGTGGCCTGACCCCCTTTGCCCTGACTGCACATCATTGGGTGGTTTCTCAGCTTTTGTGCAGTTCCCCCCCCCCCTTATAAAAGATTGGCACACTTCTCCTAAGGCTTCGTTCCTGGCAGGAAGAACTTTAAGCTAAAATATGTGGGTCTTTCTGGCATTTTGGTCCTGTCATTCTTGCCGTTGGTCTCACCTAGGGGTGGGTGATCCGCTGAGACCGGACCCATCTCCAGCTTGGCGGACGCTCCTGCCAAAAGCTGCACCCACTTGCCAGACTTCCAGATGCCCAGCAGGTCACTGTTCACGTAGAAAATGCCTTAAGATACTTCAAATTGTGGCTGCTATAGCTCTATCTTAAGGCATTTTCTACCTAAACGGTGGCCTGCCAGGAACCGGGAAGTCACTTCCCCAGCTCAACTCAGGACAACACAAATTGAGCCGGGGGAAGAGGTAAGTGGCATGGAGTTCGGGGGGTCTCGCCCAGCTAGTCTGGCGGATTTCCATCCCATGAAGAAATCCTCGCACATCCCTGCCCACCACTGCAATGTGGCCCCTGAGAGCGTCTATAGAATGGGATTTGGCCCTTGGATTCAACACCCCAGGGTTATGGGGTAAAGGAGCAGGACACTTTGTTTGGCTGTCTCTTACCCCATAAGGCAGCCTTCCCCAACCTGGTGCCCTCCAGATATGTTAGATCAGTGCTCTCCAACCTGGGGTCCCCAGATGTTTTTGGCCTACAACTCCCAGCATGCCCCCAGCCAGCATAGCTATGCTGGCTGGGGGCATGCTGGGAGTTGTAGGCCAAAAACATCTGGGGACCCCAGGTTGGAGAACACTGTGTTAGATATGTTGGAGAGCCAGTGTGGCGTAGTGGTGAGAGTGTTGGACTGGGACTCGGGAGATCCGGGTTCTAGTCCCCGCTTGGCCATGAAACTCACTGGGTGACTTTGGTCCAGTCACTGACTCTCAGCCTAGCCTACCTCACAGGGTTGTTGTGAGGGTAAAATGGAGAGGAGGAGGAGGACTATGTAAGCCACCTTGGGCTCCTTGCAGGAAAAAAGGCGGGGTATAAATATAATAAATAAATAAAATAAATAGACCACAACTCCTATCATTCTCAGCATGATGGGAGTTGCAGCCCTACACATCAGGAGGACTGCAATAAGACATGGTGGTGGTACTCTAGATAGGCTGAAACGGGAAAGGATAAATTCATGGAGACTATGTCTATCACAAGGTGCTAAAGATAAATGTAAACTAAAATATGCTGGTATTTTTTGGTATTTCTGGTTATTTTGGTCCTGCCTTCTTTTGCCTTCAGCCCCATCAACTCAAGGATGGAAAGCGGAATATCAGTGGTTTAAATATAAGTGGTCAATATAAGAGGTTTAAAGATGTTCATAAGGCTAATCTAAAAAAATGCAATATAAACATCGAAAACTGGGAAGCTCTGGCCCATGAACGATCTAAATGGAGGTTGGCCTTTCACAAAGGATCCATGGACTTTGAAGAAGCCCGAGTGCAAGGTGAAAGGGAGAAACGTGCTAAGCGAAAAGCACATCAAATGAATCCTTTACAGGACCATCTTCCATCTGGTAACCTGTGTCCTCACTGTGGGAAGCTGTGTGGATCTAGAATTGACCTCCACAGACACTTATGGACCCATCGCTAGAGTCTACACAATCTTCTTTAGAATTTCCTCCTTTTATCCTGGAAGACAATCTTACTCGGTCATGAGTGATCGCCTGATGATGATGATGATGATCTACCACTAGGGATGTGTGAGGATTTCATTTGGAAGGTGGAAATCCGGCAGACTAGCCAGGCTTTGTTGGCGCGTGTGTGCATGAGCAGCAGAGTGTGTGTGCGCATGGGAGATTTGAAATCCTGTCTGTGTGCTAGCAGAGGCCTGTTATTCCACACACAGATCTTCCAGATCTCAGCTCCCCCCTTTTGCAGCGTGCAGCGTGTTGTGAAGATGCCAGCCCAGCCTGCCTGTAATCCAACTTGCTTCCAGCTTCCCCGTTTGCAGATTAATCCATGGAGTCAGGAAACACTCTGTAACACCACAGGTCTAATTCTACCTGTTTATTCACTTAGCAACTAAAGTTCTACAGAGTATACATTTCCTAGTTACAGTCCATGTGCAGAGTATAAATGCATAGCAAGCATTACATCCAGTGGAGTAAGTTGAGCTTCACTCCACCTCAGCAAAGGCGTTACATTGTTGCAGTAACAAAAGCCCAGCAAGAAGAACAAAGAAGAAGAGAGAAAGCAGTCCTGCCTCTCTCTAAGATGGCTTCAGACAGAAAACAAGTTAGCACGTCATCAGAACATACAAACCATGTGACTAGCTCATAATGCTCCCACGGTCTAGGCTTCCCATGCGAAAAAACACGAGAACCCAGAAAGACATAACAAACTTGTTTACAGCCATTCTGTTCTTTCCATGTGTAAACAGTGTGCTACAGCTGGTGAAGTGATACATATCACAACAGGCTTACCCCGTTGAACTCCATCCTGCTTACCTCTTCCCCAGCGTTGACTCACATTCTCCCGAGTCGAGCCAGGATAAGTGACTTCCGGGTTCCCGGCAGGCTGTTGTTTACGTAGGAAATGTCTTAAGATATGCCTAAAGCAGCTGCACTTTTGACTTATCTTAAGGCGAGCAGTGCAGCACAGGCCCATTTTCAGCCCCGCTCAGCAGGAGCAACAGTAGCATCCACCAAACCAGAGGAGGGAGGGTCAGGTCCCGGTGGATTGCCCACCCCTACCTACCACTGGAATGCAGCCCCTGAGAGTTTCTCCAAACTGAACTTGGTGGTGGCATCCAAGTTCTAATGAAGTTTAGCTTGGTACCCCTGTCATTGCATTGCTGTTCTTGTGTTGTTGTGAGCCTCTCCGGGCATGTCCATGTGAAAAGGTGGCATGCAAATGAATTGACCAATGGCCATGCTGGCTGGGGTTAATGGAAATTGTAGCCCAACACTTCTGGAGGGCACCAGGTTAGGGGAAGGCTGGTCTTGCCATTACTAGAAGCAATGCTGGACTAGATATACTTTTCCCCCACTTCCTTAGAGGGCTCTGCCCCACCATGCGGGAGACTGCGCACAGAACGGCGAACCTTTCCATTGCTAACAACACAGAACATTGCCCAGGCTCTTTGCTTTAGACTGGGATGGCTATCCCTAGCTGCGACGAGGGAGTCCTTGCCTCGCTCCATGTTTGCTGATCAGGGCAACAGAGCTTCAGGACAATTGCACTGTAGCATGGCCGAATGGAGGGCGACTCCATTGGGTGTAATTTGGTGACAGCCCATATCAATCCACTTCTGAGCTGTTTTGGAGTCCACAGGGCATGCCAAGCCCAAATGGACTACTTCTGGGTCCAGGAACCACTTGCTGTCTCTTGCCATCACGGCCATATTTGCATTTGTTCCCCTGCAATTTGGCTGGCAGCATTGCATTTCGACAGGCCATTCCGAATGTGAATCTGCCCACATTTCCCACGGCTCTAATAAAAATGCATGAAGTTTCCTGGCCTCTCGAACTCCAGCTTCTGCATGGTACTCACTAACCATTGCCGCTGAAACTGTTCGTGGGCCATACCCTTTCCCTGACATTAAGACGGCTCTCGGGAACCTATTGAAAGCCATTTGCAGGTTTGTTGAGTAAACCTTTATTGATTTGAACATCAATTACAGCTGCTCATACACTCCCATTAATTACAGCATCTATGGGACTTTGGCAGGCTATCAGTGGAGATATTGGCCTGACAGTTGGAGCAGTTGCGAGTTAGTAGCCCATTGAGACTGCTGAAATGGTAGTGCCAAGCGTAGAAACGCACAGTAGCGTTTGCACTTAAGCAATGTCTATCACAGTGTTCTCCAACCTTGGGTCCCCAGATGTTTTTGGCCTACAACACCCAGCATGCCCCAGCCAGCTATGCTGGCTGAGGCATGCTGGGAGTTGTAGGCCAAAAACATCTGGGGACCCAAGGTTGGAGAACACTGGTCTATCAGGTTCACATATCTTACTCCTTTTGGCTTATTTCAATATTTAAGACTTATAATTAGAACATACAGAGACATATATCTACATCTGCATCTGCATCTATATCTACATCTATGCAGTAGTACTCTATCCATATGAAAATTATGGATATTGAAATGGCCAGGTGTTGCAAGACTGGGATGCAGCAATATATAAAGCAATGCTTCTTTATAACTGAAATGGAATTTTGTCCAAATTCAAGGTAATCAAAATTCTTTGTTTGTTGTTTAAGAACATAAGAAGAGCCCTGCTGGATGATGAAACCAAGGTCCATCTAGTCCAGCATTCTGTTCACACAGTGGCCAACCAGCTGCCTGCAGGAAACCCACAAGCAGGACATGAGTGCAACAGCACCCTCCTGCCCATATTCCCCGACAACTGGTGTGCACAGACATGCTGCCTCTGATACTGGAGGTACCATATAGCCATCAGGACTAGTAGCCATTGATAGCCTTCTCCTCCATGAATTTGTCCAATCCCCTCTTAAAGCCCTCCAAACTGGTGGCCATCACTACATCTTGTGGAATTCTGCAGTTTAACTATGTGCTGTGTGAATAAGGACTTCCTTTTATCTGTCCTGGATCTCCCAGCAATCAGCTTCATGGGGATGACCCCATTGGGTTCTAGCATTATGAGAGAGGGAGAAAAATGTCTCCCTGTCCACTTTCTCCACACCATGCATAATTTTGTACTCCTCTATCATTTCTCCCCTTACTCACCGTTTTTCTAAGCTAAACCATCCCAGCGGTTGTAAACAACTTTCCTCATAGGGGAGCGGCTCCAGCCCCTTGATGATTTTAGTTGCCATTAGTTGCCTTGATGATTTTAGTTGCCAACTTTCCTCATAGGGGAGCTGCTCCAGCCCCTTGATGATTTTAGGTGCCATTAGTTGCCTAGTTGCCAACTTTCCTCATAGGGGAGTTGCTCCAGCCCCTTGATGATTTTAGTTGCCATTAGTTGCCTTGATGATTTTAGTTGCCAACTTTCCTCATAGGGGAGCTGCTCCAGCCCCTTGATGATTTTAGTTGCCATTTTCTGCACTTTTCCCAACTCTTGTTTGTGGAATGCTTTAACAGGGATGGGCAAATCTGTCCGTTTTGCTTTCTGAAGAATTTTGCACATTTTGGTAAACTGTTATAAAAAAATGAACTGAAACAAAATTTTCACCCATCTGCAACAGTCAAATTCAATAGACACAGCTATTCCCAGCATACAGAGGACCATGCCTGCCATATACCTGCCGGGCATGTGGCTGTTAAAGATGAGGAGCCTGTAAAAAAAAAAAGCGGGGGGCAGCTCCAATTAAGCACTAACACATTTGAATACACAGGGGTTCAAATCCGCACTTTTAACAGCTAAGCAAGCAAAACCTTGATGGATAGTTGTCACTAGTTTCTGTTTCTCTCACATTCAGTTATTTTTAATCTGCAGTTCTTTTGGTCTGAAATTTGGAGAACGTCGGGAATTTTGGGAAATCCTTATTAAAGCCAACCAGAAATGAAATCCTCACCCAGCTCTAGGGCCGCCTGAACATTTTCATATTTCACTTCTGAAATTTGACTGGACGTAAATCTCATTCAGGAACCCGAAGGCAATCATGGCAAGCAGCCGGCACGGCCACCATTATGCACGCCCCGGGAAGGCTTAGACCCAGTGGAGGCGGGTGGCTCCAATCAATGTCAGTGTGGGGCTGTGTATCCACCCTGGATGTCACTCTGAACTTTTAAGGAGCTAGCCATGGTGCTGAACCCCATCCCCAAAAATAGGTTCAGCAACATGGAGAGCTCCTTAAAAGTTCAGAGTAAAATCCAGAGTGGATACACAACCCCCACAGTGACATTGGAGCCACCAGACACTGCCTGGACCCATTCAATTGATTCGGTCTAGCCCTGAAATCCTGTACATTTATAATTGGTGCAGGCTACAGCCCATGCCACCACAATGAATTCCCAAAGAAGATTACCCTGGCTGGAGATGAGGACTTTTCTGATCCTCCCTTTCTGCCGCTCTCAACCACTTCCTTCTGCTCCTGCTCATTACTCTGAAGGCCAAGCCCTGAAACATTCCTGTTTCTCACTCCATTCTCCACTGATCTCATCGGGTTCAAACTAGTGACAGGTGAGAATTGTGCTTGGTTCATTTCTGATGAGAACTGATCAAACCTCAGAAATGTCTTCCTACGTGAGTTGGAAAGGATGCAAGTGATGCCAGACAGACCAAAGGAAGGACCTCTTCAGACGACACAGAAGTAATTTATGGAGTTCCCTGCCACAAGATGTGAGAATGGCTGACAGCGCAGGCAGCTCTAAAAGGGGGCTGGCTGAATTCATGGGGGGGAAAGCTTATAAATGGCTATTAGTCTCATAATGGCTCTACAGAAAGGCTTTGCACAGTCACCAGGTTTCAGAAGCAGTATGCCTCTGGGAGCCGAACTGGATGGGAAGCTAATTGTGTGAATGCAATTAACAGTGTATGGTTTTTGTTATGTAAATAGCACCTGAGGGACAGCCTGGGCATCCTCCAGAACATGGGCGAGCGGGACTTTTAACTCTCTCCCAGCCATGGTCCTGACAAAAAATAGTCGTCTCTGTGAAGATGCTATTTGCTTTTCAAGGGGATGCTCCTGTTGGCTGCGTACAAAGCTACAGTATTTGAGCAGTGAAGTTAGTCCAGAAGCACACTTGTTGCATTCTCATCAGATGAATGATTTTCACCCCAGTGTTGATTTCAGTGACATCCTGCTCTGCCAGTATGCAGCAGAAACCAAGTGTGCACACTGCTGATTGGTCCGGCCATGTGATGTCATAAAACCACCTGCTGTACCTGAGATATATTTGCATTAAAAATTGTTTGAACCAAATAAAGGGATAAGTGTACTGTGGACTTTTGAAAAAATACCTGTGCAGTGATGCTTTGCATGTTCCCAAACTTCCTGTCCATCAACACCTTCTGGCAATAGTGACAACCTTCGCAGAGACCTTTAGGCCCTGGTGCTTGCCAGTGACATCATCAGCAGGTGCCAGGTTCTTGAAGCCTAACAGTGGGCTTCATGGAACTGAATCCTGCTTCAGGTGGAAAAGTGGGACCTGCAGCAAAATGTTGCAGTATAGAGTGCTACTATTCAGGATTTCAGTCACTCCATTTTATGTCCCCAGCCACCACTCTGGTTTTCTGTCCCTCCTCCCCTCACGCCAACACTGAGTCAGCATTGAGTGGCCACTAAGCATTCCCAGTCTTGTCTTCTTCGTTGGCTTGTTTTAGTGAGTGGGGTTCTGCCATTAAGGGTTGTTGAGTGTGGGTCTTTTTTAGAGATTTGTTGTGCTTCTGTAAGCTTCAGTGTTCCCCCAAGTCTGCTGATGCCTTCCTGTTGTGCATGGGTGATACTGTTTTGGCTACATAACCAATGGCACTCACCGCCCAGATATCAGAATTATAGGGAATGATTCACCTCCAATCCTCGAAGATCCTGGGATGCCTGCTAGTAATGGAATGCCCATGCCAATCAGCTTGCTCGGGTGCAATACCACCATGAACAGACCACCATTCTTTACAGGATCAGACCCACAGGAGCAGGTTGAAAGGTGTCTGTAATTACCTTCCCCCCCCCCTTACTACTGTTACTGGGCAACATGCAGGGCCGGTGCTACCATTAGGCGAACTAGGCAGCTGCCTAGGGCGCAGGGCTAAAGGGGGTGCCAGAAACGCCTTGAAAAAAAATACAGCACTCTCAAGTGGGAAGGGGGGGCACTAAATATCTGATCTTGCCTAGGGCACCAAACTGCCTTGCACCGGTCCTGGCAACATGCCTACTGTTCTGGAAAAAGTAGCTGCAAATATTTTCTCCCTCCTCTCCCCAGATTGCGTGTTTAATAATATCTTCAGTAACCAGCCTGACATCAATTAATATTGTCTGTCCTGATTCCTCCCAAAGTGACTGACCTGCTATACATAGAGGTAACCAGACTAAGTGATACTGTGTAATTATTGAAGAATGATTGGTGCGTAGAAATATCATTATAATTATTCCATTAAAAAACACGAGACCTCTAGAGCTGCTAACCCAACAGCTCTGCTAATTAGCTGAGCTCTGTGACATTATTTTAACTTCACCTGATTCTGGCGGTGTGTGTATTAGGGGATGTACAGATTTTGTTAAATCCATTCCATCTGTGTTTCATGGATTTCCAGGCAACTTTCATTCTGTTAGCCTCTCTTCGACGGAATCAGATTATTATTTTTTTAGGGCTGTATGAGCATTTCGGTCCACTTGCACAAGGGCGCAAAAGTGCAAAAGCAAAAAGTTTTTTTTAAAAAAAATGCCTGCAAGTCTGCGCGACTCAGAAAAAGCCGGTCTGCTGTGGAATCTGCTGGTTGGATTCATAGAAATCCCAACCCACTTCAATCCATTGCAGATTTCCCCAGCACCCCTAGTGTGTATACTTCAAGCCATCTCAATGAAATCTACAGAATCCATTGGGACTTAAGGTAGCATCATAGAGATCAGAATCTAGCCAACTTTGTGTTGTGTCAATTTAGGGGTGGGTGATCCGCTGGGACCCAATCCACCTCCGGCTTGGTGGACGCTGCTGCCCCTGCAGAGCCGGGCTGAACGCTGGCACACACTGCATCGCTCGTCGGACTTCCGCATGCATAAATTTCAAAAATGTGCATGAAAAAATATGTACTTTGAAAATGTGCATAAATACACTTTAATCAAAGGGAGAAAAATGCATACAGTTTGAAGATGCATACACTTGATGTGTACATTTGGGGGGAAAATACACATGGATTTTCATGAGGAAAGAAAAGGAAAACAAAGCTCGCAATCTGATATGGACTTGAGCAAGAGCAAGCTTCAAGATGGAATTTGGAGAGCTCGTATTTTGCTGATTCGCACATCCCTTGGTAGAATCTATTAAAAAAATAACAATGGAGCAACAGCTTTAAAAATAATCCTTAATTCTCAAAAAAATATATATACAAGTTAAATGAATGGGTGAACAACAACAAAAAAGAACATTTTGGCCTAGCACCAAAAATATTGAAGCATGGGCCCTACTCAGGGATGCTGCCTGAGGTGAAGGACAAGATGGCACTGCCCCATTCCACATACAGAAGCTAACTAGTCTGGTCTCACAGTTGAATCTTACTTCAACACTGTGAAGTATTGAAGTAAGGGTAGGGGTGAGCGATCCTCCGCACCCCGACCCGCCTCAGCAGACAATACTGCTGAGCCGGGTCGAAAGCAGACGCACACTGCACCACTTGTCAGACTTCCGGGTTCCCAGCAGGCTGCTGTTTATGTAGGAAATACCCTAAGATACATTAAAAACGGCCTCAATTTGCGCAAGTTACTCATGTTGCGGCCACTTTTGGCATATCTTATGTAAACAGCGGGCCTCTGGGAACCCAAAAAGTCACTTCCCCAGTTCGACATGGGAGAATGCGAGTCGAACCGGGAAAGAAGGTAAGCGGGACGGAGTTTGGGGGGGTTGAGCCCAACCAGTTTGCCAGATATTTCCACACACCCCCAAACAAAATCCTCGCACACCCGTACCTGAGGGCAGCAGGCTATCTTAGGGGACACAGGGAAGGCTGAGTCACATGCACAATTCTGTTCTCCAAACACTTCCCCGCCATTCCCCACCCCTTAGCATCTGCCACCTGAAGCAGGCACTACGCCCGGCCTAATGGTAGGGTCGGCTAGCCACATAGGGAGGGTTTCCATTACGAGCTTCAGATCCAAGAATGAGCCTTCCGCTTATAGAATTCCCCTGGGCAAGTCCATAATTCTCCTAGCAAATACAGTTTCTCTTAATAACACATCCAGTTCTATCCTGCTTCTAAACTAGCTGTTTGCCCTCGCTCACAGCCCAGGTGGTCAACTTGTGGCCATCCAGATGTTGTTGGACAGCAACTCCCACCAATCCTAGGCAGCATAGCCAGTGGTGAGGGATGATGGGAATTGAGGTCCAATAATATACGGTGGGTCAGAATTTGCTCACCCCTGCCCTGACTCCACCCCGTAACTCCATTCAGTATATTAAAAATTAAAATTAAAAAGCTGGCAACCTTGGCTAGCACCTGGCTAGCAGCAGGTATAAATGTAGCAGATGCAGACCTTTTCCATTCTGTTTGAGAATGGGAAATGGCTTTTCCCCAAGAGAGGATTTAATATATCTATAAGTTGTAAACTTGGAAGAAACATTGATTTATGGCTCAAAATCAAGGATTACTTCTGTCAACTTGCTCAGAGGAATTTACTCTGCTCATAGATACAGTCTCCCTTTCCTGGAAAGATCAAAGGCAATGAAGGAAATCTTATTAAAAGTCACTTTGGTTCATGCTTTTGAGTGACTGAGGTCACCTTGCTCCCCCCCCTTTTTTTAAGGGACAATGTACCCTGTGATTGAGTGGTAGTGCATTCGTCAATTGATATCATAGCAACCAGGACAGGATCAGGCCTGTCATTCCAGAAAACGGTGCTACCGTTTAAGAATTTTAATATGTTTTACATATATTACAGCATTTAAAATACAAAAATTCTGAGCTTGATTTGAAGCCCTAATTTGGTAGAATTTAGTTGGCCATGAATCAGGCATAATGGCGAGAAATGAACCTGGCCAGCTAAAATTTTACCAAATCAAGGCTTCAATTCA
This sequence comes from Shinisaurus crocodilurus, assembly GCA_021292165.1. NCBI lineage: Eukaryota > Metazoa > Chordata > Lepidosauria > Squamata > Shinisauridae > Shinisaurus > Shinisaurus crocodilurus. The sequence goes on from CM037878.1 coordinate 283,636,115, forward strand.
AGTTCTGATTAAAAAAAAAAAAAAAAAAAGTCACAACCAGCTGGTGTCTGATTCATCTAGTGCAGTGTTCTCCAACCTTGGGTCCCCAGATGTTTTTGGCCTACAACTCCCAGCATGCCCCAGCCAGCTACGCCAAAAACATCTGGGGACCCAAGGTTGGAGAACACTGATCTAGTTCTATTGCAAGTGTGGACAACTTGTTTTTTGACCTACAACTACCATCATCCCTTACCATTGGCTGCGCTGGCTAGGGCTGATGGAAGCTGTAGGCCAACCCCGCTCCCCCAACCTAGTAGATTTTGTTGCTATTTTAATGTGTGAGGGTGCATTTTCATAATCAATTGCATCTATGTTTTTATTTTAATTGATCATCATTTCTGGCTGTTTTGTAAAGTGTATTTGTTCGTTTTCATGTTACTGTGTTAACGATATTTCCCTGTAGACTACCGGGGGGGGGCTCTTGTTGGGTCAGGAGGCAATATGCATACCTTAAAAACAATCAACCAACCTACCAATCAATGCAGCACCTTAGGGATCTTTTGCATGGCCAAAGTTAAGCAGATTAGGACTAATTTACACTTCATTGAATGTTTTGCTTTTGCTAAACGTTACCTGCCCCAAGGATATAGAAACAGGCAAGATATAAACTGATGTCCCAGACTCCCAGTTAAATATTACAGTCACCGTTTTCCCAGTGAACATTCCACAGTCTTTTCTACTGTGGGGCTAGGCCGAAACCCTTCCTCAATTTAATCACCCGTTTTACACTATGCAAAGTTGAGAGTGGCATTTTGAGAAATGGGGCTGGAGGGTGGGGCGGAGAGGGGCAAAGCCACTGGTGGGCTTACCATCAGCAGGAACAGCAATGTCCAAAGTCTGAGATGCTGCTGGTTCCCTTTATTCCCTCCTAGGATTCCCTAGAGTGAGCGGAGGAAACATCATTCTTACAATGACTGATCTCATAGATTTCATAGATCATAGAGCTGGAAGGAGCCTACAAGGCTATCGAGTCCAACTCCCTGCTCAATGCAGCAGGAAACTAGAGGAGGGGTCTCCCAACCAAGTAACAACCAGGCTTGACCCTGCTTAGCTTTCCACGCTCAAACACAAGAAGCCTATCCCTGAACTTATTAGGGAGCTCCTAGTAAGTAACATACTCCATAAATGCAAGTGGTGAGCTTGGAAATCTATCACTATTCTCTCAATGCCTAAATTTAGTGACCACCAGACCAGACCATGTAGTATACATCATGTAGTATCATGATGATACTACAGCATTTCCATGAAGCCAATCAGAGTGCAGGAGAGGCTTCCCACCTTTACACTAGGGAATTCTGGGAAGAAGAAAAAAAAAAAAGGTAGCCGCCATCTGACAGGATCACAAGCCAGTCTCAGGCAGTGGCAGGAGTGAAAAAGGTATACAAGGGAGGGATAGATCCCAGAAAACTTTGTGGTAGTTCCTGGAACACTCACTCCTGAAGGAGCCCCCGATTTTCAGCTGGGAAAGTTCACTGAAGAACTTTCGGCTCTGCCCTTGTTCTTATTATTGAAGGCCTGGAATCATCAGTTTAGGGCCCATTGCATGATCTTTCCCACAATATCATCATTCTCCATGAAGGGGGATGTGTTGATTCCAGGTGAAAGATTGTTAATGTAGGCCCCGCCCACAGGGTTGCTCGCCTTCAAACATTATAACAGCAAGATGGGATAAATCTACAGAAAGGGATGATAGATTGGTCTATTTCTGGTCTGTCTCAGTTTTGCATATATGCATTCATAAGTCTGTTCCATACCAGTTCCAAATTAATCTGCAATTTTTAAAAATAAATCCACATGAAAATTCATATTATACACACACACACACACACAGTACACACACCATTCAGTCACAAAATGCATGTTTCTACACATATTTCATCCTCAAATATGCATTTTATGTACATTTTGGTACATTTTTTGTTGGTGGTGTTTCAGCCGAGTACTGCATCACTAAATCTGGAGAAGTGCAAAATCCAAAGGATAATTAAATTCCTGTCTGGAAGATGTGGATCAGCTCAGTTGATTTCAAAATGCAGACCGGACAAAATCCTTGAGCATCCCCCATGCACAGAAAACGAGCTCCTACAGCGCTACGTTCAAGTTTAAAGGGGACTCAAGGTTGCACCTAATGGGAAAATCGTACAGGAACCTGAAGTCCAGTATCCTGACATGGTGATGAACAGGTTATCCACTCCCGTGCTGCAGCTACTGGAGAGAGTGAGAGAGAGAAAGAAAGAGAGAGAGAGAGAGAGAGAGAGAGAAGGTATTTCTTATGAGGGATATGCTTTGGTTCATTTGTGCTGATAGGGACATTTGTCTGACCTTGCCTCAGAGATGAGCTTGGATCCCATACAGCAGAGAGGACAGTGTGAGATCAAAAAAAGGTTTAAGTTTTTCTGCTATTGATTTCTTTTGCAGTAAACTGGGCATTGTCCTAATCTTATTTTCTTCTTCTTAGCCTCTGTTACCCTTAATAAATACTGCCACTTTTACAGACCTGTGACCCACAAAATCTGACACAGGCATTTTATGAAAGATATAAGGTGTTTACTTATTTCCCTCCCCTCCCCCTCACAAAGTCATAATGCAGCTTGAGGAGATGAAAGGGGCCATATAAGTGAAGAACAACCTCTCATGAAAACCTATTTGCTTCCCATCCATTGAAATACACCTTTGTGTTACAGGAAAACTGTAGCACCTCAGACTTACAAATGGTTGAGGAGTGGAGGTTGTTTGTAACACAGGGGAAAAAATGGAGGAAGTGGAAATTTGGCTGGCTGTCAAGAATAGTATGACTTAGGTGGAGTTCATGCATTCACTTTATGTAGTGAATACACTGCGTGAGTTGCACCATCAAGGAGCACACCTTCCTATTATCTAGCACCTATTATCTAGCACCCATGCTCACATTTTGCAGGTGTCTGTGAGAACTGAAGAAATGTAACCAGTGCTAACAAGTCCACTCAAAAAATAATGGCACTTACCATGTGCTTCATATACAAGTGCATGATAGGGATGGGTGAGAATTACGTTTCAGTTTGGTTTTGATAAAGATTTTTCCAAAATTTGCAATTTTCTCTATTTTGGGGGCAAAAAGAACTAGACATTTTTTAAAAAAAACTGAATGTGGGAGGAACCAAAACTGACAGATTCCTCCAACCAGGCCCAGGGCTTAGAGTGTTTAGCTTTTAAAAGCCTGGGTTCGAATCCCTGTGTATTCAGCCATGTTTGCGATGCTGAATTAGGGTTGTCACATTCTTCTTCTGACAGGTTGGGATATGCGACACTGGGAAACTTGTTCCGTTTGAGTTCGACAGGTTTTTGACACATTTCTGACCCAACGGACAAAAGTGGACTGCGTCGGGGTGTGGGGGTCTGATGTCTGTGAAATTGCTTGCAATATTTGCACAAAGTTGGAGCCAAGAACTGCGTATCTCTTGAACAATTTGCGCAAATCGCGATTTGTGCAATTCAGGGCCGATCTGTTAGATTTGAGTCATTGTTGTTGTTCTTGTTGTAGCATTTGACACGAGAAGTATGGGAGTCGCCTCCTCTTGCTGCATGTTCACACACTCCACCTTGGCCATCTTGGATTTTCTGACAGTTAACTTTAGATTTCTGCAAAATTTGGGACTCCACTCCTCATCCTTAACCGCTACATGGCAGGCATGTAAATCATGTTACTCTCCATGCTAGGGATAGCTTATAGGGATGTAACCGCTCGCCTTGAGCGGGCGTAGTGGAGCTGAAATTGGCCCCGCTCACGCCCGCAAGAGGCGAGCGGGCCTTACCGGGTCCCGGTGCCTGCTCGCTTCTCCGCGGCGAGCCGCCCGCGCTGGTCCCATCGCGTCACTTCCGACTGGCCAGAAGTGACGCGCCGGGACCCTGCACTGGCACACCGGGACACCAATTCTACGTATTTTCTGTAGAAACCAGGGCAACAGGGCTGTTAAGGTACGTGGACATCCCTAGATAGCTGTACCTATTTAATGTGGCTGGTGCAGATGGGTGAGGATTTTGTTTCAGTCCATTTTTGACAAGGGCTTACAAAAAAGTTTTTAAAAATCATATCTGCAAGACAGACAGAACTTGAGATTCTTTAAAAACAAAGGAATGTAGGAGAAAGAGAAACAGATTGATTCACCAACCCCTATGCATGAGGTCTAGTAAAGAAGGACTCACATGAGTGCTTCTGAGATTAAAACCAGTCACTTTCGTCAAGGGTTCAGGTGTCATCATCACTGGGCACCTGCTGAGATATAGCACCCCCCACCCCCCAAATATGAACCCAGGACCATTTTCTCCTTCATGTTTACATGCAAAAGTAAAGTACCACACCGTGGCAAAAATACATTTTTAATTACTGTTTTACCACCCGAAGACTGAGGAACAGGGGTTGACAACCTGTAGCACTGGGTCCAATTTCAACAGACCTCTGCATGTGATCAATTTGGACCTGTGGCAAGAGCCATCTGCCCCTTTCCTGAAAGTCCATTGGCTGGAAAGGAAGAGGGTGAGAGAAGGAAGGGGGTGGAAGAAAAAGAAAGAGAAAAGCTGTGCTCCACCCGGTTTTGGCTCTGACTTTGTCTACCGCTAGCTTTGGCCCCATGCACCACTGATGTGTGGCCTCCACTGGATTCCCAACCACGGAATGTGGCTCTCATCAGATAAAAAGTTGCCTACCCTTGCTGAAGAGGAAAGTCACCCTTTAGTAGGGATGCATTAGTATATCATTCCAGTTCATGTTTGATCTGGATTTTACCCAGTTTGCACCTTCTGGGCCATGTGCATTGAATGTATGAAGAAATGTGTGAATTTTGGGAAGTTCCTGTGAAAATAAATAAATAACCAAACCAAACCCTCACTCATTCCTAGTTCATAGACAGGTCTGTTCTATCCTGTTCTCTCTCTCTCTCTCTCTGTGTGTGTGTGTGTGTGTGTGTTTAAAAGAAATGTACGTTCAAGTTTCATGCATTTTTTGCAAGACAAGAACTTCATCACAAAATTTAGAGAAGGGAACAATCTGAAGGACAGCTGTGCACTGATCCACGTATTAGTCCAGGAAATACAAATTAGGTCATTTCACTCAAAATACAGACTGAACCAAATGCTGCAACATCCTTATTATACAGTACATTCTCTCTACTGATGCTCAGTCCTGCTGTGCAAATGTTTGATGAATTTAACATCCCCCTTTTTTGAAGGAAGGAGGCATGCCCACTCCACCATGCAGTGCAGAGCACAGCAGTGGGTCATATCTGAGCTGGGTCAAAGAGATTGACATGGATTTCTACAATCATTTAAGACAGAACAACTTGACAAGGAGTACTTTTTACCTGTCATTCAGCATGATTAGGTGTTTCTTCTGAATGTTCCCTCGTGTACACAGTTTAATTTTGAAAGGTGGACCAAGAAGGGGGTCAAGATTTGATTGTTCCACAGGAAGTGGTTAACATATAAATATATTAAAAATGTCAATCATATGCCTGAGGCCATATGGAGCCATTGACAGGAAGTCTTCACTGCTGTGAAATAAATACATGGGAAAGCAACTGAGGTGACTTTTTCCTGTCATAAATAAATACACTGACCTCAAGAACCAATTCAACATTCCACATATCAGGAGATATTTAATGTGTAAAATCAATCTCTGAGGCACAAAAAAGTTACTATGTAGTGATGGTTACATTCTTCTGGCATATAGCCCCACTAGCCTGTGGCCGCCACCACAGCTGATGTGGCTTAGGTAGTGGAAGCAGTGACACCAAGTAGAGTTCCAGGTCCACAGGGCATGCCTTAACTTCCCAGCCCTTCCATGTTAATTATCTTGGCTCCACTCCTGACAAGCTGGGGGTGTTTTAAATTACACTTTATAATATGTATTTAAATGCACATGCACATGCAGCTTTTAAAAGAAAACTGCCACAGATCACTGCAAAAAATCTGACGGAAAGAACATAAGTGCATAAGGAGAGCCATGGTGGATCAGACCAAAGGGCCATCTGGTCCAGCATTCTGTACACACAGTGCCCAACCAGCTGCCCACTGGGAAACCCACAAGGAGGACATGAGTGCAACAGCACCCTCCTGCCCATGTTCCCCAGCAACTGGTCTACATTTACATAGGCATACTGCATCTGATAATGGAGGTAGCATATATAGCCATCAGGACTAGTAGCCATTGGTTGCCTTATCCTCCATGAATTTGTCCAGTCCGCTTTTCAAGTCATCCAAATTGGTGGCCATCACTACCTCTTGTGGAAGTGAACATCATAGTTCAACTATGCGATGTGTGAAGAAGTCCTTCCTTTGATCAGTCCTGAATCTCCCACCAATCAGCTTCATGGGATGACCCCACTGGGTTCTAGTATTAAGGGAGAGGGAGAAAAATGTCTCCTGTCCACCTTCTCCACCATGCATACTTTACACTTTCAATTGAGCTTATTACTACCTAGTAAGTGTGCATAGGGTTCCAGCCTAAATTTGTTCCTGTATCAATGCTTTTATCTCTCTTTTAATTATGTTATTGTTTCAATGATATTGTTGCATTATTGTTTTACATTGTTATTCTTAGCTCTCCTGAGAATATTTTGCTTAAGCAACATACATTTTTTTCTTTCAAAAATCCATTATTTTTCAGTAAGTTTGATTTGGCCCCGCGTTCCGTTCTGCCTTCTTTCAGATTTAACACAGAGGATTTCAAAAACTACTTCCAGAATTGGTGTTTGTGCAGTTTGCCAGTGTCTTCAGATCTTCCTGTTCGTTTGCATCTCTTCTTCCCATCCAAATTACGTATGTACACAGGCACATATGCATGTTGCTAAACTAGATGGGGGGGGGAGAGATGTAAACCAACAGTAAGCACAGGTAGAACCATTTGTAGAAAGTCCAGTAATCTAAAAAAAGAACAACAGATTGCTGATGCAATTAGTGGTAGGGTGATCCTCCCACCACCAGACTTGCGGTGCGCTGGGCCTGCCGAGCCGGGCCGAAAGCGACTGCCAGCTGAGATGCTTGCCGGACTTCCGGGTTCCCTCCAGAGTGCTTTATACGTAGAAAAAGGCATACGTTATGTTAAAAGTGGCTGCGATTTAACACGTGCAAGTCACTTCCCTGGCTCAGCTCAGGAGAACGCAAGTCAAGCCGGGGAAGCAGGCAGGTTGAGCGGAGCTCTGGGGGTCGAGCCTGGTGAGTTTCCTGGACTCCCACCCCCCTCCCCCTGAATGAGATCTGCATGCACCCCTAGAGTGATCAGTGATCTGAAACGTGAACAGGTATTGGGCATGAGATGAACTGCGAGATGATGTTCAGAGAATTCTAGTGATCTCGAACATTATTTGTTCTGCCATCCCTACAAAGTGGCCTAGTGATGTAACTGATTGCCTCGCGTAAGCGTTGCGGGCCGAAATCGGGCCTGCTAACGCTCTTGCGAGGCTCGCGCAGACCCACCTTTTTCTGGCGGCAGCTCACCGCGGAGAGGCGAGCCACCCACGCCACCCGCGACAGGACCCTGCTCCGGTGCACTGGACCCCCGCGCTATGTTTTTGGCGGGGGAAACCAGGGCAACAGGGCTTAAACAGACCTGTTGCCCTGGTTTCCCCTGCCAAAAACATAGCATGGGGGTCCAGCGTGCCGGAGCAGGCTCCCATCGCGTCCGTCGCCGGCAGCTCGAGAGGCGTGGAGAACGCTCCACGCGGCTCGGAAGAACGAGGTGGGGGGCCACCGCCGCAGAGAATCGATGCAGCAGATACGTGAGCACCACTAGTGGCAACCTCTGTGGCTTCTTTAACAAGTTAGCTTAGGCCTGTGGCTCATGCTGGCCCAGCTTGTCTGAGTGTGGAAAGCTAAGCAGGGTCAGGCCTGGTTATTACTTGGATGGGAGACCCCTCCTCCTCTAGTTTCCTGCATTGAGCAGGGGGTTGGACTCGATGGCCTTGTAGGCCCCTTCCAACTCTCTTCAGAATCTAAGTTTGTTATCTTCTCTGGAACCAGTGGAGTGATTGCATCTTGGATCAGCAGCAGTTTTCAAACAACATTTAAGGGAAATGCCATAATATACACTACTTTAGAGTAATCGAGCCTAGAGTTTCCCATAGCTTCTGTGACAGTGACCATGTGCTATGGGAATTCCAGGCCTGTTCAGTATAACTGGTTTATCAGGCTAAGAGAGCAACCCTATCGATGTGTGAGGAGTTCGTTGGAGGGGTGGGTGGAAATTCAGCAAACTGGCCAGGCTCGACCTCCCCGAACTCCATCCATCCCGCTTACCTCCTTCCCCAGCTCGACTCACGTTCTCCCGAGCCAAGCTGGGCAAGCAATTGCTGACTTCCTGGCGGGGCGCTTTTTACATGGATAATGCCATAAGATACGCCCAGAGCAGCCACAATGTGTGTAACTTGTGCAAATTGCGGCCGCTTTGAATGTATCTTATGGCATTTTCTATGTAAAAAGCAGCCCGCTGGGAACCTGGAAGTCCGCTGAGTGGCTTGGTGCGCATCCGCTTTTGGCCTGGCTCAGTGGGCGCAGTGGAGGCACCTGCCAATGCAGTGGTGGGTCAGGTTGCCGCAGAATCAATCTTGTGGGTGTCCATCTATAGGTGTACAAGCGAGCCTCGCCCGGGCAAAACGGGGCCGAAATCGGCCCCACTCGCGCCTGGCGAGGCCTTATTATTATTTATTATTTATTATTTATTATTAATATTTATTTATCGCCCATCTGGCCGGCAACCGGCCACCCTGGGCGATGTACACACAATAAAATACATAAATACAATAAAATACATTAAAACAATATAAAAATTTTAAAATCTTAACCCACCCCATATTCCCACCTGAACAACCAGGTTTTTAATGAGCGATGGAAGCTCATCAGAGAGGGGGCATGGCGGAGGTCACTCGGGAGAGAGTTCCACAGTACGGGGGCCGCCACAGAAAAGGCCTTACCTTTGTTTTCGGGGCGGCTCGCCTTTCTGTGGTGAGCCGCCCACGTGGCCCGCTTCGGTCCAGAAATGACGCGAGAATTCACCCGAGAATGGACTCACACACCCCTCCGCACACCCAAATTATTAAAACGCTGGACCCCTGTGGCGCGTTTTGCGCCTGCGCAGGGTCCCGTCGCGTCATTTCCGGTCCCGGAAGTGACAGGCACGGGACCGGAAAAGGTGGGTCGAGTGGCGCGGAGAACTTCTTTGCACCGCTCAGAAGATCGAGTCGGGGGGGCGCCCCCGTGGCCCCCGAAAAAGGTTTGGATGCATCCCTATTGATCCCACTGCATCTAGTGGGTGTCTCTCCTACTGGATGGTGCAGTCAGTTGGTACAAAATGCTCCAGTCCTAAACACAGCAGCCACCTGGTGTTGGAAGAGAAAAGCTAGATTGGAAGCATCCCAAAATTGTGGCTCTGACCCTTCTAGGGAAGTGTGACAACCCACCCACCCCAATTCAGAGCAGGCAAGACACCAGTGCATATGCTCTTTTTTTTTTTCTTTTTTTTAAGAGAGTGTATTAAAGTGTTATTTACCAGCCTCGCATTTTAGCCCCGAGTCAATCTGAAGTTTCATTTTTTTTTTCCCATTTAGAACCATTGCTCTTCCTTCCCGTTGACTGCTGCATTGCTATTTCAGCTGCTCCTTCCATATCCATCTCTTAAAAGGGAGGTGAAAATCTTTTTGGAAACCTGACAGGTTGCCTAAATGACTGTAGGGTAGTAAAAGAACAATTCATCTCCAGTTAAAAATAAGATGTTATTCGAGTGCTGTGTCATGCTAAATTGTCTCCCAGCAAATAATATAACGAACAGAAAAAAGCAGGTAATTATGCCAAAAGCTATATACATTCTTCCTCTTATGTTTTCGGTAGACCTTTGGGAATAGAAACACAGAGTCAAATACTATCTTATCTCTGAAGCACACAAAAGCTAGATATGTTTGCAAATTGTGTAATATACAAATGGTGTAATTTATCACTCAGATAGCACTGTTTCTCTTTGAAAGATTCAGTCTGAAGCTTTTACACACCCACCTTTAATTTGCTCGCTTTGAAGAAAAATATATACTTTAGCGTTCTTCAGACAATTTCCCCCCCTTTGAGTTCCTAACTAGTGGGAAGGTCAATGAGGCTTTTTAAAGTTCATTTTCCTTTGGAGGAAAGTACACTGCTGGCTTGTGATGTTTCTGCAGTTATCTCTTCTGTTTGCCAAGGGATGTATGAGAATTATGTTTTTGCTCACAAAACATGCGAGCATGCCCCATTTGAAGCTCTGAACGTGAGCATGAGAATGTGTCCGATGAAAATATTCGCAAATTGTCGAACACGGACGTACTTGCATTCGTCTCGTTCCCAATTCCCAGTTCAAATTTCATCAGTAGACTGAATCAGCCCCACTTAGTATGTAGGAGATTTGTGCAAATTTGGGCAGTTTTGTGCACATCTCCCATTTAATTGCTGCTCGATATACACAACTATCCTGTTCACACAAAGCAAGCAGTGATAGCAAACGCGAACAGGAATCTGGCATGAGACGAGCAGCAAGATGATGTTCAGAGAATCCTGGCAATCGTGAACATCGCTTGTTTGCCCATCCCGATATAGGGATGTGCGTGGAGCTCGATTGCATATTTTGGGGGGATTTATGCATTTTTGTGAGTGCAAATTGTGCAAGTGTGAATTTGCACAAATGCATACGAACACATTTGCACAAATTCCGATTCCATCAATGAGCGGACGATAGAACAAAATATGCCTGACAATCTGCAAAACATAGGCAGAATGGATTTTACAACTTCTATACATCCCTACTCCTTATCAGCTGTATCTACTTTCGGTTTCATCACAGAATTGAGATCCGAGTTCTGCACAAACAGCATTTCCTTTCCTGCTTTTCCCTATGTAACCTGTAGGTGGTGCTGTGCTTTACTGGAATAATGTAATTATACATGTAGGGAAATATGTTTCCTTTCAGTTTCAAGAATAATACCCCATTCTCTCCAGACTAAAAAAAAAAACTGGGGAAGCCCTTAAAAAATAGAAGCAAAACTGAAGAGTCACAGCATCATCGAAAGAGTCTGTAAACAACCGTACATAAGGAATGACAAGTATACAATAAATGCCTCATGCAGAAAAGCTCAGTTTTTTTAGGGATGTGCGTGGAGCTCGATTGGGGGTGTGGAAGTCCGGCGAATTCACCAGGCGAGTTCTTGCGAGCCGAGCAGGGGGAAGCGACTTCCGGTTTGTTTGTTGTTTGTTTATTATATTTATACCCTGCCTTTTATGTAGAAAATGGCATAAGATATGTTAAAAACAGCCACAATTTGTGCATGGTATGCAAATTGTGGCCGCTTTTAACGTATCTTACACCATTTTCTACAGAAACAAACAGTGCTGGGAACCTGGAAGTCTGATGAGCACCTCAGCTGGAGCTCCCTTTCGGCCCAGCCTAATTTGCACAAATTATGGCCATTTTTAACATATTTTACACTATTTTTAATATAATCAACATAGAGCTGGGGACCCGGAAGTCCGGCGAGCGCCTCAGCTGGCGCTCGTGCTCACCTCAGCTTGCGCGGTGGGAGCGCTTGGCTCACGCACCGCGAGTCCAGTCCCGGTTGGGTTGTCCATCCCTATTAATGTCAATCCAAATCCCTGGGTTTGGAATTCTATGCATACTCTGTGCTCACACATATTTTGACTGCTCCATTGAATGCATGAATCGATCACCTCTTGCTATGCAAAGTCATACATGTGCAGAATCGCCTTGTCTACCGAAATGAATGGGTAGCCCTTATGGCCTCAACACAAATACCCGGATAGGAGCAACCCTCCAAGAACTCATTTGGAATAACCATTCTATTTTTCAGGCTAAGGGGAAATCAGCATTTAAAGCAAATAGGGCATGAAAAGATGAGACTGTCGTCAAATGAACCTTTCTTTGTAGGATGAGTCACACACAATTCCCTACAAAACGTGACAATAATACATCTCTGTATGCTAAGGTGATATTTGTGAGAATGAACCTCTTGTAGAGAGGAGATTATAAACCTAATTGTAACAATGTTTCCCACTGAGGAATATCTGTCAGGTGGTTGTACAAATCCTTTACAAAGGCATATTTTCAAAGCAGTGACCTTTTTCGTCTTTTCATGTCTCTTTCATTTAAATTATCTCTCCAGTCATATCAAAGCCAGTTTCTCAGAAATCTGAGAGATTAGAGGTAGGGAATACTCAAAGAAAAGTGCAAGAAAGAAAGAAAAGCAAATGTACAAAAGGAATGTTTACTTTTGGGGGGGGGGAAGTACACTTGCTGCTAAGGTTTTTCAAAAATCTGCCATTAAGACATGTGACAAATCCTCACTTTTCATGGTGAATGTGTTGGTGTTGGCGAGTACATGGACGATAGGGTGTTTCCCACAACAATTGCTGCAAAAAAAGAAAAAGAAAATGTGAGCAATAGACATATGTCTGTGTGTATAAGGGTGGTGGGGCTGTAACTCAGTGATAAAGCACCTGTTTTGTATGCAGAAGATCCCTGCTCCAACATCTAGGGTGAACATGTGCCCTACTTCACAGAGCAGAGTTGAATTCCAATTGAATTCTGGTTTAAAGATAAAGAAACCTAAGAACTGGGAGCAGGGTCCTTGAAGTTGCCCATCAGCAGTTAGTCCCTGAACTGTAAGTAGGAACTGGGTGAGACAATTCCTAACAAAACAACATGAAAAGCAAAAAGCTGTTTCCTCCTCACTCTGGTAATCTATTAGATTTTAGAGTTTAAGGTGTCTTCTATGCATTTAGGGGACAAAATAAGTTGGTTGATAAGGGAGAGAGGAGGGACAATCTCTTAGGGTTGTAAGTGGAAGATGATTCTATGGTGGTGGGAGGGAGAGATATCAAGTGGAGGGAAGGTGAGTCAGACATCTATGCGCCATCTCCCATTCCAAACCATCTCCCAGCCTCGATAACACTAGTAACTTAACTGCTGTCCCCTCAGATCTTAAATGCCAGGTTAGTCAATGGAAAGGCAGTGACAATATGTGACCTAATCCAAGAAGCACATGTGTAACTGAAATTAGGTGAGGCTGTTGGTGTAAAGCTTTTCCAGAGGATTCTACCAAATTATCAGGCCCAGGATCAAGCTATGCTTGATGTGTGAGGGGGGTAGAGTTGACTTGGTCTATAAGGATTCCATCTCTCTTGTCAAATACTGTATCTAACAACCATCTTGTTTTAAAAGTCTGTACCTAGTGTTGTGGACTCCAGGCAGGGCAGGGATTCTGTTGGTGAACCATCCACCTGTTGTCTAACATTCTCCCTATGCACACTGATGGAGGTTGTCTAAGAGGTGGTGTTAAGAACTCCAAAGTCTTGGAGGACCACAACTTACGTGCCAAGGCCACTTTATCTAGGTCAGCTTGGGAAATCATGGTTTTTGTGACAATCTATCATGGCCCTGTCTCAATTAATATCTAGCCCAACACATGTGGCAAGACAAACATTGGACTTGACTTTTTCTCCTGGCTTGGGGAACAACGATCTGGGTGGGTAAAAATAGTTCTGTTGTCATGGATGGATCATTAGCTGCTCAAGTTTGACCTATTGGCCACTCTCAGCCCTTTCAATTGTAATGGTCCATCCCAATAGTATGATACATCGGGATTTGTGGGGAGTTTCCTGTGGTTTTCACCAGTGTCCTGGTACTTTGCTTGGAATGGTGAGACGACCCATGCCACGGTTAGGATCATTTGCAAACAATCTCAACCCAATCTGAGCCATAATGGTGCTTGGGTATTCTGAAGAGCTGGGACTATGAACAGGCTGGGTCGACAACTAGAGTGTATGTGGCCAAAAAAAAAAAAAAAAAGTGATGAGCCCAGGTGAGAAACCACCTCAAGGGTTTCTCTGTGGAGGTGATGGTGAAGAAATCTTACTTCACCACCACCATCACATCTGCACAGTGTCAGATAGCAGAGCTTTCTCAAATGGCCAAAAGTTTGCTCTCTATAAGATTGGGAAATCAGGTGTAACGCATGAAGAAGACTCACTGTAACAAATTTGTATTGCCTTTTGCGGACAGAATCACTTGCATTCACTCTGACTTAGAATCATAGAATCATAGAAAAGTAGAGTTGGAAAGGGGCCTTCAAGGCCATCGAGTCCAACCCCCTGCTTAATGCAGGAATCCAGGTCAAAGCATCCCTGACAGATGGCTGTCCAGCTGCACCTTGAATGCCTCCAGACTGGGAGAGCCCACCACCTCCCTAGGTAGTTGATTCCATTGTCTTATTGCTCTAACAGTCAGGAAATTTTTCCTGATGTTTAGGTGGAATCTGGGTTCCTGTAACTTGAGCCCATTATTCCGTGTCCTGCAAACTGGGATGATCGAGAAGAGATCCTGGCCCTCCTATGTGTGACAACCCTTTAAGTACTGGAAGAGTGCTATCATATCTCCCCTCAGTCTCCTCTTCTGAAAGCTAAACATGCCCAGTTCTTTCAGTCTCTCCTCATAGGGCCTTGTTTCCAGTCCCTTTATCATCCTTGTTGCCCTCCTCTGAACCCTCTCCAGTTTGTCTACATCCTTCTTAAAGTGTGGTGCCCAAAACTGGACGCAGTACTCAAGATGAGGCCTAACCGGTGCTGAGTAAAGGGGAATTATCACTTCCCGCGATTTGGAAGCTATACTTCTATTAATGCAGCCCAAAATAGCATTTGCCTTCATTGCAGCCACATCGCATTGCTGGCTCATATTCAGTTTGTGATCTACCACAATTCCAAGATCCTTCTCACTTGTGGCATTGTTGAGCCAAGTGTCCCCCATTCTGTAACTCTGCATTTGGTTTCCTCTCCCTAGGTGCAGCAATTGGCATTTATCCCTATTAAATTTAATTCTGTTGTTTTCGGCCCAGCGCTCCAGCCTATCGAGATCTCTTTGAATTTTGTTTCTGTCTTCCAGAGTATTAGCTGTTCCACCCAACTTTGTGTCATCTGCAAATGTGATAAGCATTCCCTGCACCTCCTCATCCAAGTCATTAATAACAATATTGAAGAGCACTGGGCCCAGGACCGAGCCCTGTGGTACCCCACTCTGTTACCTCTCCCCAGTTTGAGAAGGTACCATTGATAAGCACTCTTTGAGTCTTATTCTGAAGCCAATTGTGGATCCACCTGATAGTTGTTCCGTCCAGCCCAGTTTTAGCTAGCTTGCTAATCAGGATATCATGAGGCACTTTGTCGAAAGCTTTGCTGAAGTCCAGATATATGATGTCCACAGCATTCCCACAGTCCGACAAGGGAGGTTACCCAATCAAAAAATGAGATCAGATTAGTCTGGCAGGATTTGTTCTTGACAAATCCATGCTGGCTTCTAGTAATCACTGCATTGTTTTCAAGGTGCTTGCAGACTGACTTCTTTATAATCTGCTCTAAAAATTTCCCAGGGATTGATAGTCAGACTGACTCGGTCTATAGTTCCCTGGTTCTTCTTTCTTGCCCTTTTTGAAGATAGGAACAACATTTACCCTCCTCCAGTCATCTGGCACTTCACCTATCCTCCATGATTTCTCAAAGATAATAGACAGTGGTTCTGAGAGTTCTTCTGCCAGTTCCTTTATTACTCTAGGATACAGTTCGTCAGGCCCTGGAGATTTGAACTCATTCAAAGTAATCAGATGTTCCTTGACCATTTGCCTATCAATTTCAAGCTGCAATCCTGCCCCTTCAGTCTGCATTTCAGGTTTGCCAGGGGGGACATAAATTCTCTTTTCCCAGAAGACCGAGCCGAAGTAAGAATTGAACACTTCTGCCTTTTCTTTGTCTTCTGTTATCAATTTGCCATCCTCATTGCGTAGCTGAACCACCATTTCTTTCCTCTGTCTTTTACTATGCATGTATCTGAAGAAAGCTTTCTTGTTGTTTTTAGCATCCCTCGCTAACCATGGCTCATTCTCAGCTTTAGCCTTCCTGACACTATTCCTGCAGTTCTGTGCTACCTGCCTGTACTCTTCCCTTGTAGCCTGTCCTTCCTTCCACTTCCTATACGTGTCCTTTTTTGTTTTCAGGTCATCTTTGAGTTTATTGTGAAGCCACATTGGCTTCTTCTGTTGCCCTCTGCCTTTTCTCCTTGTGGGAATTGTTTGCAATTGTGCCTTTAGAATTTCCTTTTTTAAAAACTCCCACCCATCCTGGGCTCCTTTTCTCATTAGAGTCGCTTGCCATGGGACCTTAGTTATCATTATTCTGAGTTTGTTAAAATTGGCTCTCCTAAAATCCAGGGTACGCGTTTGGCTCCACTCAGTTTTTGCTTCCCTTAGAATCAAGAACTCATGGTCACTTTCCCCCAGAGTTCCCGAAACTGCCACTTTATCCACTAAGTTCATCTCTGTTGGTTAGAATCAGGTCAAGGATAGCTGATCCTCTAGTTCCTTCCTCCACTTTCTGTAGGAGGAAGTTATCAGCAACACAAGTCAGGAATTTCTTGGAGGGGCCATGTTTGACAGAATTTCTCTCCCAACTTGGATCCCCTCATTCCGACAGTGTCAGAGATGGATGTGGCAGGGTTCCATCTAGTCAATTTTGGGATAGGTTTCAACTTTTGCAGCTTGATGATGTGAACAAGTTACTTGGAGCATGCTATATTCTATTGGGGGGAGGGGAAGTGTGCATTTTTGTGCTCTTTATTAAAAATGTACATTTTCCCCATTCAAAACCTTTCCTTGTTTGAACAAAACAAAAAGAGAGAGCAAACGAATGTAGGAAGCAAGATGAGATGAGCTTCAAGTTGGTGTTCAAAGAATCTGGGCAATTGTGAAAATCACTTGCTCATCCATCCCTACGTCTTGAACAGGTGACTGATGGAACTAGCTTTGCCTGGCCGTAAAGAATGCCTAAGAAAATTTGATTGAGAAGATACAGTATGTATTTGCTGGGCTAGAGGTCTTTTGAATATGGGAAGGTTGCTAAAATGATGTTTCTTTAGGACTTTTCCTGATGGCCTGTGCGCTTCCGCCATATATAGTATGTGGCTATCAACTGAAACCCAGGGCTGGACGTGTGTGTGAAAAGTTTCATAAAACTGTGCCCCCCCCCCATCATTCACCTGTTGTTTATTTGTTTATTTATCTGAGGTATTTTTATGAAACTCCTCAGCCAAAAATAGTATAATCACAAGATAGTCCTTGCCCACAGGCTTACACTCTAAAAAAAGACACAACATACAAGGAAAAAGGGGAGGGAAGAAGGGAAAAAATTATTTCAGCAGGCCTGGTGGAATGGCACCGCTTCTCCCTCATCCTGCTGGGATGGCTGCTGCTGGTAACTGTTGAGGGAGGTGTAGCCTTCTTGAGGGAGTTTAACAGTCAGCGGTTGTGCTTCCCTGCACCATGGTGTGGTCATGAAGCCAAAATCAGAGCGATGGTGGGAACAGGAAGTAGTGCTTCCCGCCCTCACTCTGAGTTCTCCAAATAGGAAACATGGTTGAAATGGAGTCTGACAGACAGCGGTGAATAGGCCAAACACCTTGCCCCTGTTCTCACGCCTCCAAATTGATCATAAAGCAGGGCCCCCAATTTCATAGATTTCATAGATTTCATAGATCATAGAGTTGGAAGGAGCCTACAAGGCTATCGAGTCCAACCCCCTGCTCAATGCAGGAAACTAGAGGAGGGGTCTCCCATCCAAGTAACAACCAGGCCTGACCCTGCTTAGCTTTCCACGCTCAGACAAGCTGGGCCAGCGTAAGCCACAGGCCTGCGGGGAGAGGTCAGAACTGAGCCCAACATGGCAAGGCGAGAACTGAGGGAACAGGACAGAGTGGACTGGAATATAGGAGGTGGAGAGACATCTAGTGCAGTCTGTTCCCCTGTCTAATGCACTGATGTCCCATGTTCAGCTACTGTTAACGCCAGAACAGGGCTTCTATGTTGGGAGCTCTTCAAGGTCCTGAAAAATCTAAATGTAACTTTGTTAGCTGAACATGATACCCTTTTCCACAACTGGAAGACTTCCATTGAAGCTCAGTCCTCCCCAGAGCTGGCCTAGCACCCCACACATCCCAGGTCTCCCTATCAAAGAATTCCCTTCCCTACACATCAGGTGTTCCTCTGAATTCCTATTGCTGCCTTACAAAATCTCTTCCAAGGGGTTTACATCTGGACTGGAGTCGGATGGTGTACAAAGTCACAAATTGACATGCAAAACGTCTTTTAAAATATATTTTAACTCTTTTAGCTTTCAGCTCACACAGATCGCATTATTCAGATCCAGAGTCTTGTTTTAGGGGGGAAATGTTGTATGCAAAATGGGAGCCACGATGTCAGGCACATTCTTCGTACTGTTTTACAGGGAGAACTTCCTTCAATCCCCCCCCCCATAAAAGAAACAAGTCCCCAGCCAATATAGCACTAATTGCGTTTTCTAGGCACATTGAGTGGAGATTTCATTTCACACATCACAAACTAGTAGCAAAACCCTGTCATAGTCATATTTCATACAAGGCTCTCCCTCACTCTAATCTTCCCATCTTTGTTTCACAGTCCACTACTCTGAAACAAAGCTCAGTTAAATCTTAATGAAAAAAAAATGCCAAATTAAAAAGAACCCAAATAGTAGATATTTCAATCGCTGTCCCCGGGTGCCATCCCAGAGTTTTGTGGCATTGGTCAAAGCTCATTTGGCCTCCAGGTGATGAGGCACCATTCCCGCTGTTCCAAATATTCAGGCTGCCCATGCAGATGCTTATGGAGACAAAATGGCACCGTCCACACAACAGAGGAAGGTAGCAGCTGGCTGCAGGGAACCCCAGGATTTGTAGCAGTACAAAGAAAGACCTGTAGAAAAAAAGAGAACCTTGAAGGTGGGAACCGAAACAATCCAATGAAGATTGAGCGCACTTTTTTGGGCATGGAAAGCTGTTCAGTATGGAAGGGGAGAACAGAAAACCAGGGGAAGATGTAATGCAGTGGCTGGAATTCTGAGCAGAAGCACTCCACACTGCAGCAATTTGTTGCAGGTCCCACATGTAATAGTTCTAATATGACCCTGTATCATAGAATCATAGAAATCATAGAAAAGTAGAGTTGGAAGGGGCCTACAAGGCCATCGAGTCCAACCCCCTGCTCAGTGCAGGAATCCAGGTCAAAGCATCCCAGACAGATGGCTGTCCAGCTGCACCTTGAATGCCTCCAGACAGAGTGGGAGAGCCCACCACCTCCCTAGGTAGTTGGTTCCATTGTCTTATTGCTCTGACCGTCAGGAAATTTTTCCTGATGTTCAGGTGGAATCTGGGTTCCTGTAACTTGAGCCCATTATTCCGTGTCCTGCAAACTGGGATGATCGAGAAGAGATCCTGGCCCTCCTCTGTGTGACAACCCTTCAAGTACTGGAAGAGTGTGATCATATAATCTCCCCTCAGTCTCCTCCTCTGAAGGCTAAACATGCCCAGTTCTTTCAGTCTCTCCTCATAGGGCCTTGTTTCCAGCCCCTTTATCATCCTTGTTGCCCTCCTCTGAACCCTTGGGGACATTTCCATTCAAGCCTTGGAAACTGGATAGTTAATTCATAGTCCTTTTAAATAAAGGATTGGTACCATGCTTTTTTGGTGTGATATATTTCTGTGTCACTAATAACGCCAAGAGGAAGGTCTTCAGAAGGTTGCCCTTGGTACGCCATACTCTCTTGATCAGGCCTGCAATCGGCATTGACATCTCTGGGCAGCTGCAGTATGCCTAGCGCCCCAGGAGGGCCCACTGGTGCTGACATCTACTCTGGATCTGGGCCCACCCGCTCCAGGTGTGGGCTTACCTAGCCACAGTGCTGGGTGTCTGCAAGCCACCCACCCTTTTAAATTTCCCACAATGCCCTGCAGTGACACTGCATCAGGGCATTCTGGGTAATTACAATGGCAGGTAGCTCACAGGCACTTCCCCTCACAGCATGGCACGGCTGGTGGCTGCCGGCCGCCACTGCTTCTAAGCTGACTGGAGGGGTAATGATGGTGGAGGGGACACTGATGTCCGTTGCCACTTTGCCTCCTCAAACCCTGTTAATGGTAGACAGAGCTACAAGCTCTTATCAGTGACTCTGGGATGTTAACCGAGAACATCATGGGGTTAGGCTGCGGCTTCCTAGAGAGCTACCTAAGGTTGTGGGAGCTCCAAACTCAGAGGTTTATTCAGCCATAGAAGGTGGTAAGAGTGTTCAACGTCAGGGCTTCCAATTATCCAGCAGTATTAAGTTTCTGGAATTGGCCACACCAGGTATAAATACCATGGGCAGTATCCAATGGTGTCATTCTGCAAACTCAGATAGTGCTAGCAGAGCTCTTGCCAAACCTTTCCACTGCGCAAGTGGTTGCCATTATGCTTGGGCAACCAGTTGGGGAAGCGGATGAGTGTGATGCTGGAAATTCCGTTTTGTTTCAGCCCGATGGAATTCCACAGCATTCCCATTCCGGCAAGCGGCAGTGGACTCCCAGATTCCAGCAGCATTTTTCACATTTCCTCCCCTGGTTCAGCCATTTATGCCAATTGTAATCCTCCCTGGGACAACGCGAAACTGACTGAAACTGAAATTGACATTCATCTATCCCATCTTACACTCTGTATTTAAATACATATTTTTTACAGGAATTTTTTTTTTTAATGCAGATAAATGTGGAAAGGGAATGGAATAGAAATATGAGTTTTAAAAAAACAAAACCGTGAAAGTGACACAGACTGGAAATGGACAGATCCACCCACTAACTGCAGCTTGCCTCTCCAACCTATGATTTTTGTCTTGCCCCCGCACATTTTAAATTCAGATTTTTAAACTTTGGCTGAACTTTGCTCCAGCTGTAGTGCAAGCCCTAAAGAGCCTTTTGGAGCTGCTACAGCTAGGGATGCCAGAGAAATCCACAACAGATCCACGTGAGTTCAGATTTCTATGAATCTGCAGATTCCACAGCAGTCAGGCTTTTCCTGAGTTGCCTAGATTGCGTGGACTTGCGAACCATAAAATTTTTAAAACTTTCAATAATTATACACAAATTTAGTCATAGAAAAGTACCCAAAAAAAGAGGAGAAAATGTGCATTTCCCACCATAGACTAAAGTATGGAAATGTGCATTTTGGGCAATTTGCATATTCTGGGGATGATTTAGGAATTTTTGGGAGTGCAAATTTGTGGAAGTGCGTACAAATGCATTTGTGCAAAATCTGATTCCATCAATGATGGAATGAAAAAGGTGCCTGACAATCCACAAAATGCAATGGAACAGATTTAATGAAGTCCATACATACCTAGTTACAGTGGTGCTGCTGAAGCAATTGGAACCAAAATGAAACTTAACTAGAACGAATAATCCACTCTGACCTATTGAGTTATCCAAATCCCATCCCTCTGTTATTATTACTGCTCTTAGTTACTTAGGTTGTCATGTGGTCCCATGCTTTTAGGACCATGGCAGCAGAAACAGTATTTATTTTCTTTCGGTCTTGGCAGATATCACGCAGAGCAAAATCATTTCTTTTCAATATGCACGATCACAAAGAGAGAGAGACAGCAAGTTAGAGCAGATATGCACTTCGAGTGGTGCAATATGCATGGAAAACTGGAAATCAATATGCTATTTACTGAAAAGGAGTGTACTTGGTTCATTATACCCTCTTGCTAATGCCCTTTATGTTTGAATAGAATTGATAATGGTCCTTGCTTGGTGGAAAAAGGAATGATGAGAATATACATTAGAGACAAAAAGCCACAGCCTTCCAATTTGGGGGAAAAGAGAGAGGTTGTACAATGGATTAAAAAAAAAAAAAGATATCAGTGCTAAATGTAGGGGTGAGTGAAAATTTTGTTTCAGTTCATTATTATTTTTTACAAAAATTTACCAAAATTAACAAAACTCTCTATTCGGGGGTGGGGGGAATGAAAACTTTGAACGTGGGATGAACTGAAACATTTTGAAAAGGAAAAAATGCACATTTCTAAGAGAGTATATAAAAGATGAGCATATTCCCATAAAGCTATGCTGGCTGGGGCATGCTGGGAGTTGTAGGCCAAAAAACATCTGGGGACCCAAGGTTGGAGAACACTGCCATAGAGTAAAGCATAACAATGTGCATTTTTCTTCAGAACACATGCTTCTTAAAGGACAGGCTCTCCTGCTCATCTTCACCTTCAAAGTCATTGCGAACATGACATGTTTGCATGATTTGTGAACATTAATGACACTATCATACATCCCTAAGAGAAAGACAGACAGACAGACATATACCAGGAAAAAAAAAAATTAACGCTGGGCTTCATATTGCACAGTTTGAGATTGAAAGCCTCACCTTTTCAGACCTGGAGCTCATCTCTTCAGCTGGGAGTTCCTCGAACAAATACCCGCTGCTTTAGAGGATGACCTCTCAGTCTTTGTCATATGAACCTCTCTGGGGTTCTCTTCAGTGGGGTGTTTATTTTATTTATGTATTTATTTATTTCTTACATTTATTATTCGCCCATCTGGCCGGCCACCCAGCCACCCTCTGTGGTTGCGCCACCAAAACTCCCAGCAATAACTACATATTTTCGCCTGTGGTTTGGGCAGATCACAGTGCATCATTGACGGCAAACCCTAAAGGACTGGATGTCTCTAGTGGCATTATGGCATTATCCACCCAAACCATATGGGTGGAAGACGTAAACACTACTAAGAGATAGATGGGGGCAACCACAGAAGTGGTGGCTTCAGGGAACATATTGGATTTGTATGCACACCTGCTGAATAGATTGGCTTCCCCATTCATCATTCTTCCTTTCCCCACAACAAGGGTTATATAAGAACTGTAAAAAGTGTCTATGCCAATTATCAGTTCAGTGGGAGATCCTGATACAAGACCAATAAGGCATCTTCCCCCAACCTGGTGTCCTCCAGGGGTTTTATTCAGACTTATTCATACTTAGTGTAGACCCATTGATATCAAGGGGACTTAAGTTAGTCATGACTACCTTAAGTCCCCTTGATTTTAATGGGTCTACGCCACGTATGACTAGGTCTGGATACAACAGGGATGTGTTATCGCCCCAACATTATTTGCTATTTTCATCGCCATGATTTTACATCTTGTCGAGGGGAAACTTCCCACTGGTGTGGGAATTATATATCGAACAGATGGAAAGCTTTTTAATCTCAGCAGGCTGAAAGCAAAAAGTAAGGTAATTACAACCTCTGTTGTGGAATTTCAGTATGCTGATGATAATGTGGTCTCTGCACATTAGTTTGGAGAGGATGATCTCCAAACTATCCTAAATGCTTTTGCAGAAGCATACAAAAAACTTGGTCTCTCACTTAACATCAAAAAAACCAAACTGCTTCATCAGCAAGTGCAAGCTAACCCTTTGGTGATGCCATCTATCCAGCTTGGTGGGACAATACTGGAAAATGTCGATCATTTTCTCTATCTTGGCAGCTATCTTTCTGTTACAGCTAACATCGACAGTGAAATCCTGCATCGTCTGAGCTCCGCAAGTGCCGTGTTTTCTCGAAAGAAACATAGAGTGTTCGAGGATCGGGATATTTGTAAGAAGACCAAAACACTTGTTTATGAAGCCATTGTATTACCAACTTTATTGTATGCCTGCGAAACATGGACTATCTATAAACGTCACCTCCAACTCCTTCAAAGATTTAATCAACGTTGCCTCTGGAAAATCCTGCGAATTACTTGGGAAGATAGGCGAACAAATGTCAGTGTACTGGAAGAAGCAAAGACTACTAGCATTGAAAAAATGATCCTTCAACGCCAACTTCAGTGGACCGGTCATGTTGTTTGAATGCCTGACTGCCGTCTCCCAAAGCAGTTACTTTATTCCCAACTCAAGGATGGACAGCGGAATATCGGTGGTCAATATAAGAGGTTTAAAGATGTTCATAAGGCTAATCTAAAAAAATGCAATATAAACATCGAGAACTGGGAAGCTCTGGCCCATGAACGATCTAACTGGAGGTTGGCCTTTCACAAAGGTCCCATGGACTTTGAAGAAGCCCGAGTGCAAGGTGAAAGGGAGAAACGTGCTAAGCGAAAAGCACATCAAATGAATCCTTTACAGGACCATCTTCTTTCTGGTAACCTGTGTCCTCACTGTGGGAAGCTGTGTGGATCTCGAATTGGCCTCCACAGTCACTTACGGACCCATTGCTTACCCTGGAAGACAATCTTACTCGGTCATGAGTGATTGCGTGACTGACTGACAACCTTAGATGTTTTGGGCTACCACACCCATTAGCCCCATCATCATAGTCAATGGCCATAAATGATGGGAGTTGTACTCCAAAACATCTGGAGGACACCAGGTTGGGGAAGGCTGTAATAAAGGCTGGCTACTCATGACTTTTAACAATTGAGGATGAGACAAAATGGAAAAATTGTAATTAATTTCAACATAGTGTATCTTATATTCAAATGAGAATGTTAGGGACCTGGAAGTTGCTTTTCCCGGCTCCTCTTGCGGGGACTTGTGCCAAGCCGGGGAAAGGTAAGTAGCGCAGAACTCAGAGGGGCTCGCCCCGCTTCCACCCCCCCGATCGAGTTCCGTGCACATCCCTATGAACTCCAGAAACAGATGCCCACTTTGTCATCTGTTCCAATATGGATTGATTTCCATTTGTGTGTGGACGGGAAAGAAGGAATCTGGTGTCCACACATGACTATTTCATACTCTTGGTATTAAACACTATCTGCCTGACCCCTTGGCCTGTAGCCATCAAAGTGCATTGTGTTGCATAGTTAAGTACAAGTCCCTGCCCCACAGAGCTTACAGATCTAAAATTCAATACAAGGGAGGCAATGGATAGAGGGAAGGAACAACAAGAGGAGGACAAACAGAAAATGCATCCAGTACAGTTACATGTACTTAGGTACAGCACAATGACAATACTAGCACATGTTTACTTAAAAGTAATCTCACTGTTTTCAACTATGCTTAGTACCAGGTAAACATGCCTGAATATGAGCCAGCAATGCGATGTGGCTGCAAAGAAGGCAAATGCTATTTTGGGCTGCATTAATAGAAGTATAGCTTCCAAATCGCGGGAAGTGATAATTCCCCTCTACTCAGCACTGGTTAGGCCTCATCTTGAGTACTGAGTCCAGTTCTGGGCACCACACTTTAAGAAGGACGTAGACAAACTGGAGAGGGTTCAGAGGAGGGCAACAAAGATGATAAAGGGACTGGAAACAAGGCCCTATGAGGAGAGACTGAAAGAACTGGGCATGTTTAGTCTTCAGAAGAGGAGACCGAGGGGAGATATGATAGCACTCTTCCAGTACTTGAAGGGTTGTCACAAAGAGGAGGGCCAGGATCTCTTCTCGATCATCCCAGTTTGCAGGACACGGAATAATGGGCTCAAGTTACAGGAACCCAGATTCCACCTAAACATCAGGAAAAATTTCCTGACTGTCAGAGCAATAAGACAATGGAACCAACTACCTAGGGAGGTGGTGGGCTCTCCCAGTCTGGAGGCATGCAAGGTGCAGCTGGACAGCCATCTGTCAGGGATGCTTTGACCTGGATTCCTGCACTGAGCAGGGGGTTGGACTCGATGGCCTTATAGGCCCCTTCCAACTCTACTTTTCTACGATTCTATGCAGATGGTTTTTGCGTTAATTTCAAATGGGGATACAGTCGTGCCAAAGGCTGATACTGATACTGGCTGATCACTGATAGCGCAGGATCCAAGCTCTTTCACTGAGCAGGTAGCCTGTAGGCAGCAAAGGAAAACTGTGCCAAGTAATTCTGGAAACAGACAGCATATTGTGTCATCTCCCCACATATGCTAATGACACAGGACAACTTCTCCATAAGCCAGGAGGGTTCCACCACAGCTCTACCGAGAACAATTAAGTGCATAGAGGGAGTTCAGTGGTGCTTCGGAACTCCTTTGCTCAGGTTACTGTATTCTCAACAGGGGTCTCATCCAGAGGTGACAGGGTGCTTGTGTCCTGCCCTTTTGAAGTAGCTTGTGGTCTTTGAATGCCTGGGTAAAGAAGCAGCAGCATTTAATACATGAGTGACTGAGACCAATTTCTGGGCTGGAACTGCTAGCCATCAGACACTTTGATCTCAGAAAAGGCTAATTGGTTGATCTGTCCCTGATTCATTTCAAATAAATGCCTGCTCAAAACCAGAGGAGAAATGCTAAAAAGAGGAAATGATTTTCTTAACCCAGCATCTTAATTGTCACCCCCAACAACGTAGCCTTGATATCCCTCCAAGTTTCTTCTCTTCTTCCCTTGTGTTTCCCCCCACTCCTGTAACCCTTATTGTTTAAAGGGTTTGTGTGTTGTACGAGGAAGTTGCCTTTGAAAAGCATCCAGGAATGTCAGCTGGTGTGCGAACTGACACACCAGTCAGTAGAAGGGTTAAACCAACAGAGAACTCAGGAATCCAGTGAGACGTAGGGATGCACTGACTCTGGGAAGACTGGCTCCTTTGAGCTCAACAGACTTCCTGCCTGCTTCTGATCCGACAATCGGAAGTGGGCCAAATCGGGGATTTTTCTGGGAACTTCATCTCAAAGATGGGTCATGGTTTGTGGTTTTTTTGTTTTTTTAAAAAACACTAAGGAAATGTGTGCAAATGGAGAAATTTGCGCAGTTGCATAACTTCATGTAAATTGCATAAATCGCAGTACTTTACATGTTTTGCGCAAATCTGCACCCAAAAAGCACATGGATCTAGGGTGATCTGCATAAAATTGCACTATTTGTGCAAATGGCACTGGATCCACATGCTTTTAAGGCGCTGGTTTGCAGAAAACTTGCCAAATACTGCGATTTACGCAATTTGGGTAAAGTTATGCAAATTGTGCAAATAATGGCATTTAAGCAAATTTCTTCAGCATTATAAAAAAAAAAAAAAAAGGCAAGCCACAGCCTGTCTTAGAGATGGAAGTCCACGAGGTGCCTCAACTCGCATCGTAGCGAGTCGGCGCCAGTGCAGGGCTGGTGAACTGGAACCCAGGGGGTCTACTTGTGAAAATACATCAGATTTTCACACACACCCCTTGGATTGCTCACACATCCCTAGTGAGAGCTATGAGGCTGGCCACATCAAGGTGTCCATCCATGTCTGAAGGGGAGTGCTACCAAAAGCTGTGGTGATGGCCATCAACTCAAGTGGCTTTAAAAGGGGATGAGATGAGACAAATTTATGGAGGAGAAGGCTATCAGTGGCTACTAGTCAAGATTAGGGGAAGATGAGAATTTTGTTTGCTTCATGTTTTGATGATAAATATAATGGAAATGAGTAATTTCTCCAAAAATGGGATGAAAAGAACTAGAGATTTAAAGAAATATTGGATTTGGGTGCAGGTGAAACTGAAAGATTCACCCAGCCAGCCAGAGGAGGACCTTGAATGCCTAGCTCTTAAAAGTCTGGGTTTGCCTCCGTTTATTCAGGCATCTGTGTGGTGCTGAATTATGTTTTTCACCTCTCTTTTTTTCTGACGGGGTCCTCATTTTTAACAGCTGCGTAGCACAGAGGCAGGTACAACATGGCCCTCTCCATGCTAGGCATAGCTGTATGTATTGAACTTGGCTGGTGCAATTGGTAGAATTCCCCCCCCCCCCATTCACCATTCTATAAGAACATACTGAAATTTGCAAATTTCTTCATAAATAGTATGGAAATGGAGATTTAAAAAAAAACACAACACACCTTCAAATGTGAGAGAAAGCAAAACTGAAAGGTTTATCTATCCCTAGTCATGGTAGCTATATTCTGTATCCAGGATCAGAGGGAGCATGCCTTTGAATACCAGTTACTAGGAACCAACAACTATTGCCCTCATGTCCTGCTTGTGGGCTTCCCATAGCCATTTGGTTGGCTACTGTGAGAAACAAGATTGATTGATTGATTGATTGATTTCATACTGCACCTTTATTCCTTGCAAGGAACCCAACACGGCTTACATAATCCTCCTCATCCTCCTCTCCATTTTATCCTCACAACAACCCTGTGAGGTAGGTTAGGCTGAGAGCCAGTGACTGACCCAAAGTCACCCAGTGAGCTTCATGGCTGAGTGGGGGACTAGAACCCGGATCTCCCGGGTCCCAGTCCAACACTCTCACCACTATGCCACACTGGCTCTCAGATGCTGGTCTGATCCAGGAGGGCTGTTCATATTTTCATATGATGAGCAAGTTGTATATACACTTTTCCAGCACCAGCACTTGGGGTAGAAATTTGTTCAGTTCCCATTTTAATGGGAACCTACCGAATTTCGCAATCTTGAACTAAGACACGAACTGAAACTCGGTTATCTTTTGAATTTGCACCTCCTCAAATTTTGCACTGGAGTTCTCCAATGAAAGGTGTACAAAAGGGTGTATTTAGGGGAGAGTGCACACCAGAATGCACGTATTAGTGAAATTAACATTAAAAATGCATTCTATAAGGAACATTATCCCCCCTCCCACCTCCACAAGTAGTGTATATTAAGCAAAATTGCATACAAAAATGCATGTATTAGGAGAAATGAGCACAAAAAACTGTGCCAGCCTTCATGCATGCAAACTTTAAAAATATATATCTTAAATTTGGGGATAAACCAAACTTAAAATGGGCAAAATGAGAAAATGAAAGAAACTGAAATTGATGGATTCATCTATCCTTACTCTTGGCCACCTTCCAAAATGACAAGGGATGGAAGATGGAAACCAGGAGCATGAGACATGTATCTCCTTTGCCCCTTTTTTTTATAACACCTGAAGCTGATCTAAGGACGAGGGCAGTTCTGGGTGGCTGGGATATTTGTTGGGAGCAATCATATAACTCACTTGGCAAGTGTCACTTTAAACACTTTAAACAAAACATCTCTTGAAGGGCCTTGGCCCCTGAATGAGGTGTTGACATAAATCAGAATTTCATTACTTTAATGTGACTAAATCAGGACCCCCTAATGTTACCATAATGTATTTCTGCTTCATAGTGGGGTTTTTTTTTTGGGGGGGGGGACCTTATTCATTAGAAAGAAGCACATTACAAAATGATTCAGTATTTTAAGGTATTTTATAGATCGGTGAGCTCCAACATCTGTGAAGTATTATTTCAGCTACATTAGACTACATGTAAAAATTGACAATGTCCTAAACGATTCATCTCCCCCCCAAAAAAGACACAAGGTCCAGAGCAAACACAATGGTATGCATGCTTGCTTTGCAGGAAATGCAAAGGCTGCACACTTTCCTGAGAGTAAGCCCCATTGATCACTCGGGATGCATGAGTATTTCATTTCAGCGTGCAAATCACTCCAAAATGCCCATTCGCTCCCCTGAACGGTACTGAGAATGGGCGTGCATGATTTCCAAAAATGCTCACACGTTCCGAAAATCTTGCACTCACATTCACAAAATGTGCATTTTTAAAAAAATGGACACATTAAAAAAAAATGCACAACTTTAAAAGTGCACACTTTAAAAATGCACTTTAAAAAAAAGTATGCATTTTTTTAAAGTGTGCATTTTTAAAATGCACACTGCTAAAAATTTGCTCCTACATGCTTAAGTAACTGGGGGAAAGTTGCACACTTTTGAAAAATGCGCACTTTCCTGTTCGAACAAATAATAATAATAATAATAATAATAATAATAATAATAATAATAGCAGGCAAATGAGAACGGGAGCTCTGAGTCTGAAGTAAGGTTGGGAGAATTTCAGTGAGCTTGAGCATCCCTGATTCTCTCACCCTTATCACAGTGGGACTTACTTCCAAGTAAATGTGCAGAGGATTGTGCTGTCAGTTAGTCTGGGACAAAGAAGCTCTGTAAAAGGTCTAGGACTCCCCCGAAGCTGTGCTTGACCTACCTGCTTCCCCAGCTCAACTTGTATTCTCCTGAGCCAAGCCGGGGAAGCGACTTCCAGGTTCCCCCTGGAGCGCTTTTTACATAGAAAATGGCATAAGATATGTTAAAAACAACTGTGATTTTTGTAAGGAATGGAGCAGGTTTGGATTTGATCCACCTACTGGATTTGGGGCAGGTGGGGGAGGACAAGACGACACTTCTCCCCATTCCATGATACAGGAGCTGACCAGACTGGCAGTCGAATCTTATTTTGACAATAGTGACAGGCAGCAGTGGCTGGTGGCTCCAATGGCAGTGGGGCAGTGTATCCACTCCGGGTTTCAGACTGAACTTTAAGGGGAGCTATCCATGTTGCTGAACCTATTTTGGGGCAATGGTTCAGCACCAAGGCTAGCTCCTTAAGCGTTAAGACTGAGGACACAGAGTGGATACACTGCCCTACTGACCCTGGAGTCACCAGCCTCCACTTATGACAGGACAGACAATCTCCTCCTCCACGTCACCTGAGGGCACCAGGCTAGCTTAGGAGGTAGGTACATGGCAAGCGTCATGGCACGCACAGCTGTGTCCTCCAATGCCTTGCCACCCCTTTCCACCCCTCCGCACCTGACACCTGAGACAGCTGCCTCAGTCTGCTTAAATTTCAAAATTGTCTATAATTGCCATGCATTGCCCCAGCGTAGAGTTCCTTCACATCTTCCATGTTACTCCACCCCACCCTATCCCCACGGTACTGATTCTGCCTTGTCCAGACCTGGACCTGGGATCTGCTTGGAGGATGAGCAGGGGGATTTAGACCCCAACCCCACCCCCCAGCAGCACCTACACACCTAGCAACTCTGAAGACCCTTCAGACCCAGACATAACCAGAGGTCCCTCCCCCGTGCCAGCCACCTAGGTTCCTGGCCAGTTCTTGGACCCCCCCGAGTCATCCCCAGGACTGCAGGAAAAGAGGAAGTGGCATGCCAGACTGGAGCATCAGGACCGCAGTCAAAGTGTCTGACTAGCCGCAGATCAATCTATTCAAGAGGATTGGGAAGCTCATGCAAACACTTGGCCGGATCAGGGCCTGGCCGAGAACCAGGAATGGGGCAGAGGCTGTTGCTCCGACATACACTCTTGGAAGTGAACTGCATCTTTGCTGAAGCAGCAGGCTCCCTTCAGGATCCAAGTGCCAGTACAATACCTTCCTGAACTGGGCAGAAATTCTATGTCCACCATTTCCACATAGAGGCCCAACTGGGAACAAGGCTACTGTGTGGCAATGTAGCCTCATCCCCAGGGGACTTTGGAGGGGGGGGGGACACGACAGAATGGCAGCAGCTGCCCGACACCGGGAAGAGTTCTCTTTGCCACTGCCACCAGCAAGGCCCAGCTACTTCACCCACATTTTCATCCCCGCTCCTAAAAATAAAATAAAAAAATAAAATAAAATAAAAATGCTAAAATGCCCCTCCATTTCATCATCTACACACTGGGTGGGAAAATGGAGGGAGTCGTTTTGGCTTGACACCGGCAAACTGGGCATGCACCAGTCTTGGAATTCAGTTTAGAATGTCTCCTATGTTAGACCAGGATTCAAGAGGAGGAGGGGGATGCAGGAGGGCAGATCAAGCTAGAAGAACACCATGGGGGTGTTTATGTGGGAAATCTAATTGTCCCTAACATTTACCAACCAGATGCCTGTTGGAGAAGGACCCTAGCTCAGTCATAGAGCACATGTTTTGCATGAAGAAGGTCCCAAGTTCAATCCCTAGTATCTCCAGATAAGGCCGGGAAAAGCCGCTGTCTGAAATCCTAGTGATCACCATATTGTCAGTGGATAATACAGAGCCAGAAGGACCAATGGTCTGACATAGTACAAAGCAGCTTCCTGTGTCATGTGGGAGGGTCATAACACTTATCAGACACAGCAAAAAGGTGCAGGTTTCAGCTGAGGACAGGGAGAACGTGCAAAACCTGATTTTTATCAGGTTTTATCCAATATTACTGCTAATTAGAGTAGACCCATTGCAATGGCAACAAATGGGACTTATGTCCCATTCATTGCAATGGGCCTACTCTAAGTAGGACTAACATGGAATACAACCCATAATTAATAACTGAAAGCCTTTCCATTAAATTATATGGAAATAAATATCTGTCCATTAATCAGAGCCCCAAAATTGGTTTATTAAAAGCTATATTATTTTAAAATGATCAGGAAAGATCCTCTGGCTGTGGAATTCAATAAATTAAGCCATGTTTCCCTCCACAGCCCTGGATGTGAGCAGAAGCTATCACCAAGAGGGAAATGGACCTGACAAACAGACGCGGTAGCTGTATTTCTTGATTGGCTCCTGAATGGATTTTAAAGAAGACGTTGAGAGCATGCTGTGTGATTTTTTTTCACATTCCATGTGGTCTGAAAGATAGCTGGGGAGGGGGGCCACACCAACAATCCTAAAGACGGCATTTGGGTTGTCAACTATTTGCTGAAATACCAATTAGGGACTGAACTGCAAATAATACTTTAATTGAAATGTGTCAGACGTAAGACCGTGGACTGTTAGCTCATGTGAATCCAGTTTGCACTCACCTTCCTGCGATTAGGACTCCTCAATATATTTTCAAATAGGCATTGAAAAAGACTTGTTGGGGGTGGGTGGGAAGTTGCTTGTGGTTGCAGTGTTGCTGCAGACCATATTGTCAGAGTGGAGATAATTCTGAGCCAGAAAGGCCAATGCTCTGACAGTACAAAGCAGCTTCCTGTGTCATGTGGGAGGGTCAATCATAATACTTACCAGACACAGCAAAAAGGTGCAGGTTTCAGCTGAGGAAAGGAAGAACTTGCAAAACCTGGTTTTTTTTATCAGGTTTTATCCAATATTACTGCTAGTTAAAGGAGACCCATTGCAATGGCAATGAATGGGACTTAAGTTATGTCCCATTCATTGCAATGGGTCTACTCTAAGTAGGACTAACATTGAATGCAACCCATAATTACTAACTGAAAGCCTTTCCATTAAATAATATGGAAATAGATATCTGTCCATTAATCAGAGCCCAAAAATTGCTTTATTAAAAACTACCGGTATATTAATTTAAAATGACACACGCTGAGCTGGGTTTTGTGAGCCAAGTATCTAACAGTGCAATCCTATGCATGTTCACTCAAAACTAAGTCTGATTGTGTTCAATGGGGCTTACTGCCAGGTAAGTGGGTACAGGATTGCAACCTAAAGGAGTAAGGGGAAACATTAAAGAGGTGTACACAATTATGCGAGGTGTGTGGAGAAAGTGGATAGGGAGACATTTTTCTCCCTCTGATGGCTATAGGATACCTCCAGTATCAGAGGAAGGATGCCTATGTACACCAGTTGCTGGGGAATATGACCAGGAGGGTGCTGCTGCACTTATGTCCTGCTTGTGGGTTTCCCGTGGGCACTGTTTGAACAGAATTCTGGACTAGATTGACTGTTGGTCTGGTCCAACATAGATCTTCTTATGTTCTTAGGTTAAAACCTGCTCCCATACATCCTGCCCAGATATTAAGATGGTCAGAAGACCCTTCTTCAGGTGCCATCACCATCAGAGATTAGCTAGATGATGATCAGGGAATGGGCCTTTTCTGTCATGGCACCCCATCTTTGGAGTGCCCAGGGAGGCTTGCATGGTGCCTGCCTTTATGAGCCTTTGATGCCAGGCCAAGACTTTTTTATTTGCCCAAGTTTCATGCTTCCGTTGAAATTGGTGCTTTAAATTTTATCTGATGTTTTACACCTTAAGTACTGCAATGACTGTCCTATGTTGTAATATTGAGACTATGTTATCATCCCAAAGTTCCAGGGGAATGGTACTTTAAGCCAGTGTTTGACATTTTATTGCTGTATTATAGCAGCTGGCTTTATTATTGGTCTCCTCCTTTGAGTTATTTTTATTCCCACATCAGTTCAGTTCTACATTGTTTTAATTCTTTTTGCTAGCCATCTTGGGAGTTGTTTTACTGAGTGGTAGGATAGAAATGTTTTAAGTAAATTAATAGATGGGTGGGCAGGTAAACAAAAGTCTTCCAAACTATGAAACCCTTCCTCTGGTCACCTGGAGTCGATTCTTACTCACCATAGGTGAGCAGGTGAAAGACTGTCTAAAAGCCTGACATTATAGAACTATTTCTTTCCAGTCCTTGTCAATTTTGCCCATATTCATTCAGAAGCCCATTCCATCCTGTTTTGATATCAATCTGCATTTTTTAAAAAAAATACAGGGAAATTTGCATTATTTTTGAATGCATTTTTTCCACAAAATTCACATTTTTGTATGCATTTCTGCCTAAAATATGCCTGTATGCATTTATCCTAAAGTACCTATTTTTATACTTTGATTAAAAAAAAATTGTATTGCTAAGCATAGTACTGTAAAATTCAGAGAAGTGCAAAATCTGAAGGAGAACAGCGTTCTGATCCTTGCATTAGCCCAGGAAGCATGAATCAGGTTGCTTCACTTAAAACTGTAGAACAAACAAAACCCTTGAGCATCCCTTGATAGATATAAAATGTCTCAGAAAGAAATCGCTCTCTTAGATTGTGAGTTGTATAAAACTGTGAGATGTGATCTGCATTCTTTGTAGAGTGTAAAGTGAAAGCATATTACTTACAAATATGATGCTGACCACATGATGGAACTAGGCACAAAGACGTTGCACATTATCTAAAATCTATTCCATAACATAAAACTTTCATCTGAGAAATTCACAGGTGGAGATTTATATAAATAGTTGGCTGTAAGTAATCTGGGTAGAACAAAAGTGAAAGGAAAATAATTTGCTGGAAATGAGCAGCAATGAGGATGGATGTAAGAGACAGGAATTTGGTGGATGAAAAGAATGGCCATCATTCTTTGAGAGTGGCTGATTAACATGTGGACAGGGGTGGTCCAGTAGACATTGTTTACTTGGAGTTCCAAAAGGCTGTTAACAAAGGCCTTCATCAAAGACTCCTGAGCAACTTAGCAGTCATGGGTAAATAGGTCTTCTTATGGATTAGTAACTGGTTAAAGAACAGAAAGCAGATAATAGGAATAAATGGTACATTTTCTCAATGGGAAGACCAAACAAAGGTCCATTTAGTCCAGCATTCTGTTCACACAGTGGCCAACCAGCTTGCACATGGGAAACCCACAGGAAGGACATGAGTGCAGCAGCACCCATGTTCCCCAGCAACTGGTGTATATAGACATACTGCCTCTGATACTGGATGTATCATATAGCCATCAGGACTAGTAGCCATTGATAGCCTTCTCCTCCATGGATTTGTCCAATCCCCTTTTAAAGCCATCCAAATTGGTGGCTATCACTACATCTTGTGGAAATGAATTCCATAGTTTAACTGTGCACTGTGTAAAGAAGAGTCCTACAAAGAGCTGTATTGGGACTGGTGCTTTTTAACTTGTTCATATATGATCTGAAATTAGGAGTGACAAGCAGTGAAGTGGCCAAGTTTGCATATGGCATCATATTATTTGGTTTACTCAGCACTGGTTAGGCCGCCTCATCTTGAGTACTGCAGTCCAGTTCTGGGCACCACACTTTAAGAAGGATGTAGACAAACTGGAAAGAGTTCAGATGAGGGCAACAAAGATGATCAGGGGACTTGAAACAAGGCCCTATGAGGAGAGACTGAAAGAACTGGGCATGTTTAGCCTTCAGAAGAGGAGACTGAGGGGAGATATGATAGCACTCTTCCAGTACTTGAAGGTTGTCACACAGAGGAGGGCCAGGATCTCTTCTCGATCATCCCAGTTTGCAGGACACGGAATAAGGGCTCAAGTTACAGGAACCCAGATTCCACCTAAACATCAGGAAAAAATTCCTGACTGTCAGAGCAATAAGACAATGGAACCAACTACCTAGGGAGGTGGTGGGCTCTCCCACACTGGAGGCATTCAAGGTGCGGCTGGACGGCCATCTGTCGGGGATGCTTTGACTTGGATTCCTGCATTGAACAGGGGGTTGGACTCAACGGCCTTGTAGGCCCCTTCCAACTCTACTTTTCTATGATTCTATGATTTAGGGCAGTTAAAAGAAAAAACAAGGGATTGTGAATAGCTCCAAAAGGATCTCTCCAACCTGGAGAATGTGCATTAAAATGGCAGATGTGGTTCAATGTAAGCAAGTAGAAAGTGCAAAGCCACTCCCATCACCCATAGCAAGATGTGTTCTTTATATGAATTTTAAGGAAGGGACAGCAGTATTGAATGTTTTACGTCTCTTATATATCAGTCTAACAGTACACTAAATAAAAAAAATATTTTTAGAGTACTGTAACTAAAACAAACAAACAAACAAAAAGCAGCTCTTCTGCTGTTAATTAGTCATTTCATTGAGGGGTCTCTTAATACACAGCGAAACATTTTGGCACAAAACTCTGTGAAAGTATGATGACCGAATGAATGGACTCCTGAAAAATTAATCCCACACTATTTTAGTTCTTGTAACAACAGCACTGAGATTGTTGCTTTATAATCACTATTTCCTGGGAAGGGGAAGGAGTAGGCGATCCACCAGTACCCGAACTGCATCCAGCTCAGCAGACACTGCTGCTGCGTCCACAGAGCTGAAATACCACATGATAAAACATAATATGAAACCTTCAAGAGTTTTATAAGCCCTTTTTATAAAATAAAACCAGAGTAAAAATCAGCAGCAGTGTAAAGATCTAAAAAGCAATTAACACATTTAAAAACAAAACTGAAGGACTAAAAAGCCTGTGTGGGACGGGGAAGGTCTTTTACCTGGTGATGAAAAGACCACAATTTTGGGAACCAGGTGAGCCTTTCTAGGAAAGGCACTCCACAACCGAGGTGCCACCACTGAAAAGGCCCTCTTCTTAGTAGCCACCTGCCTCTCCTAATTTTATGCAGGTACCCAGAGGGTGACAACATGGCCACATGTGGAAACCTGACTCGCTATGGAAACTCTCACTGTGAGAAAGCTAAATAATTTACTTTTTCAGGTTGCTCACAGCCCCCAATGAAGAAACTGTTGTTTTCTGAAATGCATCAGCCTTGAATAAATTTCTCCACTTCTAAAAACAGTTTCTTTCCTGCTTATTTGTTCCCTTTTGATTTCTTGGTACGTGGCTATCTATATAATAAACTCATTGACCAATAGCATGGCAAGAGCTATTTCTGTAGTATTGTGAACATTAAAAATAAAATGAGGGAAAGAGGGAGAGAGGGAGAGAGAGAATATGCTCCTTTCCATCCCTTTGCACTAAATCTTCAAACAATGGATTCCTTATTAGAAGATTTGATAGCAGTCACAGTGATGTACGTGTACCTGTTTTAGTGCTCGCCGGGTGCTCGGCGAGCACCCCCGCTGCTCGATTCCTCTCACGGAGACAGCGAGGCTCCTGGCGGACTTTCCGGGGACCCGGAAGTGACACGATGGGACCCCAGCGCTGCATTTTTCACATAAGTGCCATAGAAAACCGCTGCTTTAAGGTGGTTTTCTATGGTATTTATGTGAAAAACGCAGCACCGGGGACCCGGAAGTACCTCTCCCCAGCTCCTCTCTGGGGAGATGTGCAGAGCCGGGGGAAAGGTAAGTGCCGCGGGGCTCGGGGGGTGTCGAGCGGGGCGAGTTCGCCCCGCTTCCACCCCCGATTGAGATCCGCGCACATCCCTAGGCCAGTGGGAGTCTGCTACAATTATTTTTGGCTTTTACCTAGCAATTTTCACTAGGAAAGATTTGTTTTAGAAAGTACCTCCAAAGTCAGGAGTTAATCAAAGGGTAACGATGCAGGAGCATAAGCGTAAGCTTTCCCACATCGTGAGGCAGCCCAGATTGTCAGGCATTGACGAAATTATACAGCGCGGAGACACACTGCATCTTTTCCTTGACAAAAGGCTCACGCTGACAAAAAGGTCAGTATCGTTGTGACACAAATCTATTAGCTTAGTGTTGTCATAAGTATCAGGAGGAGAAAAGAGCCGCGCTAGATGATGCTTGGGAGACAGGGGCTGCGGAGCGTGCATTAGCAATGAGGCAACCTTTGCATTTTCCCGTACTTTGCCAGCAGACCTACCCACACATCCCCATCTGTAAGCATCAGACTGCTGAGCCATAGAGTGGCGTTGGGATGGACCCCAAGGTGTGCCAATATAGATCTTAGGATGACGCATACAGCACAGGAGGGTTGATCCAGAGGTAATCACAGGCTAGGGGCGTGAGCTGAGGAGCCCCTTGAAGGAAACTAGAGCAAGGATAAGAACATAAGAGGAGTCCTGCTGGATCAGACCAAAGGTTTACCTAGTCTAGAATCCTGTTCCCCACTTTAGCCAACTATAGGAAGTCCCGCAAAGAGCCCAAGCAGCTCCCACGGTTTTTCCCTAGCAACAAGGTAGGAATCGGTGAATTGTTTCTTTGTTTTTATAAGAGCGCACCAAAACTCACAAGTTTCTTCACAAGTGGGATGGAAAGAGCTTGAGGTTGAAGTAAATTCTAACGTGGGAGAAACTGAAATTGATGGATTCGTCCATCCAGGCCCAGGTTTGATCATTCAGGCTCTGAGTGCATAGCTCTTAAAACTCTTGTGTTTGAATCCTTGTGTATTCAGCCATGTTTGTGGTGCTGAATGGGGGTTGCCACCTCTTTCTTTTCTGACAGGCTCCTCATCTTTAACAGCTTTATGGCAGCAGGCACCAGGTACAACATGGTTCTCTCCATACTGGGAATATGCATATACCTATTGAATTTGGCTGGTGCAGATGGGTGAGAATTTCATTTCAGTTCAGTTCTGATAAGCATTTGCCAAAATTTGCCAATTTCTTCATATACAGCAGGGCTCTCCAACCTTGGTTCCCCAGATGTTGCTGGACTACAGCTCGCAGAATCCCTTGCCATTAGCCATGCTGGCTGGGTATGATGGGAGCTGTAGGCCAGCAACATCTGGGGGCCCAAGGTTGGAGAGCCCTGATGTACAGGATGGAAAGAACTTGAGATTTGAGAGAAAATGAATTCAGGAGAATGCAAAACTGACATATTCATCCATCCCTATCAGAGGCATGCTGCCTTGCCGTTGAGAGCCTTATCCTCCATGAATTTGTATAATCCCCTTCTAAAGCCATCTGTATAGCAGGTGCCACCCCATCTCGTGGCAGTGCGAAGGAGTCATTCCTTTGGCGACGGCATTTTTTAAAAAACTCAGAGAGCAATCTTATAGCCCCTGGGAGAGCATCCCAGGGACCATAGAATATTTCGGAGTCCCCAAGCTGAGGCTGTAGGGACTGCTACAACCTTGGGAGAGGGACTCTGGGTTCCGATCCTGCCCACCTCTCTCTCACAGCCACTGCAGAAAGAACTATGGTGGCTGATTCCTGAGGTCACAGATGTGGCTTCAGGGAGAGGAAAAATGGGCATGCCAGTGGGCAGGGAGGGGAGAGGAGAGGGCAGGGTGTGCTGTATCCCGTAGCCTCTCGGACCCCAACCCTTTCCCTAGCAGTGCTCAGAAATCCATCCACAGGATAAAATAAAAAAGGAGGACTGAGAGGTGAAAATCACCTCTGCCGCTCCTCCCGCCTTGCTGGAAGCGGCTTGGCAGGACACAGAAAACTTGGAAGCCTCTGAGATTGGAGGCTTCCTTCTAATTGAGCACAATCCATAGGATTGCACTCTTAATGTGCATTAGAGCACTGCAGCAGGGTGTTAAAAATAGGCCTTCTTCAACTCTGCAGCTGTTTTTAAATCCAGATACTTATGCATATCAGCAAGTATGTCTTTAAGAGAAATGTATTGTGTATTAGCATGCATCTCCTCTCACAGCGCTGGGGCTGAAAAAAGAGTGTAGGGTGACATTAATACAAGGGTGGGGGGAAGAGATCGAAACAATAGCAGATTGAGGAACAATCATTGTGAATAGATACCAAAATGCAATTCATACTGTGAAACAATGGAAAATAGGGAATGGTTGATAGTATTTTTTACATCCTATAAAATGACTGTGCTTTGCACCAAAATCAAACATAATGAGAATCTGACACAGCACTAGTCATATAATATTATCACTTAAAAACAAATATCACAAGTAACACAATGCTTTGTGCCTAATGTGGAGATGTGCGGACCGGACATCCCCCTTCCATAATAGTTCTCCTGCAATCCTAAGAATAGTCCCCATTTTTATTTCAAAGTGACGAGCTCTCTTAATCACACCACAAAACGCGAAGGGCAGACCGACGATCAATCTGTGTTAATTTTCTTATTACATTTATGAGATAATATGCAGTCAAGCCACATATGTTGGACATTATTAAGAGCCAGAAGATTAATACCGAAGCAAATATTACTAATCTTTTATCCACTACAGAAGCAAGCAAAGGGGAAAAAATATAGGATTGGTTACACATCTGGAAGTACTGTTGTAGGTTAAGGTATTAAATAATTCTGACACATCCTTATGGGTCCTACCCCCCCTCCATATTTTTTCTACCTTTTAGACATTCAGCATTTCCCCCGGATTAACTCTTCCCATATCCTGTCATGATCATTAAGGTAAGCAAATGTGGTACACATGACACTCATTTTTGCAAATCTTGGACATCCTCTTGGGTGTAGGTGAGTGTAAAATCAATTAAGAATTTGTGACTTGGAGATGATGGAAGAAGCTGATGGGGGAGTTTTTTGTGAGCCAGGAGGGTGAAGCAATTAATTTGATGCTTGAACTTGGCCAACAGAGCATAATCAGGTCAGCCCTTACAGGAAACGCAAGTAATTTGTACATGGGCTGGCTGCAGTGGGAGTCCTGGATAGTCTGCACGGAGAGCAAAGCCATCAAAATATGTATATTGGTCAAGTCTACAAATGTGGGTTAAAAACGGCAATGGAATTTGAAAGTGGTTGGATGTGGCCAGCACTAAGTCTTTGGGAACTCAGATAAATGTCTCCACTCCTGTATCTTCCAGTAGGGATGTGCGAGGATTTCATTCAGGGGGTGGAAGTCTGGTGAACTCGCCGGGCTCGACCCCCCAAACTCCGTCCCACCTACCTGCTCCCCGGCTTGACTCACGATCTCCCAAGCCGAGCTGGGGAAGCGACTTTTGGGTTCTGGCGGGCTGCTTTTTATGTAGAAAATGCTGTAAGATACGCCAAAAATGGCTGCAATCTGTGCAAGTTCTGCAAATTGCGGCCACTTTTAACGTATCTTACACCATTTTCTATGTAAAAAGTGGCCCTCCTGGAACCCAGAAGCTCTCTGAGAGGCTCGGCATGCACCCGCTTTTGGCCCGACTCAGTGGGTGCAGCAACAGCGTCTGCCAAGCTGGAGACAGGTCGGGTCCCTGGCGGGCCACCAGCTCTGTTATGTTTCTTTTTTATGTACCCCACCCCAGTCACTCAGGCCCAAAGATGGGCCAGTGCTTTGGGATAGGCAGACAGGCAAGCAGGGGAGGCAGAAGGGAACTTGGTAGTCTGGAAAACACAGAGGGAGACCCAAGTGTCCTCCTTCAGCAGCAAGTGGGCCCACTTTTCAAACTACAATCACCATGACCCTCAGCAGCTAAGAGCCAAAACGTATATTACTTCAAGAGACCAATGCTATGGTTCCTGGGAGAGCATCCCGGAGACTATAGGATTGCTCAGGAAAACCTGTCCCCTTCCACCTAGGAAGGGGAAGTCAGAGATCTGACCTCCAACCCCTCACAGCCAGCACAGAAAGAACTGTACTACCCAGTTGCCCTCCAAGATTAGAAAAGTGACCTTGGAAGAGGAGGAAAAGGGTGTTCCGGTGGGTGAGGAGGGGAAGAGGCCAGAGGGGCCAGGATACATGATATGCTGAGTCTCCTTCAGCCCACTTCACTCCCACTCCGAAGGACCCTCACTAGATGGGATGAAAATTGCCAAGGACGGAGGTCTGTGGAGGTGATTATTGCCTCTGCCACGCCTTCCTCCCTGCAGCCTGCAGCCCATCAGGGTATAGGAATCTCTGAAGCTTTTGAAGCTGGGGGCTTCCAAGAAGTGAAGGGTGCAATCGATCAGACTGTGCCCCAAATCTGTGTCTAACAGCTATATCTTATTTATTTATTTATTTATTATTGCATTTATTTATCGCCCATTTTTCCTCCCCATTTTTAGTCTAGAGTAGGTATGTGGGCATGCTTTGGACAGGGTCCTTAGCACTGTTGGGGTGGGGTCGGGAGGCTTTAAAGATATGGATTGGGGCCTCCGTGCCAACCCTAGAATAAAAATGATCAACAGGTGTGGCTGCTAGGCATGGAAGTTAAGTCATGTTTGTTCTGGCTATGAGATTCCAGTCAAGGAGAGGCCCTGTGAGGCTTTTCCTGTGTAGTGGTACTATCTCACACTTCATCAAGGTAAGGCTAGTGTTTTTTTTTTCCTTGGGGAAGCCAGGTTAGTGGGGAGGTATATGTTATTGACAGGGATGCTCAAAAACCCCAAATAGTACTCAGGATGAGCCAGAATTCGTAGGGATGAATGAATCTGTCAGTTTTGAGTTCTCCCACATTCTTTAAAAAAAAAAACTAAAAAAAAAAAACTCAAGTTCTTTCTGCCCCATACATGAAGACATTTGTGAATATCAGTAAATTCTTATATAAAAAGTTCTCACTCAAGTGCAGCTGCCAAATTCAATAGGTCCAGCTATTCGAGAGGCCCATGATGTACCTGCCTGCCATGTCGCTGTTGAAGATGAGGATCCTGTCAGAGCAAAAGAGGTGACAACTAGGGGCATGTGAGGAATCTGATAGCGGGTGAAATTCTGGTGGGTTTTCATGATTCCCCCACCCGGATTCCGATTCGCCAGCCCTGCGCTGCCGCCGCCGCCTCACTGTGATGCGAGTTGAGCCAGTTTGCGGGCTCCCATCCCAAAGACAGAGCACAGTTTGTGCATTTTTAAAAACGCCACGGAAATTTGTAATTCGGGGTATTTTGTATGTTTTTTGTGCAGATAAGCAGCACCCAGAAAGAATGTGGATCTAGCGTGATTTGCATGAAATCGGCCAATTTTATGCAAATCACACTAGACCCATACGCTGTTTGGGTGCTTATTTGCGCAAAACATACAAAATTCCCTGAATTACACAAACTGTGTAAAGTTACACAATTTGCACGTCTTTACGCAATTTGCACAAATGTCCTTAGCATTAAAAATGTGCAAACTGTGGCCCGTCTTAGAGACGGAAGTCCACGGACCCACCCACCCCCGACTCAAACCGCTTCTGATCCAATGATCAGAAGCGGGCAAGAAGTCTGTGAAGCTCAAACAAGCCGGACTTCCCAGTGTCAGCCCATCCCTAGACAACTCTAATTCAACACTAACATGGCTGAATACAAGGGATTCAAACCCAGACTTTTAAGAGCAAAGCACTCAGAGTCCCTGGTCCTGGAAGGAGAAATGTGTCAGTTTTGGTTTCTCCCAAATTCATTTTTTAAAAAAATCTCAACTTCTTATGTTGTAATGGGAGTTGCGGAAGATGGCGAGGAGTGCAGTGTTGCACAACGGTCTTGCCTCAATGCCCTGTATTATGCTCTGTATGGTATTATACCCTGTATTTTGCTCTGTAACAGCAAGGCATGCCCTTGCTTGAATTGTGAGTTGGCTGCTAGCCAGGCTGATGCAATCTTCAGCAACTTGCTGGCGTGTGACCTGGCTGCAGGCCAGAGGAATGACACTGCACAACAGCACAGGTGCTACCAATTAAGCATGAGGTCTGCAACCCATGGAGTTGAGTGCTAGAAAAGTATGTAAGACTAGCAAATGCAGACTAAGGTGGTGGTGGTTGGTAGTGGTGGTGGTTGATAGTGGTTGGTTGGTTGTGTGTGCA
This sequence comes from Shinisaurus crocodilurus, assembly GCA_021292165.1. Lineage (NCBI taxonomy): Eukaryota > Metazoa > Chordata > Lepidosauria > Squamata > Shinisauridae > Shinisaurus > Shinisaurus crocodilurus. The sequence goes on from CM037878.1 coordinate 283,679,785, forward strand.
GTGGTGGAGTGCTGAAGAATCGGAAGGAGCAAGGAGGAGCAGAGGAAGCTGTTCAGAGAGCCCTGCTGAAGCCCCAACGCTGAAAGCTGATACCCAGGCGGAGAGCTGCTGGAACTAGGAGGGCTGGTTGGAAATAATACAGTGACTGTGTAGCTAAGGGGTGGGAGTTCCACCAGGGAACTTGGAGGAAGGCATAGCACTGTTGTATTTCATGCTCAGCTTTGCAATAAAGATGTTTGGCTTCAACTTCCTGGAGGAGTATTTATTATGGTCTGAAAATCCCTCAAAGAACCTTTGCCAATCCCTTTTGGGGAACCTGTGGCAAAACATATGTGTCCCAAATATGGACAACTTTATGAATTTTGGTACGTTCTTATAAAAAACAACAACCCCAAACCAAATGAAATTCTCACCCGTCCTTGGAGCCAGAGGCAGAGTGAAGGACCACATATAACTAAAGCAGACAGGTGCACCATCAAGTAAGTAAGCCGGCACAGGTAGTATGATGGTAGCAAAGACTGAAAGCCTATGGCTCAGTGGCAGAGCATGTGCTTTGCGTGCAAATGGTGCCAGGTTCAGTCCCCAGAATCTCTAGGTAGGCCTGAGCAGGACTCTCATGTCTCCCATGGTGACTTCCTATGATCAGAGACCTAGGCTGTTTTCTCTCTAGAATCAAGTGAAGCCACCGACCTGACAAGAGGACTTTTGCCCCACCTTTCAAGTCCCAAAAAGTCACTATTAATTTTTTTGGCTCAGTCCTACTAACACCTGATTCTTTGTTAGTAAAATGGCGCATCGTCTATATTGTGGCTGCAATACTGGAAATGGCTTTCGAACGGATGGTATGCTATGCTATTCTACTTGAGAGTCTTCTGTTGAGAAGAGCTTCTTGTTTTGCTGCACACAATTTATTCATGCTCTCTCTCTCTCTCTCTCTCTTTTGCCAGTGTGTTCATTACCTGCAAATTGGTACCCACAATCACCTGTCTTTCATGGAGCCTGGATGAGGGCTAACTCATCTCTGTTCTTACGTTCCATTGATTAATGAGCAGCCTGTGGGGAACGCTCTTCTTTTCTTGGCCTCATTAAAACTATGCATAGTAAAATGGTATGAATGCAGTCAGCTTGTGTTATTTTAGTTTTCTTTTCTTTTCTTTTCTCGCTCTCCTCCCCTCCCTCTTTGCTGAAAGCAACTGGTTTCCTTTAAAGAAAAGAAAAGAAAAGAAAAGAAAAGAAAATGTGCTAAATTAGAACAAACAGCACCTTGATTAAAAATCCTTAGACTCATAACAGCTGTATTATTTTTTGGAATCTTAACCACATTAAGGATGTATGAGAATTTCGTTTCAGTTTGAAAATCTCTTGAATGCCCCATTTGCCACCCCAAATGCTTTAAAAAATACACAGCGTTTCATGCTTTAGTCAATGGGGAAGTGCACACTCTTGAAAAATGCACACTTTCCCCGCTTGAACGAACTAAAGAAACAGGTCACAAACAAGAATGGGAGTGAGACAAATTGAGCTTTGAAGGAAAATTCAGAGAATTTTAGCATGCTCAAGCATCCCTGGTTCTCCATTCCCTACTGGCAGCCATCGTGTCCTAAATGAAATTCTACCCTGTTAATACATTAGAGAACTACTCACCCCTGCAACCTGTCTTTCATGGAGTCTGGATGAGGGCTAAATTCATCTCTATTCTTACATTCCATTGATTAATGAGCAGCCTGTGGGGAACACTCCACATGAGGGGGGGGTAGTAGTCCAATATATTAAGCACGTTAAATCTTTTCCAGTCCTGATCGAGTCATACAATAAAAAAATCAGAAAGTTTGGGGAAGGGGCTTGTAGGCCATGTACTCTTAGGTTCTGCAGGGGGAAAGTTCACACTCCACAAGTCATAGAATCATAGAATAGTAGAGTTGGAAGGGGTCCTATAAGGCCATCCGAGTCCTACCCCCTGCTCAATGCAGGAACCCAAGTCAAAGTATCCCTGACAGATGGCTGTCCAGCCGCACCTTGAATGCCTCCAGTGTTGGAGAGCCCACTACCTCCCTAGGTAGTTAGTTCCAGTGGCGTATTGCTCGAATAGTCAGGAAGTTTTTCCTGATGTCCAGGCAGAATCTGGGTTCCTGTAACTTGAGCCCATGATTCCAAGTCCTGCAATCTGGGATGATCGAGAAGAGATCCTGGCCCTCCTCTGTGTGACAACCCTTCAAGTACTGGAAGAGTGCTATCATATATCCCCTCAGTCAGTCTTCCCTTCTGAAGGCTAAACATGCCCAGTACTTTCACCCTCTCCTCATAGGGCTTTGTTTCCAGTCCCCTAATCATCTTTGTTGCCCTCCTTTGAACCCTTTCCAGTTTGTCTACATCCTCCTTAATGTGTGGTGCCCAGAACTGGACGCAGTACTCAAGATGAGGCCTAACCAGTGCTGAGTAGAGGGGAACTAGTATCCACCTCCATCTGATGATGATGATGATGATGATGATGATGATGACTGCCTTTGGGAAAGTGAAGGTAGAAAAGGTGATGGTGGGTGTTCCACCTGACCTTTTAAGGTCAAACCGACCTGTTCAATTGGAAAGTTGAATAGTTCAGTTGGTTTTATTGATTTTGTTTTCAATATACTACAGCGCAATCCAATGTGACTGCGTAGGGATGAAACCGCTCACCTCAGGGGGGGGCATAGCAGGCCGAAATCAGCCCCACTCACGCCCGCCCGAGACTCGCGGGCCTTACTGGGTCCCGGCCCCGCTCGCCTCTCTGCAACGAGCCACCCAAGCCCACCGTGACGGTCTCTTTACGTCACTTCCAGCTGCGACGGGACCCTGCGCTGGCGTGACGGGACTCCGTGCTGCATCTTTTCCATAGAAACCAGGGCAACAGGGCTTAAAACGGCCATTTTAAGCACTGTTGCCCTGCCCTGTTTCTATGGAAAAGACGCAGCGCGGGGTCCCATCACGCCAGTGCAGGGTCCCATCGTGTCACTTCCAGCCAGCCAGAAGTGACGCGACGGGACCGTCGCGGCGGGCACGGGCGGCTCGGGCGGCGTGGAGAATCGCTCTGCGCCACTGAGAATCGAGCGGCGGGGGGGAGCGCGAAGAGGCGAGGCGAGGCAGCCCCCCCCAAGGTACGTTAACATCTCTATGACTGCCCTCCAAATGTGGAGGATTATGGGCATCCAATGGAGGGTGGAAGGAGTGTGGATGCGAAGGTCGCCCCAGAGCTCCTGCCACCCTGCAAAAGGTGTAGACGGGTGATTTTGGCCCTCTACGTCTTTTGCCGTGGCTCGCAAAGAGGAGAGGCTGAGGCACTGCCAGGATACAACACATTGTGGCAGAGTCTTACTCCTTCCCTCCTCGCCCCAGTCCCCACCCACGAACCTCCAGCTCTGAGGTTGGTCTTCTGACCTTGGAGCTGCAGCCATTGCGGTTCTTTCCATGCTGGCTGTGAGGGCAGAGGATGGGCGCTCTGAGGTCAGAGTCCCAGTTCCAACTTCAGAGTGTGTTTCCGAGGTTGGAACTGGGACTCTGACCTTTCCCAAGGCCATAGGATTGTACCCTTATTTTTTTTTGATCTGTTTTATCTTTTATTGTACACCGCTCTGAAATCTCTGTACTGGAATATGAAGCAGTATATAAATTTTGTAAATATACATAAATAAACACTGCGTAGAGATGGGTGAGAATTTCATTTCGGTTTGATATGAAAGATATCAAAATTTTCAGAGTTCTCCATATTGGGGACAAAAATATACTTGAGATTTTTTAAAAAAAATACTGAATGTGGGAGAAACTGAAAAGGACAGATCTATCCAACCCAGCTTAGTGCTTAGCTCTAGAAAGCCTGACTTTGAATCCCTGTGTATTCAAACACATTATGGCAGAATTAGGGTTGCCACTTTTTTTCCCTGACAGGCTCCTCATCTTTAACAGCTCTAAGGCAAGCAGGTACACCAGTGTGGCGTAGTGTGCTGGACTGGGACTCGGGAGATCTGGGTTCTAGTCCCCGCTCGGCCATGAAACTCACTAGGTGACTTTGGGCCAGTCACTCACTCTCAGCCTAACCTACCTCACAGGGTTGTTGTGAGGATAAAATGGAGAGGAGGAGGATCATGTAAGCCGCCTTGGGTTCCCTGCAGGGAAAAAAGGTGGGGTATAAATATAATAAATAAATAAAATGGTCCTCTCCATGTTGGAAAAGCTGTACCAATTGAATCTGGCTGCTGCAGATGGGTGAGAATTTTGTTTCAGATCACTTTTGATAAGAATCTAGCAAAATTCACAAAGTTCTTCACATTCAAGAGAGAAAGAACTGGAAGTTTTTGTTTGTTTGTTTGTTTAATCAAATGCAGGAGAAAACAAAACTGACAGGTCCGCTGCTCCCTAGTGGGAGGGCAATCACTCATCTCTAGTTTTAGAAACACTGTGCAAGGCCAGATTGAATGATTTGTAAACAACTGTAAACTTAACATATGCTCAGAAAATACACCATTGTTGTGTTGTTGTTGTTGTTGTTGTTGTTTGGCAATATCATTTTCAGCATATATCCAAGAATGAACCATTACGCTTTACAGAGAATCTTGCTTCCAGTACTAAAATGTTTATTTCATCCCCATGTTTATTTCATGGGGAAATGAGCAATGTTTGAGATTGCTAGGGTGGCTCTGAACATAATCTTGCCACTTATCTCATGCCCAATTCCTGTTTGTGTTTGCGATCGCCGCTCAGTCTGTACGGACCGGAGATTTGTGCAAATAGAGCAGCAATCAAATGGGAGATGTGCACAAATCGAGCAGGGATAGAATGGGAGATTTGTGCAATCTCCCCAAATTTGCACACATCTCCTAATTTGTGCAAATGTCCTCCATATGCTAAAGCAGGGCTGATTCAGTCTACCGAGGAAACCTGCACAAATTAGAAATTTGTGCAAATCGAACTGGGAATCAGGAATGAGATGAACACAAGCACATGTTCCACAATTTGCAAATATTTTTGGAGGACATATGCTCATGGGTGCACTCGTGTTCGGAGCTTTGAACGGGGCATGCTCACATGTTTTGCAAGAGCAAACAAAATTCTCATACATTTCTCTCTGAAATAGCATCCTTGGAGAAGGGCTTCCTTGGGGCAGCCTAGCCTAACCTGGTGCCCTCCAGATGTGACAGATGACAATTCCTATAATCTGCAGTGAACATGTCCAATGTTCAGGGATTATAGAAGTTCCAAAACATCTGGAAGATACTAGGTTGGGGAAGGCTGCTCCAGAAGGTGACCTCCTTCCTGACCCATTGTCTCCTGTCCACATTCACTTGGAGTTCTTTTTCTTGTCATGTGTTCTTGGAGATGTGCTTTTCCTATGATTTTTTTTTTCCCCAAAAGAGAATATCTGGAGGGTACCAGTTTAGGAACAGCTACTTTATGGTATCCCAGGTCTCAGCGGTCAATTTAAGTTGATGGCGATATGTTTTTTTTAATATGTCTGCAACATACACATAACTGTGTGTTATACGTGCACTGTCAGAGAGAAATCAACCAGGCAATCTAACAGTCTCAACCTTCTACTACTCTGGAGATGGGGGGGGGGGGATTTATCTGTTCTCATGACTGTTTATGAATAAAACACAATGTATGTAGCTTACTCTCGGTTAGTTTGCAAGTATATGGTTCGAGACGCTTGAGAGGCTATTGGCTGCAAATCATTTGTCTTCTCCAAACAAGATGTCACCTTCCGATTTGCAGTTAAATGAAAGGTTTTTATTTTGGCTGAAGACCAGCTGCGGAAAATAGAAGCTCTCATAGCGGTGCCAAATGAGTCTGGCTCTGGACAATGGTACTTAAGACTAAGCTTGATTCATAATATATTTCCTGAATGAGATGATTTTTTCTCCCTCTCTCTCTGAATGTTGACTGGCTTTGAATCAAATACCATGTTACTGCCGCTGCTACTGTTTGGCTTTTATGTAGAGAAAGACTTGTTCAAGACACAGTAAAAAAGAAGAAAAGAAGAAGAAGAGGTGAATACTTCCTGTAGAAAAGTCACTTCAGTGGTCTGTGATGCTGCAATCCCATACACACTGAGCTGGGAGCAAGTCCAACTGAATTTACTTCTGGGACTTACCTCTGAGTTCACATCCACAGGAATGTGCTGTGAAGGTCCAGGTGGACCGTCATCAGGGCCAGCCCTCCCATTAGGCAGGATGAGGCAAAGCCTTCAGACAGCAGATAGGGAAGATTGGTGAATTGAAGCCGTGGGCCCCCGTGCACCTGCTCAGCTCGCATTGCCAGTGGGCCACTGCCCCTGCCTTCCCACCACCCTCGTAGGGATGGACAAATGAGCAATGTTTGAGCTTCAGGTAACCAGGGGGGGGATTTTTTTCTTTTTCTTTGAAAAGATAGTGAGCAATATGGAGTTCTGGTCCTCAAACCAAATTCCCAGGCTCAGAATTGTTTCAGTCCAAGTGGATGTCTTTTGCACCAGGCTCCACTAGCTGGTGGATTTTGGGCTTCTAGGAAAAAAGCAAAGTAAATCCTGCAAGCATAAAGTCTGCCTGATGATGATGATGATGATGATGATGATGATGATGATGATGGTGATGAATTTTATTTCTATACTGCCCTGTAGCCGAAGCTCTCTGATGGAAGTGGCATGATGATAAGAGGCATACAAAATTGTGCATGATGTGGAGGAAGTGGATAGGGAGAGGTTTCTCTCCCTCTCTCACAATACTAAAATCTGGGATCATACAAGGAAGCTGATTGGTGGGAGATTCAGGACAGATAAAAGGACGTGCTTCTCCACAAAGTGCGTAGTTAAACTATGGAATTGACTTCCACAAGATGTAGGGATGGTCTCAAATGTGTGGCTGGCTTTAAAATGGGATAAGACAAATTCATGGAGGATATAGCTATCGATGGCTGCGAGTCATGAATGACTGTGTAATCCCGATGGTATCAGAGGGAGTATTCCTTTGAGTACCAGTTGCTGTGGAACACAGTTGCTGGGAGGGTGCTTTTGTACTTGTGTCCTAGTTGTGAGCTTCCCAAAGACCTTAGTTGGCCATTGTGGGAACATAAGAACATAGGAAGAGCCCTGCTAAATCTGACCAAAGGCCTATCTAGTCCAGCATTGTGTTCACACAGTGGCCAACCAGCTGCCTGTGGGAAGCCCACAAAAGTAGGACAGCAATGCAGTGGCACCTTCCTGTTCATGTTCCCCAGCAACTGGTATACCAAGGCATACTGCCTCTGATACTGGAGGTAATATATAGCCATCATGAGTAGTATCTAGGTATCTCAGAGAAATGTGCAACAGATTCAAATGAGTTCAGATTTCTGACTTTTTCTGAGTCACACAGATTCTGTGGACTTGCAGACCATTACAAAAACTTTTTTAGGGGGGGGGGATTTGCAGAAATGCACATTTGTAAACAGGAATGATAGAACAGATTTATTTCCTCCATGAACCAGAATGCGGGACAAGATAGGCTTTGGTCCGATCTGGCTTGGAACGTCTTCAGCTCTTAAAATAAATTTGGAAGGTCCTGCTTAGGATAAGTATCCAAGGAATTTTGAAGGGAACAAACAAACAAACAAACAAAACAGACTAGCACCATTTCTCTGATGGGTTTGGTGCATCCCTGGATAGAACATCAATAAGCAGAGGGTAAACTGTGGTGAAAGGTTTCATCGGTTCTACAGCTTGGGAAGTTCTTCATATAGCTATTTATTCTCTTTGCTCGGGGTTTGGCACACTTTTGTGTCTTTCCCCATTAAACCCTAATTGGCTATGTCTTCAGGATAATTTATTAATTATGAGAAACCTTTCCAGTTAATTAAGAGGTGCAGTTAGCACAGTATGCAATGTTGTCGTTAAGTTAATTCATTAATTCTTGCAGAGAGGGTGGGAGGGGGAGGGGAGGTAAAAGAAGCCCAAACGTGACCCTCCTGGAGCTCTACTTAATGTCACTGTTCCACACCAAGTGCCATAAAATGTAACTAATCAGGCAAAAAGGGCCATGCACATCCATTACTGTGGAGTCAGCTTGTCAGGGACGGCGAAGCTTTCGGAACTTAGATTGGTGTGCCAGTCCATTGAGTGATGGGGCTGGCGCAAATGCGAAACAGCGAAGACTGGAACAACACGGAATTGCTGCTTAATAATCACACTGGTATATGCAGCTAAACTGTGGGTAACTGTAACTTGTAGGGCTGTGTGAGCATTTCATTCAGGGGGTGGAAATCTGGTGAACTGGCTGGGCTTGACCCCCCCCCGAACTCCGTCCCGCCTACCTCCTTCCCCAGCTTGACTTGCATTCTCGCCAGTAGAGCCGGGGAAGCGACTTCCAGGTTCCCAGCAGGACGCTGTTTATGTAGAAAATGCCAGAAGATAAGCCAAAAGCGGCCACAATTTGCGTAACTTGCGCAAATTGTGGCCACTTTTAACCTATCTTGTGGCATTTTCTACGTAAAAAATGGCCCGCTGGGAACCTGGAAGTCCACCAAGAGGCTCAGCACGTGTCCGCTTTCGGCCTGGCTCGGCGGGTGCAGCAGCAGCATCTGCCAAGCCGAAGGTGGATCACCCACCACTAACTGTGAGAGCCAGTGTGGTGTAGTGGTTAGAGCATTGGACTGGGACTTGGGAGATCCAGGTTCTCGTCCCTGCTCAGCCATGAAACTCACTGGGTGACTTTGGGCCAGTCACTGACTCTCAGCCTGACCTACCTCACAGGGTTGTTGTGATGATAAAATGGAAAGGAGGAGGATTATGTAAACTGCCTTGGGTTCCTTGCAGGAAAAACGGTGGGGTATAAATATAATAAATAAAATAAATAATAAATGAATAAACTGTAAGCACCTGCCATCTGGAGATGTCAAAGACTGAAGCTGTGACATTTCTCATGCAAGTATCTCGGTCTGCAAGTGTTTTGCAAGACAAGCGAATTTTTAAAATAAATTTTAACTTGAGAAACAAGCGACGTCTTGCAATACAAGTACTGTAGTACGGTCAAGAAAAATGAAGATTTTGCACTATCATTCTTTATTGCAGCTTAAATTAAAAATATGCGTACAAATTTCTTATGGGGAATTTCGTTTTGATAATACAAGTGCTTTGGATGACAAGCACATGTCCGGAACGAATTATGCTTGCAATCTAAGGAATTATGCTTGCAATCTAAGGCTCCTTTTGCAGGAGTGGGCAAATTTCTCAGAAATCTGGGGGCAGGGTTGTCTTACCTTAGTTTAGATGAGATTCTAAGGGGGTTCTTCTTCTTCTTCTTCTTCTTCTTCTTCTTCTTCTTCTTCTTCTTCTTCTTCTTCTTCTTCTTCTTCTCCTCCTCCTCCTCCTCCTCCTCCTCCTCCTCCTCCTCCTCCTCCTCCTCCTCCTTTGTACTTTTAAAATAGTCTTGCAGTGCTTGTAGCAGCCATTGCCTCCCAGCTGCATTTCCTGGTCAAAATGCCCATGGAAATGAGGGTAAGTCATGATGCAGCACCCGTCCCAGGGGCATGGGAATTCTGGCTTAGGAAATATGCAAATGGGAGTCTATGGAGAAACTCACTGTGGCTAAAAGCATCCACGAGGCTATTTTATAAAAGTATAAAAAAAGGAGGGGGGGGACCCCAGCCACCTCATCTGAGATAAGCCAAACCACCCTGCCCAACATTCCTGTGCAAATAATTCACCCCAACATTTGGGGGCATTTCCTCACCTGCCCCCCACCCCCACAATGAAATGTTGACATAAAAAAAACCTGGGCCAATTATTCAAGCATTCCTTCCTTCTCTTTTTGCTCAAGCATGTGTCCATACCAAATTACCTTTGTCAATCTGGAGTTAAAATGTAACGGGTTATTTAGGGAGCCCTAACAATAGGTAGGATTAGGCCAGCTGATTTTAAAAGGTCAATGATTTTTTTTAAAAGAAATGTTCAGATAAGTAGACATTTTCTACATGCCTGTATTCAACACCTTGCATGATTATATGGCAAGGCATGCTGTAATATTTAAGTAAAAGGTTACTTTTTGAGAAGGAAACCTTATAGCCTCTCCAGGTGGTTCTTTAATTTTAATTTTGCCATGACACTTGTGCGTACCTTTCTAGTGTTCTCGGTGGTGGATTCTGTTAGTGCCCTATCCTTGTGAGATGTGTGTTTTGAAGGTAATGAGAATTCACCTCATTTTTTTCTCTTTTTTTTTAAAAAAAATGTAGATAGAAAAATGACCTTTAGGCACCTCATATAATCCTGAAAGATTGTGGCTGTGCTGATCTCCAATTTGTGTTATGTTTTTATGGAAAAGAATTCATCATCATAATAGAATAGTGAAGTGGAGAACCGAGGGGGAAATGCTTTTAATGACCCCATTTAGGTTTCAGCCAGTGCTGAAGGTTGGATGAGAAAGCAAAGCACAGAGCTCTCCAGTAATGGCTTACCTGCTGGTTACCTTTACATCCATCAGTCCCAAGAAGGACTTCTTACTTCCCCTTTCTTTTCATCTGATTATATGACTTTCCAAAAAGAGCAAATATGCTATAGAACCGACTGCTCATTTCCAGTCCTGAAGGATGCTCCTGAGAGCATAGATCGGCCACAGCTGGTCTGAAAGGGGATTTTTGAGCTCCGCTCATGGGCAAGAGACATAAAATTCCTTCACTGAAATGCACACAGTGAAGCAAGACCTCCTTGTGTTCTTGCTCTTTTTAATTCAGTGCAAAAAAGAAATGGTGTTATGAAAAGGGCTCTCTTGGAGTCTCCATTCATACCAGAGCTGACATTTCACCTGAGGTAAAAGTTAAGCCCTGCCGTGGCAAAACACCCAATGTAATTTTGGCAGTGATGGGGGAGTGGGGAGAAAAGATTTTGAAAAGATTACAGACGTTTCTCTGGAACATTTGCACATCTCTCATAGGTGTCAATGAATTTTGCCTGGAACTACATTCAAGAAGAATTAGGACAATCTTGATTAGATGAAACATCCACAGAAAAGTCAGCAGGAGTTAAAAGAATTTCAGTCAGAATCCTGACGTTGCTCTGGACATTTTTTCACTCATCTTTATTTGGATGGTTGTATGCATTGGGCTCAATACAATACTCCTCTGTGTACCCAGAGGTCTTCTTCCTTCTTTCCCACATAGCCAAGAAGCTAACTGGACCCCTGGGCCAGTAACACTCTTTCAGCTAGGAATGGATGAATCTTTCAATTTCAGTTTCTCTCAGTTTCGGACATTTTCCAATCTTAAACTCAGTTTGTCCCAAACTTTGAGAACTTTCCCAATCTTACATTCGATTTGTCTCAAACTTTGTGAACTTTCTTTTAAAGTTCTTATGAAAACTTGCATGCATTTGTGTGCACATTTCTCCTAGGACATGCATTTTGGTATGCAATTCAGCCTAATATACATATTTTGTGCAAGCGATTTCCCTAATGTAATGCATTTTTGAACATTATTCTCATGAATATATACACTTTTTGTGTTCTCTTTCCCCTAACATGCACATTTAGAGAGCAATCCTATGGCCTCCTAGACAGTGTCGGGGGGGGGGGGCATAGGATTCTTCAGATTTCCAGATCCACGGTCGGAAACAGAGCTCCAACCTCAGAGCAGGGGATCATGCTTTGATCCCCCTCCCTCTCTCCCTCACAGCCAGCACAGAAAGAACCACACTGGCTGCTTCTCCAAGGTCGGAAAACCAACCTCAAAGAAGGGGTAAAGGGGATGGTTTGGGGAACAGGAGGGGATAAATAAAATGAATGAATAAATAAAATTATTTATTTATTTATTTATTATATTTTTGAATTGTCCATCTGGCCAGTCATCCGGCCACTCTGAGCGATGTACAGTCCAATAAAATACAAGGGGGGGGGGAAACAGAGTGCAAAACACAATTAAAAACAGTACAAAACTTAAAAATCCTAACCCACCCCATGTTCCCGCCTGAAAAGCCACGTTTTTAATGCACGGCGGAAGCTAATCAAGGAAGGGGCATGATGGTGGAGGTCACTGGGGAGAGAGTTCCATAAATTGGGGGCTGCCACTAAATTTAGGGTCCCAATTTGACACTCTGGGGTTCCCCAAATGGCCCTGGCCCCACCAATCATTTGGTGGTTTCCTGGCTCCCCCCACCCCCATTCTAAAAAGTTTAAATGCCTCTCCTGAGGCTTGGTTACTGGCAATAAGAGTTTTAAGTTAAAATGTGCTGGTATTACTGGTGTTTTGCTTTGTTTGTTTGTTTGTATTTCTGACCCTTTCCCCCCCCCCTGGCCCTGCATTCCCACCACTGGAATGCAGGCAGCAAGAGTTTCTCCAAAATGGCATTTGGCCCTCGGGATGGAAGAGGTTCAACACCCCCACACTAAATAAATCCAGTCGAGTGGTGCTGAGCGGCAAATTCCTGAATAACATGGGAAGAACTATTTACGCAGGGCCTGATCCAGCCCAATCCAAGTCCCCTTGATTTCAGTAGGGCAAACTGAAGAATGTTTCCCCCCCTCCTTCTCCCATCAAAATCTCGTGTGTCTTATAGATCCCTTCCATAAACTGTTTTCTGTATAAATATAATATACATTATTCCACGTGATCTGCTTCTACATACAGTAATTACAGCTTGTGACTAGATCAAACAGTGTGTTTCCCCAAACCAACAGTAATCAAATCAAATGCTTTAAATTCACCATTTGACATAATTACTATAAATATGACAGGAAACGATATTTCTGGGATGCATGAATTTGTTACTATGTCAAATGACGGCTTGGTGTGTGTGTGTGTGTGTGTGTGTGTGAGAGAGAGAGAGAGGGAGGGAGGGAGGGAGGGAGGGAGGGAGGGAGAGAGAGAGGCCTCATGATCTCATGAAGCATATAGAAAAGCCATATTCCCTAGAGAGCTCTGGAATGAAGGAGACAGAGCTTGAGGGGAGGATCGAATAGGAGCCGAAATGTAGAGATGCAGTTATGAAATGTCACAAATATATTCCACTCGACTTGTGCTGTTATAAAGAAAAAAGACAAATGGGTGGAGTCCAATTAGTGTCTCTCCACCATCAAAGGCATATGGCAGTGGAAAAGGGATGGGTTATTTTGGGAAATCCCCTCCCTGCTATCTCCTGCACGCAAACCCTAAATCTGTTCTGGGGGTTTACTTTTGGGGCAGATTTTTGCTGGTAGAGGGATCTGCAGGGGGGGAGGGGCATAATTGAAAATCAAGTTCTAGGGATGGCCGCTGAGCCCGGTGCTCGGCTCGTGGAGTGCTTGGCGAGCGCCCCTGCCAAGACTTCCGGGTCCCGGGCTCTATGCCGTTTACGTAGAAAATGGCATAGTACACATTTAAGAATGGCTGCAATTTGCGTAAAGTGCAGCCATTTTTAATGAACGCTATGCCATTTCCTACATAGACGGCGTATATTATGCCATTTTCTACATAGAAAACGTAGCGCCCGGAACCTGGAAATAGCTTTCGCCTGGTCGGCTCACGAGAACGCAAGAATGCGAGCCGAGCCGGGGAAAGGTAAGTCAAGCGGACCTCAGGGGGGTCGAGCCTGGCGAGTTTGCTGAGCTTCCACACACCCCTGCTGAGCTCCACGCACAACCCTATGGGCCCTCCCCATTCCACTGATGGATGCCTTCTTCTGGCAGAAGGACGCTAGTTTAATGCCACCCAATATTTCTAAAAAGAAATGAGATATACTGAATCAAATGGCAATCAACAGCCATGAATGGCGTTGGAACAATTTTTGTTTCTTTTTCCTTTTGGATATTTGCATGTATTTTTTGGGGGGGGGGGATGGGAGACCTGCATTGCAAAATTCTAAAAAGAGTGAATATTGAGATATATCACTGCATTTTGGTTCACAATTCCTCAGGTGTTTAACCTGAAGAGGAGCTCCTCCCCACACCCAAAACTTCATATTTTTCATTAGGCAAAATCCAGTGGAAATGTAGTTATATTTTGCTAGCTTTATGAGAACCCTTCTGAGTTCCATCAAAAAAATCCCACTGACATTTTAACACACACACACACGCCTCCTTCAAATTTCACTTTAGATGCGGCAATTCTTCTAGACTTGAAGAGAAGCCATTGAGAAACATCTCTTTGCCTTAGGCTGTTAACAACAACACTGGTGCCACCAGAACTGTACATGACACTTCACAGCATCCTTCCCCAACCTGGCACCCTGCAGACCACAACTCCCAGCATTCCTGACCATTAGCCATGCTGGCTGGAGCTGATGTGAGTTGAAGTCCAAAACACCTGGAGGGCACCAGGTTGGAGAAGGCTGCAAGAGAACAGGTCCCTGCCCTGAGGTGCTTACAAATTTGGTGCATGAATGGTTTACTCAGGAATACCTTCTTGGGTATACCTTCTTCGTTCAGAGGAGACATCATGATGAGGCAGGCATGGAATGGGAAGTTCTTTAAGAGACTTGCAGAGCAATCCTAGGCCCCCTAGACAGTGTCTAGAGGGCCATAGGATTTCTTGGATTCCCAGATCCAAGTCTGGAAAACAGCTCCGACCTTGGATCTAGGGATCTGTGCTCGAATCCCCCTCCTCGCTCCTCACAGATGGTGCAGAAAGAACCATGCTGGCTGCTTCTCTGAGGCCATAACAGCAAGCTTCAGGAAGGGCTTTAGGGGGTGTTCTAGGGGAGCAGAGAGGGGAGGAGACCATCGCTGCCAAGGTATGATGCATCCTGGTGGCACCTCAGCCTCCTTCTCTCCCCTCCAAAGTGCCACACTTAGACAGCCGAAATTGGCCATCTATCTGCTTTGCAGATCAGGAGGAGCATGGAGTTCGGAGGACTATGGGCATCCCCACTGGATTGCCCCCTTACAGTGTGATACACCACAGAAAGGTACACAGGGAGACAAATGAGATCATGGCCTAGAATTCCATGAACTCCATGGGAAGGCTCTTTTGGCTAACCGGCAAGCTGAAAGTGAAAGAGCATCCCATGTTCATGTACTCCAGTGGAAAATTACTGTAAAAAGGCTCCCAGATATGATGCCTTCTTGCTGTTCTTTCCTTGCATTGCAACTAACCGTAATGGCAAAGTGAACTTAACTTCTGGGCAAATGCTTGCCTGTAAACATGCTTATTGTGTTAGAGACAAGAAGAGACACCATAGCAACACTGATTTGCAAATGTGTACGTTGATTACTTCAATTAGAAATCTCTAATGGAAGAGTCCTCTCTCTCTCTCTCTCTCTCTCTCTCTCTCTCCATTTCAGTCCTGCTTTCAGGGGAATGGGGGGAGTGTGTCCTCTGTGTTACTGAAGTGAACATACACACAATGAGATTTTGCTTTAGTGAGAACACACATACTCTCCCAAGGCCTACTACCAAAGAGCCAAGGTGTTCTTTCAATTGCTTTTCATTTATTTTAATTCGAAGTAAATGCTCAGCAAAGGGTGATTTCATGTGGCCAGTGGTGTAATGCTACATTTGGAAGTGCAGGTGCTCATTGTGACATTCCCCACACCCAAAAGAAGAGTCCAAACATTCACAAAGCTGTGTGAATCCATATCAACAAACCATCTCTACCAAGAGCAGGTCTTCTGTAAAGCTGATGGGCCTTAATTGCTCATAAAAGACAACAGCATTGCAAAATACTTTGCATTGCAAAATTGAAGTGATAGCTCACAACTTTATACTGTTGCTGTGTTGTTTGGCACACACACACTACTAATGTGAGGATTGAGAGAACAGAGAATTCTGAAAGGAGGTGGCAGGTGATGTGAGCAAACTTAAGAACATAAGAAGAGCCATGCTGGACCAGACCAAGGGTCCACCAAGTCCAGCATTCTGTTCACAGTGTGGCCAACCAGCTGCCCACGGGATCCCACAAGTTGTAGGACATGAGTGGAACAGCACCCTCCCGCCCACGTTCCCCAGCAACTACTGCATATAGGCATACTTACCACTGACAGTGGAGGTAGCATATAGCCATCATGACTAGTAGCCATTGCTAGCCTTCTCCTCGAGGAATTTGTCCAATCCCTTTTTAAAGCCATCCAACTTGATGGCCATCTCTACACCTTGTAGAAGTGAGTTCTATATGCGCTGTCTGAAGAAGTACTTTGACTATGTGCTGTCTGAAGGACTACTTCTTTTGGTCTGTCCTGACTCTCCCACCAATAAGCTTCATGAGATGATCCTGTGTTCTAGTATTATGAGAAAGGGAGAAAAATACCTCCCTATCCACTTTCTCCACACTATGGATAATTGTGTACACCTCTATCATGTCTCCCCTTACTTGCCTTTTTTTCTAAGCTAAACAATCCCAGATGTTGTAACCTTTACTCATATGGGAGTTGCTCAAACCCCTTGATCATTTTTGTAGCACCTTTCTGCAGTTTTTCCACCTCTACAATATCCTTGTTTTAGGTGTGGTGACCAGAACTGTACACAGTATTCTAATTGTGGTTGCAGCATAGATTTCTATAAGGGCAGTATAATCTTGGCCATTTTATTTTCAATTCCTTTCCTAATTATGGCTAACATGGGGTTTGGCTTTTTCACAGGAGTGGGGGAATGAACTTCTAGGAAGACTACTCAGGAGGAAGTGTTTTACTGAAGAATTGTCTTCCCTTCCAATTTTGCCGAGAGTAAATTTTTGAGACAAATTGGGAAGTTCCTTCTTGAGGAATTTTGTGGAAGCCAAAATAAGTATCAATGAAGGGTCAAACTAGATGTGATCAGGGACATCTGTAATCAGTATCTCCCATGGCTGCTTCTTTGGAAGAAAACAGCCCCCTAATTAGCAGTCCCATGTGGGCTGACAAGTTGAACCCTTTCATACTACACTGATGCTTCAGTGTCAGCTTTGGCCCCAAGACTGCCAAAGTTTTTTATATGTGTTCCATCGATTTGGAATAGAGGGTGTATGTCACAGGACAGAAGGGGAACTCTGTGGATATGAACAGGCCCACTAAAGCCCCATATTTCCCTGTTGCCACACGGGCTGACGGGAGGCCTTAATGAGATATTATGAAGGAAGCATTCAGCTCATTTGGTTGAGGAAATGTGGCAGAGCTTTGTCAGACCAATCAATGGCGATCACACAGCACCATTGCTCCCAAGGGTGACGAGAGGTTCCCTGGACTTTGCCCTGTGATGTAGCTCAGCGAATGCATAGTAACCTGGGGTCTTTAAAACAGAGGTGTTGAACCTCTGGCTTGTGGATCCAATCCACCTGACTTGGAGTCAGCAGTGGTTGGTAGCTCCAATAGCAGTGGGGCTGTGTATCAGCTCTGGGTTTCAGTCTGAACTTTAAAGAAGCTGTCCATAGTGCTGAACATATTTTGGGGATACGGTTCAGCAGCATGGATAACTCCTTAAAAGTTCAGACTAAAACCCGGAGTGGATACACCACCCCGCTGACATTGGAGCCATCAACTTCCACTGCTTGGAGACCAAATCTGACCTTCTGGGGTTCCCTGGATGGTGATGTCCTTTCCCCTGGTCCCACCCCCCTTTCCCTAACCGCCAAAATCATTGGGTGGTTTCCCAGCTTTTGTGCAATCTTTTATTTTTCTTCCTAAAAGGTTGAAATGCCTCTCCTAAGGCTTAGTTACTTGAAGTAAGAGCTTTACCCTAATACATGCTGGGGTTTGCAAAATATATTTTTTTGGTAATTTGGCCTCGCCCCTTTTGACTTTGGCCCTGCTCTCCACTGGAATATAGCCCGTGAGGGCTTCTCCAAAACAGCCTTCAGGCTGAAACAGATTTGAGTCTTTGACGCCCATGCTTTAAAACCTACCATTGTGGGAGCCGTTGCATGGCTCAGTCTGGGCTGTGATTAGTGTGCATTACTTGGGACAAAAAGAATTGGAGAAACCACTTCTGTTTTTGTTGTGATTGGCTTCCCCTCCCCTCTCTGAACATGCAATGCTCGACACAAAAATTAAAAGTTGTGACAGTTTGTCTCGGCTCTAACTGAAAAATTCTGCAGTCTCTCTCTTGAGACTTGGATCTGATTCATTTCACAGCTTCATGGGTATCGTTCGTGACTTCGGCAACACTAAGATGTCATTTCACAAATAGATTTTAAACAACCCCTGCATTATCGCCTGATAATGCAACTAGTCAATTAGCATGTCTTCATATACTTTCCATAATGAACTTGCCATTTGATTTTAACCGTGGAAAAAAGGAAAAGTCGTAAGGAGCTTTAGCTTGTGTATTTAAAGCATTTATCAATAATTAACTGTTGGTTACTTGATTATTTTAGGCTCTGTGAGGTCAGGGATGTAGCTTGTGTTCAACTAAGCCTACCTGAAGGCCATTGCCCCACAAAGCCCAGAATAAAGACACATGACACCAGAGGTTGTTCCACTGAAAACCCTTCATTCATCTGGAGCAGTGTTCTCCAACCTTGGGTCCCCAGATGTTTTTGGCCTACAACTCCCAGCATGCCCCAGCCAGCGTAGCTGCCTGGGGCATGCTGGGAGCTGTAGGCCAAACACATCTCTGGGGACCCAAGGTTGGAGATCACTGATCTGGAGAGTGGATTCATGACTCCTAACCACACACCCTCACACTGACATGTTCACCTGCTACTCTCCGAGCTACCACACATTCGGCATCAGTGTAAAGAGGAGGAGCCCATGAGGAGGAGCCATGCTCAATGTACATCTGTACAAACATACATGAATGATGAACATGCAGCCACTGGAGGGGTAGGATCAGTTCTTGCATTGATTGGCGTGTGACTGTCCTATGCAGTCCCTCCCATAACCCTCCTCATACATTTTGGCAAACTGTGAGGCGTTCGTTGGAACAGCCCTCATGTCTGAGAGAAACTAAGAAGCTGAACTGAATGGCTACTCTGCTGCAAACCTCTGCTTATTTCCTTTCCCCAACCCCTGTGCATGTTCCCTAAAACTAAAGGGAGTCGAGGGAAATGTCCATTTCCTTTGTCTCCCTTGATTGGACAGTCTTAGACATTTGTGAGATGGCATTCTCCACACATGTGCAAAGATCTCCTGAACTCAAGGAGGTACCCTGCCCAAATATTATCACGAACGTTCATCGGATGTTCATCAGGAAAAATAGTGCACAGTTCCAGAAGTGGGTGGAACTATCTAGCATGGCCCTGAGAACCCCGCTGGCATTCATTGACTGTTCATTCATTTACACCCCACCTACCCTGTACCTGGCCTTCATACTTAGGGCCAAACCAGTCAAATTCACCTGACAAGGCCAAATTATTTATCACATTTGTTGTACAAAACAGGCAAAAAGCCGGCCAATCAGGCAATGCAAGCTCACCAAAATTCTTGCTCGGCCCAGTGAGTGACCAAACAAGCCTGCACTGAACAAGTATGGTGAGGGACGGACGGCGTCATGCGGGAGCGAGTGCCGCTGAGGCAAAAGGCAGGCTTGGCTATAAACAGAACCCCCTCCCTGCTTTGTTTGGGCAGGTTGCAAAAGGCCTAAGCATCCATTGAGCCAAAATCAACCAAGCATGCAGCTGCATGTGGGCGAACCCCATTTCTGTAACCTAACCACATCATTTCCTGTGGCAGTTTTCACCTTTATGTTTCCGAGCAACAACCAAGCCAATTCCGTGGGCGCAGTAACCATCAACAACTAGCTTCGTGAAATGTGGGTTGGCCAGGAGGATCCCCCGCAGGATGTATAACTCTGAAGTGATCTATTGCTGCTGGAAGAGAAGCAATGACTAGGGATTGTTGGTTGGGAAACTTAGCCATCATTTGCAATCATCATTGGAGGCACTGGTATCTGCCCCAGCTCATAGAGAAGGTTATGTTGATGGGCACACAATACAGGACCTTGGGACTTCCTCCCTAGGAAAATCAGACAAACCCCCCCACCCACTTTATTATGCTTTAAATGGGCAGTGAAACGATATTGTTCCATCAAGCTTTTAATATCTACATCTATATCGTTTATTTATTTATTTATTTATTATATTTATACCCCGCCTTTTTTCCTGCAAGGAACCCAAGGCGGCTTACATAATCCTCCTCCTCCTCTCCATTTTATCCTCACAACAACCCTGTGAGGTTGGTCAGGCTGAGAGTCAGTGACTGGCCCAAAGTCACCCAGTGAGTTTCATGGCCGAGCGGGGACTAGAACCCGGATCTCCCGAGTCCCAGTCCAACACTCTCACCATTATGCCACACTGGCTCTCTATCTCTATATATCTCTATCATCTATTTCTTAGCTTTCTTGTTTTGACAAATGCTCTGGGTCCTGTTTTTATTTCATTGTTATGGGGTTGGATCCAGATTTAGGGTACAATCCTATGCATGTTTAGACAGAGAAAAGTCCTACAACTCCCAGGATTCATGCAGGCTAGGGAATGCTGGGAGTTGTAGGACTTTTTCTAGGGATGTGTGAATCAGAAAAATTTGAGCTCATCAAAATTCTCCCAATTCCATCTTGAAGCTCATTCCAACTTGAGTCCATGTCAGATTGCAAGCTTTGCTTTTTATTCTTTTTGCATAAAGATCTGTTGCATTTTTGTGCATAATTTTTTCAGATGTATGCATCAATTGTGTACATGCTTTTGAAACGTATGCATTCTTCTCCCATTGATTAAAGCATGTTTGTGCACATTTCTCAAATGTGTGCATGCTGTCAAATGCATTTTCTTTCATCTGTGTAGCCCATTGCAAGCTCAGAAATGTATGGACTTTGACCGCACACAGATTGCATTTGTGTTGTGTTTGGTCCAGAATGTGTGAATGGAGTAAATCCTGATCAAAATGAAACTGAAATTAATTTATCTTATATCCCTAGTCTAAACATATAGGATTGCACCCTTAGTCATACTTAAAGTTAAGTCATGGCTTAACATTCCCATTGATTTCAATGGGTCTATTCTGACTAAATCTGGATCCAACGCAGAGAAGGGCTGGGTTTCAGCTCTTTTATTTATGACTCTGGCATGTTTTATTCTGTTTTTACTGCTATTTGTATTTTTGTATATCAACCTGAGTTCCTAGAGGGTCAATTAAAAAAATATGTTGAATTAATAAAAATTAAAATGTTCTGGGCAATGTTGAGCTGGCTGAGTCCCCACGTGGTTCAGGAGCTCCACGACACTGCTACCCTTTGGGGGATAATTCCATGGTAACAATGCAATATTTCCCTTGATCAAGTCAAAGTTCGGTGTAATCCCGTAATTAAGGATGTGTTAATCAGCAAAACTCAAGTTCATGGAGGTTCTCCAAATTAAAGCTCATTCCAATTCATGTCCATATCAGATTACAAGCAATCTTTTTTCCTTTTCACATGAAAACATGTTCATGTTTCCATGCACATTTTTTCCAAATATACACATCAATTGTGTACATTTTTTTAAAGGTATGCCTTTTTCTGTAATTGATGAAAGCATGCTTTTTAAAAGATGCAAATTCTTATGTGCATTTTTTTCAAATGTGCTGCTGCTGCAGCTGCTATTATGATTATGATTATGATTATGATTATGATTGGTTTCACAAATCACCGTGCAAACCCTGATCACAGATTGCATTTGGGTCCATGTCCACTTCTGCAATGCGCTGTACATAGGGCTACCTTTGTACCTAGTCCGGAAACTTCAACTAGTGCAAAATATGACTGCCAGACTGGTTACTGGTACACCTAGGGGTGCTCACATCACACCAGTTTTAAAAGCACTCCACTGGCTGCCAATCAGTTTCCGGGCAAAGTATAAAGTGTTGGTTATTACCTTTAAAGCCCTACATGGTTTGGGTCCAGGCTACCTACGGGATCGCCTTCTCCCATACAATCCACCCTGCACACTCAGGTCCTCTGGGAAGAATTTACTTCAGTCAGCCAAAACTAGGCTGACGGGTACTACCCAGAGGACCTTTTCTTCTGCTGCTCCCAGATTATGGAACGGCCTGCCGGAGGAGATTCGTCAGCTCACCAGTCTTTTGGTATTTAAAAAAGCCATAAAGACTGATCTCTTCCGGCAGGCCTATCCGGCGGAATTTTAGGTTGCCTTTAAGATGTTTTTACGATATTTTAATGATGTTTTAATGATGTTTTAATGATGTTGTTTATGATGTTTTAATATGTTTTAAGATGTTTTAATAGTATGTATTGTGTATTTTATATTTTTGTTGTTCCCCGCCTCGATCTGGACGGAGAGGCGGGTAAGAAATAAAATTTATTATTATTATTATTATTCCAGGAAGTGAGAACTGGGTAAATTCTGGTCAAAAATCAAACTGAAATGAATTTCTCGTAGATCCCTGGTCAAAATCCTGCAAATGCTTCTTCTTCTTTTTTTGTTCAAACCCGAAACAGAAACTGTACCAAGAAAATCAGCAACTAGAGAAAGAAGTTGCTCACTTTATGTTCTTTGGGTCCATGCCTAGAGCAGGCAGGCAGGCAGGCCGCGTTGCTTAGCAACGAAGTGTTGGGGGGGAGGGGTGACAGGGGGGAGGATAAGGGGTAGCGTGTCTGCTAAATCTAACTCCAATATCCATTTGCCCAAATAGGATGCAAACTGCTGCAGGCAAGTTACCTCTGCACACTTTGCCATCAATCAGGCCCGTCGTAGGGGTGGGAAGGAGCCCAGGACTGCAATCTTTGGGGGAGGGACCGGGAAGATAAACCTCTCAGCATAGCTCACTGAAGACTGAGCATGCTCTGTGGGCACAGAATGTGGACTGACTGTTGTGGGGTGGGGGATGAGAACCATAGGGGAGGAGGGATGGAATGGAATGGAATATTCTGGAAGCGGATCTGACTCAACAGCAGCACTTCACACTGCAGCAAAAGCCGTAAAGTGGTGGTGCTGATGGGGAGACCGAAAAGAGCACGCAATGTGTACCCAGCATGCCCAATGGGCACAGAATGCTGGTCACCGCTGGCGAGTCGTAATGGAAAATGGGCGATGGAATGGAGGAGCTGGAAACCACACCAGACTGCAATATATATATATATATTTGTTGTTACAGTTCCCACTCGTAGAACCACAGTTTCCGAGTCGTGAGGAGTAAAAGTTTCACGTTATTCTGCACTAGTCACAGGCCTCGCCTGGAGTACTGTGTGTGCCCAGTTCTGGCTCCTACACCATATAAGGAAGGATGCAGAGAAATTGGAAAGGGTTCAGATGAGGGCAACTGTCGGTCAGGCTCCTATGCCACTCACCTGTGTATCCTCTTATGTAAATGCTTTGAATCCTGTGTTCATCACTGTAGCTGCTATTCTTTGAAACCCGTGTGCCATTCATCAGCATGTTTCTGATAAAGTAGTGCCCTGGAAAGCAATTCGATGGCCCGCGTAAATGATATATATGCCTCCTTTTTAATTGGGAATTGGCCATTTATTATGTTTCAGAGCTATCGTTTGAAAAAGATCCTCCAGCGTTTCCTGGTTCTTTGTCTTGCGATCTAGAAGTCAGAATATGTTGCCAACGCAAAGCAGATGCCTTAGACAGAAGACATTCCCGTTCAATGTCCTACACTATGCAGGTTATTACCACAAGGGCTCTTCTGTCTTCACATCCCATCACAGACATTCTCTGCTCTTCACCAAAGCAATTTTGTTGGTCAAGGAACATTGGATGAAATGTTCCGTTTCCTTCCATCTTCTTAAAGCACCTGTACGACGTGCTTGATGGATCATTTCAAAATGACCTTGTTAAATGGAAGCCTGTAAACTGAGGGTGTATTTATTGCGTGTGGCTTTGACCGGTCAAATCCTTTCATTAAATGGGTGATATGTCAGAGAACTCAAGGCACAAATTCAACCTGCCATTGATTTTTTTTTTTTAGCCTATAAGATTGTCTTTGAAAGAGGGCAGACAGCTCCTGTCTGTCATGAAGAAGGCATAAAAAGGGTCCACTCAAATTTCTTTCTTCAGCTCTTTTGACTTGTTTAGTTGAGCTGCAATCCCACATGCAGTTTCACTGCTGAAGGCTGCAAACCTATTTCAGCTAACTTGGGAGTAAGCCCTTTCGAACACAATGGGAGTAACTTCTGAATATGCATGTATTTGATTGAACTGCACATTCCATTAGCTTTAATTAGGGGTGAACTGATGTGTCCATCTCAGTCTTGCCGAGATAGTTGGAAAATGGAGAGGAGGAGGATTACGTAAGCTGCCTTGGGGTTCCTTGCAGGAAAAAAGGCGGGGTATAAATATAATGAATAAATAAATAATTTTTCAGATCAAGCTTGTTCCATCTTGTTGTCACATAAGTTTATGATCATTAAAAAAAAAATCCATATGGAAGTTTGTACTTTTTTTGTGCACATTTTCCTAATGTAGACTTTTCTGTATACAATGTTTAAAGTATGGATTTTTTCCAAGTACTTTATATTGCTGTTGTGCAATTTTGTGTGCATATTTTTCAAATACACACACATTTTGTGCACACTTCCCCCTAATATGCACATTATTTGTGTGCATTTTTTCCTGAGATAAGCTGCATTGCAAAAGCTTGCAAAAATGCAGATTTCAGTACACAAGTCTGTCTGAGCTTACTTAAAGGACTAGGAGTTGTGAACTGGGTAAATTTGTAAAGAGGAAAAACCGAAAAACAAAAAAACCCTCAATGGAACAAATTTCTCACCCATACCTAGTTTCAATATATTTGAAATTATTTGAGAGCCAGTATGGCATAATGGTTTGAGTGTTGGACTAGGACTCAGAAGGTCTGGGTTTTAGTCCCCACTTGGCCATGAAGCTCACTGGGTGACTTTGGTCAGTCACTGACTCTCAGCCTGCCCCACCTCACAGGGTTGTTGTGGGAATAAAATGGAGAGGAGGAGGATTATGTAAGCCACTGTGGTTCCTTGCAGGAAAAAAAAGGTGCAATATAAATATAATAAATAAATAAATAAATATTTGACCATGACTGGCTCAGAATCATTGACTGAGGCTACAGTCCTAGAGGCACTTACCAGTTCAATACAGTGGGACATGCTTCTAAGGAAACTTTCATACTAACAAGTTGCACCCTCAGAGGACAACATCCGCACCCCTAGAGATGGGGGTTGTACCTCTGGGGGGGGTCGTACCTTGGGGGGGGTCGTCTCACCTCTCCTCTCCTCAGCGAGCAACCCCCCCTGAAGCCCGTATTCTCCATGGCGCAGAGCAATTCTCCTCCCGCTCTCCGTGCCACTCAGGCAGCTACGCCAGCAGTGCAGGGTCCCGTCGCGTCATTTCCAGCTGGCCGGAAGTGATGCAATGGGACCCTGCGCTAACGCGGCAGAACCCTACGCCACGGTTTTGGCATAGAAACCAGGGCAACAGGGCTTAAAATGGCCATCGCGGACATTTTAAGCCCCGTTGCCCTGATTTCTACGCCAAAACCACAGCAACAGGGTTCAGCCGCGTCGGCACAGGGCCCGTCGCGTCACAGCCGGAAATGACATGAGGGGAGCCCACACGAGCAGCGCGGTGTGACGGACAGAGCAGCGGACCGAGCGGGCGGCAAGGTAGGCCCGCGAATCGCCATGAATATCAGGGGGCTGCGAGCGGGGCCGATTTTGGCCCACTCAAGCCCCCCAATATTTGTGGTGACATCCCTAGAATTTGCATATGTTTTCTCTTTGGGAGTCCCATCCAAGGAATTTCATGAGAAAGTAGATATGGCTGAATCTATCTGTTTCTGGTCTGTGAGCCATAGGATGCAGTGAATCTCTTCCTCTGAGGCTGTAAGCAAAGCTATGAGTTTGAAGGAGGAGAACAGACTGTGGATCCCACTAGGGGTGGATGATTTCGCCTTGCGTGGCGTAGCGGGCCAAAATCGGCCCCGCTAACGCCCACGCGAGGCTCGCAGGGACTTACCTTGTCCCCGGGGTGGCTCGCCTCTGCGCTGTTTAAGCCCTGTTGCCCTGGTTTCCCCACTAAAAATGTAGCGCAGGGTCCCGTCTCATCACTTCTGGCTTGTGACGCGACGGGACCAGTGCGGCCGGCGCTGGCAGCTCGAGCGGCGCGGAAAACAGCTCTGCGCCGCTCAGAAGATCGAGGTGGCGGGGCCACCGCCGTGGAAAGGCAAGGCAGCGGCGAGGCGGCCCCGCCAGCAGGTTCGTGTCCACCACTAGATCCCATCCACCCAGCTGGCACAGAAAGGTACACAGCAGCTCCCTTACCCAAGTTCAGGACTCCAAGCTTGGGAGGGGAGGAAATGAATGTGTTGGGGTGGGCCAGTGGGCAGGTAGGGGAGAGGCCTTGGATCTGCTGGATCCACTGGACTCTCAGCCTCCGGACCCATCCCTAACACAGGGAGAGTTAGATGGGCTCTAAGACTCATAGATTCATAGATCATAGAGTTGGAAGGGACCTACAAGGCCATCGAGTCCAACCCCCTGCTCAATGCAGGAAACTAGAGGAGGGGTCTCCCATCCAAGTAATGACCAGGCCTGAACCTGCTTAGCTTTCCACACTCAGACAAGCTGAGCCAGCGTGAGGAAATCATGTTGAGGAGAACAGGGAGGTAAAAGAAAATAAAGCTTGGCAAGGGCTCTTAGTGATTGGGTGCCTCCAACACTGGAGCACTCTATTGGTTGGGCTTGGAGCCCATAGGATTGTTTTGGGAATATATTTAAATGCATATTTAAATGTGTATTCACTTTCACGATACATAATCAAGTAAGTCATTTGATCTGTTTAAACTGCCAAGAACTGTGTGTTGCAACATTTGGAGAAGTACAAAATTGGGAAGATAGCCAAGTTCCAATCTGCACGTTCATCCAAGATGTGCAGATCAGATCAGATACAGGAATTTGCAAAGACTGAATTCTTCAGCAGCCCTAGCAAGAAGCAAAAAGAGTGACAAAATTTTAGGGATGTATGAGAAATTTGTTTCAATTTGTTTTTGTTCAGGATTTACCCAGTTCACATCTTTCAGACCAATAATGGATTTGGACGCAACCTGCAGTCAAAGTACATACATTTACGAGTGTGCAATGTGATTTGCAGACCAAAAAGACTGCATTTGACAGCATGTGTACATTTGAAAGACGTGCATGAAAAATGCGTACTTTTTTAAAATGCACACAAATATGCTTTAATCAATGGGAGAAGAATGCATACATTTCAAAGATGTGCATTGATGCGTACATTTTGAAAAATACACACAAAAAATATGCATAGAGACGAGTTTTGTGCAAAAAGAAGAAAACAAAGCTCACAATCTGATACGGACTCAAATCAGAACGAGCTTCGAGGCGGAATTTGGAGATCTTTGGTGAGCTCGAGTTTTGCTGATTCCCACATTCCTAGACTGCCAATGGGACAGACAAAATGTATCAGGGCGAAAGGGGGGGGCACACCTTCCTAGGGTGCCATAGTGTTTTGCAACAAGTTAATTTTTGCATCAAACATTGCAACGGTTCCTGCTCTGGTGAAATGCTCAAGCAATTTTGAGGGAAGAAAAAAAAATGTTTCAGTAAGGTTAACAGAATTCTGAGGAGATAAAAGGTGAGATTTCTTCAAATCCCTCTTCCAAGCAGAAAGAAACTAAAAAGAAAACCACAGTCCTACACTGATCTCTAATAAGGACATGGAGGGAATGACCCTGTGGCCCCTAGACAGAGTCTGAGGGGCCATAGGATAGTTTGGATTCCCAGCTCCAAGGTTGGAGACTGAGCTCTGATCCCCCTCGCAGCCGGTGTGGACGGAACCATGGTGGTTGCCATCTGAGGTCAGAAAAGTGACCTCAGAGAGAGGGAAAATGGGGGCATCCTGAAGCCACTCCAGCCTCCTTCCCTCCCCGTCCGAAATGCCGGCGCCCCTCCAAAAATGGTCATCTAGCAAAAATGCAAAGTGGGAGTAGCCGCGAGGTGACGATCGCTTTGCTTCTCCCCCCACTCTGCATTGGATGTGCATGAGCCTCAGAGTTTGGGGGCTTACATTCTCCTCCACAGGATTTGCACCCTCATTAAAGTGTCTCTCAAAACTGTATTCAAAATTAGAAAATTCTAAATAGAAAATTTCAGATGACAGAGTTTTGCAAAAAAAAAAAATGTGTTTTGGGTTATTATTATTTTTGGTGGAATTCCTTTCCTTTTCTATGTACCAAAACCAGAAAAGTCTATTCAAGGTTGTTTTGAAATATAACCTTATGAATCTCCCCCAGATTATTGCAAGATCTCCACTGAGTTCCATTGGAGCAGGGTTGTATCAGGAGAATGGATGCTTCATAAGTCTCAATTTCATTTCTATATTGACTTGATTTTGCTGTAACATTAAGTTCAATCTTTGACCTTTCCCCCCCCGTCCATTAAATATGCATGGTGGGAAGCTTGGTTGCCATATGGGGTTGCCTGTTTCTTGTACCAACACAACTATAATTATAATTCTAAGGTATATATCATTCTGTAAGTTTAACAACTTCAGTGTCTCAACAATACGAAAGGGAGCATAATAGAACAGAAAGAACTGAATCATATTTTGATATTGAACTCATTATTTTTTAGGATATTTTCTGAAGCTCAAAGTTCATCTCAGCTGGGCTTTCTTAACCTTGTTGTTACCCAGTGTGTTATTAATGGACATAAATTTTCTTTGGCATGACCTGCTTTCTCTTTCTAATGTCACTTAGTGCACGTGGTCCGTGGACACACACACACAGAGAAGAGATTGCTTTACGGTTCTGGTTTCTGTTTTTATAACCCTTTCCACTTCCCTTTCCCTGAGGGAAAGAATAATTTATAACCACAAATACTTGAAAATCACAGCAATCAGGCAAAACGAAGGGTAGATCAACTTACTGCTAATCTTGAGTGGCCCAATACATGCAAGTCTCAGTTTTAGCTGATGTGGGATTTCATAGATCATAGAGTTGGAAGGGGCCTAACAAGGCCATCGAGTCCAACCTCCTGCTTAATGCAGGAAACCAGAGTAGGGGTCTCCCATCCAAGTAATAACCAGGCCTGACCCTGCTTAGCTTTCCACGCTCAGACAAGCTGAGCCAGCGTGAGCCACAGGATGAATATCAGCTAAACCTGATTGTGGATGGAGAAGGAATAATGGAAAAATAATGACACAGACACCCAGGGCCGGCGCTACCGCTAGGCAGACCCAGGCGGCTGCCTAGGGCGCGTGGCGGAAGAGGGCGCAAACTCTGCGCCCCTTCCTCGCCTCCGGCGCGCTCCTGCCCTGCCTGCTGCCTCCGCTGCTCCTCCCCGCCCGCTTGCCGGCCGCCGCCGCCGCAGCAACCGCCCCCCCGCGCGCGCGCCCGCCCGCCAACCATCTACCTACCTTCGTCCCATCGCGTCGGAGGAGGAGGCGGCGGCAGCAGCAGCCAGCAGCGGTGGGCGGTGGGAAGGTAGGTGGTTGGCGGACGGGCGCGCGGTCGCGCGGTCGCGCACGCGCGCGGGGGGTGTTGCAAAGCAGGGCTGCTTTGCTCCGGAGGCCCCCCCCACGGCACGAGGGGGGGCGCCTAATATAATTTGGCCTAGGGCGCCAAACAGCCCTGCACCGTTCCTGCAGACACCAGAGCTTGGATAAACTAGGACCTCTTCATTTAATCAGGGTAATTCACCCCTCCCAGGATCTGCATATGCAACTGTGGGAATATAACTATATTTTCCCTGCAGGCCATTAGCTTGCTATGTGGGCAAGCCACTCTCTCCAGGTTAGGAGGTGGTCTGAGATCTCTAGACTACACATGAAACTCACTGGGTGACTTTGGGCCAGTCACTGACTCTCAGCCTAACCTACCTCACAGGGTTGTTGTGAGGATAAAATGGAGAGGAGGAGGCGGATTATGTAAGCCGCCTTGGGTTCCTTGCAGGAAAAAAGGCGGGATACAAATATAATAAATAAATAAATGAGTGTAAGGGAGACCTCCCTGTGTCACCGCCACCCAATGCCACCCAATTCCGAGTAGGTGAGGCAGGTTGGCCCCAAAGGCAAACAGTATCCCAGCTCGTAGGCTGCACAGCCCACAAGCAGCAGGCCTTCGGACTTCCCAGTCACCATAAAGGTGCCTGTGAATGCCCACCAAAACCTATTTCACTAAAATTCCTGCACATCCCTGCCAATGGAAGGACACACAGATCCTGCAAGATGTCATTTCCTGTATCAGCCCAAGATAGTTCTACCCAAGATGTTTGAATATCAGGATGCAGCAGCACACCGCCCCTACAGTCTTGTAACATCAATCTAATTTCCCCGTTCACTTTCTTCCTAGCCTTATTAAAACTATGAGGGTCACCACCCTCCCTCCATGTCTGCCATGGAAGCATAGTAGGCCATAGAATCCAGGTGCCCGACCACCTGTTCCATATGGTCTCAAAATTCCTCCTCACCTGTATGGTCAGGGCCTTTCCTTTCAGAATTCCCATGTCATCCCCGCCCCCCAGGTGGAGCACCAACACCTGGGGTGGGGCCACCACCAAACCAGGTTGAAACAATGTAAGGAGGAGATGCCCCCATTCCATGCCGCACTGACCTGCCCACAGGATGGAGGAAAACTGACTGAGCCCCAACTGTGTACCAACAGTTGATCAAGTTGCTCTGTGGCTGGCCCAAACCCAGGACCGGTGCAGGGCAGTTTGGCGCCCCAGGCGAAAAAATATTTAGCGCCCCCCCCTCCAAAGCAAAAAAACAACAACCCTGCGCCGCCACCACCAACCTACCTTCCCCCCCCGCCCTGGCGCCGGCGGCGCCGGCGGCGTTTGCTGCTGCGGCGGCGGCTGCTGCTCCTGAAGTGACGCGACGCGACGGGACCCCCACGCTGTTTTTTGCCCGGGGAAACCATGGCAACAGGGCTGTTTAAGCCCTGTTGCCCTGGTTCCTCCCGCCAAAACAACGCGGGCGGGGCTCCGGAAGCGACGCGACAAAGGTAGGTGACGGGGGGGTTGGGGGGGTGATGGGGGGGGTTGGGGGTGGCGATGGCGGTGGGAGGCGCAGCGGCAGCGAGCAAGCGGGAGGGCAGAGGGCGGAGGGCGGGGGGAGGCGCAGCGGCGAGCGGGCGGGCGGGCGAGCGAGCGAGCGGGTGGGCGGGGGGAGGCGCGGCGGCGGCGGCGGCAGGCAGGAGGGTGGGGAGGCGGAGGCCTGGCAGGGGAGGCGGAGGCCTGGCGGGGACGGCGCAGCGGCGGCGGAGGCCTGGCGGGGGCGGCGCAGCGGCAGCGAAGTGGAGCACAGCGTTTCCGCGCCCTCTTCAGCCGCGCGCCCTCTTCAGCCGCGCGCCCTAGGCAACCGCCTAGTTGGCCTAGCGGTAGCGCCGGCCCTGCCCAAACCACCGGACTGTGACCACGGATGAGGACCCTCACAGGTTCCGGTCTCCTCCAAAGATCTGTCAAAAGAACAACTGTAAGCATCAACATAACCAACATGAACTCTGCCTCATATGCGAATGTAAGCATTGAACACCCTGGAACAGCATATTCCTATGGCTTGAATACTAACATTGACGCACCCGGCAAGCGCCGCAGCAGATGCTGTGCAATATGGAATTTATTTATTTCATTTCTATACTGTCCAATAGCTGAAGCTCTGTGGGCAGTTTACAACAATGCCTAAAACAAGGCCAAAATACAATAAAAATTATAAAATTCTTCTGTAATAAAGACCTTAAAAACAGTTTAAAAGATTCAAAAACAGTTTAGCCAGAGATGTGGCTTATGCTGGCTCAGCTTGTCTGAGCGTGGAAAGCTAAGCAGGGTCAGGCCTGGTTGTTACTTGGATGGGAGACCCCTCCTCTAGTTTCCTGCATTGAGCAGGGGGTTGGACTCGATGGCCTTGTAGGCTCCTTCCCACTCTATGATCTATGAAATCTATGAAATCTATGATATTTAAATACAAAAAGGGTCTGTTACAAACACCTGGCATGCATGCTCCATCAAGCCATTAAAAACAGCCCTAGATGTTCTTGAACGTCTCAGCACAGAGAACTACAGTCATGCCTTGGATTGAGAGCATAATTCGTTCCGGAAACATGCTTGTAATCCAAAACACTCTTGTATCAAAACGAAATTCCCCCCAAAAAAAATTGTACACAGATTTTTAATTTAAGCCGTACTACGGTACTTGTATTGCAAGACGTTGCTTGTATATCAAGTCAATTTTTTTTAAATAAATACTTAAAAATTTGCTTGTCTTGCAAAACACTCTCAAACCAAGTTACTTGCAATCCAAGGTATCTTAACCTGGCACCAAAAGAATGATAAAGTTGGCGCCAGGTGGGCTCCAGTGGGGAGATCATTCCACAGTCAGGGGGCCACCACTGAGAAGGACCTCCCCCTTGTGCAGCCCTCTGAGCCTCCCTTGGGGGAGGCACTCAGAGGAAGTCCCCAGATGTTGATCATAGTGTCTGGGTAGATTCCAATTGGGAGAAGTGTTCCATAAAGTATTGCGGTCCCAAGCCATGTAGGGGTAGGGCATTATAGGTTAAGACCAGCACCTTGAATAGGGCTTGGAAGCATATAGGAAGCCAATGCAAGTGGGCTGTAACTGGTGTTATATGTTCAGACCTTCTGGTCCCAGTTATTAGTCTGGCTGCCACATTTTGCACAAGCTGCAGTTTCTGAACAGTCTTCAAGGGCAGCCCCACGTAGAATGCATTGCATTAATCTAATTTAGAGATCACCAGAGCATAGATTACTGAAACTAGGCTATCCCTGTCCAAATAAGGGTGTAGCTGAGCTACCAGCCAGAGCTAGTAGAAGGCACTCTGTACCATTGAGGCCACTTGAGCCTCAAGTGACAAAGATGGCTCAAGGAGGAGCCCCAAGCTGTGAACCCGCTCCTTCGAGGGGAGTGCAACCCCATCCAGAACAGGTTGAACAACCTCCATCCAGAAGAAATGCATCCCAGATTGACAGCCAATCTGATGACTGCTCCCGACACCTGAGGGTGCACCTAGCAAGGCCATGAAGTGGTGACGACATGCACAATCAGGCCCAACACGGCCCAGCTCCTTTCCTCCTTCATGTCCTGAGGCAAAGGATCCACCTGCTTTCTCTAGCAGCTGGAAATGAAAGAGGCTGTGGTTGGGGCGGAGCCAGCTTTTATAACCCTGGCTCCACCCCAAATCCACAGCCAGTATGCATGGGCACACGCCAGAGTGTTCTTTTCCTCCTCCTCCCCACCTGCAAAAGCCGCTCTCGGCCCCAGCGATTCTGACCCAGCGAGGAGTGGGCTAGCTAAGGTGGCATCTTCTCCATCATAATTACTATCACTAGTATCA
The DNA here is from genome assembly GCA_021292165.1 of Shinisaurus crocodilurus. Taxonomy (NCBI): domain Eukaryota; kingdom Metazoa; phylum Chordata; class Lepidosauria; order Squamata; family Shinisauridae; genus Shinisaurus; species Shinisaurus crocodilurus. Next base: position 283,712,913 of record CM037878.1, read on the forward strand.
GCCAGGTTGCCACCGTGAAAATTGGAATGAATGTAAGTTATCCTTCCTCAGATGAAACATCTGTAGGGATTTGGGGAGAAACCAAAAGAAGTTCATTTAAGAGCAGAGATAAATCTTACTGAAGCTCTTTTGACTTCCCTGGAAATCATTGCAGATGTTTCAGCTGAGGACAACGGGGACCCTCTAAATTTGGCACAGATTCTGCTTCAGAGGAAATGAAGTAGCAAGAGAGAACGTGATGCCCCATTAGGCCCCAGCAGGCAAGGTTGAGCCTGGAGCAAACAAGAGGCCAGAGGCAGCCAATAGGAAGTCAGCTGTTGATGTCATCATGTGATGACACCCAGAGGAGTGGGGACATAAGGTATTTTATATTGTTGGTATATATTTTCAGTTTCTTAGTTTGGCTTAATTTGTACATCACCTAGAAGACAAGGTTGGTAGTTGACTACTCAATGTAAATAATTTTAAAATATTGAATGATTCGAGGAGGGTTACAATTCAGCTTTTGGTGCTCTAGGGGAGGAAGGTCAATAACAAGAAGAGCTGCCTCTACTATAGTTGGGATTAGTGGTTATGAAAAGGATTGGTGAGTCCAGTATTCCTGCCCCATCTCTGAATCCAGTTTTGGTATTCTGGTGCCAGGGCTCCAGAATTCCCTGGTGGCGATGGGATGTGTTTCTTCTTACCCCTTATGGAACAAGGTGTAGGGCCATGCAACCCACCCCCCAAACAAATATTCGTGTATATATATATATATATATATATATATATATATAGTCATCATGCCTTGGATTGAGAGCATAATTCGTTCCGGAAACATGCTTGTAATCCAAAACACTCTTATATCAAAATGAAATCCCCCCCAAAAAAATTGTACAGAGATTTTAATTTAAGACGTACTACAGTACTTGTATTGCAAGACGTTGCTTGTATATCAAGTAAAAAATAAATAAATAAATATTTAAAAATTTGCTTGTCTTGCAAAACACTCTCAAACCAAGTTACTTGCAATCCAAGGTATTACTGTATATATAGCAACATTAACCTCTTTCAACACTTCTGCAGGTGTTTTGTCTGTGCGCAGGGCCCTCTGCATTAGCATCAAATCTTGCTCACAAAGAAATCCAGTGTCAAGTATAGCAATTACAGATTTAGCAATTGCAAGAGCAGCTGTGCTATATAACCTCAAGACTTTCCAGGTAGTCATCACAGGAAGTAATCTTCATAATCTGAATTGCTAGTTTGGTTCTCTGAATGATTCTAAACCTTTTAAAAACAGAACTTTCAGGATCCTCAGTTTTGTCCATTATGTGTGCCGAAATTAATATTTGCTCAGAGCAAATAAGTCTCAGATATTTTCAAATGCAGGTGATAATGGAGTACTTGATGGGTAAAATGGCTTAGTTTAAACAAAGTACATTTGTGGTTATGCTGCACTGCCAGTTTTTCCAGCTCTGTCATTTTCAAATTGTATTTATTGTTATTTAAAATTATTTGGGGGGCACCGTTAAGGATAGAATGGTATGATTTGGGTTTTTTTTCACAATCATCAAAATTAAAGAATTGTGTTTGGCTTAGGCCTGTGGCTTACGCTGTCTCAGCTTGTCTGAGCGTGGAAAGCTAAGCAGGGTCAGGCCTGGTTATTACTTGGATGGGAGACCCCTCCTCTAGTTTCATAGATCATAGAGTTGGAAGGAGCCCAAGGCTATCGAATCCAACCCCCTGCTCAATGCAGGAAACTAGAGGAGGGGTCTCCCATCCAAGTAATAACCAGGCCTGACCCAGCTTAGCTTTCCACACTCAGACAAGCTGAGCCAGCATAAGCCACAGGCCTGTTCCTGCAGTGAGCAGGACTCGATAGCCTTGTAGACTCCTTCCAACTCTATAATCTATGAAATCTATGAAATTTAGACTGGCTTAAAAGTGGTTGAATAGGGTGGTGTTTTTTTCGTGTGTTTTTTAAATCCCGCAAAAGGCAAGATGTAAAAACAGACTAACCTGAAGGATCTATGCATTTAATGCTAAGCTGAATTACCACCAAATTTCACATAAAATGAAATGTTCTGCCTGGGCAAATCATTCCATGGGTGGCAAAAATAATTTTGATAAAACTTGTGGAGGAATAGTACTGTCCTCCATTTTTGTATTTAGTTTGGTTATAGGGTACTATGGGGTTAAATCTTTTGAGGGCTGTGCTAGTTAGTTTCAGGCTCAGGAAGCAGGAGATTATAAACTTCAGCAGAACGTCAGCAGCAGAGAGAGAAAAGTTTTAACTCAGGAAACTTGGGAAACTAGACTACCACAAATTGCTTTACGTGGGGCTGCCCTTGAATACTGTTCAGAAGCTGCAGCTTGTGCAAAATGTGGCAGTCAGATTCATCACCAGGACCAGAAGGTCCGAACAACATATAACACCAGTTCTGGCCTGCTTGTACTGGCTGCCTGTATGCTTCCTAGCCCGATTCAAAGTGCTGGTTTTAACCTTTAAAGCTTTACACGGCTTGGGAACACACTTGATGGAACACCTCTCCCAACCACAATATACCGGGACACTAAGCTCAACATCTGGGGCCTTCCTCTGACTACCACCTCCGAGGGAGGCTCAGAGGATGGCAACAAGGGGGAGGGCCTTTTCTGTGGTAGCCCCCAACTCTGGAACAAGCTCCCCCGAGGCCTGCCTGGTGCCAACTCTACTATCTTTTCGGCACAAGGTCAAGACTACGGATGTGCTAGGAGCTCGATCGGTGGGTGGAAGTGGGGCGAACTTGCCGGCCTCGACCAACCCAGTTCTGCGCAACTTACCTTTCCCCGGCTTGGCTCATGTCCTCAGGAGACAAGCCGGGGAAAGGAACTTCCAGGTCCCCGGCACTACACTTCCGGGTCCCCGGCGCTAGGTTTTTTTACGTAAAGAACAGGGTAAACTTCCTTAAAACGGCTGTGATTTGCCTAAGCGGTGCTTTGTTTTTTATGTTAAAAACAGCATAAAATACGTTGATTGTTGTAAACCACCCAGAGAGCTTCGGCTATTGGGCAGTATAGAAATATTTTTAAAAAAAAACAAAAGAAGGAAAAAAAGTAAAGAAACAGAAGGTTAGTGGGCAAAAATGAACAAGAAACTACCCTCTGATTGGTTGGGGTTGGAGAGAGAGACAGTGGAGGCTGGTGGCTCTTTCCCCTCTTCCTCCCTGCTCAGCAGGCTGCCATTTAGGGGGCCTGCTCACTTTCAGAGGGCTTTTGAAATTAGGCCGAGAGCCACAGGTTGCCTCTTCCTGTCCTAGAGGCCCAAACAGGACTGCAGCCTCAAAAGCACACACATTATGAACCCCATGGTCTCCGTGACTTGAATCATGTGACTGTCAGCATTAATATAGCCACTGATAGCATCAATTTCCTTTTGAGGGTTTTTTTTTTAACTGATTATCCATTACTTAGACTTTTGTCCCAAAAGAAAATGAAAATCAGGTTCTGGGTATCGTAATTACAGCTTCTACAGTAATGACTTGTTAGCACTTCCTTTCCGGCACATTCATAAGTCATTAGGTCTTCCGTCAATATCTCCTCTATGTTCTTGATCGCTGTGGTTACTGCACTGTTCATCACTGCAACATCTTCGGACGCTAAACTAGAGTGAAATGGCATCTTTATAGGCCCCGGGTGAAGTACGTTTTCTTCGTACACTTTGGACAAGAGCTCCAAGGAAAGCACGGCACCTCCATCGGTTACATTAATCCCCTCTAGGCGAGCGATGTAGTGCCCCACAATTATAATCAAGGCTGGCTCTATGAGCTCCGAGCAATGAGGGCTCTGGCCCAAGCAGGAGCCTCATGGTAAGTGGTTCTGGAATTTGCTACCATAAGATGTAGCGTGATCAGGGCCGGTGCTACCATTAGGCCAACTAGGCGGCTGCCTAGGGCGCTGGGCTAAAGGGGGCGCCAGGAGCATAGGGCTGGAGGGAGGGAGGGCTCAAGTGGGAAGAGGGGGGCGCTAAATATCTGATCTTGCCTAGGGCACCAAACTGCCTTGCACCGACCCTGAGCGTGATGGACACCAATATCGACAGCTTTCGAAGGGAAATTCATGGAGGATATCAATGGCTACTAGTCATGATGGTCCTGTGTACAATCTCCAGGATCAGAGGCAGTATACCTCTGAATACCAGTTGTTGGGGAACATGAGCGGAAGGGTACTATTGCACTCATGCCCTGCTTTTGGGTTTCCCATAAGCATCTGCTTGGCCATTTTGGAAACAAACCGCTGGACTAGATAGTCCTCGGGTTTGATCCGGCTGAGCACTTCTTATTTTTTTTTAGATTTTGGCAGAGTGCTAATTTCAGAAAGCACGCTGGATAGCTCCGCGAGGAGCTCAAGTGGGAGACTTATAGGAGCAACACTGAACTGTCGTCGCTTCAGCAACAGGCAACCCCAGACTGAGCCTTAAATACAGCTGCAATTCACCCTACGTGACTAGCTCCACCTCTGGTGAGAGAAGCCTCTTCAAGGGGGACTAGCCTGCTTCAACAGCCATCGACTCCGACAGTGTGGAGCAGACCATGATTCTGGGCTGCAGTCAACAGGGTCGGAGGACAACAGCATGATCTCCTCAGGCTGGAGAGGTGCTGGCAAAAATAGGATCCTCTTGCTCTGGAGATTCTGAGGTATTGGGGATAACTGGGGCCAGTTCTGAATGTGATTCCATCTCTTACTCCGAGATGTTCTTCGACTCCACAAGCTCGTCTCCTGAAGATGGGGAGGTGGACACATTCCAGAACAGAATCTAATGCTTTCCAGAAATGCTGGGCCAATTCCAAACATACCATAAGGCTCAAAAATAGAGCCACCACCTCAATCAGGGACATCAGAACAAGTTTGAAGATGGACCATTTCCTGCAGCTGATATAGGAGTTGTTCGTTTAACCAGGCTTTCAGTCGTTAGAATTAGTACTGAGAGAGGACATTTCTCAAATGAGAACTTTTGCTTTGAAATTTGGCCAGGGTGGACGTAAAAGGGGAATGAACCCACCAACAGTTTTCAGGGGGCAAAATTTGACTGGGGAGAAAAACACATATATACCAGCAGCACTCCTTCTAAATATCAGACACTTTTTTTTTTTGATCCAGAAGCTCCTATCAGAGCAAAGTTACATCATCAAATAGGATCATCCTAGGCATATTTGAAGGGGGAACTGTCAACCACCAGGAGGAGCACTGATATTGTGGGTAAGTTTCACCTTGCCTCCTAATTTTTCCCACCCTTCCTCTGAAAACCCCTGAATTCCATTCTCCCATTTCACAAGGGTGTGTGAAATAGGAGTGGGGGGAGGGACTTTGGCTCACCCTTAATTAGGACATGTATAGGATTATTGTATATATTTTAAATGTCCTTTATTTGCTGTATTAAAAATTGTTGCAGTATCATGCTTGCAAGCCTTTTTTTTTTTTTTTTTTTACTAATGAACAGGGTGAGATGCAGTGAGCTGGCTCCCGAAATCTTAGTCAAAGAATTTGCTTTTTTCTATCTCCACTAAATATGTTCATTTAAATGAGAGAGCAGTATAATTGTCGGAGTTCTAATTATGCTAATCAGACAACATTCATGCTTCACTGGTGCTATACTCATGCTGCCTTACCTACGGTAATGCTACATCTTGGAGAACAGACACTCCTTAACCACAAAGCCTGGGTGGAACTGGAAAAAATAGGGTGGGTGGGAGGAATTAGTTTGATTTAGATTTTGACTGCATAACAAAGCTATATCAAAGGCCTGTAGCTTACGAAGTAAAATATTCAAATCTAACTATCATAAAAGGAGTGAACTCAGTTGTAGAGCACATCTTTTTATTTTATTTTGCCATATAGAGAGAGAACCGCAGTGTGGCATAATGACCTGCCTTCGCCAAGCTGGTGCCCTTTAGATGTGTTGGACTACAAGTCTCATCTTGCCCCAGACATTGGCACTGCTGTGCATTTTGGTTCAGCCTAATTTTTTCTTTGAAAACAAATGTTTGGGTTATATTATTATTATTATTTATTTCATTTTGATACCGCCCAATAGCCAAACGTCTCTGGGCAGTTAACAACAATTCATACAAAATGATAAAATACAATACAAAATACAGATACAATAAAAACAGCAAAAAAATTGAAGACAAAATTTAAAACAGATTTTATTATTATTGTTGTTGTTGTTGTTGTTATTATTATTATTATTATTATTATTATACCGCCCAACAAAGCTTTCTGAATATTTAATTGAATATGAACAATTAAAATGAGTTTAATAAGCTAGAACTGTTAAGAGAGAAAAAAACCACTGACATCCCCCATAAGTCATTAAAAGTCATTAGATGCCATTAAATGCCTTGGCATAGAGGGCAGTCTTAACCTGGCACTGAAAGGATAACAGAGTTGGCGCCAGGTGGGCCTCAGTGGGGAGATCATTTCATAATTGGGGGGCCACCACTGAGAAGACCCTCTTCCTTGTTGCCACCATCTGAGCCTCTATCAGAGGTGGGACTCGGAGGAAGGCCTCAGATGTTAATGTAATGTCTGGGTAGATTGACATCAGGAGAGGCATTCTGACAGGTATTATGGTCCCTGGCCATATATCCAATGTTAGTCCTACTTAGAGTAGACCCAATGAAACAAATGAGTCCTAAGGTAGACTGATATTGGCTAGAACCTTGCATTTGTGCCATATTTCATGCCAAGTCGCTGAAGCATAAGCAGAATATTGTGAAATAAGATCTCAAATTTATTTACATCCGTTTTTAAAGATTATACATAGAGTAGCTGATTGATCGAATTTTATCTATTTATTTTGCATCTGAAAAGATTAAGCTGCGATGAGGCAGGGAGTCACTTTTCATAAAATTTTAAACAGATAATTTGTCTCTTTTAGAAGCAAATTTAATTGCTTTTTGTCAGGTTTTGCTCCTACCTCAGGAAATATTTTTTATAAATGACTGTGTTCTTCAAAAATCCAAAGGTAAATGCTCAAATTACTTTCTTGATTTAAATACTTAATTGCAGTGTGAGAGAGGGGAGAAAAACTCATTAAACCATTACTTTGGAAAGGGTCCAACAAATCCTAAGGTCCTTCCTGCTACCTTAAGATAGGATAGCCAGATTCTGTATACAGGCCTGTGGCTCATGCTGGCTCAGCTTGTCTGAGCGTGGAAAGCTAAGCAGGGTCAGGCCTGGTTATTACTTGGATGGGAGACCCTCCTTTAGTTACCTGCACTGAGCAGGGGGTTGGACTCGATGGCCTTGTAGGCCCCTTCCAACTTTACTAATCTATGATTCTATAACACTGTTCAAAACAAATTCAAAGCAAGCAATTAAGGTTGATTCTGCTTAATTCACCCTGCCAAAAAACAAAATCTTGTCCATGTCTCCAGCAAGGAAACCAAAGAGGAACATGAGTGAATCTCCCAAATGAGAACATTATGTGGCTCTGCAGACACAACAGAGCTGGCCCTACCATTAGGCAAAGTGAGCAGGCAACAGTTTCTGTGGGGTGGGAAGAGGCAGCAGTGTGTTGCAGAAGACTGCCGTGTGTGCCACACAACTTGCCTTGCAGCCTCTAAGCTAGCCTGCTGCCCTTGGGTGTAGTGGAAGATTGCACTTGAACTAAGATTCAGCTTCGTCCAGTTTGCTTCTGTGCTTGGTAGGGTGGGGATCTACTTGCTCTTCATCTCAAGCCACACAATTTCTTGGGCCACCCTTAGGCACACCCAAGGAAGCCCTGACTCTAGCAGAAGTCTGGTGGTGCAGCGGGACGGTAGGGATTGGGCCCACTCTTCCTGCAACGGAGGGACCTGGGAACAGATTCTGAGGAAGACAGGGAGGAGGTGGACTTGGAAGGGGTGGGGGGAGAGGCACCTGGATCTCCAAGGCCAGAAGCTTTGGAGATAGACTCTACAGGCAGAGAGGAACACTTGGTGTCAAATTCCGTGGGAAAGCAGTCTGAGCTCTCTGATCGGGAGGAGGGGGATTCTAGCCCCCAGGTCGGATGTCATCTAAGGAGGAGAGAACAGTTGACAAGTATCAGGCGCTCTGAGAGATTGGCTCTTAAGAATGAGGAGCGTGGGTGTGAGTAGCTGTGGGTGTGGTTAGGTTGAGTCTGGACTGGAAGGTCTCCAGTTTGGAATCAACTGCACAACAATAGGGCAATCTTCCTTAGTGGCTATTATTCTAATGAAGCTTGTTGCCTTGTGACTGACTCTGCTACTCACTTCTTTGTAATTCAAAGCCAGTTTGCTAGGTTGGCCTCCATAGGAATAAAGCTTTTCGATTAGAAGCCTGCTGCATGTGGATTCTTCTTGGAAGGAGGAGGGGGAGTATGGCCTCGACAGGGACTTCCTTCTCTCTCCTCATCTCTGCCCTGGACAAAAATCTGCTCCAAATGATTTCACAGCTGCCCAAAATAGATTTTGAGGCCACTCAGGGAAATGTGGGTTAGAGTGCCCTGTCAAACTCAGCTCACATTTCCCAGAGAAGCTGATATGAAGAAGCCAGGGAAGAGGTAAGCGGGATGGAGTTTGGGGGGGGGGTCGAGCCTAGATAGTCCGCTGGATTTCTACCCCCTGAACAAAATCCTCACACATCCTGTCATGGCTAAACAGAAAAGGCAGTCTAGCCATAGGGATGTACGCAGCTCTCGATCAGGGGTGGAAGTGGGGGTGAACTCGCCCTGCTCAACACACCACCCCCCGAGCCCTGTGGAACTTCCCTTTCCCCAGCTCAGCAAATCTCACCGGAGAGGAGCCAGGGAGAGGTAATTCCGGGTCCCCAGCGCTGCGTTTTTCACGTAAATACCATAGAAAACCACCTTAAAACGGCCGCGATTTGCTATTTGCGGCCGTTTTAAGGTGGTTTTCTGTGGTATTTACGTGAAAAACGCAGCGCCGGGGTCGCGTCACTTCCTGGCACAGCGCCGGGACCCGTCGCATCACTTCCGAGTCCCCAGAAAGTCCTCCGGGAGCCTTGTTGCCGTCGCGAGCGGTATCGCGTGACGGGGGTGCTCGCCAAACACCTGGCGAGCACCAGAAGAGGTACGTGTGATGTCCAGTCTCTGGTAGGAGAGGAAGAATAAGAATGATTGTACATCATTAATTACAATTCTTCAACATTCCACAAACCTCTGGGTCAAGCTCCTCCACCCGAAGTCGTTGGCTTTTCCAGTGGTCGAGTTATTTACTGCTGCCTGATACTTGCCATAACTGAGGCACATGGTCTAGTGGTGGGCAGCCTGCCAGGGTCCCGCCCCGCCTCTGGCTCAGCGGATGATGCTGATGCACCTGCCAAGCTGGGCCAAAAGCGAATGCGCGCCGGGCCGGCCAAGTCATTCGGCAAGCTTCCAGGTTCCCAGTGGGCCGCTTTTTACATAGAAAATGGCGTAAGATACATTAAAAGCGGCCGCCATTTGTGCAACTTGCGGCCATTTTGGGCATATCTTATGGCATTTTCTATGTAAAAAGTGCTCCGTCCGGAACCCGGAAGTCACTTCCCCAGCTCGGCTCAGGGAGAACGCAAATTGAGCCGGGGAAGCAGGTAGGTGGGACGGAGTTCGGCGGGTCGAGCCCAGCGAGTTCGCCGGACTTCCACCCCCCGAACAAAATCCTCACACATCCCTAGCACTGGTGCCACTACTCACTAAAGTCAATCCATAGGCCAACCCCCCTGCAAGGGATGATGATGATGATGATGATGATGATGATGATGATGATGATGATGGTGATGATGATGATGATAAAAATAATCCTCTACCCATGCACTTGATTTTGGTTTCTTATTATCCAGTACAAATGACTGAACTCAATGAACTTGCAGAATAATGAACAAAGAATTAAGACAAGTCTCGACAGTCCTATTCTGAATCTGATACTTCTCCTTGGTGATTTGATGGCCAGGATCTACTTGGTGTTAATTTCCTGAAGTTGTCTTGATAGAAATAGCACAAATTAAAGACACAGGGAAACCTGCCATAAGCAATCCCCTGAAGGGCAGGAATTGATTGCCAAGTAGAGTTGCTCTTTAACTAAAAGTCAAGCAAATTAGAACCAGAATCCCTAAGGATAACTGAGAGGTCACACAGGAGATGAGTTGAGAGAGAACTTTTTAAAGTTCTGCTTTCCCCACATTTGTGCGGTGAAGTTGTCGGGAGTTTTATAAGCCGTAGAGCTGTCAGTATTGCTAGATTGGAAGTAGGTAGGAAAGTGCATCCAGCAAGATAATGTAGCAAACACAGAGACAGAAAATGGTCTGGTTTGCTTGCTGTGGGAATGTGTCTAGGAACAGGGGTGGCACCAAGGGTTGGCATGGTTGCGCACCTGCCAAGGACCCACGCTCCAGTAGGGGGGCACTGTCAAGAACCCACTTGAACTATGCCACCTCTTCACGCTTGCAATCTGCTTCTTCCTTAGGGCATGGCATTAAATGAAATTGATACTTTTGACACAAAATTGGTGCCAATGGAACTTCCACCCCATGGCTAATAGCAGAGTTGAGAGGTGGCAAATCTAATCAGCAACATGTCGGGGGAGGGAGTTAAACCTCCCTTCCCTGTGTTCTATCGTCTGGATCCTGATTTGGGACCTCATGGTTATTGTATTTTTAAAAAAGAAGTTCCATGCACTCATACATTTAACATCAAATCTAGTTGGCCCTTAGTGTACAATCTGAGAACTTTACCAAATATTCTCCAGTTTCATTTTTTGGATAGAAATTAGAAATTTCAGTGGGGTATGATTACTTTTACCCCACAAAACAAAACAAACAAACAAACAAAAACCCCTTAGATTATGCCAATCATCTTTCTCCCCCCCCCCCAATCCTATTTGTCATCATTGTTTCTGCTGGATTACATTGCTACAGCGCCATTATTTCCCACATGGCAGCGGCTGCTTCCATTTCCCTTGAATGGTCACATCTGTTATCCCAGCACTGGTTAGGCCCCATCTTGAGTATTGCGTCCAGTTCTGGGCACCACACTTTAAGAAGGATGTAGACAAACTGGAGAGGGTTCAGAGGAGGGCAAAAAGGATGATAAAGGGACTGGAAACAAGGCCCTATGAGGAGAGACTGAAAGAACTGGGCATGTTTAGCCTTCAGAAGAGGAGACTGAGGGGAGATATGATCGCACTCTTCCAGTACTTGAAGGGTTGTCACACTGAGGAGGGCCAGGATCTCTTCTCGATCATCCCAGTTTGCAGGACACGGAATAATGGGCCAAAGTTACAGGAACCCAGATTCCACCTAAACATCAGAAAAAATTTCCTGACTGTCAGAGCAATAAGACAATGGAACCAACTACCCAGGGAGGTGGTGGGCTCTCCCACTCTGGAGGCATTCAAGTTGCGGCTGGACAGCCATCTGTCGGGGATGCTTTGACCTGGATTCCTGCATTGAGTGGGGGCGGGTTGGACTCGATGGCCTGGTAGGCCCCTTCCAACTCTACTTTTCTATGATTCTATGATTCAATTAGGGACCACATAGTGAATGGATTATATATCACAATCCTACATAGCCAATCGGATAATGGTGATATTGCAGATGCAAGTGAGGATAATTGTGAGTGTGGGTTATGTAAGTTAACAAGCAAATATTTTTGTGTGGCGTAGTGGTGAGAGTGTTGGACCGGGACTCGGGAGATCCGGGTTCTAGTCCCCGCTTGGCCATGAGACTCACTGGGTGACTTTGGGCCAGTCACTGACTCTCAGCCTGACCTACCTCACAGGGTTGTTGTGAGGATAAAATGGAGAGGAGGAGGAGGAGGATTACGTAAGCCGCCTTGAGTTCCTGGTAGGAAAAAAGGCGGGGTATAAATGTAATAAATAAAATGAATAAATACAAGAAATGCCTTAAAAAGAAAAAGAAAAACTTTTTTTGGGTGGGCAGTGCTTAAAAAGGTTCACAACCAAGCGGTTGGTTTTCACTCCTCAGCAGCGCAGTGCACATGTATCTGCATGGGGCAGTTTACAAGGACATGCAAAACCCAGGTTTACTCTTGATCTAAAGAATTGCTTTGTCCATTTAAAAAAGAAAGAAATATATTTTCTCCATCATCAGCATTTACTGCATTGTGTCAGCATTCTCAGTGGTGACCTCCTCAGCCTATAAGTTGTAAGGAGAGCCTATGCAATGCCATGTGAATTGCAAAGAGAATGCAGTATTTTCTTCTCTTTTTCAGCCAGCTTTGACATCTTCCATCTCACACTTTGTCAAAGTGCTATTTTTTTCTTCCTCTTCCAAGAGGAGCAACAGTCAAAAAGAATTTTGTAATTAACACTACATGTATGTCAATGATTGCATTGAACTAAACAAAAATTTACTAGGTGGTGCACGGCATTAAGGAAAGGGCTTTCATGATGATTCGGTGCTGGAAGGTATGCGATTGCAGTGACCATTAAACTAGCTACTAAATAGGCCCGTTTAATTGTCTTTTAAAGCCCAATGGAACTAGAGCAGAAACAAATAAAAGCTTTTGAATCTATAAGAAACATCTGTGTCTTCCGGGCTAGCTTTAACTCACTTGCTTTTAAGCATTCACTGCTGTACAAAATGATGATGTCTCACATTTTCTCAATTTCCTTAATTCTCCTACCCAGAAAACCCACTTATCAAAAAAATAGGAATGTATGAGGATTTCATTTTTGCTTGCAAAACATGAGAGCGTGGCCCATTCGAAGCCCTGAACGAGCACACGTCTGCTGAAAATATTAGAAAATTGTTAAACACATGTTCGCATTCATCTCGTTCCCAATTCCCAATTTGATTTCTGCAAATTCCCTAATTCTCACAAATCTCCACGGTAGGCTAAATCAGCCCTGCTTTAGTCCATGGAGGAAATTTGTACATCTTAGGAAAATTGCACAAATTTGGGGAGATTGCCAACAAATCATCCTATTCTATTGCTGCTCGATTTGTGCAGACATCCCATTCGCGCAAAGCGAGCAGCGATCACAAATGTGAACAGGGACAGAGACAAGACAAGCGGAGAGACGATGTTCAGATTTTGGAGCGGTGAACAATAAAAGGGGGGGGGGAACCAGATAACATGCATAGAAAACAGGGTATCAATTAAAACCGTGGCTGGTCAGCAAGGAAGGCTTCCCAAAACAAATACATCTTCAGCAGGCACTGCAAACAACAGAGTGTCAGAACCTGCCTGACCTCCAGAGGCAAGGAGTGCCATAGAAGTGGGGCCATAGCAGGCCTCCTGGTGTACTCCAGTTGGGCCATAAGTCCATGTGGAACCACCAGGAGAATTTCCTCCAATGACCTCAGAGACCAAGCAGGTTGGTAAGGGAGAAGGCGCTCTCTCAGGTATCCTGGTCCCAAGTTGTTTTGGGCTTTGTACACAAGTACCAAAACCTTAAACCTGACCCGGTAGCGAATAGGCAGCCAGTGCAGTTCCTTCAGCAAAGGAGCTGCATGCTGAAAAGGGGCAGCTCCCGACAACAGCCGAGCTGCTGCATTCTGCACTAGCTCCAGCTTCTGGAGCAGCCTTAAGGGCAGCCCCACATAGAGCGCAATGCAGTAATCCAGCCTTGAGGTTACTAGCGCCTGCATCACTGTGGCCAAGCTATCCCTGCCCAGGAGAGGCCGTAGCTGGCGAACCAATCGAAGATGGTAAAAGGCACTCTGAGCTGCTGCAGTCACTTGGGGCTCCAGCAACAATGATGGATCTAGGAGTACTCCCAGACTACAAACCTGATCTTTCAAAGGGAGTGCAACCCCATCCAGAACAGGCAATGAGCCTATCTCCCAGACTTGGGAACCACTCGCCCACAGGACTTCCGTCTTGCCAGGATTCAGCCTCAGTTTACTGACCCTCATCCAGCCGATCGCTGAGTTCAAGCACTGATCCAGGACTTGCACAGCCTCACCTGATTCAAAAGTCACAGTGAGACAGAACTGTGTGTCGACAGTGTACTGACGGCACTTGGCTCCAAATCCCCTAATGACTTCTCCCAGCAGCTTCATATCGATGTTGAGCAACATTGGGGGCAAGATGGTGGAACTGATGACATCAACAGAAAGGAGACACCCCCAAGCAAATGGTGAGGCAGGACAATGAACCCTGTAAACTGAGAGGCCTCAGGGCAGAGATAAATCTGCAGTACCTCTTAAAACCTTCTTTGACACCCACTATTTCTAGTGACATCAGGGCCGCGCCGGGGTCTCAGCTCAGGTCTGAAAGAATGCGTAAGAGGCTTGTGCGTCTAGCTGCCTCACCATCACCACATGCACTTGCAATGTGTTGGGCTGTTGTGTGAAGGGGCTGTACATACCAAACTATCTACACAGAGCTCCTCTGTGTTACAGGGGATCCTGGGCCAATCATGATCCCACCTTTGTGGTTCACAACACTCCCTCTAATGCTGAACTTAGGTGGTAAGTGCTGACAGAAATAGAGCTAAATTGGGGCCACTGAGGAAGAAGGGAGAGGCATCAGCATACTCAGGGTAGCGCTGATATTTTCAGAAATACAAACTACTTTCTATTTTTTTAAAATAATAATAATAATAATAATAATAATAATAATAATGGGGGCAACCACCCCGAACTGAAAATAGACTAGTGAGGATTGTGCATATATGGTAGCCACATAATGTGTATCAGTTGGGGGGGGGGGATAAAACAGGACATGGGGGGGGGCTGGAATATAGTTTTCTGAACAAGAGCCTAGCTGGCTGGCTGGAACCCTGAACAGAAATATTCCTATTGGGAAGCAAGGATACATTGCAACATTATGTTGTAGGTCTCACTTGTACACTTGTACAGCATGCCCCCCCCCATTCATGTTACTATTTAAATGACATGCTGAAATAACTAAGTTTCTCAGTGCAGGCTAATTGCACTCATCAGTTGCAGAGAACCCTGGGACTAATGAGTTATGAATGTTTAAAACAATTTATGTTCCTTTGGTTGTTTTAAGGAAATCAATGCTTGGCAAAAACATGCATTTCCCACAACATTCCAACCAACTGATATTTGCTCATTCTGCTTAATATTCCATTCCCAGGGCTCGTTTTTCAACCAGGGGCCATGATGTAGAGTGAGGCTGCCTCCTCAGTGGGCAGATGTTTGGACATCATGAAATGGCAGGAAATGCTCATTTATGTATTTTACTGATACTGTTTTTATGGCTACATTTTACACTCTGATATGTAAAATGATTTGGGGTTAGAAAAAAATTCTCGGTGCCTTGAGTGAAGAGGAAGTGGAATGCAAACTGTTGCCTTTAACAGCATACTTTATCTCAGGGGCAGCAATCATTATAACAAAACAATATTTCCAAACACCATCGGCAATCCATAAGGACCAGCATTAAATTAAACCAACATACAGCAGCTTAAAACAGCAGAGCACTAAACGTTAAAAAGCCTGTTCGAACAGGTAGGTTTTCAGGGCCCATCTAACAGCAGGAAGAGATGGAGCCGATAAGGTCTTCTGAAAAAAAAAAGAGTACCACAATTTTGGGGCCACCACCAAAAAAAATGTTATCCTTTCTACCTGTTTTGCCACAGGTTCCCCAAAAGGGATTGGCAAAGGTTCTTTAAAGGATTTTCAGACCATAATAAATACTCCTCCAGGAAGTTAAAGCCAAACATCTTTATTGCAAAGCTGAGCATGAAACACAACAATGTTATGCCTTCCTCCAAGTTCCCTGGTGGGACTCCCACCCCTTAGCTACACAATCACTGTGTTATTTCCAACCAACCCTGCTAGTTCCAGCAGCTCTCCGCCTGGGTATCAGCTTTCAGCGTTGGGGCTTCAGCAGGGCTCTCTGAACAGCTTCCTCTGCTCCTCCTTGCTCCTTCCGATTCTTCAGCACTCCACCACTGCACACACAACCTACCAACCACCACCACTACCAACAACCACACCTTTGTCTGCATTTGCTAGTCTTATATACTTTTCTAGCACCAAACTCCATGGGCTGCAGACCTCATGCTTAATTGGTAGCACCTGTGCTGTTGTGCAGTGTCATTCCTCTGGCCTGCAGCCAGGTCACATGCCAGCAAGTTGCTGAAGGTTGCATCAGCCTGGCTAGCAGCCAACTCACAATTCAAGCAAGGTCATGCCTTGCTATTACAGAGCAAAATACAGGGTATAGTATCATACAAAGCATAATACAGAGAATTGAGGCAGGACTGTTGTGCAACACTGCACTCCTCGCCATCTTCCGCAACTCCCATTACACTACTTTAGCATCATACTTTTAGTGGTGACGTAGGGATGTGAGCAGAGCTCATTCAGTGGGGTGGAAGTCCAGCGAACCCACCGGGCTCGACCCCCCCCCAAAAAAAACCTCTATCCCACCTACCTGCTTCCCTGGCTCGGGCCGAGCCGGGCCGGGGAAGCGACTTCCAGGTTCCCTCTGGAGTGCTTCGTATGTAGAAAATGGCATAAGATACATTAAAAGTGGCCGCAATTTGTGTAACTTGCAGAAATCGCGGCTGATTTTAACGTATCTTACACCATTTTCTATGTAAAAAGTGCTCCGGGGGGAACCCGGAAGTCTGGCGAGTGTCTCGGCTGGCACTTGCTTTTGGCATGGCTCAGCAGGTGCGGCAGCAACACTCATCAAGCGCACCGTGAGGTTACCACTAGCACTTCAAAATGAGCCCCCAAAACCAGAGGTGGTGTTAGGGAGTGGCCCACTGGGGCAGGAGCCCCATATCTTTCATTTGGAGCCCCAAATCTCTGGGAGGCATCTGCCCCACCACCCTGCTGTCCGTGGGCACTTGCAGAAATAAAGGAACAGGGGCCCTGAGGATCTCTGTTGCATCTGATCCCCCTGGATGAGCTGGCTTTTTGCCCACAGGTGCTTCACCTCCTGCTGCCCACCCCCAAAGTACCTAAGCTTGCATCCTAGACCAATTTTCTTTGCCCATGGGACAATTTGACACCCCAGGACGCTGCTTGTGTTTAGGGCATAAAGACACCTCATTGGCAAAATCAATCGACTTTCAGGTTATTTTATGCTCCAGGTGTGTTTTTGTTTCCAGAAAGAAAACAGTAAATGGTAAGACACTGAAATTTGGGGACATTGTGCAGGTGACAGTATCAGCAATGTCATGGGAGGAGGTGTTGTAGGTCTAGTTCTGTGAAAATTCTGCAATACGAAGTGCACTTGGGGTAAGATTGTCACCCCACCTGATTGGAGAAATTTACCCATTAGCTCCTGCTTACTCTGCCAAGTTCCTGTTCTAAGTCTTGTATGACTGCTTTCATTTCACATGTTTTTTGTGCAGCCTAATTCTGTGCACATGGGGAGGAAACACACCTCCCTACAAGAATGAATGCTTTGCATGCAAAAGGTCCCGGGTTCATTCCCTGGCACCTCCACTTAAAAAGGATCAAGTAGAAGGTGATATAAGAAACCATTGCTGGACACACCCTAGCAAGCTTCTGCTAGACACAGCAAAGGCTTGTGTCTAGCTAGATGGAAAACACACGCTAGATGGAAAAATAATCTGATGTTATAAAACAGCTTCCTATGTTCCACTCAGAATTATGTCTCGCTGAGTTCAGTGGGGTTTACTATTGAACAAGTATGCATAGGACTGAAAGCATAATGTTCCTAAGCCCAGGCTTAGCTTGTCACCATCCCAAACAAGGTTCTACTTCTACCCTAGTTAGGGATGGATAGATCTGACAATCTCAGTCTCGCAGAGATTGTTGGATTTTCAGGATTAAGCTCATTCTGTCCTGTTTCTGCATAAATTTGTGAGGTGGCTGTTGCTGTTTCTTACGTCAGCACAGAAACTGGTGGTGTTTTTCTGTGCTCATTTTTCTAATATGCGTGTTTTTCTGTGTACTTTCCATTGATGCTCTGCACTTTTGAGCACACTACACTTCCCCCAAATATATGCAGTTTTTGTGCACTTTTCAAGAATCTGCACAACTGCATTTCCAAGCTCAGAAATGTGCAGAGTTCAGGACATAGCTCTGTCTTGGCTCACATCTTAGCTTGGGTGGTGCAGGTTTGCTACATTCACATACAGTACTCAACAGAATGAATTTCTCACCCATCCCTACCCTAGATCTGATCCTGCGAAGACTTACCTCCCCTAATCCTGATCCTCCCAATACTATTGACTCCACGGATACATCTGCTAGCATCCTCTAAGATGCTCTTTTGTCCAACAATGTGCTTTATTTTCCTGCTAAGGTGTCATGCATGATGAATATTCACCCATTTGCAATACAAGAAGATACAACAAGAATGATAGAGAAAGAACTCTGGTACTTTTAATGGTAATTCTTAGTCTGAAATCAAAGGAGTATTCGTATCGAATTGATTTTTTTCCCCCACTGACACAAAGAATAAGCATTACCCCACTTAATCTAGTCATTTGAAACATGGTTCAGATAAATCTATTTGACTAAATGAAGAAAGTCAATCTCCCTTTGATTGCTCACCCAAGGTGCATGAAGGGAATACATTATGTCAGATGATTGAGTAACTCAAGACAGGTCTTTTTATGATTAATGGACATTGCGAAAATGTATATTTAATAGGCTTCCACTGAATAGCCCAAAATGAAACCAAAATGTTGGGAAATTTAAGATTCTCTGCATTGGTGGCTATTTTTTTTTTTTTAATGTAAACTCTTTGGGGAGTTTTTGATGGTTTGATATGGAAGAGATGGTGGTCATCTCCTGCTTGTCAAGTCATCAGGAAACCAGGTGTAGACTCTGTGCAAGACATTTGCATAGGCTCAGCCAGGCTCAGACATGAACTTGGGGAACCTGTAAAAGCCCACCTGAAAGGAGAGACAAGTTTCACAAACTCTTCTCTGGCTAGGATCAAAATGAAAGCTACGAATAATTTTCACCTCCCTACAAGCTGTCTCCACCACCCTGCCCCATGCTGAAATGCTGTCTGCTGCCAGCCCCCCAAAATACACTCCATTCTCTTTCATGGGAGCTTAGGATTTTATAGTTCTAAAGGACCTTGAAGGTCATCTTGGCCAACTCTCTGCTCAATGCAGACCCTACAGTATAACTATGCAAGTAGAGCACCCCTGACAGATGGCTGCCCTGCTGAGATACCACCAGCAATGGAGAGCCTACAACCTCCCAAGGCAGTCTGTGCCACTGCCAAAAAGCTCTTACCATTAAGAATTTTCTCCTAAAATTGAACCAAAATCCAGTTCCTTGCAATTCCCACCCATTGGTTCCAGTCCTGCCCTCCAGACCAACAGAGAACAAGCCTTATCCATCCTCTACTTGACAGCCTTTCAAATATTTTAATACAGCTATTATGTCTCTCCTTAATCTTCCCTTCTCCACACTGAACATACCCAGCTCTTTCAACTGTTCCTTATATACCAACCTTACCAACCTGTCTGGTCACCGCGGTCATAGGATGGCATGTCCCTGGTGGTTCCTCATGGACCTTTGGCCCGATTGCAGTCCACCCAGAGAAGAGCCTTCAGCGCAGCAGCTCCATTTCTCTGGAACTCCCTGCCTCTGGAGGTCAGGCAGGCGCCAACATTGTATTGTTTTCGGTGCCTCCCGAAAACACTTGTATTTCAGGAAGCCTTCCTGAATTAACCAGCCACAATTTTATTGATTCTGTTTTTAACATATTGTTTTATCCATTGTTTCATCTTTTATTGCTCACCACTCCAAAATCTCCATACTGGAATATGAAGCAGTATAGAAATCTTGTAAATGAATACATAATGCTTTCCAGATCCCTCAACGCCCTGGCTAGCTTCCTGTGGACACGCCGCTCTAGTTTATCTACCTCCTTCTTAATATGCAACACCCAGAACAACACCCCTTTCAGCCAGGGGTGTTGATCCTCAGGCCTTCGGGGATGGCAAATCTGGCCCACCTGGGGTACCAATCCAGCCCTCTGGGATTCCTCAGATGCACATGCCCCCTTCTGAATCTGAACATAACAAGTGGTTCCTGCTTTCCTCCCCTGACCACGTATCCTGTGGTGTTTTCCTGGCTTTTGCATGATTTCTTCCCCATTCTAAAAGCTCCAAATACCTCTCCTAAAACTTAGTTGCTGGCAGTAAGAGCTGTAAGTGAAAATAAGGGGGGGTTGCTCCACCTCCTTAGTCTTCAGTCCCACCCACCACTGGATTGTGGCCCCCACAAGAGCTTCTCTGAAACTGAATTCAGGCTGAATGAGGTCCCACCCCGCCACACTGATTTAAGCAGTAGGAGCAGCAGTGGAGGCACACACCAAGACGAGAAGAGGGATCCCATTTATTTATTTATTTATTTATTATATTTATACCCCACCTTTTTTCCTGCAAGGAACCCAAGGCAGCTTACATAATCCTCCTCCTCCTCCTCCTCCTCCTCCTCTCCACTTGATCCTCACAACAACCCTGTGAGGTAGGTGAGGCTAAGAGTCAGTGACTGGCCCAAAGTCACCCAGTGAGTTTCATGGCCAAGCGGGGACTAGAACCCGGATCTCCCGAGTCCCGGTCTAACACTCTCACCACTACGCCACACTGGCTCTCATGACTCCCTTTCTCTCTGTTGCCCTGGCTCCTGATACGTGGATTAAGAGCGCCCCCTGTTTCAAGGAACCATTGCAGAAACAGTTAAACCAAGGGCAGCTGCAAACACTAACTGCTTTGCATAGTTAAGGGAGAGGGTGATAGAGTTTCCATCGCATTTCCCCTGATATCAGTTTTGAGGCAAATTTTGAAGTTCCCACTAGATGGCAGGAAGAAAAACCCAGAAGTAATTTCCAGTTAAAATAACTTATTGAGAATAAAATCATAGTCTCCAACTGCCCCGAAAAGGACAGTCCCAAAAACCATTAAGCCATCACAGTTTCTCTCTTTGTCATGCAGAGTCCTAAATTCCCCTGCCTCCCGCAACTGCAAGCTACTTTCAGCTGTCTTAAAGGGGCCATGGGCAAAATTGCAGCTAAGCTAAATCTATTAGCTTAGCCGCAATTTTGCCCTTGGCCCCTTTAAGAGAAAGTAAGCAGAGAAGAAACAGGTGTGTGTGTGCGCGTGTGCGCGTGTGTGCGCCTGGACCTACGAAAAGGTGAATGAGGGATGATTCCTATCTTTATATTGCCAAAGATTTTATTTCCTAACAGAGCTGACTCTGCCTCTAACCAGTGAGTTTACAGTGTCAGAAGGAAATGTAAGAAACTTCCCCTTCTCTCTGAAGCTCCATGTTTAGGGGTGTTTAGAGTGCTTGGCTCTGGGTTTGAATCCCTGTGTATTCTATTATGTTCACAATTAATTAGGGTTGCTGTGATGGCATGGCCCTTTATACTTTATGACCACGCGCATAAACCCTTCTCAGGCCAAGCATCAACACTTGAAAACCTGAGGGGAGGGTCAAATGAAACCTTTCCCCTACTAATGAGGGGAAAGATTAATTCTGGTTATTAAGGATCTAGCTTAAATTTATGATGCTGTGGTGGGTACAAAGGTGTGTGTGTAGATTTAAAAGTAAAGCAGGTAATAACACCAAGCTGACACATAGGATTTGGGTAGTTAACAAAATAAAAATAATTTAATTTTAATTCTCAAAATCTT
This sequence comes from Shinisaurus crocodilurus, assembly GCA_021292165.1. Classification (NCBI taxonomy): domain Eukaryota; kingdom Metazoa; phylum Chordata; class Lepidosauria; order Squamata; family Shinisauridae; genus Shinisaurus; species Shinisaurus crocodilurus. The sequence continues at coordinate 283,734,455 of CM037878.1, forward strand.
AGTTCCAGAAAATAAACCTGCCTACACCAAACGCTTTGTAACTAACCTAACTCCCAACTCTCCCCACACACTACAAACACTCCCATATCACACTAACTCCAACCACCTAAAACTAAACTCAACCCAACCCAACCCAACTCCCATAACACTCAACTCACTAACTAACCCACTGACATAAAACCTAACTGCCTTAACTAAACCTAACTGACCCAGACATCACTCAAACACTCCTTATATACTCCTCCCCCCACCCTTTCCAAGACATCACAGACCACACCCACTCAGTTCAACATTCTATACTCACTAAAAATACTAATGCAGACATACACCAGGGAACTGAATTGTGGGGTTACGCCACAGTTGCCACCTCTCTTTTTTCTGACAGGCTCCTCATCTTTAACAGCTATATGGTGGTCAGGTACATCACTGTCCTCTCCATGCTGGGAATAGCTGTCGTTATTCAATCTGGCTGGTACAGATGGGTGAAAATTTCATTTCCAGGGCCAGTGTCCAGAGTAGGCATGGTTGGGCACCTGCCGAGGGCCACACATATCATCAGGGGCCAACTGAGGAGAGGCCCTGGAATTTTTACTCCTCTTTACCACTACAGACAGCTTGTTCACCTGCCTCTTTCTCTGGCCCAGATGAGAAGGAGGAGCAGTGGATGCCGCTGCCTACTTGCTCACTGCCTCTTGGCTTGTCAATCAATCAATCAGGATAGCTAAAAGTGGACTATATGGAGTAACTATCTGGTGGATCCACAGTTGGCTACAGAATCGGACTCAAAGGGTGCTTATCAATGGTTCCTTCTCAAACTGGGGAGAGGTAACGAGCGGGGTACCACAGGGCTCGGTCCTGGGCCCAGTGCTCTTCAACATTTTATTAATGACTTGGATGAGGAGGTGCAGGGAATGCTTATCACATTTGCAGATGACACAAAGTTGGGTGGAACAGCTAATACTCTGGAAGACAGAAACAAAATTCAAAGTGATCTCGATAAGCTAGAGCACTGGGCTGAAAACAACAGAATGAAATTTAATAGGGATAAATGCCAAGTGCTGCACCTAGGGAGAGGAAACCAAATGCAGAGTTACAGAATGGGGGACACTTGGCTCAACAATACTACAAGTGAGAAGGATCTTGGAATTGTGGTAGATCACAAACTGAATATGAGCCAGCAATGCGATGTGGCTGCAAAGAAGGCAAATGCTATTTTGGGCTGCATTAATAGAAGTACAGCTTCCAAATCGTGTGAAGTGATAATTCCCCTTTACTCGGCACTGGTTAGGCCTCATCTTGAGTACTGCGTTCAGTTCTGAGCACCACACTTTAAGAAGGACGTAGACAAACTGGAGAAGGTTCAGAGGAGGGCAACAAGGATGATAAAGGGACTGGAAACAAGGCCCTATGAGGAGAGACTGAAAGAACCGGGCATGTTTAGCCTTCAGAAGAGAAGACTGAGGGGAGATATAATAGCGCTCTTCAAGTACTTGAAAGGTTGTCACACAGAGGAGGGCCAGGATCTCTTCTCAATCATCCCAGATTGCAGGACACGGAATCATGTGCTCAAGTTACAGGAAGCCAGATTCTGCTTGGACATTTCCTGGCTGTCAGAGCAATAAGACAATGGAACCAACTACCTAGGGAGGTTGTGGGCTCTCCAACACTGAAGGCATTCAAGGTGCAGCTGGACAGCCATCTGTCAGGGATGCTTTGACTTGGATTCCTGCAGGGGGGTTGGACTGGATGGCCTTATAGGCCCCTTCCAACTCTACTTTTCTATTACTCTAAGTGGTAGTAATTATTAGAGAGAGGATGAGGAGCAATAGCAGCAGGTGACAATGCCAGTGAGAAGGTAGCCTCACTGAGGGACGAAGCCCATTGAGGGTGCCTTACCCAAGGGTCCTCCAAAACCTGGAGCCAGCACTGTTTGTTTCAGTCCTTTTTTAAAAATAAGAATTTACCAAAATTTGCATCGTGTGTGTGTGTGTGTGTGTGTGTGAGTGCCCTGACTCACTGTGAAGGATTGAGGCCTACACAGGCCTGAGTTAGTTGAAGCCTGTAGGCCCAAACATCTCCTGATGGGAGGGGGGCATTTGTGAGTTTCATTTTCCCCTCATGGAGTTAAGTTTCCTTTTCATTGAGAGAAGCTTCCCCTTAATAGAGTTAAGTTTCATTTCCCCAGTTTGAGGTCACAGGACTGTAACCTTTAGGTCTGGGGGGGAGTGTATATAAAGAGTGGATCTGGAGCTGCAGGGGTGGCAGAGGGAGAGAGCGAATTTGGAGAGAGAGAGAGAAGCTGCAGAGAGTGAAGCAGACAGAGAAGCAGGTTCTGAATTTCACTGAAGAATGCAGAACAGCCAGAGCTAGGCTGGAGAGGGAATCTCTTAACTGAGATTTACAGGTGACAGTGTAGCTAGGTTAGAGAACCTTGCGTTATTTTTCCTTTTATTTCCCTTATACTTGCTTTTTGTAATCTTACAGCTGTATTTGTGTAATTACCCTAAGTTAATGTGATTCTACTTTACCAATATTTACTACAGTAAACAGTTATTGTTAAAATTCAGTTGTTGGAGTGTCTTTTGCACCACGCCTAAGGCCTAATCCCATGTTACTGGGAACAGGAGGTAAAAAGGCAGAGAATTGGCATCCTGAGACAGGAGGGGCTCTTAAAGAGGCAGATATCTTTAAGGAGCTGATCAAGGTGTCCTGGTACAGGTGGAACCTTGACACTCACTGACTCATCAATTTATCTCCTATTTACCATTAAGCTAGAAAGTTGAAATTTGCCATGGTTGTTGCTTATGGATCACTAATAAAAACATAATTGTGAAAACTTTCTTAAACCTTCATCCTGTATCTCAGGGTGTGTTTTTTTTTCTTCCCCCAGGCTCACATTATGTGGTGTAATTTACACATAAGTTGACCTAAAATCCTGTCCTGGTAGGACTTTGCCTAAAGCAGGATAGTAAGCAATATTACCAAATTTCAGCCGCCTGCCTTCTACAGTTTTCTTGCTATAACCAAACATGCCTGGGACAGAAAATAAACCCAAAAATTCTGCAAAACAATGCTGTATCTGGGGTGCTCCAGTGTCCCCAGGCAGTGGGGGAACAATAGGAGCCATCCAGAGGTCATTTTAGTCTCTTTTTATTAGCAGGAAGAGCAGAGAACACCTTCTTCAAAAAGAGAAGAAATCCATTGAGGGAAAGCATTGTTACAGTGATTCAAAGTTTTATATTCCTCAGGCTTTTCAACTGCTAATTGACTTTTAATAGTTTTTACTAGGCCTCACCTTTGTTATGTAGATTTCCTGCATTTACATTGCTGAAGGATATGTTAAGTCTGAACTTACCTTAAGCAGCTGAAACCTGAAATCTATTCTTATTCTGATCCTAACAGCCTGAAGAAAACATTCAGTGAGACAAAAGCCTTTCATGTACACAATTTGCCTTGCCTGAGGCACTTTTCTATGGGGTGACTTTGGAACCCCAGCTTCAACATATGCGAAGTTGCATGTTTCCAGAAGATGAAAAACCCTTAAGGGGGCAAACTCAGAGTACAGGGTAGAAAGTAATCAGTTTTTTAATCTGTCCGAAGAATGGGTCCTTCAGATAGTTTCTTCATGTTTGAGAGAGAAAGAACTTGTGATTTTAAAAATTCAAATGCAGGAGAAAGCAAAACTGACAGATGTGTCCATCCTTAATTGTGACTACCAAATTCAACTTTACTTGAAATTTTAGATAAAGCTGAAAGATTATCCTCTGTCAAAGCATCTGGAAGAATTTGGAGGAAAGTTAATAGTATTTTGATGAGTTCAGCAAACATTCTGAGGACTTTTAAATCAGCTCTAGGAGGGAGAATGTTATCTATGCTTTTGTCTTTTCAACTCTCTCTCTCTCCCCCCCCCTTCTCCAGAAAGATATAACTGAAAGTCATGTGGAAATAAAACTAGTGTTACCTAATTCTTCAGGAGAATTATAATCATAGGTTGTAGACAGAGAAATAAGACGGTCTAAGAAGATTATGAAAATTGCAGGCCTCGTAGTGTAGGCACTCTGAAAATAAGGTGGGGGCAATATATTTGCATTCTACTGGCTCATTGGCACTTCAAAGTCACGGTTGCATTCTCTAATCACATATAATGAACAGGTAGCGCAACATCCCAGCATGGGGCTTCATAGCCTGAGTCCTGGGCCTGTTTATGAAGAGCCTATTTAGTGATGGGAGGGAGGGGAAGGCAATTTAGAAAGGCGAAAGTGATGCTGCAAATTTCAGCATACTGCTGTAGCACAAGGATTTGGGCAACCCATTCAAAGGCCATTTAGGAGGCTCACCATGGCAGCCGAGATAAATTTTCTTCCACACTTTCTCTCTTGAAAGATCAAATGTTGAGACCAAATATTCAGCTGTTTTTTTTCTCATCAAAGATGCCCTCAATGGAGGCCTGGTATAGATCTAACGAGAGCTGCCATGCGAACACCTTGGAAGCATGCAGGCTCATGGCCCAATATCACTCTTTGGGGTGGCTGCATATGTGAGACTCTCCACCTCTTCTGCTACTCATGAACTATCAAAATGACCACCGTGATTTTCATGATCACCAGGCCCCAAATATGGACACTGCAACTGCAGAAATCAAGGCAATCGCAGAGACAGTGTCAGCATGAGGCACCAAGTCTCAACAACCTCTGCTTGAGTGCTCCTAGGTCACAAGCGTGGCGAGAGCACATGTCCTTGAGTCACTTACGGCACCACTGTTAGGGCTGAGCCAAGCTCAGAAGGGGTAGAAGTGGTTCTCTAAACTTATTAAGTCAGGGAACAAAGATGAGATGAATGTGGAACAGGAGTGCTTTGAGATGTAGTTGCAGCACTTTCAAATGTTCAAAGCACTTCCCACTGATTATGGGGTGTTCCTTACAACAAACATTGCAAGGTAGATTGGTATCATTATTCTCATACTGGAGACAGGGAGGGGGCTGATGCCATGCGGGAGTGACTTGCCTGAGGCCACCTAGTGAATTCATAGCAGAGATGAAATTTGAACCAGTAACCGATTCAAATTTGAACCATAGAACATTAGTTATTGGGTGGATTTGAAATGGAATGAATGGATGGATGGATGGATGGATGAATATCTGGTTCAATTTGTAGAGCAATCTACAAATTTGTAATGATTTTCAGTAAGCTGTAGTAGGGACGACGGAGAAATCCACAATGGACTCAAATGTGTTTGAATTTCTAAGAATCCGACCCATGGGTTCCACAGCAGACTGTCTTTTCCCCAGTCGTGTGGATTCCATGGACTTACAGACCTTTTTTCTTTATTTCCCATAATTTTACATGAATTGAGTCATAGACATTAAAAAAAACAACAAAAAAAAAACCCACTGACCAAAAGGGTGCATTTCCTCCCAGGATACAGAGTGAAAATACACATTCTTGGAGGATTCACATATTTGGGGGCATTTGTGCATTTTCGAACATGCGCCAATGCATTGCTCAAAATCTGATTCCATCAATGAGTGGACGACAGAATGAAAGGTGCCTGACAATCCATGAAACATAGGTGGAACAGATTTTACAATGTTCGTACATCCCTAAGTCTGTACGGCCATCTCTTAGCAGCTACGTTCTATCAACTCTCATAGGTTTAAGCAGCCCACTGTCTTCTTGTCCTGATTCCCCAAGTTATTATCATTTCCCCGATATGCTTCTACTTCTTGTAGGTAGGTGGAGCTTATTATTGAAAATAAAACTTCCATTATCATACTGCCTTATACAAATCTATGGTGCGACTGCACTTAGAATACTGTGTACAGTTCTGGTCACTCCACCTAAAAAAGGATATTTTACCATCAGAGAAAGTGCAGAAAGGGGCAACTCAAATAATCAAGGGGCTGGTGCAGCTCCCCTACAAGGAAAGGTTACAACATCTGGGATTGTTTAGATTAGAAAGAGGCAAGTAAGGGGAGATATTATAGAGGTGTACAGAATTATGCACAGTGTGCAGAAAGTGGACAGGGAGATATTTTTTTACCTTTCTCATAATACCAGAACCCAAAAGGGTCATCCCATGAAACTGATTGGTGGAAGATTCAGAACAGATCAAAGGAAGGACTTCTTCATACAGTGCATAGTTCAACTATGGAATTCACTTCCACAAGATGTAGTGGTGGGCACCAATTTGGAAGGCTTTAATAGGGGATTGGACAAATTCATGGAGGAGAAGGCTATCAATGGCTACTAGTCCTGATTGGCTGTATGCTACCTCCAGTATCAGAGGCAGCATGCCTATGTACACCAGTTGCTGGGGAACATGGGTGGGAGGGTGCTGTTGCACTCATGTCCTGCATGTATGTTTCCCGTGGGCAGCTGGCTGGCCACTGTGTGAACTGAATGCTGAACTAGATGGACCCTTGGTCTGATCCAGCATGGCTGCTCTTATGCTCTTCTGTCATGCTTGAGTCCTTGTTTTGCACCTATTTCATTGCCATCATGAAATTCTGATTTAAATCATACATCTGTATGTGTGTGTTTTGTGTTGTGTGCGTTTCCTCCCTGGCTTTTATCAAATGCTTCCCAATACAGAATTTTATCCCTGGGCCTTTCAGCTTTGTACGAACACCAAATCCACAACAGATGGTCCACACAAGCTGGAATGTGTTTGCTTTTCCTGCGCTGTACACAAGGGCTCTATGATTAATATTCTACCACACTGTGATATAGGCCTGACATCATAACACTATTCTCAGTCATGGGGTGACGAACGTTCTTTTCCCTGTATCATTCTGCATATTATAGCTTAAAGAATGCAACCTGGAACTGATGGCATTAGTTAATCAGAAACCAAAGTATTTAAGCTGCTGTATTTTGGGGATCTCCAGGGCTATACATACTCCCCCTGCTTCAGACAAATAAACGGCTATTCTGTTCCATGGAAAGTTTAATTATGTGTCAGGTAAGCATTATAACAAAAGCGCAGAATCTCAGGGCTGTAGGCCAAATCTAACCCACCTGGGATTCTCCAGAGGGCCTCTCCCAAGAAACCAAGACTGTGACAACGGTAATATAAGGCCAGCCTGTTCCCTGTTGGTTCCCCAGGTTACCTGTTAGCTAGTCTGATGTACTTCTTTCTGATCATTATATGGGTGGCACTGCAGATCAGCAAAGATCTGATGAATACCTCCTTCTACTGGTGAATTTCTCCAGTGGTGGAGGGAGTAAGAAGCCTCGGCTATGCTTCTAGGTTCCCTGAATAGACACCCCCCCCCCGGTGCATTACACGCCCACTATACAGAATGCTTCCATATTAATGTGCATGCAGCCGCCCAAGAAATCCACGCAGCATGTTGCCATTTTGGTTGCATTTAAGTAGATGGGCAGAATGATCCGATGGCCCTCTAGACAGCATCTAGAGGGCCACAGGATTCTTCGAATTCCCAGATCCAAGGACAGAAAGGAGCTCTGACCTCAGAGCTGGGGAATCCATGTTTGGAGCCCCCGGCCTTCCCTCCTTGCAGCTGTCGTGGAAAGAACTGCACCAGCTGCTTCTCCAAGCTCAGAGAAGGGGTAAAGAGGGCATTCTGGGGCGGGGGGGGGGGGCAAGGAGGGGAGGAGAATGGGTCTGCCAGGTTATGATGTACCCCTGCAGCACTCCAGCCTCCTTCCCTCCCCATCCCAAGCACCACAGCTGGACGTCCAAAATCTAGACACCCTGCAAGTGTCGCTGACCTGCGGGGTGGGAGGAGTGTGCGGAGGCGAACATCGCCTCCACACTCCTCCTGCCCTGCATGGGATGCCCAGAATCCTCCAAGTTTAGAGGCTTATGGGCATCTCCACTGGATTGCACCCTAAATATAGTGGCCAATTACTGACAAGCTTAAGGTATCATAATGTCACATGATGGGGTTCGGTACCAGGGATTTCCCATTTCCTAACGTAAACAGCATGAACGTCTTCTTGGTCATCACTAAGATCTTCCTCAGCGGTCCTTCTCCGAGAGCCCCTGCCAAAGGAAGTGAGGCAGGTGGCTACTAGGAGGAGGGCCTTTTCTGCTGTGGCACCCCATTTCTGGAATGAGCTCCCCAAAGAGGTTCGCCTGGCGCCTACTTTGTATTCTTTCTGGCGCCAGGTGAAGACCTTTCTGTTCTCCCAGGCATTTTAATCATTTTAATCATTTTAATCTTGTAATTGTTTTTAATTCCGTTGTTGTAACTGCTGCTGCTAGCTCTGCTGTTTGTTTTTAAAATGTGGTTTTAAATTTTATATTTTATATTGTATTTTATGATTTTAACTGTTGTAAACTGCCCAGAGAGCTTCGGCTATTGGGCAGTATAAAAATGTATTAAATAAATAAATAAATAAATAAATCATGAAGTGCTGCTTGGAATATCTGTCATCGTTCATCTTGGATAGCAAATAAAATGCCCGCACCAAGGATTGGCTTGTGGTTGCTTTTCACCCTATTTACTTAACACACCTCTGTCACCCTCAGGACAATGAATGCAAAAATATAAAAGCAATTTGCTTTTTTATATATATATATATATATATATATATATATATAAAACCTTCAAGTGTTCCCTTCCTTGCTCATTACCAGGGTACTTGTGCTCAAACAGAAGCTTTCTTCCCATTTCTCTAATTGAAAATTTATTATAGGCAAACAAAGGAGGGGGAAATTAGAAGTCATATATATGCATGCACAGACCTGAACTGAAATTAGCTCCTTGCTTAACAAGAAAAAGAAAAGAAAACTACTGTAGCTCCTTGTTCCTTCAAACTTCCTATGAAGCTAGAATATACAGTTTACCAATTCATTTCTTCACCATTATAAAACAGTAAACTTCCTCTTTCCCCACCCCCCATCCAGTGACTACAGAACATGGGTAGGGGAGAATTTCATTTGGCCCACATTTTTCAATAAACCGATCTAATTTGCACTTCCTGAACTAATTTGCCGATTGGAGCAGATTGCACACTTCTCAGAATTGTGTGTTTCAGTTCTCAGCCAAAAAGAATTGTGTACAAAAAACTTGTATTCTAGGGAAAGTTCCCTACAAAAGAATGCATATGTTAGGGAAAGTCGGGCACAAAGATGCATATTTTAGGAAGCATTGTATACAAAATTTGTACACTCAAGAAAACTGTGCAAAAATAAATGCAAATGTGAATTTTTTTAAAAAGAAAAGAATGCAGACTGATGTGGAAATTGGGTGGAACTGACTTACGGTATGTTTATTTACATGCAAGACTGTCATAGATCAAAAATAGATGGATTCTAATTGACTTAATGAGCATGGGAGCTGGACATTTTGGCTTTGGTTATGTTGTGCGGGGAAAGGCTTGAAATATGGCTGAAACTCACATGGCCTGTGTTTGTCGGATTTGTGTCAGAGTAGGCTGATACATCTTTGTATCTTCTGGGCCAAAGGAAACCAAGCCATGGAATGCTGAAAGAACAAGTCCTTGTTGGACTGGAGCAACAATGGAACACGTTGCACCACACACTTAGAAAGTGTGTTAACCACAAACAACCCATGAAGAGAAACCATGGTTTGTTGTTGGGTTATGAACTGTGGGTTGTTCACCATGGTTTGTTTCCTTGGCTGGGATCAGACAACATGATAACCCGTGTTTCAACAACAACCCACTGTTCATTGACAACCCACACTCAATCCACACTCAACCCTTGAGTGTGGGTTATTGTGTTGTCTGAACCCAGTCCTTGTGCATGTTTGTGCGTGCATGTGTGGGTGGGTGTTTTGGGGGAAATGGTGACTAGGGGTCACATGGTTACATATGCTTGAACTGTCCTTTTTGGCCAGGTTTGGTCCCTAATTTCTGTTCCTAATAAATCATTGTCCCTTTTTGTTTCTATTTAAGTATGTTTGGTTATTTATTTATTTTCCTTAGGGGGATGCCTTGTTAAACGGTGATAATGTGAAGTGAACTGCTAGAGCTATCGTTTCCACAAGTCTTTAGAAATTCAAACTTGGGTCTGCGGGTGGGGAAGAGAAAGTGTTTAGTCTTGTGATTATCTTACAACCAGACCCCCAGAACTGATGAGGCAAGTTCCCTCCAGAGTCCTAACCCCTGCATGACCCATTCGGACCCCAAAGAAGGTTCCTTTTCTGCCCAAGGCCTATGACCCTGCAAGTTGGGTTCCAGGAATTCCCCGTTTACCTTAACTTTCATGAAGAACTCATAACAAATACAAACAGATTGGTTTGGGAGGGGGGCATTTTACTACCCTAATCTGTTTTCCAGTGTATCCTGGGCTGGGAAAATGCCCCATAAACAACGCTGTGACTGTGGTGTCAGAAGAGTTTACGTGGGGCTGCCCTTGAAGACTGTTCAGAAGCTGCAGCTTGTGCAAAAAAACGCGGCAGCCAGACTCATCACTGGGACCAGAAGGTCCAAACGTATACCGTAACACTAGTTCTGGCCCACATGCACTGGCTGCCTGTATGCTTCTGAGCCCGATTCAAGGTTCTGGTCTTAACCTGTAAAGCCCTACATGGCTTGGGACCACAATACTTGATGGAACGCCTCTCCCAACCACAATCTACCTGGACACTATGCTCAACATCTGGGGCCTTCCTCTGACTGCCACCTCCAAGGGACTCAGGCTTGGAGGGTTGCAACAGGGTTTTTTTTTCTGTGGTAGCCCCCCCCAACTGTGGAACAAGCTCCCTGCTGAGGCCTGCCTGGCGCCAACTCTACTATCTTTTCAGCACCAGGTCAAGACTGCCCTCTATGTTGAGGCTTTTAACAACTCTAAATAGTGCATGGTAGGGTGGTTATTTTTAACTTTTTTACTGGTCGCGTTGTATTAACTCGTTCTCGCTATTTGAGTAGCTTTTAAAATTTGGTTTTAAATTTCTTATAATGATGTTGTTGTGTATATTTTATATTGTATTTTTTACTGATTGTTGTAAACCACCTGGAGAGCTTCAGCTATTGGGCGGTATAGAAATAAAATTAACAACAACAATAACAATACTGCAAACTGTAGGGTTTCTCCAATCCTGCTGTTTTTATCTCCATCTTATCTGGGGCTAATGCCATTTAAGTATCCACAATTAATTGGGGAATGAGTTGTCTCTTTGCGTGTGTGTGATAGCTCAGACGCACAATAGCTCTGAGTACCAAATTTTATTAGAGAACAAGAACACCTTCATGCCTTACTTGTGAAACTCCAGAGGTACCTGCCTGGCTCTTTCCTTCTCAAATTGAATGAGGGACGTGAGACAGACTTTTGATTTGCTCTAGAAGGAAGTTTTTTATGGTCTTGTGGTTTTACTTCTTACCCAATTCATATCCATTTTAAATGTAAGGAAGAAATACCTTTAGTTAGGGTTCATTTGCTAATCATATCATAATCCACTGCGCTAGGATGATGATCTTAGCTGGCTGTCTCATGTGGGGATGTGGAACCACATTGCCTGGAGAGAGGAGGGAGTGAGATTTCCGGTAAGATGTGTTGATGTGCTCCCTGATAATGGAATGACCTTGAGGCAAAACACAACATGAGATGTGGCATGAGGATCTTTTCTGCAACAGTTACTTCATAAGCAAACCTCAACGTTATACGGTGTTTACAGAGAAAATTGACTCACTTTGCTTGTCACTGGGGTCATAAAGGTCTACAGTCTGTCAGCTTTGCCATAAACAGGAATGGTTTACTCTGTGAGTAAGGGCTGCTGTACAGACTCAGCAAGTCCCTACTATGTATCTACTGGTGGACTGTACCCAGTGCTTTTTTTCTGGAGAAAAGGGTACCGGAACTCTTGGATTACATTTCCTCGGGAGTATATGGCGATTAAATTGTAATGCAATTAATAGAAGAAAAGGTGCTGGAACTCAGTTCCGGTGAGTTCCACCAGAAAAAAAGCCCTGACTGTACCACTTTGGATTGCAGGTGGGTGAACTGCAATAACAGATGCTGTAGCTCTTCTTATTTATCAGGGACAATCCCTATTTTCCTGGCACTGGTCGATGATAAATTGCTGTCCCTTTTCTGCCCATGGGGAAAACTGGGGGGGGGGGGATGTCTTTTTAAAACAGAGGGTTAGGCAAATTGTGGCCCTCCAGCTATTGTTGGACTGCAGTTCCAGTCAGCTCTAGCCGGCCCAGCATAGCCAATAGTAAGGGATGGTGGCAGCAGTGGCAGGTTACTTGGATTTGCTTTGCGGTGTTGTTGTTTTTACTAAGACCGCAAGATCCACCAGCCGGGCGCGAAAATAGCATCTGGCAGATGGATGGAGCTAGATGCAAAGTGGCGGCTCAGAAAGTGGATCCAGTTACTTACCCCATGAGCCATACACTGGAATGACTTCCACATCTACATTTGAGTTTATTTATTTATTTATTACATTTATACCTCGCCTTTTTTCCTGCAAGGAACCCAAGGCGGCTTACATAGTCCTCCTCCTCCTCTCCATGTTACCCTCACAACAACCCTGTGAGGTAGGTTAGGCTGAGAGTCAGTGACAGGCCCAAAGTCACCCAGTGAGTTTCATGGTCGAGCGGGGACTAGAACCCGGATCTCCCGAGTCCCCAGTCCAACACTCTCACCGCTACGCCACACTGGCTCTCAATTACACTGCCTCAGTTACTATAGATATCAGAGATTCTAATTTAGAAGTGGGGCGTGGGCTTTGTTGCTATTATTAATCAGTTCAGACTGAGTCAGGAAGCCTTGCTGAACTGCTGCCCATCATCCAGTTATCTACCGGGCGATCCTAATCTACCCTCTGCCCACCCTACTCCAGAAGCTAAAATCTCTAAAGGTGCAATCCTATGCATGTTTAAACGGGGGAGGGGGGGAAGGCCTACAACTCTCACCATGCCCCAGCCAGCCATAGCTGGCTGGGCCATGTTGGGAGCTGTAGGCCTTTTTTTGTCTAAACATGCATAGGATTGCACCCTATCCTATGCATGTTTCCTTGACTCTAGTTCAGTGGCTTCAACATATGGGTAGGTTGGATCATGGCGGCAGTGTTTTTGTTTAGTGAGGAAAACAGTGCCCAGCAGACTTTGACAAAAAAAAGCTAGGAGGGACTTAGCCAAAGGAGATCAGTACGAGCCTTAGGTGACTCCTAAGTCTATTGGAGTCACCTCATGTGTAATTGTGTTCATTTAATTAAGCCTGAGCACCAGTTGCTTTCTTTTTCCTATGTTATCGTGTGTATTGACTTGATCAACCATGGCTAAAGTTACAACAAGTAACAGAACAGAGTAGAAAGGCAAGCACACTTCAAACAGAACTGACAGTGAAGGAAAAGAACCGTCAATCATCATGTCTTGTTTAGCAACCCCACCCACATACAAACTGAAGTGTTTTCAAAGATTGGCATTTCCATACCCTCCAACATTTCGCAGATGAAAATAGGGACACACATGTGAATTTGTAAGAGGTATGGTTAAGCAACATGAAGGTGTGATCAAGAGGGTGTGGCCAGGCAACATGAGGGCATGGCCAAGGGTATGGCCAGGCAACCAAAGGGCATGGTCAGGTACACAAGTTATTAGAGGAAACACACAAAACGGCAGTATTTTCCCTAGAACCCGGGGTTATCCACTAAAGCGAAATGGTGACACATTTGGGACAAAGAAAATGAAGTATTTCTTTGCATAGTGCATAGTTAAACTGTGGAATTCACTGCCACAAGATGTAGTGATGGCTGCCAACTTGGAATAGGCAAATTCATGGAGGATAGTATCTATTCTTTGCATAGTGCATAGTTAAACTGTGGAATTCACTGCCACAAGATGTAGTGATGGCTGCCAACTTGGAATAGGCAAATTTATGGAGGATAGTATCCAGGAATTCCCCGTTTACCTTAACTTTCATGAAGAACTCAGAACAAATACAAACAGATTGGTTTGGGAGGGGGGCTTTACTACCCTAAGAGTTTCCCTTCTCAAGGCATTATATTACTGACTAGCTTTTTTTACCTGGCGTTGCACGGGTCGTCATTTTCCTATAGGCACTATTTGTTCGAAATTCCTTAAGGTCGCTGACTGCTGTTTTGAATCGCTCCATAGGAAAGGTCCCCTGGGACTACATAATGGAATCTCAGCTCCCCCAGGACTGCACAATGGAATCCCAGTTCCCCCGGGACTACCTGCTCCCCTGGGACTACACAATGAAATCCCTGCTTCCCTCCCTGGACTACACAATGAAATCTCTGCTCCCCCAGGACTACACAGTGAAATCCCCACACCCCCAAACATGGAGCAGAAGGGGAAGTTTCTTGCATTTCCTTCTGACACTGTATCTCACCTGTTAGAGGTACAGAGTCAGCTCTGTTAGGAAATAAAATCTTAGGCAATATAAAGATAGGAATCATGTGATAATTCCCTCATTCACCTCTCCCTTGGTCCACCTCCTTTTCTTTTCACCCAGCTAATCCCTTCCCCACAGCAACATGCAGCAGAGGCAGCAGGTAGAGCATGCATGCGCGCGCGCGCACACACACACACATCCTTACCTGGCCCTCCCAGCTTAGCAGCATCTGTCTCTCTGTGGAGACCCTGCAGCTGTTCAAGCCTAAGCAGAGCTACTCTTAAAGGGGCCATGGGCAACTGCAGCTAAGCTAAAACTGCAAGCTTAGCTGCAATTTTCCCATGGCCCCTTTAAGAGCAGCTTAAAGTAGCTGGGAATTCGGGACTCAGCATGACAAAGTGAGAACCCATGATGGCTTAAGGGTTTTCGTGACGGTCCCGGCATTTTCGTGGCAATTGGAGAATATGACTTTCAAATCCAATTTGTTTATTTGTAGATAGTCCAACTGAGTTGGAAAGCTGCCTTATATGTATTGGATCAGATTATTTGTCCATTTAGCCCAGTAAATACCTTCACACCCACCTAGCTTGTCTGGGCGGGGAAAGATATTGCTGGTGGGGGGCCAGAAGGGCCAAGAGTGTGCTAGGCACAAATGTTGAGTCAGGCGAGGGGTGGAGCTTGCTGGGCAATATTAGCCTGCAGAGCCCCACCCTCACTCTCTTTCGATTAGCTGGTTGGCTGGCTGGCTGGCTCCCTCCCTGTAGGCAGTGTGGGCTTGCCTGGCCACCTTTTATGGGGCCAAGTAGGAATTTTTTTTGTCAGACAGCCTGATTGGCCTACTTCACACTGTAAATGGGCATGGGTAATGGCTCCTCACAGGTTCGTTGGTGGATAGGTTGATTTGGTCACATTTAGGCAGGTAGGAGCAGGAACATTTTAGTGGGGGTTAGGGTTGGTGAGCATCCATAGGCACCTTCATGGCGACTGGCAATTCTGGAGGCTTCACGCTTAGGGTTTTGTGGCCCAGTGTGGAGATATGGGATTGCCTTTGAGGCTAATTCAGCTCGCCCACTCAGAGCTTTGCGGCCTCAGGAGGGGTGAGACAGGAAAGCCTCCCTACACCGGGACTGTGCAGATCTGGGGGCGGGCAGTCAGATGCCCACTTGAGAGCAGAAGCCTGCACTGTCCCCATCCTCTGCAGATCTGTTTTGGATAAATGTGGCCCAAGTTTAAACCAAAATTCTGTGTCTGTCTCGTTAGTCCCACCACCACCACCACCACCCCTTCCACTCAGAAGGTCTACTCTGACTGACAGGATCTCCACTGAGCTATGATCATTCTCCTAAGCTTCAGACCTATTTACTGTAGTGACCCCTTTCACTCAGTTCTGCCAGTAAGTACGGGGGGCAATACTGAGTTAGATGGAGCAATGGCCTGACTCAGTATAGGTCGGCTTCCTATATTCATCCAGATAATGTGTGAAGTGAGCTGATCGTAGTGAAAATGCACAAGAGCAGTAACAAATAATACAACCACCCTAGCTCTGCTTTGTTGATCAACATTTCTAGCAGGGGAGGAAACCATTGTCTCGATTTAGGACTAAAAAGCTGTTATCCATCATTTCATCCACTAACCAGTAAAGATGTCGAATTATTATTCCACAATGGAAAGTAAATTCCAAATTTATCCGTTTCTTCTTCTCTCACATTTGAATTTTTGAAAGTTCTTTTTGTTCTGAATCTGGAGAACTTTGCACATCATGGTAAATTCTTACCAAAACAAAACTGAAATGAAATTTTCACCCATCCCTACGGAACTCATTGCCCATTGTCACATGTGGGCGACTCTTGGATGCCAAAAAAAAAAAAAGATGCCCATCTCTGCATCAGCAATATTAGGGCTCAATATGCGTCTGAGCCCAGTAGACTCAAACTTGCTGCTTTGGTGGGTGACCAGTTCTGTTGGCCTAACCTAGCAGGATCTTTAGGAAGGCCCTCAGTTTGAAACTCTCATTTTCCCTGCTATTTTCTCAAACACAACAGCAATTTTTGTAATTATAAGAACCTGAGGAACTGTGTTAACTGTTACATGTCAGATACCGTCGAATATTGACTGCAATTCCATGCCACCGTTGTCTGCAATGCATATTATAGGTTTATCACGTCCTACCCCAATGAAGTACTTTTCAGTCTAATTCTTGAAACAATCTGGGCTCTAAGTCAAATTTTCTTTAACATTTACAATTGGCAACCTTGTATTAAGATTATTTGAATGCTTTTTGAGATGGAAATGCAGAAAGTAGTAATTAATGATGCGGGTTTTTTTGTTTTGTTTTTTAATAACAGTTGCTTTTAGGTTTGAATAATTACTGTCATAATTATGCATGTAATCGTCTATTTTAAAAGATTCCAGCACTTTTAAATCACTGCTTCCAGCATTCGTAGAATTTTGAAGTCTCTGTCACCTTGCAGAAAGGTGTCCAGCTCCTAGTCCTTGGGCCAATATACACAGTGGCTGGTATAAAAAACCAATAGGTGAAATTGCACTGTTGTATTAGACTGCAAGCACAGGGCCAATAGGGAGCTTCACACGTTACCCCCTCTGTTGAAAGAACATGTGAGAGGGTGGGGGACCCATGTGGGATGGTCCCACCCCATGCACTGTGGCCACGTCCCCAGCCACCAGGGCCCACTGCATAGATGCTTCCCTGCCATCTGTGTGTTCAGACAGACTGGGAAAGGGCTCTCTTCAGAGTTATGTCTCTCCTGTGAGCAACAACAGCTGGGGGCATGGCCACAGCATGTGTCAGAGGGGAAGGGCCAACCCACGCGGTCAACCCTCATCAGAATATGTTATTTCAGTGCCTGGGGAGTTTCATGTGAACCTCTCGCATGAGAAGCTACGGTTGTGTGCTCTGCTGCCCTCACGAAGCCTCTGAAAAAGCTGTTATCCATCACTTCATCCACTAACCAGTAAAGATGTCGAATTATGATTCCACAATGGAAAGTAAATTCCAAAATGTATCCGTTTCTTCTTCTCTCACATTTGAATTTTTGAACGTTCTTTTTGTTCTGAATCTGGAGAACTTTGCACATCATGGTAAATTCTTACCGAAACAAAACTGAAATGAAATTTTCACCCATCCCTACGCATGAACCCATTGCCCATTGCCACATGTGGGCGACTCTTGGATGCAAAAAAAAAAAAAAAAGATGCCCATCTCTGCATCAGCAATATTAGGGCTCAATATGCGTCTGAGCCCATGCAGACTATTTCATCACACCTTCATCACATATTACTTTCCAGAGTAATATACAGTCAGCCATCTGTATGGCTTTGTCTGCAATCAAATACAATTAGCTTAATGCGTGAACTGCTTTGTGGATCTGGAATTTAATGGGCTGGCCCTGCAGCTAAAATTGCAGGAGAAGTATTTTTATTTTATTTTATTTATTTTTAGTGTTTTGCTTCCTTGGTTCTTGTAAAAAAAAAACAAGAAAGCAATGAAAATGCTAATTCTCTTTCGGTTGTTCTCTCATTAGTACATAGGAACAAATAGAAAGCAACAAAGGAGTTCATTCTGTACAATAGAAAAAGACTGTATTTTCCACTAAAAAGATGACAGCAATGCGGGATAATCATTAGGGATAGAACTGTGTGCAGTCAAGGTTCTCAAACATGGTGAGGAGGAGCGTAACTCGACTGAACGTACATACGGTTTCCTTCACTGCTAAGTGCAGGAAGGCTGGAAGTGGAGAGGGTGGCACCTTCCATGGATACACTTGGAGAATGCCTCCAGACATCACTGGCAGAGATGTCTGGATTTGTGGAATACATTCTGTGTGGTTTCGTGGATAGTCCGGCATCATTTCTTCCGCTGTCCATTCACAGACGCACTCAATTTTTTATTTATTTATTTGGGGGATGCAGAAAAAATACACCAAAAAATCACCTGTAGGTTTTGCCACAATTTATGTAATTTCTCTTAGTATGACATATTTAGTGTACTCCCCCCCCATTCCATTCAACTTTTACTCAAAAACATTACTACGTACTGTGCTATATTTGCATCTCTTTTAAATAATATTGGTGTATTTGTTTCCATGGCATATCTATCAGCGTAAAAATGTCATACTTTAAGAACATAAGAAGAGCCCTGCAAGGGTCCATCTAGTCCAGCATTCTGTTCACACAGTGGCCAACCAGTTGCCCACAGGATCCCACAAGCAGGACATGATTTCATAGATTTCATAGATCATAGAGTTGGAAGGAGCCTACAAGGCTATCAAGTCCAACCCCCTGCTCAATGCAGGAAACTAGAGGAGGGGTCTCCCATCCAAGTAACAACCAGGCTTGACCCTGCTTAGCTTTCCACATTCAGACAAGTGCAACAGCACCCTCCCGCCCATGTTCCCCAACGACTGATGCACACAGGCATACTGCCTCTGATACTGGAGGGAGAACATAGACAATCAGGACACAAATAGCCATTGATAGTCTTCTCCTCCATGAATCAATTTGTATAAATTTCAGAGAAGTGAAAAATGGTCTGAAAGTCTGTTGACTCTGTGCTCCTCCAAGTGGCTGGTCTGCTGTGGAATGTGCAGGTCGAATTCATAGAAATCCGTACTCATTTTAATCCATCTCAGATTTTTCCAGTATCCCTAGACGAGAGACACTCCAGGAAATAGAGAAGTGTGCAATCCAAAGGATCTGTGTTCTGACCTGAATATTATTCTGGGGTGTGTGATTGAAGCTGGCTTATTTAAAATGCAGAATGAACGAAATTCACCCCGGATTAAGTAAAACCTATAAAAATAACTTCCTCCTCCTCCTCTTCTTGTTTGTTTCATCTGTTGGGGGGGGGGGAAGCTTAATAGGTTTATGGTGCAATCCAGTGGGGATGTCTGTAAGCCTCCGAATTGAAGGATTACGGACATCCTATGCAGAGGAGCACAGAAGGCGATTGTTGCCTCCCTGTTCCTCCCACCCTGCAAGTCACCTAAATGGCCAATTTGGCCATCTAGTGGAGGCACTTCGGACGGGGAGGGAAGGAGGCTGGAGAAGCACCAGGATACAATCATATCCTGGTGGACCCAGTATCCTCCCCTCCCTGCCCCCTGAAAGGCCCTCTTCACCCCTTCTCCAAGGCTGGTCTGTTGACCTCAGAGATGCAACTTAATGCGGTCCTAATATGGCCGGGTTCCTGACCAACCTTGCCCCCTACACTGGTTGTGGGTGAGGGAGAGGGATCAGAGTGCAGATCCCCAACTCTGAGGTCAGAGCTCTTTTCCAACCTCAGAGCTGGGAATCTGAATAATCCTATGGTCCCTCTACACACTGTCTAGGACCCATAGAATCACCCTGCCCATTGCCTGGGAATACAGTTCTAGTTCAAAATTCACAGAAATGTTATCTACTGTCTCTGTGGAGAGTAGATACAGTAGCAGATTTTGTCCTTCTTATGTGTTTCTACAACACTGGAATTGTAAAAGTGTTTCCTACCATAATAGGATTTGTTTATTTCTAATACTTCATCGTTTGTTCAATTAGCCAAGGATCCTTGTGGCTAATTTTAAGATATAATAGATCATATAATTAACACTCGATAAACATCTTGTTTCATCCACCTTCCATAAACATTTTGAAGGCATTTCTTGTAAAATTGTGGCATGAAGGTCAAGGCTTAATATCTGTCTAGGTTTTACTTACTGTATTTTATTGTGTTGGTCTTATATTTTAAACATGCTGCTACCATGCCTCCCAATAGGGATGCCCAAGAACTTTGTCTGCTCTGCCCTTTTAAGCAAACCAACTTGATTTGTACTTCCTGGACTAATATGGGGATCAAAAGGATTTTATCCTTCACTTTTTGCGCTTCTACAAATACTGTGATACAGTTCTAGGCTCAATGATACATTCCAAAATGTGTTTAAAAATGTGTATTTCGGGATAAAATGCTGATACATAGGTGCGTTTGGGGGGAAATATATGTAAAATGATGAACATTCTCAATGTTGCTGCAGAAATGAGATGGAATTGACTCTGGAATTAACACATGGCATGGTCCAGAAATTTCCAAAGCCTTTGGATGGATACAGGCTACATAGGGGATAAATAGCTGAGGCTCTTGCAAAGATATGTATGCATACAGAGGGAACTGCACATTGTCTTAGCCACCAGCCATGCTGTGGCTTGAACCAGTGATCTACTGAAAGCCAGGGATGGGGACTCGGACTCCAGGACTCGACTCGTGAGTTGGACTAAGTCCCCCCTCTGACTCGAGTCCCACTCGAGTCCCAATATTTTTAATGGGACTTGAGACTTGACTCGGGACTTGATACCAAGGACTCTTCAACATCCCTGGGCTGTGCCAGAAGGAGTGGAGAGAAGTGCGATCGCCGGCAAAGATTTTATTTTTTAAAATCATTTTCCTAAAATGCAACCTTTCAGACATTTTGGGTTTGGCTGCCTCTGCCTGCCTGTTTGGGGTTCTCTGCCTCTTCTGCCTGCCTGGTCTCTTCTTAACCAGTTCCACAGTTTGAATTGTCCAAGACAAATGCCTTTGCCTGCCTGCTTTGGGGTTCCCTGCCTCCTCTGCCTGCCTGGTTATTTTGGGTTTGTCTGCCTGGTCTGTTCTTGTCGAAATCAGTTGCAGAGTTTTAAAAGGCACACTTGTGCCTAGAATTTATTTAAGCCACACATCTGAAGTAGTCTTATTTTGTTGGGGAAAAACCCCATTGATTTTAATAGGGACTCATGGAGTCAGCTTTGGGAGTGACTCGGGACTCGTGAGTCACCATTTTGGACCAAGGACTCGGACTCGAGACTCGGGTCCAATGACTCGTGACTCGAGAGCAAGGACTCTTCAACATCCCTGCTGAAAGCTAAAGAAGATCCTTGGGATGTTAGCCACCACTCTTTCCTCCAGATCCATGGACCTTCCAAACCACAAGAAGCTTCAGCAGTCCTCTGCCTTGATCAACCCTTTCCTTATATGACTGCTCAATGCCTTCCCCTGACTGTATATAGACTTCCCTTTGCTGCTAGCTGATTTCATCTGTGTAATGAAGCATTTTCTGTGTGGAACTGAGAACTTCATATTTTTCCTGAGTTTCTCCCTGGCCCTGTTAGATCGTCCCATGATCTGCACCGCACTACTATCCCTGTTACATACTCTGTTCTACTCAGATGATTCCCACGTACCAGACCTAAGCTTTTCCTCTTGACTAAAGACATGTCTTGCATCTCAAATTACAAAACGAGAAAGAGAAGAGGAGCCCTCACTGCATGTTGCATCTCAAATTAAACAACTTAGCCCAAATTCTTGGCATGTAGCATTGGAACTCTCATGATTCAATGATGCTAAGCTGAGATCTGTTTCAGTGATTCAAACCAATCACTTCCAGGTTACATAGAAGAACCATGCTGGATCAGACCAAGGGTCCATCTAGTCCAGCATTCTGTTCACACAGTGGCCAGCTAGCTGCCCATGGGAAACCCACAAGCAGGACATGAGTGCAACAACACCCTCCCACCCATGTTCCCCAGCAACTGGTGCACATAGGCATACTGCCTCTGATACTGGAAGAAGCATATAGCCAATCAGGACTAGTAGCCATTGATAGCCTTCTCCTCCATAAATTTGTCCAATCCTCCTTTAAGCTGTCCAAATTGGTGGCCATCAGTACATCCTGTGGAAGTGAATTCCATAGTTTAACTATGTGCGGTGTGAAGAAATACTTCAGGTTGAACCACTGGCATTTTGGATGAAATTTGACATAGTACAGACCTCCTCCTCCTCCTCCTCCTCCTCCTCCTCCTCCTCCTCCTCCTCCAATGGCCAATTGAGGAGTGGACAAAAAACATAACCAAAATGTCCACCTTTCTGACAGCCCCAGGAAAGTACTCTTTTACAGGCATGCTGGCTGAGGGGGTGGGGAATCCTTCTATACGCTACATACAGCAATCAGTCAGTCACCATTATGAACGTATGAGGAAAGTAAAATGCTTTTAGCACAGGCCTAGTAACCACTTTTCAATCAATGCTCAATAAAAGAGGTCTGAAAATGCATCCTTTTAGATGTACTGTGTATTATCAGCCATATGGTTGCTGGCTTGAAAGCCATTTAGTGTTCTTCTACCAAGCAAAAGAATTCCCTCATTTCTTTTCATTCCATGGAGCAGGAGGGGACACAGCACATGTTCACTTCTATTGAGGGGGCCATTTCCTGGGAGAATTTGGTTTGTGTTGCATAAACTATGCAGTAGTAGCTCTTTTCAGTCATTGGCCTGAACAGATAAGTGTTAAAAGGATGTAGGAGCGAGGGCAAGCAAACAAGCTCTGTCTCCATGCCAGCTCCTCTTCAAACATTTGTGCCTTTAATGAGATGGTCTGAAGATGGTTTCTAGGAGCATTCAGCTGAATATGCTTAGAAGCCTCTATGCCACCAGGAACCCTAATATGGCAGGGTTCCTGACCAACCTTGCCCCCTACTCCCTTCTAGGTGTCAC
Source organism: Shinisaurus crocodilurus (assembly GCA_021292165.1). Taxonomy (NCBI): domain Eukaryota; kingdom Metazoa; phylum Chordata; class Lepidosauria; order Squamata; family Shinisauridae; genus Shinisaurus; species Shinisaurus crocodilurus. Next base: position 283,757,265 of record CM037878.1, read on the forward strand.
ATGTTTTGTCAAAGGCTTGAATATGGCTACTTTAAGTAGATAATCTATATCTGTATAGAACAGGGCTCTCCAACCTTGGGTCCCCAGATGTTGCTGGACTACAGCTCCCAGAATCCCTTGCCATTAGGCATGCTGGACTGGGTATGCTGGGAGCTATAGGCCAGCAACATCTGGGGACCCAAGGTTGGAGAGCCCTGGTATAGAAGCTATACCACAAAAATAGAAGCTCACCTGGTACACATATCACAGATCAGGAAGAGTCGCACCAAGTCCAAGAGGTTACCAGCCTGGTTAATTAAAAATGTCAAGAAGCTAGTAGTGAAAAGAAGTCTTCCTTCAGAACATGGAAGTCTTGCCCAAATGAGGAGAACAAAAAGAAACACAAACTTACACAAAAGAAATGCAAGCAGACAAGAAGAGATGCAGAAAAGAAAAGAAAGGAAAAGAAAAGAAAAGAAAAGGGAAAAACAATGCATCTTGAGGAGCACATCAGTAAATTAACATTCAAGGTCAATGATAAAGAATTCTTTAAATATATCAGAAGCAGGAGACCAGCTAGGGAGGCAATGGGTGGAGCTAAGGAATACTAAAGGAAGATAAGGAAATTGCACAGATGCTGAATGAATTCTTTTTGATTGTCTTCACTGCAAAAGATGTAGGACAGATGTCTGTGCCTGAACTGATGTTTTCAGGAAGGGAGTCTGAGGAGCTGAGGCAAATAGCAGTGACAAGAGATGAAATACTAGAACTTATTGACAAATTAAAAGCTAACAAATCACTGGGCCCAGATGGTACCCATCCAAAAGTTCTTAAAGAACTCAAATGTGAAATTGCTGATCTTCTAACAACAACAACAACAACACAATGTAACATATTTATTTTATTATTTTCTTTACCACCCAACAGCCAAAGCTCTCTGGGTGGTTCAAAAAGAATTAAACTTTTTAAATACAACACGGCAAAATGTAATATGAAACCATTAAAATTTTAAAACAGAATAAAAACCACCATTAGGGAAAGATCTAAGACATAAGAACACACATTTTAAAACAAACTGAACAACAACAACAAAAGCCTGGGGAAATTAAACGGTCCTCCCTGGCACCAAAAAGCCCCACAAGGCTGGTGCCAGGCAAGCCTCTCTGGGGAAGATATTCCACAACAGCAATCCCTAAGATCAGCCTCTGTACCAGAGGACTGGAAAAGGGCCAATTGCAGGTGGCATTCGGAGGAAGGCCTCAGATATGTAGTGATTTTGTGTGCGTTTCCCCCAAACAATGTCATTTTCTGCACGCTTTTCTCTAACACACATGCTACTTTTGGCCATGCTTTATTGAATAGGGAACTGCGCAGAGCTCGATTGGGGGTGGGTGGAAATGGGGCAAACTCGCCGGGCTCAACCCGCCCGAACTCCGCATGACCTACCTTTACCCAGCTTGGCTCGCTTTCTCGTGAGCTGAGCTGGGGAAAGCCACTTCCGGGTTCCGGCGCTACGTTTTTTTAACGTAGAAAAATTGTGACTTCCAGCCAGGTTCCGGCGCTAACCATTTACGTAAAGTATAGCGTTTACTATGGTATACTTTATGTAAATGGGGTAGTGCCGGAAGGAACCCGGAAGTCCGTGAAGAACTTGATCACCATGTGCATAAATGTGTGTATTTCGAACTGTGTAGCTGTGTTCTGGTTGGTTTATAAGTCTTGGGAGTGCCATTTAGATAGGTTCCCGTCACAATGAGTACCGAACTAAATTCTCACCGTTCCCTAGCCTGACCTGAAAGAAAGAAGGCAGCTTCATGTTGTGTTTTCTCTGACAATAGCCTTGAATTGTACCATTGTGCACAGGCAGCTGAATCCAGAGTCACTTTTGATCTCACCGGTGGTGTTTCCAAAGGGGAAACAGGCTACAGGCATATGGCCACAACAGGAGCTAGCTCCAGGTGTTTGAGGGCCTTTGGGCAAGACACCCTCCATGGGTCCCCTCCCTCAGTGAGTCTACCTTCTCACCACCATTGTCATTAGCTGCTATTGCTCCTCATCCTCTTTCTCATCGTTGCCACCCCTTGCTTGCTTGTCAGGCAGGGAGCCAGTGAGGAAGGAGGCTGTGACATCTCCTGCTCCTCCTTCTCCCCACCCCTGTTGTCCGGGCCAGAGTGAAAGGCAGGTGAAGGTGAAGAGACAGGTTGCGATGGGGAAGAGGAGGAGCAACTCTAGGAGGCTCTTGCCAATGGGCCCCTGCTGGGGTGTGGGCCCCTGGCAGGTGCCCAACTAGTGGTGGGCACGAACCTGTCTGGGGGGGCCACCTCGCCACCGCCTCTCCTCTCCGCGGTGGTGCCCCCCCCGCCTCGTTCTTCTGAGCGGCGCGGAGCTGTTCTCCGCGCTGCTCGAGCTGCCGGCGCCGGCCGTGCTGGTCCTGGTGCATCACTTCCGGTAGGCCGGAAGTGACGCGATGGTACCAGCGCGGCCTGTGCAAGTGGCTCACTGCAGAGAGGCGAGCCGCCGCCGGATCCAGGTAGGCTTGTGCGAGCCTTGCGTGGGCGTGAGGCCCGCTATGCCCTGTGAGGCGAGATGGCACATCACTATGCCCAACCATGCTGGCCCTGGTCACAATGTAATCAAATCCCCTTTGCAACTTTCCTTTCAGACGTGGGAAGCAGCACAAATGAATCACCATAGTAACGCTACAGTTACTAATGCATTCAACTGGTTGAGAAGGTCATCATATCCAAAGCCACTCAGTGTCCTGTCTGTGATTAGCCGGCCATGAAATCAGAACGGTGAATTTGAACATTTCCTGGTTAGGGATGGATGAATCTGTCAGTTTTGCTTTCTTATGCATTAATCTCTTCTTCTTCTTCTTCTTCTTCTTCTTCTTCTTCTTCTTCTTCTTCTTCTTCTTCTTCTTCTTCTTCTTCTTCTTCTTCTTCTTCTTCTTCTCTCCTCCTCCTCCTCCTCCTCCTCCTCCTCCTCCTCCTCCTCCTCCTCCTCCTCCTCATTTTCCCCAGTCTTATGTTCTTTCTGTCTTGACTATGAAGAAACTTGCAAATTTTGGGAAATTCTGGAAAGAAAATAAACCAAAATGGAATTCCCACCCAGTTGCTCAGGCCAAACTGAATAGGTACATGGAGAGGACCACGTCCTACCTGGCTGCCATATAGCTGTTAAAGATGAGGAGCCTCTGAGAAAAAAAGAGAGAGGCAGCAACCAGAATGCAGCACCAATATGGCTGAATACACAGGGATTCAAAGCCAGACATTGAGCTAGGAACTCAAAGCTCTGGGCCTGGTTAGACAAAGCTGTCAGTTTCAGTTTCTCCCATATGGATGGATGGATGGATGGATGGATGGATGGATAATTCTATCCATCCCAAATTTGAAGGAATTTGTGAATTTCGGTAATTTCTTACCAAAACTGAACTGGGGAAAAAAAATTCTCAACCATTCCCTACCCTGGGGCCTCTGGATAGACAAAGGGCATACCACCATGCTTACTGTGCATGGAGCTGCTAAGGAGGTAAGGGACCAACATAAAATACCTCACTTTGCATACCCCGCACTCTCGTACTGAAGGCCCTTCAAATGGAGTAGGCACTGCAAGAGCCAAGAAAATCAGGAGACAGAGGGAAGAAGCTGGGTTCCTCATCGTGAATTCACTAAACTGTTTTCCTTCTTTGAAAATGAGGAGGGGGAGGAGGAAAAGGTCTGTGGTGTAGGAGGAGGGGGCCAAATAAACCTCTGAAGGACAGAAGGACAAGACACGTGGGAGGATTCAAAATAAATTCTGGTGTTCAATTCCTTGAGAAATGTTTCAGGCAATTTCAAGGGGAGCATGCGTTAAGATAAGAGGCTATTTTGTCAGCTCAGTCAGCGTTGCCCCATACAGTGTATTTAATTGCTCCTTCCTAACAGCATCAAGCTTCGTGCTAGTCCAAATCAGATCAAAGCTGGATTTTATTGCACTTTAAAGGTTCTTAGCAATTATTATTCCTAGGTAATTTAGTCTCTTAAGGTAGTTGCTTTAAAAGCTTCCTTCCTTCAAAAAGTTGAAATGTTCAATGATTTAGCAGATGAGTTAAATCTATTCCAATTACATTCCTAACAGCTTGATTTAGCACCGATCCTCTTACTTGCTACATGAGAGAATGGGGTTGGGGCCTCTGATTGGGCTGGATGCTTTCACCCGCTCTTGTCTTCAGGACAGGAGTTCCATGTCTGGGACGGTCAAGAAGATAGCTTGAGATATGGCTGATGCTGGATTGTTATCCAGCAAGAACAACTCTTGTTGACACTGGCAGGGAATCCAGATCCCTCATTAGCAGCTGGACAATACATTTAGCATGATCACATCACAAAGCCTTTCTTGAATCCAGAGCAGGTGAGGATAGATGTGTGAATGCTCGTTAGGGACGTATGAGAAATTCATTTCAGTTTATTTTTGATCAGGATTTATCCATTTCAAACCTTCCTGACTGAACACACATTCAGACAGAATCTGTACATTTCTGAGCTTGCAATGTGATTCACAACACACACCCCAAATGCATTCAACAGCATGAAAAGATGTGTACTTTTTAAAAATGCTCACAAATACGCTTTAATCAATGGGAGAGGAACACATACATTTCAAAGATGTGCACAATTGATGTGCACATTGGGGGGGGGGGGGACATGCATAAAGATATGCAAAGATTTTCATGCAAAAAGACCAAAAAGAAAGAAAGCTCACAATCTGATATGGACTTGAGTCAGAACAAGCTTCATGCTGAGAACTTCAGTGAGCTCAAGCTTTGTGGAGATGCACATCCCTGCTCTAAGCCCTATCCAGGTGTTCTCTGATGTGTGATGAGAGAAAGTGCACAATTGATTTTCCAGTATTAATCATAGAATCATAGAAAAGTAGAGTTGGAAGGGGCCTACAAGGCCATCGAGTCCAACCCCCTGCTCAATGCAGGAATCCAGGTCAAAGCATCCCCGACAGAAGGCTGTCCAGCCGCACCTTGAATGCCTCCAGAGTGGGAGAGCCGACCACCTCCCTAGGTAGTTGGTTCCATTGTCTTATTGCTCTGACAGTCAGGAAATTTTTCCTGATGTTTAGGTGGAATCTGGGTTCCTGTAACTTGAGCCCATCATTCCATGTCCTGCAAACTGATACATGAAAAACGGCCAAAAGTTGAGCAAGTTGTGCAAATCATGGCCGCTTTTAACATATGTCACACCATTTTCTATGTAAAAAGCATACCGCCGGGAACCCGGAAGTCTGGCGAGTGCCTCAGTTGGTGCTCGCTTTCAGCCCGGCTCGGCAGGCATGACAGCAGCACTCGCCGAGGGCCCAGCGAGTCAGGTGGTGGGCAGATCGACCACCCCTAGTCCCGCTCCATCGTTCATTTTTCCAGCCTTCCGTTATTTCCATTCCATATCACAACAATATCTATTGTTCAAAGAAGTAGACATTCAAACGCGATAGCTCCCCTGCATTCTGAGTGGTTCAGTTCTGAGAGGGCTGTAACACATCATAGTTCCTAAATACACAGCGTGACTCTTCATTGTTCGTATCATATTTGTCACTATGTTTCTCTCAATGATAATGTACTGCAAAACTACTCTTTATCCTTTATATATAGCTCTTCCAATTTGCAGTGTGCTTTGCAGTCTACATTGCGCTTACTTTCAAAGACACAAATAGGGAGCACGAGGATGTGTCCTCTGAAAATATCCATAGTCAAACAAGTGCTCACATTCGTCTTGTTCCCAATTTCCAGTTTGCTTTTGTGCAAATTTCCTAACTTGCGAAATTTCCTCTGTAGACTGAATCAGCCCTGCTTTAGCCTGTGGAGGAAAGTCACGCCAATTAGGAAGGTTCTGCAAATTTGGGGAAGCTTGCGCAAATCTCCCCATCAATCACTGCTTATTTTGTGCAAGTTTCCCATTCATGCAGAACAGCAATCACAAACATGAACTGGGAATTGGGCATGAGATAAGAACATAAGAACATATGAAGAGCCATGCTGGATCAGACCAAGGGTCCATCTAGTCCAGCAGTCTGTTCACAACAGTGGCCAAGTAGCTGTCCACAGGATCCCACAAGCAGGACATGCGTGCAACAGCACTGTTCCTGCCCGTGTTCCCCAGCAGCTGGAGTACATAGGCATACTGCCTCTGATACTGGAAGAAGCATATAGCCAATTAGGACTAGTAGCTATTGATAACCTTCTCCTCCATGAATTTGTCTAATCCCCTTTTAAAGCTGTCCAAATTGGTGGGCATCACCAATGATGAGCAGCAAGACAGTGATCAGAGAATCCTAGCAATCTTGAACATTGTTTGTCCATCCATCCCTAAAGTTGCTCTATGAGTTAAAATTCACTAATATTCCCATTTTTCAAACGGGAATGAGAGAATGAGGAATGTGGGAAGCTGCTTTATCCCAAGTCAATCCATCGGCCCACCTAGCTCAGAATCGCCTACACTAACCAGCAATTGTCTCCAGGGTTTCAGACAGGAGTCTTTCTTTCCCAGCCCTCCCTGGAGATGCCAAGGTCTGAATCTGGGGACGCAACCTTTGTACTGCAGAGCCATGTCCTTTCCATGTGTACACCAAATAGTGGAACTGAGCCCAAATCTCAGATTGCAGTGCTCAGCTGCCTAGCCACTGGGTTACAGTAGGCACTCATATGCACACAATTCTATATTATTTTATTGTATTTATTGAACGACTTATAAACTGCTTGATATCCTAAGATCTTGGGCAGAGCAATCCTATCTCCTCCCCTCCCCCGCAGGCAATGTCTAGAGGACCATAGGATTGTTTGGATCCCCAGCTCCAAACTTGGAAAAGAGCCCCGAGCTCGAAGATGGGGATCCGTGCTCAGAGCACCCTACCCTCCCTTGCAGCCAGCATGGAAAGGACCACGCCAGCTGCATCTTCAAGGTCGGAACAGCAGCAACCTCGGAGAAGGTGCTTAGGGGGCATTCCAGGAGGTGGGGACGGGAAGAGACTGGCGCTGGCAAGGTACAATGTATCCTAGAGGCACCTCAGTCTCCTTCCCTCCCTCTCCACAGCGCAGCAGTTAGACAGCTGAGACCAGCCATCTAGCTGCTTTGCAGAGCAAGAGGAGCACAGAGGCGACCCTTGCCTCCATGCTCCTCCTGCTCTGCATAGGTTGCCTGTAATCCTCGGAGTTCGGAAGGCTATGGGCATCACCACCACTGCGTTGTGCCCCAAGTGGTTTACATAAAAATACATGTAATACAATTTAAAAGAATTATCAAATAATAAAGTACATTAAAATCATTGTAACAAGATAGTAAACCAACAGTGTTGTGGTAAATTACAAGTTAGGGAAAGTCTGAGTAAACAGATGGGGTGTTCAAGAGGTGTTTAGAGTTTGCCACACTTTCTGCCTCTTGCAACACGTGGGGGAGAGGATTCCAGAGGGTGGGTGCCACTACCAAGAAAACCTGCTTGCGTGCCACCAGTACCTCATGACACAATGTTGGTCTTCGGAAAACCAGTAAGGCCTCCTCTGAAGATCTCTGGGGTTGATTTGGTGTATATAGTGGAAGGCAGTCAGTTAGGTATTTATTTTATTTATTTATTTATTATAATTTTGAATCGCCCATCTAGCCAGTCATCCAGCCACTCCGGGCGATGTACAGTCCAATAAAATACAAGAGCAAAACAGAGTGTAATTCACAATTAAAAACAGTACAACACTTAAAGATCCTAACCCACCCCATATTCCCGCCTGAAAAGCCACATTTTTAATGCACGGCGGAAGCTAATCAAGGAAGGGGCATGGCAGAGGCCACTGGGGAGAGAGTTCCATAAATTGGGGGCTGCCACAGAAAAGGCCCTCCTCCTAGTCCCCACCAGTCTGGTTTCTCTGGCTGATGGGACAGGGAGAAGGCCGTCCGTGGCAGATCTTGTTGAGTGGCCTACTTGATGTTGCTGGAGGCGCTCCTTGAGATAAACTGGACCGGAGCCATACAGGGTTTCAAAGGTCAATGCCAACACCTTGAATTTGGCTCGGCAAACAACTGGTAGCCAGTGCAACTCTTTAAGCTCTGGAGTGATGTCATTGTGCCGGCGGCAGCCTTTAACCAGGCAAGCCACCACATTCTGTACCAGCTGTAACTTCTGAACCATCTTCCAGGGTAACCCCAGGGTATAAAACAAGTCTGTACTATTTTTCTTCATATTTACTTACGATGCTATGAAACAAGAGTGAGATGAAAGCCCTCCAATTAACCAGGGCCTCTTTAACCTAAAGGCCACCCTAAACCACAAATTCATGTTGTTTATTGTTCATTGTTGTTTATTGTGGCATCCCCATGGCAACAGAGTTGTTGCTGTTGTTTATTGCAGCATCCCCATGGTGATAGCAACATTTGGTCTAGCCTTCAATCTCTGCATAATTCTTTGCTTCGATTCCTTCTGTGTTCTTTAATCTGTTCCTTTCTCCTTACTTTAACATCTCAGCCATATATCTTTCTGCCAGTTACTATGGTTAAGGTTTACCTGTTAATGAGGAAATAAGCCAGCAGGAAGGAAACCCATTGAAAATAGCATAATATAAAACAGTGCGCACCATATTTGGCAAGAGGAAAAGATTAACCCAGCATAGCATTTAATGATATTTAATCCACAGTAAAATAATTATCTGCAAGCACACACAAAAGGCCCAGCACCTATTTTTAAGGTGCTGTGTTTGGCACACATGCTTTTCCTTTTCTTCACAGCCAGATTCTTATTTGGACATGAAAACAAGATTCAGTGGGGAAATAAAACATTGCTGCTGCTGCTTTAAAGTGAAAGAGGGCATTTCTTCCCCTTGCCTTCTTTATGAGAGAAAAGGAGAATTCTAGACAAATATCAACCCCCACAAAGGCAATGGAAGACAATTAGCTAGAAGTCAGTTCTATTCTTTCTTCTGCAGGAGGGTACTCTCTGGGCAAAGCACATTAATCTCTGCTGGAGCTTTTTAAGTGAATTTGCCTTATCGCTAATGACACCTGTCACTTTACCAAACCCTTCGCTCCTTCCTTGATATTTACAGAATTCCTGTTTACGTTGCTGCATTCCATATGCATCCCAAACAAGCTACTACCACTGGGAGAGCAAAGAGGCAAGGGACTGAAAGTGATATTTCTTATGTTGTCGTCATTAATATGTTGTCGTCATTAATATCTTGAACTATTTCTAATGCTTTGTGTTGTCCAATTGAAAAGCTCCATTAAGAAGGAATCAGAGTACGCCATATCAAACTTGCTCTTGTCAAAAGCTTTATGATGCATGGGGTGATTGACCCTCTCTGACCCAACGCTATGTTCGGGCCAAGCCATGCATCACCACACAGCATAGTTGGGCCCACATCAACAGCGACGCCTGTGGGGGGGCTCACCGCTGCCTGAGCAACTCACTCCAGTCCCTTCAGCAGCTGCAGTTGTGTCCGCCATCTTTATTTACCCAAAATGCAATGTGCCAGATGTTCTGGTTCTACCACATTATGCATAAAAAAAAAAGTCCACTTGCAAGAAATATAGTGGCCGATGAGTGGAATGCCCATCCAGATACATAGGTCGGGGGGCAATCCAAGGCAGGTTTTGTGTCTTATATGCTATATTTATTTGTAAGCCACCTTGCGAGGGCAATGCCCTAAAAGATCAGCCTAGAAATACATTTGTTGGAGGAATTCAGGCTGGACATATTATCAAAAGATGGCCTAGTGTATTAAAATTTTTTAAAAAAAACCAAGACAAATGTGCATCCCTGCCAGTACGAATGGAGGTGAAATCTGCCCTAACCAAAATTCAGTCCGGAATGCAGGAAACTGGTTTTGCTGCAATGATTTCAGATTGATCCTGGTACCTGCCATGTTCGGGTGGGCAGCACCAGTCAAGAAATCATACATGACATGACCAACATGATATTTGGGATAGTGATATTAGACCCTAGGACTAATACAACCTAGACATATTAGTCCCTCACTAGTTTCTATAGCCATGGCAAGGGGCCAAAAACATAATTCATCCAGTACTACAGTGAAGGCCTCTAAGCATGAAAGGCAGGTTTGGCCTGGCCTGGGGATATCCCTGGGTCCATGTAAGGCAGGGCTAGGCAAACTGGTGCCTTCCAGAAGTTTCGTATGACAATTCCCATAATCCCTGATCATTGGTGATGCTGGCTGGAGCATATGGGAGCTGCGGCACGAAACATCTAGAAGGCACCAGGTTGCCTAGCCCTGATGCAAGGCCTCTCTGAACATTTCCAGAGTGGGTTGTGCAATATATTCCTGATCCCACAATACAGAGTTTTGGTTAAGCAGAATCAATTCATTCCTGGCTCTACCCAAACCTTCAGAAAGGGAACCATATGGTTGAACATTGGAAACTACCATAGCTCAGTCGTAGAGCACATGCTTTGCCTGCAGAAGGTCCCAATTTCAATTCCTGGGTAGGGCTGGCAAAACACTACTGCCTGAAAATCTGGGGAGCCACTGCCAGTCAATGTTGTTGACAATACTGGGCTAGATGGACCAAGGGTCTTACTCAGGATAAGGCAGCTTCCTATGTTCAGAATACGTTGATAGGATGATTCTAAAAATCCCACAGTCTGCCTAGTGCAGGGGAGGAAGATGGTAGATCTGGATCTACTGGTAGATCTCTGGGTGAGATGTAGAAGATAGGCAAAGATTTCTGACTCCCAATAGTTTAAGAACAGCAGCAACAAAATGACAATTTCCACACACATCCCTACGTTATATGGCTGAAATGAAGACAGCTTGAGAGAAATCAGGAGTGGATTTTTGTGCAGAAGGACTGTAAGGCCCATTTATTATGTTGTGGTACTCAAAGCTGAAAGAACCATGCTGGCCGCATCTCCGAGGTCAGAAGTGTGACCTTGTAGAAGGGGTTTAGGGGGCATTCCAGGAGGCAGGGAGGGGAGGAGACTGGGGTCACCAAGATACAACATATCCTGGAGGCACCTCAGCTCAGCCGCCTTCCCTCCCCCCTCCAGTGCCACAATTAGACGGCCAAAGTTGGCTGTCCAGCTGCTTTGCAGAGTGGGAGGAGCATGGAGGCAACCTTTGCCTCCGTGCTCCTCCCACCCTGCATAGGATGTCCATAATCCTCCAAGTTCAGAGGGTGATGGGCATCCACGTTGGATTGTGCCCAAAGTTCCAGCAACAGTTTCAGTTGGTAGATCTCGGGGTTCTAGACAAAAATAAAATAGAGATCCCACAAGCCTGAAGTATGCCCACCTCTGTCTTAATGGACAATCTGTTTTTCCCCCCCTAAAATTGTATTAAAGAAAACCACTGAAAATGTAGGACACAGAATATTATCAGCTGTGCTTAAAGTGCGTGCATCTCAGCTTCCCAAGTGAGACAGGCATTCTGCAAAACTAAGGAATCTGCTTTGGAGAACCTGCCTCTTCCTTGGGAAATGCATGCTTGTGTTTCCATATATCCCAGGAAGGTTCGTACCTGTGACTTAAAAGAAAAACACATCAGAAAATGGCTCATGAATTGCAACAGCATTCCAAGATCAAGCCAGGACAACCATAATGGGGTCACCTGATCAGCATTAATTATGCTTCATTACAGCAGCCCAACCAAATAATGTTTACCTAATAAAGCATCACAATACATTTTCAGCTACTTTAAAGACACATGTGGCATCTCGTAATCTGGCTAATTACATTTGTATACATGCGGTTCCAAAACAATGGAGAAAACGAAAGCTGCATATGCAAGAACCCGGGAACAGAGCGTTTAGAAACCAGGATTTTTCTCTGCGATTGAGGCATGCAACCATTGAAGGTTCAGGTGAGACCACGAGGTCCACAGACTTTGGTTTAGTAGCCAGCTGTTATTCCGGGCTTAGTAGGCAGCTGTTCTCCTCCCCTCCTCTTAATTTTCCGTATGCTCAAAAGGATTCCTGGGAGGGGAAGGAGCAGGCTTCTTACTTTCTGCTGAGGATTTGTAGACAAGCAAAGGGAGACAATGGGTCCTCATACGAACACAACCACACATTTATGGGGGAGGCGGTCTCTAGGGTTGTGTGAATCAGCAGAGCCTGTCAAAATTCTCCGAATTTGGTCCAGAAGGTGAGAACTTGGTAAATTCTGATTAAAAATGAACTGAAATGAATTTCTCTTGCATCCATAGCACTGTCATGCACAGCCTCTCACTCACCATGAATTTGATCAGAGTGTGAAGCACTGCTATGCACTTACCAGCCTATTTGCCAGGGTGACTTTTATTTGGAGCTTCATAGGAGCTATCCACGGTGCTGAACATCTCCAAAATAGGTTCACCACCATGGAGCACCACAGATAGCTCCTACGAAGCTCCAAATAAAAGCTGAAAGACCAGTAATGGAAAAGGAGCCCCACCTAAATAGGAGTCACCAGTCTTCCTTGCTATCTGCACAGAGAGCACCTCCATGAGAGTGAGGGCTCTGATTGGCCAGGATCCCCCATCACTTGGAGGCACTCTTTGTGCATAGATGTATACACATATAGAGCCATCTTAGGGTGGGTGAATCTGTCAATTTCAGGTTCTCTCCATTTAGCATTTTCCCAATCTTATTTATTTGAAATTTCAGCCATTTTTTATGCCACTTCCCAGTTGACCCCCAGCCCGGCCCCCATCAATGTGTAGGGGTATCTGTATGAATACTCCTAAACGAGGAGTCTGCAGCTGCTTCAAATGAAGCTCAAATACTAAACCAAGGAGGGCCTCTTTGGAAACTGGAATTATTTGGACTGAACTGAAGTGAAGCAGACCTGGTCTGAAAGAGTCCAAAGCTGATGTGCTCCTCTCACAGCTTCAGAACCACTTCGGAGGGCATGTTAAGGGTAATTACATACATTTTTAGATATCCCACAGGTAAGCTCTCAATAAAAGGAACACACCAGGGAGGGAAAAGGGAGAGGAGGGGTCTAGTTTTGCGACTGTCAGCTGTAGCCATGGTCTCACATGCCTAGAGGATGGGCGATGCTGCGGCACTCGACCCACCTCTGGCTTGGCGGATCGTCGCTGCCGCATGAGCCAGAAGCAGGCCGTGTCGAGCCCGGGAAGCAACTTCTGTTTTCAAACCAGGACTGCTGTTTACTTATAAACTGCCACTTTACCCTTTAGAGCAGGGCTCTCCAACCTTGGGCCCCCAGATGTTGCTGGACTACAGCACCCAGAATCCCTTGCTATTAGCCATGCTGGCTGGGTATGCTGGGAGCTGTAGGCCAGCAACATCTGGGGACCCAAGGTTGGAGAGCCCTGCTTTAGACTTAACAGCTCCCTCACTCAAGCTATGGGCCCTCACACTGAGGGCCCACACCCAGGTCACCGAGTTCCCCTCAGGTATCCTGCTTGCCTTCTGTAAGGTCCAGGGTGTGGGCATCAAGGGTCTCTGGCTGGAACACCAGGGCCAATGGAGGTGGAGACAGACAGGAGGCCCAAGGCTCAGCACAGGTTCAGGGCAACAGAGTCCAAACAGGGGCCAGAGGCAGAAAGCAGGTCCAGGCAGCAGGCGCAGGGTCCAGCACAGGTCAGGGCAACAGAGTCCAAACAAGGGCCAGAGACAGAAGGCGAGTCCCACAAGCAAGCAGAGACCAGGCAAGGATCATAGGCAGAAAGACAAGTCCAAAGAGCAAACAGAGTCCAAGCACATACCAGGCAGCAGCATAGGTCAAGAGCAATCACGGGTCAAACACCAGGCAAAGCAAGGAGGATCAAGGTTGGTTGCTGGAAGCAGGAACCAGCTGCAGACAACACAGAGGCTTGTGTTGCTGTGGCAAGGGCTAAAGGCAAACTGCAGCTCTTATATAGGTCCTTCTGGCTGCTCCCAGCTGGGCCGCATTAGCTGGCCTGAGAGCAGCCAGGAGCAGGAGGCTACACTCTGCGAGTAGCTAGAAACACTGGGCTTGCTCCTGCAAGGAGGTATCTTCGCCATCAGGTGGAGCTGTGGCACCACCCTGGAGGAGTGGATCCTGACACCTTCCGCCCGGGAACTCACTGAAGACGTTCAGCCTCTCTCACTCAGTCTCCCCTTCCCAGTCCCTCAGAGACACACCAGCAGCTGCCGGGGACAATCCCCTCTCCTCACAAGCCTTTGGCCCCAACCGCATCAGGCTATCTAGAGTAATGACTGGTATGCAGTTATTTCCCTCACTGCCACCTTTCTCCTCCCCCCACCCCCCGGGAGTGCTCACTCAGAGATGTGTAAACTAATGGAAGTGTCACGTTTTCAAAAAAGCTCAAAAACTTAAAATGGTGCCAAGAACAGAAAGCCCTGCGCCTATTTGGCTGGCTTCCGTCCCCACAGAAGGGGATACTGCATCTGCAAATTTCACCCAATTCTGACAAATCATTACGAAGTTATTACAGCCACGTGCGTTGATTTCCCCATTATAGTCAATGTGGAGAAAGAAATCGGATGTATTTCCTCGAGCAACCCCACAGCTACAAAATGGCGCTCCATTTGAACGGCTGCTCCAAAATTCCCCCACCGTATTCTCAGGCAGTGATTATGGGCAGCCATTTCGGTCATTTCTTCAGCGGAGGAATGCTCGGCGATTTTGTGCAGGAGGACTTAGCAGGAGCATGTCAGCAGCTGCTTCCCCGCCCGCCCACCCCCACCCCCACCCCCGCCGCCGCCGCCTTTAACAGTAATTTAAAAAGCATCATTCCAAGGGCGCTTTGTGGGAGGGAAAACAGTGGTGGGTGCAAGGAGACTGCTGCCGCCTATTGGACCGTCACCTCCACTACGGGCACCTACTACATGATGAGTTTTACCTTTTAAAAGCAAAGTGGAGGGGAAGGAAAACCTGCAGCTGCTGTCACTCCTACCAAGCCTGTCACTGAGAATTTCTGAGAATCTTTTTGCTCCACCCCACAACGATTGGCTACTGATTTCCAGTCCGCCTTTCATCAAATACACCCTGATCCCCAGTGCAAAGTTGATTCAGACAATCTTCAGGGCACTACCAATGCCCCCATTAAACTGATGCCTGTAAGGCAGTGTTCTCCAACCTTGGGTGCCCAGTTGTTTTTGGCCTACAACTCCCAGCATGCCCCAGCCAGCGTAGCTGGCTGGGGCATGCTGGGAGTTGTAGGCCAAAAACAACTGGGCACCCAAGGTTGGAGAACACTGCTGTAAGGCCTCAGGATCCCACACGATTAGTCTTCATACCATCTGTGTTCCTAACCTCTCTCTCTCTCTCTCTCTCTCTCTCTCTCTCACACACACACACACACACGCAAATTACCCCCCAGGCAGCCCACCAACTGCATGGACTCCAGGCCTTTTGGACAGCTGGGGTTGTTGCTTTGAGAACCGTCCTCCTCGTGCCAGGCCCCACAAAGCTTGAGGCCGCCACAGTTGCCTTGAGGGAAACCCTCTTGGAATCTGGCATGTTAAAAAAAAAAGAAAAAAAGAAGAGGCAGCCTTTTTATCTTTCCAAAGAGAACCACGGGCTCTTTCTTGTGACATGGTGTAAACAGAGATGTTAAAGAATATGTGCAAAATGGAACCACATGCTGACTGTTGTAGCTGCTCTTCAAAAGATAAATACCAGATGGGAAACTGTGAGACAAGCAAGAAGGATGAGGCATCTGGTCACGGGCTTACAGCAGACAAAAGGGTTCCCGTTCCCATATCAGGCTTCCTGAAAGCCATACTCGTCTAGGCAGAAATGGAACTGCATGCCTTACCTTCCAGGATTCTGCAAACATAAATACAAGACGTGCTTGTGACGCCCCAACTCTCATATGGGACGTGCCTGTAACACCCCTAGTGTTGTCCCCAGTATAATTTCTTGACCCCCTGCCCATTTCTACCTCAAGCACCACCCAATTAGACATCCTTGAAGGCTCAGCTCCACCTCATTTACTCTGCAATACTCATCTTGGAAGGCCAAGACACTGTTTGTCCTTTTGGTTTTAGATGTACCAGAAAAAAAACAGAATTATCTTGTAATAGGTCACAACAGTTCAAATATACCTCCCCAACTGCAGTGTGTGAAATAGTAGATGTGCACCCCATGAATGCTCGTGCACATGGAGTGATGTGCTTGTGCACTAGTGAAAAGATTCATCCACACCAGCACCACTCCTGAAAAAAGAAACTTCTGGAGACCCTGAGGAATGATGGAACCTTTCTGTTCACCTTATGGGAGGAATGAAGTGTCCAGACCTTTAGGATGAATCCTAGGAACCTCCCTCATACCAGGCACAAGGATGGGCAAACCTATAAAGCTCAATTTTTGCTCAGATTCTCATTTTTTCCAACACTAAATATTTGTTCCATTTTGATTCCACATTGGATCTAGATTGTGAATTTTTCAGTCCTCATGAAAACTTGTACATATCTTCATGCAGGTTTTTCTGTGCATTTTTGTGCTTATGTTTTCAAGCATATACATTTTAAACCACTTTTCCCCATTGAATATAGCATTTCTGTGCACATGCTTATGCAAATATGTGCATTTCATATGCTTTTTAAAAAAAACTATATGCATTTTTGTGCATATTTTTTTTTAAAAAACAACATTAAAATATGCACTTTTTTAAAAATAAACACAACTCATTTTGAATGCTTTTACGTGTGAACTGCCTCACAACATTCTGAAACGTACAGATTTGAATGGCAAACTCTGCTCTGGTTCATGCTTAGGTTCAGAAAATGTGAATCTGGTAAGGTAAGTTTGCATTGAAAGATGAACCAAACAAATTTCTCACCCATCCCTAGCGAGACTGTTTGTCTATCTAGGTCTGTATTGCCTACTTTGACACAATGGCTCTCCAGAGGACTTTCCCATCACCTGCTACTTGATTCTTTTTAAGTGGAAATGCCAGGGATTGAGCCTTGGGACCTTCTGCAACCAAAGCTGATGTTCTCCCATTGAGCTATGGGTCCTCTTGGTTACAAGGTCCTCACATATGAGTTCTCTCTGCCTCCAGTTCTCCTCACCTGCTGCCTCACCATGGTAAGGAAGTGGCAGGACAGTTGGAGACCAGCTCCCTTGGGCTCCCCCCCCCCCGTGAATTCTCCCTGAGAGTTTGCGGGGGCGGGGAACCAAAGTTGCTATGAGCGAGGTGAGTCTCTGAGCTCACCCCACCCAAAATTCACCAGGCTGCAATTTTTAACAATTTAAATACAATTCCAAATGCTATGAGGCATATAGAGAGGGGGAAATGAGTCATAAAGCAATATATATTCTAGATAGTTACAAGGAAGCTGTGGATATATTTTTAAGGATACTTGTAGATTCATGCCCAGGACTTTCTCTTCAAGAGCATCCCATGGGTTTTAAGCATATCGGCACCATCAGAGAACTTTAAAAAAAGCCAATTCCTTTCTTTTATTGCCAAATATTTATGAACATCCAGCTCAACAGTATTCAGTTCCCAGCAGGAATATTTTCACTAAGGGACTTTTACTGACGAAGGAAAACAGAATAGAAAATAACTGAAGTGCTATCTTTTGGTACAGGAAATGTTTTGATTCTCTTCACTCATGTGAAATTGGCTCATCGCCTAAATAGGCCAAGTGGGAAATGACTTACAAGAAAAAGGAAGAATGTATGATTTATAGCCCAATTCTACACATGTTTACTCAGAAGTTATGTTTAGAAGCATAACTGAATGGATGTAGATAGGGGCGGAGCTTGCCACCCATGATCTATATGGGTCCTGAATAGGGCTTAAACCAGACTGAGTTTATTGGTACTTTCTCCTAGGTAAATAATATGCATAAAATGGCAGCCTGAGACATTTTGATTGGGGTTGCACAACATGCTGAGCCGCAGTGGCTATAGTAAACCCTAGAACAAACCATGGCTATGAAACACTGGCTTCGAAGGGTGACCTTGAAGCCATGGCTAAGACACACTGACTGGGTTCACACAACATGCTGAGCCATGGTGGCTAGCCACCATGACTTAACATGTTGTGAGAACCCAGTCAGTGTTTCTTAGCCATTGCTTCAAAGTCACCCTTCAAAGCCATGGCTTTTTCTAGGGTTTACTGTAGCCAGCATGGCTTAGCGTGTTATCATTGGGTTGGGTCCAGATTTAGTCATGCTTTCAGTAGACCCACTGAAATCCACAGGACTTAAGTTAGACATGGCTAAATTAGGTCCCACTGATTTCAGTACTCTAAGCATTGATTTTCAGTACTCTAAGCATAACTAAGTCTGGCTCCAATCTGTTTTCTTGAGTGCTCTCTGCTTTGTCACAGTTTTATGAAAGCCACCAATGCAGCTTCTCTGAGATATTAATCACATTGTTGGATTGGCCCATCCATTTTGCAACATAAACATTTGTCATGTGAACATTCAAGGCTGCCTTATAGGCGCAGACCAGTGGTCCATGTGGCCAAACATTGTCTACTCCTGCTGGCAATAACTTCAAGTTAGGCAGCAGGGGTAATTCCCAAGCCTGCAACCTGTAATCCTTTAACATGCAGTGCGGAAAGATGTTTCCTGCCAAGCTCCACCATATGTCAGGAAAAATATGCCAGGATCCCTGTTCCAGCTGTGGGCAGGGCCAAACTGGGCAGGGCCAGGGCCAAAGTGAGCAGATCTGGAGCAAAAGTGGGAGGAGTTAGCAAGGAGGGTAGGGGTTGAAACTAGGCTCATGCTGACTCAGCTTGTCTGAGCATGGAAAGCTAAGCAGAGTCAGGCCTGGTTATTACTTGGATGGGAGACCCCTCCTCTAGTTTCCTGCATTGAGCAGGGGGTTGGACAAATGGCCTTGTAGGCCCCTTCCAATTCTATGATCCTATGATCCATACAGGCCTGTGGCTCACGCTGGCTCAGCTTGTCTGAGTGTGGAAAGCTAAGCAGGGTCAGGCCTGGTTATTACTTGGATGGGAGATGACCCCCTCCTCTAGTTTCCTGCATTAAGCAAGGGGTTGGACTTGATGGCCTTGTAGGCCCCTTCCAACTCTATGATCTATGAAATCTATGAATCTAGGCTTTAGTCCACATGAAACTAGGCCGAGATCTGCATGTCGATACCTATCCTGAGAGAAACTGTGCATTTAAATGCATATGAATGTGCATTTACACACGTGTATGTGTGTGTGTGTGTGTGTGTGTGCGTGAGGGAGAGAGAGAGAGAGAAAGAGAGAGAGTAAATACAGTGAAATGAGGGTTTGACAATTTATCCCCAGATTTTTCATGTTAGATCTCTTCTACAGTGCGTCACAGAAAATTTTAAGGCTGCGATCTTATACCCGCTCTATCTCTTTGAACTGTAGTTATTATTCTAAATAATTTTATTTACTTTTGCTCCCAGTGGTGTTATTCCACTGGGAACATCTGGAGATGACCTCCCAGGATATGGAGATGGGGAGACACAGTTCTGTGAAAATGTTCAATCTATGAATACAGTAATACCTTGGATTACGAGCATAATTCATTCCAGAACCATGCTCGTAATCCAAAACACTCATATATCAAAGCGAGTTTCCTCATAAGAAATAATGGAAACTCAGCAGGGAGCCGCGCCACGCCTCCACGGAGCTCCCTGCCAAGGAGCCGGCTTGCTTTGCCTTTAGACAGAGTATCTCAAAGCAGCTAATGAAAATTTCAGAGAGAGAAGGGGGAGAGAAGGAGAGAGATGTGGAGGATCAACAACCTGCAGAGTGAGCGGCGGCTCCCTGCCCTTAGGCAAAGCAGTGGGAGGCAACGGCCGAGCGAGGCACCAGCAGAGCGTGTGGCTCGTGTTGCGAGACTTGCTCGTCTTTCAAATTTAAATTTATGCTAAAATTGTGCTCGTCTTATGAGAAGCTCACATACCGGGTTACTCGCAATCCGAGGTATTACTGTATATGATTTTTGTTTGTGCCTCTTATCCAGTTAGCTGCAGTTGTTAGAACACCTCATGTTTATGATCCTTATATTTGATTTACTGCTTAGTAATTCACTATTAATGTTTGTAAGTTTTGCCATCTCATGTGTTAATTATCCCGCAGCTCCATTTTGATCGCATTATTAATCCTTTGAACACAACATCTCTGGTTTATTTATTTATTTCACTGGATGCTTGTTAGTTTTGGAATTACTTCATTTTCGGAATTGTGCGATGGCCCCATCATTAGTAATCAGTTAATGCGTGGATATCACTCTTCTTTAATTGTTTTCATTTCACTGGCAAGAATGTATTTGTCTTATTTCCGAACACAGCATACGTGCAGTGGAACTCAGCCAGAAGGCCTCCTCCAAGTGTGCCTTTCTTTCCCATGGCTAAAGAGTGGAATGCCTAGATCAGCCTTCCACAGCTTGGCACCCTTCAGATATTTTGGGCCACAACTCCCAGAATTCCTGAGCATTGATCATTGTGGCTGGGGCTGATGGGATTTGAAGTCTAAAATATCAGGAGGACATCAGGTTAGGGACAGCTGGTCTGGATGAGCAGGAGGATGGCCATATGTAGATATAGATATAGATATAGAGCACCTGTGGCTATAGTGAAGAAGATGCACACACAGATGTGTCCCATCTGTGTGTCCCATCTGCACACAGATGGGACACAAAAATCCCATCTGTCTATTTGAGGGTGAATGTGGTAAGAGAACCATAATATACCAAGGGCTAGGTGGGCCAATGTAAGGCTCCTCTCTTTTATATCCCTACTGTGCCTCGATCTGAGTGGAGAGGCGGGTAAGAAATAAATAATAATAATTATTATTATTATTATTATTATTATTATTATTATTATTATTATTATTATTGGGCCAAATACTGCACTGCACACAACTATATTCCTACAAGAATGCACCTCTTTTACTAAATGAGAGGTCGTTCTTCCTTTCTGGCTGGCAGTCAACAGCATATTGAACTATTTGAGTATACTGCTAGCATGTGCTTTGTTAGTGTATGGTATAGTTTTGGAGTTGGGGGGGGGGTTGGCTTGTTAACATCCTCCCTTTGCTATGTTTGGTATTTATATTTACAATTTTAAAATGTACAATTTATAATAAAAGGACTGCTT
Organism: Shinisaurus crocodilurus; assembly: GCA_021292165.1. Classification (NCBI taxonomy): domain Eukaryota; kingdom Metazoa; phylum Chordata; class Lepidosauria; order Squamata; family Shinisauridae; genus Shinisaurus; species Shinisaurus crocodilurus. The sequence continues at coordinate 283,778,262 of CM037878.1, forward strand.
TAGACATTTGTATCCTTGGCATTCTTTGCATCACATGGAGCAGTGAACTGGTCATTGTGTAGTAATTATTTTAGAACAGTTGTACTCATAGCAGCATTGGGTATCGGTCATTACTGCAAATGTTGTTAGTCATGCTTGGTTTGTGTATTCCTGACTCTCATGGAGTGGGGCAAAGGGGTGTCCCTATGTCAGGCTTGCAGATAGCCGTTTCCGTGACTAAATGGTCTAAAACAGCCTTGCTAACCTCATGCCCTCCAAATGTTTTGGACCAACTTCCATCAGCCCCAGTCAGGGATGTATGGCAATTTTGTTTCAGTTCACAAATCACTTTGGAAGTACCCCGTTGGCCATCCCAAACATGAATGGGAGTGCATGTTCTCCGAAAATGTCCACAAATCCCCGAACTGGCGTTCGCGCTTGCAGAATGTGTACTTGCAAAATGCACAACTGTCTCAACGTGCACAGCTTTGGCAAAATGCACCACTTTTCCCTATTCGGAGGAACCGAAAAAACAGGTCACGAATGAGAATGGGAGTGAGCTGAACCGAGCTTTGAAGTAAAGTTTGGAAAATCTCAGAGAGGTCGAGTATCCCTGGTTCTTCCATGCCCAGCCCCAGCCAGCATGGCCAATGGACAGAACCCTGCAGGTTACATTCCAAATACATGCGGGGGCCACCAGGTTGGAGAGGGCTACTGTAAAGTGTCATGCACACTGTAGTAGTTGTTGTTGTCAATGACAAAATGCATAAGTGTTGCCATATCTACCGTGAAAGCTGAAGCAGGCGTGTTTGAGTATGTGTGTGTGGCTGGTGGTGGTGGTGGTGGTGAGGAATTCTTCAGATGATACACCAGCCCTGCGGTGGCTTCTTTTTGGTTGGAGGTTACTGCTAGTGGTGGGCGATCCGCGCTGAGCCAAGCCAAACGTGAGCACCGCCCAAGCCGCTTGGCGGACTTCCGAGTTCCCGGGCAGTACGCTTTTTTACATAGAAAATGGCATTCGGTATGGTAAAAGTGGCCGTGATTTGTGTAACTTGCACGAATTGCGGCTGTTTTGGGCGTGCAGTCATGCCTCGGATTGAGAGCATAATTCGTTCCGGAAACGTGCTTGTAATCCAAAACACTCTTATATCAAAACGAAATCCCCCCAAAAAAATTTGTACAAGAGATTTTTAATTTAAGCTGTACCACAGTACTTGTATTGCAAGACGTCGCTTGTATATCAAGTCAATTTTTAAAAAATAAATATTTAAAAATTTGCTTGTCTTGCAAAACGCTCTCAAACCAAGTTACTTACAATCCAAGGTACTACTGTATCTTACACCATTTTCTATGTAAAAAGCATCAGGAACCCAGAAGTCACTTCCCTGGCTCGGCTCGGGAGAACGTGAGTGGAGCTGGGGAAACAGGTAGGAGGGACAGAGTTCGGGGGGGGGGTCGACCCTGGCGAGTTCACTGGACTTCCACCCCCCAAACAAAATCCTCACCCATCCCTAGTTGCTGCCCACATAAATTTTGTTCTTGAAAAATCTGTGATAATCGTGGATGCTCATGCACTTTTAAATTATATCCCTGTGATGTGGGGATTCACAGATGGAGTTTATAGGGGTGGGCGATCCGCCAAGACCTGACCCGCCTCTGGCTCAGCAGCTGCCGCTGCTGCAGCTGCCGGAAATGGATAGCGCGCCTCACCGCTCGTCGGACTTCGGGGTTCTCGGCGGGCCACTGTTTACATAGAGAATGCCATAAGATAGGCCTAAAGCGGCTGCAATTTGAGTAAGTTACGCAAATTGCGGCCGCTTTTGTTAAATCTTACGGCATTCTCTACGTATAAACAGCGGGCCACTGAGTGAGAACCCAGATGTCGCTTCCCTGGCTCAGCTTGGGAGAACACGAGTTGAGCCAGGGAAGAAGGTAAGCGGGATGGAGTTTGGGGGGTCGAGGCCAGCCAGTTCGCCGGATTAATTTCCACCCCCTGAACAAAATCCTCGCACATCCCTATTAAAAAAGTGGACTCTGAGAACAGTTGCAAAGAAACTTATACTCCAAGCCTGAAAGGATAAACACCCACCACCTATTATGCAATAGGCTGAAGATCTTACTGCTCTTGCTGCAGTAAAGCTTGAACACATATCTTCAGCTCGTCAGTTTCATCTGGATGCTTATTCAGACATATAGTCTGCTTATATTAACACATATCTTTGAAACAGATGTGACACAACTTTTTTTTAATCAATGGTGTGAACAGTATTGTGACTGGATATGATTTTATTCTTCTTTTTGTTATGTTCTTCCTATCAGTGTAACTGTTTATAGATCCCCCCCCCCACTTTCGTTTTGTTTTAACTGCATTAAAAAAAAAAAAAAAAAAAAACACAGTGATATGTCAGAAGAATTCTGAAGGAAGCCAGAAGAGATCAGATAAAGCTAGCAAAATTTACTTACATTGTCATTCGATTATGCCTAAGGAGAAAGGCGGGGTGCTGGACAGGGATGATTTCTTTTTGAAGGTTAACATGTGAGGAGTTTTGAACTGAAACTCAGTTTTCCAGGTTGGGGATTGCTGGCCTAAAAGCTTAATGAATATACTAAGGGTGGTTCGGAGAATGGCAACTGGGAAGGAGGTCTTTTTGGTGGTAACCCCCTGCCTGATTGCGGAATGCTCTCCCCAATGAGATCCAGCCTGGTGGCAACCTTATCATCTCTTTGACACCTGGTTAAGAATTTCATCTACTCCCAGGCATTTGATGGCATGCAATGGAGATAGGGATCTGTGAGGATTTTGTTCGGCGGGTGGAAATCCAACTGACTATCTGGGCTTGACCCCCCCCCCCAATATCTGTCCCACTTAACTCTTCCCCAGCTCAACTCACGTTCTTCCAAGTTGAGCCAGGGAAGCGGCTTCCAGGGTCCCTGGTGGGCTGCTGTTTATATATAGAAAATGCCTTAAGATACACCTAAAGTGGCCATAGTTTGCATAATTTGTGCAACTTGCGGCCACTTTTTATGCATCTTACGGCGTTTTCTATGTAAACAGTGGCCTGCTGGGACCACGGAAGTCTGGCAAGTGGTGGTGAGGCGCATGGCAGCTTTCAGTGCAGCTTGGCAGGCGCAGCAGTGGCGTCCGCAGAACCGGAGGTGGATCAGGTCCTGGTGGATCGTCCACCCCTAGATGGGGATTTTTAAATGTTAGTCATTTTATCAGGTCTTGGTATTATATCGTCAATTGTTTTTAGCTGTTTCATAGTGTTTGACATTTTTGTATGCATAGCATGCAATCCCATGGACTGTGCCCTCACAGCTTGGAAGCCCCCGAATTTGGAGGATTTTGAGATTCCTATGCCCTCCCACGCTGAAGCCAGGAGGGCGGGAGGAGCGATCCTTGCCTCCCCATCTCCTGATCTCCTTTATTTTCACTAGATGAGCTTTTCAGCCCATCTAGCACATGGTGCTTGGGAGGGGGAGGGTGGAGGAGGCTTAAATTGTATCCTGGCCTCTCTGGTCTCCTCCCCTTCCCACACACTGGAACACCCACTTTCCCCCTCTCCAAGGTCGATTTTCTGACCTCGGAGAGGCAGCCAGCGTGGTTCTCTCTGTGCTGGCAGTGAGGGGGTGGGGGCAGGGGCAGGGGCGGACCTCCAACTCCCCCTTCCTGAGTTTGAAACACTGTCTCCGACCTTGGAATGGATTTTTCAAACCATCCTACGGTCCCTAGGACACTTGCCCAGGGACCTTAGGATTGCTCTCTAACAGCCCAAGCTCTCTGGGTGGTTCACAAATATTAAAACCCTAAACTACAATATGATAGCACCTCTAGGGATGTATGAGAAATTTGTTTCTAGGCATGTAATCCAAGCGGGGAGCTTACCTGCTCAGAGGGGTGCTCCGGAGCACCCCCCCGCCTGCTCTTGCCACGCTCGTGCCGCTCGCAGGACCATGGAACTGGAAGTGACGCGACGGGGAACCCGCCACGTCACTTCCAGTTCCCTGGTTCCCTGGCGCTGGTTCCCTGGTTCCCTGGCTGTTTCAAGCTGGGTTGCCCTGGTTTTTACACTAAAAACGCAGCACCAAGGAACTGGAAAAAGACGCGCTGGGGACCTGAAGCTCCTTTCCCCGGCGCGTCTTGGAGCGAGCGGCGGCCAGGTAAGTTACGAGAGTCTCGGGGGGGCAGCGGGCCGATTTTGGCCTGCTTTCAGCCCCCCCCAAGACTCGTGGATACATCCCTATTTGTTTCGGTTCATTTTTGATCAGGATTTACCCAGTTTGCACCTTCCAGACTGAACATGGACTCGGATGCAAATGCAATCTACGGTCACAGTCCGTACGTTTCTGAACTTTCAATGTGATTTGCAGGCCAAGAAAAACAGCATGCGTACATTGGAGAAATGCACATGAAAAAAAGATGTACTCTTGAAAAATATGCACAAATAGATTTTAATCAATGGGAGCAGGAAGTGTACATTCCGAAGATACGCCAATTGAAGCATACATTTGAACAATATGCATGGAACTATGCATGGACATGCATAAAGAACAAAGCGAAGCTCGCAATTGGATATGGATTGAAGTCAGAACAAGCTTTGAGACGGAATTCAGAGGACTTCAGCAAGCTCACGTTTTGCCGATTCACACATCCCTAAATTAGCTCAATTGGGGGTGAAAGTCCAGCGAACTCAGTGGGCTCAACCCCCAAGCTCCACTCGGCCTACCTGCTTCCCCAGCTCGACTCATGTTCTCATGAGCCGAGCCGGGGAAGCAACTCCCAGATCCTGGTGGTACACTTTTTACATATAAAATGGCCTAAGGTACGTTAAAAACGGCCGCGACTTGCGCAAGGTATGCAAATCACGGCTGCTTTTAACATATCTTAGGCCATTTTCTACGTAAAAAGCATACGCTGGGAACCTGGAAGCCCGGTGGGCACCTTGGCTGGTGCTCGCTTTCAGCCTGGCCTGGCAGGCGTGGCGGCATCACTCGCTGAGCACCCATCAGGTTGGGTGGTGCACAGATTGCCCACATCTAGTGATAAATGAATGAGTGAGTGAGTGAGTGAGTGATGACTCTTCCTATGAGTCTCATCCAATCATTTGGCTGAGAAGTGAAGCTGTGGGTGGGGGAATGACTACTCTGTTTTCTCTGACCAAAGGGCCTGGAGACCTCAGACTACAGCAGACTTTATGCCATGAAGTTGGCCCTCTGTACTGACCCCTTTCCCACTTTACATTACTTACTGCAGGGGTGGGCAAAATATTTATCATGGTAGAAGAGCTGGCTGCTAGATGATTTTTCAGAAGATGGCTGAGGGCTCTCAGCACCTCAGTTCCTCCTCAACTGAGAGCAAGACTGCTACACATTCAATTCCATTTTGGTGGCTGGTGTGGACAGAACCTCACCAAGGACCATGAGCACTCATCCTTTCTTCCCCTCTTCACATTCCCATGGGTTCCCATTCTCAGCAGTGGGAGGAAAGAGCAGCACTGC